>CM048744.1:53441758-54641758 GCA_026315105.1 Locusta migratoria
GACAATGTCATCTAAATAGCAAAGACATGTCGTCCACTTAAGGAGTCAAAGCAAGTTGTCCATAATGCGTTCGAATGTGGATGGAGCATTACATAATCCAAATGGCATTACTTTAATACAAATAAACAAACCCAGAGATGGATTTACGTCTCAAATATGTCAAAGACATTATTGATAGATCTATGGAACAAAGAAGCTGAAATAAAGTTTGTGTTGTGGAGGGAAATCGTACGTAGACTATTCCAAGGCGCCTTAATCGTTAGTGGTGTGGTAGTCTAACGGTTAAGACGTCTGCCTAGTAAGCATGGAGGTCCGGGTTCGATTCCCGGCTGCACCACAAATTTTAATTCAATGCTTCAGATCTATCAATAATGTCTTTGGCATTACTTTAAACTCATAGAGGCCATCAGGTGTAATAAAAGCCATCTTCTCCCTGTCAGCTTCGTCATCCTCGATTTGCCAGTAACCTGTCTGCATGTCCATAGTTGAGAAGTATGTAGCACCTTTCAAGCAGTCCAAGGTGTTGTCAATGCGCAGCAATGAGTACACATCTTTTTTTGCGATTCTGTTCAGCCGCCTATAGTCGACACAGAATTGCCACGTGCCATCTTTCTTCTTTATGAGGACCACCAGACGACCAAGGACTCTGAAGGTTGAATAATGTTATCTCCATTTCCTCCCGAATTATCCATCTTTCAGCTGGTGAAACTCTATACGAATGCTGGCTAATTGGTAGATGATCCCCAGTATTGATACGGTGCTTTATCGTGGGCTGTTTCGTCTGACTTTTCCTCTGCTGAGGTGTGAATGCACCCGAAAATTGGCGTAGTATATCTAACACCCACTGGTGTTGTTCCTTTGTCAGTCCAGGCCTTATTGGCAGTTCCACATTTGTTTCCTGTACTGACAGCAGGGCATGGGTCTTCATTGATGACGTTGAGCTCACGTCCTGGATTGGTTCAGCTGTACCGATACACATTCCCTTGGGGATAAGTTGTGACTGCTCGTGACAATTTGTGATCCAAATCTCCCCTTGACCACCGGTAGTGCTTATGATAGCTGCTGGTTTGTAAATTTCTTTTGTGAGCCAGAAACTTTTTACTATCAACAAGAACTTCACAGTTTAACCGGTCATCTTTGTTTGTGACAAACTCTTCTCATCGTCAATGGCGGTATCGTCACATTGTCAACAACAAATAACTCCCCAGAAAATTCTGTACTACATGTGTCCATCAGAACAACTTCTTCTACTTGCAGCTCAGATCTTCCACAATCAAGGAAGTCCCATCCAAGGATGACATTGTGACTACATTCTGTTAACACGACAAATTCAAACGGCTGAGTCCTGTTCTTGAAGGTTATTCTTGCGAGACAAGTTCCTGCTGGCTGGACGTACTTTCCATTCGCGACCTTCAGCACAGTTGCCCCAGTATTACAGAACATTGTCTTCTTTAGTGTGCGGCGGTAATTATCCGACAGTACAGAGAAAGATGCTCCTGAATCAACAAGAGCACAAACAGGTTGGCCATTGATCATGAAATCGATGAGATTTCCCAACATCTTAGCGACTGTCATCCATGGAGGATTTTCATCTGCGGCGGCCTCACCTCTGTAGATGGTTGCCTCACTTAGTTTTCCGGGGCGCGGCAGCTAGGGGAGTGGCTGGTACCTCTGTATGGCGACGGTGAACGGCTGCGGCACGTTGGGGAGCGACCTCGTCTAGGGTATGGCGATGGGCTTCTTCCCATATGTCGACTGAACTCATCAGCAGGTGATTGTCTGGGATAGAACTGCTCTGATGGCTGATGTCTTGTGGCAAAATAATCATCGAATACTCATCTTCTCTCTCTGCAGTAGCGTACTACATGTCCAGGGCGCCGACAGTGGAAACACAGTGGTGTGTTGTCTTCTGTCCTCCAGACACCTGTTGTTCTGCATGGCGTCATAGTTGCCGGGGGAAATGGTTGTGGCCCTGTTGATCAGTTCATAGGCTGCCGTTTGGCGGCTGTAGCATAAGTCATAGCAGGACGACGCAGTTCTTCACATCAGGTGCATCTGGCAGGGCAAACAGGAGCTAATGTCTGAAATACAAGGGTAGCGGGAGTTGTGTGGCATGGACTGGGTGGTTTCTTTAGCTTAGAGGGTCTCGGGAATACACAAAATGGGTTTCAGTCTCAAAGGGGGCAGGTCAGAGACAGGAAGAAAGCAGATCTAGAAACCATTGGTATAACAGTTGTAAATTGTCGTAGCTGCTCACTCGGTCTAATAGTCCCGGCTGCCATAAATTGTTGTAATTCTTCTCTCACAATTTGTCGTATGAGAGAAGCGAAGTCATGCTGGTCTTCCACAACAGCCATAGGGACTACATTCGGGAGTCTGTCATACTTCTTTCATCCAACCCTTCTTTGCTGCATCTCTTCAATACGCTGGCACCACTTAATGAACTCTTCCATTTTATCAGAAGAGCTTGGTACATGTCTTCTGCAATACCCTTCATCAGGTGCGTGATTTTGTCGGCCTCAGTCATACTTGGCTTCACTATAGAACCAAAACATTCTGTATGTACGACTGTGTCGGCTCACCATGTTGTTGGGCCCGGTTCTTCAGTTGTTCTTCCGCCGAGCGGATTTGTTGCTGGCGGTCTCCAAACGTCGTCTTAAGTTCCTCCTGGAATGTCTCCCAATCATTCAACTTGTCCTTGTTGTTTTCAAACCATTGCTGGGCTGATCCGCCCAGGTAGAAATAAATGTTTGCCATCCCACCTGTTGTACTTCGTGACTCGGTCGAACCCTTTTAGCCATTTTTTGGGGTCCTGTCCAGCATCTCCAGAGAACACCGACGAGTGTCTGATATGAAGCTGGCTTACTACTGGTTTCGTATCCATGGTTCTTCTGATGATACGGAGTTTTGTAAGGATGTACTCGGTGTATCCCTTGTATTCCTGTTCCAGTCCATGTAAGCGACGGCTTTTACATTGCCTAATCGGAGCCACGGTGATGCAACTGCTGCACAATGTACCCGGCGCCTCCACCAAACAATGTCGCGTTAAAATCTAAGCAGGCTTGACTTTGAAGGCAACTAAACACAGCACTTATACTGAAAGCACGTTTATTACGAACTTAACATACACACAGCACGGGGGGTGGGGGGGGGGGTGGGGGGGGGGGGGTGGAAGAACTGTAGATTTGAACTCTCCTAACAGAACATTCTGTATAACATCACAATATAAATCCAAAGCCCTAGATTCTGCTTCATTTTAGAAGTCAAAGAAATACATACATAACTTGGCCTAACTGTAAACTGGGATACCACCCATCTGCTTTGAGCCATGACATCAAGATGTCAGGAAACCAGTCTACGGCATATCTTAATACTTCTGTATAGTAGATACAAATACTATGTAGTTATTATAGATAACAGAATGTACCATAAATCACAGGTCTTAGCCCAAAAATTCGCATCTTCGGCGCTCACATATGAAGAAAAAAAAAAAAAATAAATAAATAAATAAATAAATAAATAAATAAATAAAAAAAATAAAAAAAAAAAAAATCAATCTGTTAACCTACACCTAACCATCATAGAGAAGCTACAGATCACAAAATATCATCTTCAACTCAATCACCACATAATCACTCTCGCCTTCTACAAACATGCACCTACCTCATAACTACAGTGCTGCGATGACGTCACGGGTCAAAGCTGACGGGCGGTATCCCCATCTACAGAGGAGCCCATAAGTTCCATCCCAAATTTCCTACCAGGCAACCACACAGCCTATGTAACAGTTCTCAACAAGAGATTATCTACTGTCATGTACCGCCGGACATACTAAAACTTGAGATGAGGAGTACGTCTAGCTAAAATTAATATTTATTTCAAAAGGTTTCTAAAACCAATTTTCATTCCAGACTTCAAACTAAGCCTTCTTAGAGTTTATTGCTTTTCAGAATGTTTTGCAATTTATGTCCACATCCAAAATTATACAGCTAAATACATCACATGAAGATTCTGTAGCCTTATGATTTTGCATCATATGACTATCTGCGTCAAAGTAAACTACTGTAAAACTTAGAATGTGAGAAACTTACTTGAGATCTTGCTTCATCAAACTTCTTATGAAGTTCCAAAATTTTTTGGCTTATATCTTGGGATTCTCGCGTTTTCTGGGTTGAGTCATGAGGATCACGTTCCACACTATAAATGCATCACATATTATATTTTCCACTTGTTTCATGGTTGACAACTCTATAAACTTATATGATTCAATACCTATATGGTACTGGTGATACAATCAAGACAACACTAGTTAAGATTGTAATATGTAAACGGCAAGATTATTGGTAACACAAACTGCTTTTCCTGCAAGTGCTGCAAACGCTATAAGAACGAAAGAAGTATGGTTCCACGCTAAGTACACTGTTATTCCAACTGAGTGCTTTACAAAATATTTCTGAGGTTGTATAAATACTTAAAAGACATTTAGGAATTTACTATGTGGGTGAAAACAATCTCACTGTTCTCATATAATGCTATTCGAGGAATATTTGTTGTTCTATTTAGCTGTAATCGAGCAACAGAAATGAAGATGAGATTTTAACTTAACGATAAATTGTCGTATAAAAATACTTTGCACCTGTCGTTTCTTTAAACTGAAGCATTAAGATATCAATGTTTTTATTATGTCAAATTACTGTAAAGACGGAGTACACGAAAACCATCTTTTTTTTTACCTTGTAGCACATGCAAGAAGAAACTAACCTCCTAATAATATCGTAGATAAGTGGCAGAAAATCGACGTCAACGTCGTCGACCGTCAAGCTACTTGGAGTTGCAGTTGAACCATTTTGCTCTATAGATTCCATTTCATTTAATTTCCTGGAAACGAGCCATTATTCAGCATTAATTTCGTCATAAAACACTACCAAAGCAAGACCACACTCATTTACTGTAGCAGACGGAATGAATACCAGAGAACGAATAAATAACATCAGACAGTGTTGCCAACATTGAAACACAATTTCCCCCTTTATGCGGCGCAGTCGTTAATTATAATGTCTTAGAAAATGCTACAACCCACCTTATTTACTTTACAACACGTTGCTGCATTATGTTCTCGCAAGTAATTTTAAGTGTTTATAAGTATCTCCCAAAGTGTTTATGTTACAAATACAAAATGTTCAAATGTTTGTAAACCTATCGGACCAAACTGCGTGGTCATGAGTCCGTGGCTTACAAACTACTTAAACCAAGGTAAACTAACCTAAGGACAACAAACACTCCCATGCCCCAGGGAGGACTCGAACCTCGGACGACGAGCAACCGCGCGCTCCGCAGCGAGGCGGCTTAAAACGCTCGGAGTTTGTTACATTTTACTAGATAAACTCCTTGTGAAACGAGCTAGATTCCATTCACAAATTTTGCTGTTTCAATCAAGGAATTTACCGGTTTTGAGTAGTAAAATGCTTGTTCCAAGGAGATGGAATAATACCTGCCTAAATAATACCGGTACCGAAAATACGTAAGACTGAATTTATTTTTTTGGAAATATTTGTTTATTTCGCACAGAAATATGTTAAATAAGTATCATATAACCTATAAAAACTAGTTCCAATGTTCAAAACTAATTATTATGTGATTAAAAGGGTGCCCTACATGTAGGAAGTCAGTCATATACCGTAAGTACGGTATAGCATCCAATCCCCCAGCTGTAGATACTGCCAGGCCAATCTTGGTTACTTTAGCTGGCTGCATGCAACCAATTTATTCTCTCCTGCTCCTGCTGTTACTCTTGCAAGTACTCTGCCAGCCGTGGTGGAGTAGCTAAGCAGTCTATAGCGTCTCGCTGCGGAGCGCGCGGTAGCTCGCCGTCGAGGTTCAAGTCCTCCCTGGGGCATGGGTGTGTGTGTTGTACTTAGGTTAGTTTACCTAGGTTTAAGTAGTTTGTAAGCTATGGACTGATGACCACGCAGTTTGTTCCGATAGATTTACAAACATTTGAACATTTTTAAGAACTGCCAGCTGCCTGCCACCACTGTTGCCTGCCGCCCCTGCCTGCCATCCCTGTAGTGAGCCACCTGTAGTGCACTGCCGGGCAGATCTCTCTTCACTCTGCCTCGAGCTGGACCACTTCTTTACCATCATCACCACCCGAGGGACAGAGCCCTCCTACCAGGACATCACCTTCACCATTATAATTACCTTCCATCATCGCCCTCGAGGATGCCGAGAACCTCCGGATCTTCATCACTGACTGCATATAACCTTCTTACCTTTTTCACTTCCCTCTATCCATCACAATGGCCACATTCATAAGTCACCACCACAACTACTACTGTAATGCACACTTCGCCATCCCAAGCCCCCACTATCATCTCATGGAGCAGCACTTATGACTCCGGTGTTCCCCTCTCCATTCTCCTTCCCAACACAACCACCTCACAAGTTCTCCCTTCCCCCTCCACCACTCCATTGCTTCTTCTGACTGACCCCTGCAAGTACCCCATGCTCTCCTCCCCTGTTCACATCAATAATCGCCGAGCCACCTTCGCCTTAATCTTGACAACAGTGAGGCCCCCCTTCCTGCCAAATCACTCTCCTGCCAGTTCCACAACTCCACACCTCCCATGCCACAAAAAGAAATAAAAAAATAAAAATAAAAAAATACTACCAAACACGCCAGTGCAGATCCTGCCACATCCACCTCCAAAAAAGCTTCTCCTCCTCCTGTCTCCTCTGCTCCGCACCCCAACCTCATGGACACTGCACTCATTCCTGATCTCCACACCTTCCTCTTCCTCCTCCCCCACCCCAGATCCCTGCTTTTTGGACAATCACACCCTTTCCATCCAAATTTGTAAATGCTTCCCTGCCATCCCTTTGCCAACTGATCCCATGCAAGGATTCCGTCGTAACCAAATCTTCCAGTCCCACTTTCAATAAAGACCTCCCCCCTTCTCCATGTCCACTTTGGCCCCCATGCAATCCTTACTCCTTACTACACTGCCACCACACCCCGCCCTCTCCTACCTTCCCGTTACCCACCCACCTTCACTGCCGTGATCACTAAGCTTAGCCTGGTAGTCACAGATGAGGAGGTGTTGCGCCAATTAAATACCCATCTCAACCTCTCTATCCGCTCTCCCAAATGGATCCACAAACTCCACTGGCCCAACCTACCTGATGCTGTTTTTACAGAATCCACATCATCCATTGATCGCCTCCTCCTTGAGGGGGCATTGATCTATGATCACCGCCACAGAATGGTACCATCCCACTCTAACCCTACTGCACCACTGCCTTATCTACAATGACCATCTAACCCTAAATTGCTATAATATACCCACCTGTCCTCTCTGTAAGACCTTTCACATCCAAAAACAATGTCCCAAACTTGCCTCCATACCCATCTGTAACAACTGTGGTGGCCCCCACCCAACCTGCTCCTATAAGTGCAAATCCATCCCACCCCCCTCCACTCTCCACCCCTGAACTCACAGTTCCAGTCCATCCTATAGACCCGCCCATGCATCCCAACAACTCTTTGTGCCCCCCACTCACAGTTGAGTATGTCATCCGCTTCGTCACTACCATCCTCCAAAAAATCCATCCGTTACAACATCCTCACACCTTAATAAATTGCCTTGTTTTTAAACTCTGTATATAAAACTAGCAGTCACAAATAAATATAATGCATAGTATAGATGGTGAGATAGAGTCCTGCCATTTTCCCAGGTAGGGGTACATTATTCTGGCAGCCTGTGGAAGATGTAGATAAAAATTAAGCATCTTGAGATAGCGGCATAACTTCTTGTGAGTTTTTGGGCTAGGCATACTGAGGATTGCTTACATCTTTTTGGGTAGCAGTGTGGACCTGCTTGGGGTGATTAAATGACCCAGAAATTCTATCTCTGTGACCCCAAATGCACACTTAAATGGGTTTATAATGATTCCAGACTCACTCAGTCGCTAAAAGATGGCCATTAGATGTTGTCTGTGGAGCTCAGGTGGCTTCACGAACACCAGGATGTCATCGAGGTACTCAAAACATCATGGAAAGGCTCACAAGACACGATCCAAGAAACAGTGCCAAGTCTGGGCAGCATTCCGTAGTCCAAAAGTCATGTACATGCACTTGAAGAGTGTAATAATTGTCATTTTTAGTATCTTCTGGTGCTACTGGAATCTGAGTAAGTGCCTTGGTGCAGTCTATTTTGGTAAAGATTGTGCAACCTGCCAAGGCGTGACTGAAATCTTGTATGTGTGGTACGGGATATTGGTCCAGCACTGTCCTCAAATTTAGAGCAAGGTAACATCCACAGGATGCCATGAATTGTCTTGTTTGGGGACCAGATGCAGGGCAGAATACTGTGGGCTGCTTGATGGTCTAATGATGCCTCATCGAAACATGGCCTTGAACTTGGCCTTTGCTACAGTTTGATGTGAACTGATGTGGATGACACAAAGTGGGAGGTGTAATGTTGCACAAGTCTGAAGTGTGTGCCACGTACTTTCGCTTTCGCTGCGCGCCACCATGCAAGCATGGCATGGCATGGCATGACGTCGGCCATGAGCGCCCTCTGCTGCAACCCCACTTGTGGCCACCACTGAACTACATCGGCCACTTGACAATAGCACAGGCACTAGAACAGACTCTCATCAGTAGGCAGGATTCTATCTAGTTAAACTATGTATCAGCACTTCACTTGTGTGAAGTCATGAACTTTGTAAAAGTTAAGTATTACCATGTTTCTATGAAATATATATCTTGTTCTAATCTAGCTTAGTGTTTCTGGTTTCTGCTGTCTCACTCGCTGGTCACCTCAGACTCTGTAACTGCAGACGTGTGCATCCTTCTTTCCTGTGTCGGTCTCTCTCTACTTGGCCAGCGACACCTAGGTCAACTGGCGGTGATGAGACACAAAAGGAGGTACAGGCATTGAAATGATTTGATTCACCTTGTAGTGCTTTACTTATCTCAGTACACTGGATTGCCAGGTGAGCTCCAGAAATATATCTATCTGAGTACGGTCTGGGCATTTAATGTCTTGACACTATAAAAAGTGGCCTGCCTCCATTGCATGCTGTTTTCAGTTTCATGGTACTATCAATGAGCTGTGTGTTGGCGATGTCTGGTAACAGCTTGTAGTGGTCCAGGAAATCAGCACCCAGGAGTGGATCACTTACAGTGGCAACAGTAAACCTCCACATGAATGTTTGGCACAGGCCAAGAGCCACATCCCACTGGTATGTGCCATTTGTAAGACCTCTCACCTCCTAAAGCAATGTCCCAACCTTGCCTCCACACCCATATGTAATCCCAATAATGTAGACATATGTTTAAATCTAATACAAAAATTAATCAAAGAGATGTCCAATGAGCTGCAGAAAGGCACAAATAATATAATACAACATTAGAGCTCTTGCCACTAAGGCCTTTGTCGGTTAGAGACCCACAAACATACACACACTCACACACACATGACCACCATCTCTGGCTGCTGTGGCCAATATGCAGTACTCCGCTTGGCCTAGGCGAGAGCAACCAGTGGTGGGGGTGAGGAAGTGGCAAGGAGGGGTAAGCAGGAGGGGAGGGAGGGATGCATGGCATGGGTTGGGGAATATGTCAGTGCTGTCTGACAGGCAATGCGGAAGGAAGTAAAGGGACTGAAATATGTGGCTGGATGGGAGACAAATGTTTAGATGTTTATTTATTAGCTGTTCAGCATGATTACCATGCAATTGGCTTTGTCATTTACATTTTATCTTTTTACAAACATAAATTTACAATGGGTACAAACATATTCTTACAGTTTCACTTATAATTACACATATTTACATGTTACAACTCTATAGTAATTATTTATTTCTACACGGTTTTGGATAACATGGTATTTTAATTTTTGTTGAAAGGTATTTGTGAATATTTTATGCATTAAAGTTACTTTGGAGATATTCTTCCACTGAGTAATAGGCAGACTTTTTAAACCATATGTCTAATGCTGAGTTAAATTTACTTAGAGGAAGTATTTTTACATATTGTGGTAATTTATTAGATATTTTAAGACCTAAGTGTTTATGGCTGCTATGTACCAGTGACAGCCTTGAGTACGGTATATCCAGCAAGCTATTGTTTCTCTCACTGTGTGTGTGTGTATGTTCTCTCTCAGAGTAAATTTCTGTATATTTTCTTTTACATATATGAGGCACTAATACACATATAGACTTGGAAGTGTCATTATATTGAGTTGAGTGAAATGATTCCTACACGATTTTCTAGGTCCCAGACCCTGAATAATCTAATTGCTTTCTTCTGACATGTGAATAAAAGGTTTGTACCTGGTGAATTACCCCATAACAGTAACCCATACTGCAGCTGTGACTGGCAGAATGCATAGTAGCAGAGAAGCAATAATTTTTTGTTGACACTGTGTCTTAGTTTATACAGTAAAAAAATTACATGTGAAAGTTTACTAGAAAGAAAATTTTTATTTTCATGCCAGGAAAGTCTTTGGTCTATTTTGAGACCGAGCAGTTTAACACTTTGATTATCATCTTTCCATGTCTTCAGGTTAAAATAAATTTCCTCTGTTTTTGTTTCGTTTATACATAACTGATTAGCTGTTCACCACTGTTTACTTTTTTCTAATAGTTCCTTATTTTTCTCTTTCACTACACATGTATCTTCACCAGAAGTAATCATTGTTATATCATCTGTGTGTAATACATTTTTGCATGATATGTCTGTTGTTGTGGTCTTCAGTCCGGAGACTGGTTTGATGCAGCTCTCCACAATACCCCATCCTGAGCAAGCCTCTTCATCTCCACATAAGAACGGCAACCTACATCTGTCTGAATCTGCTCACTGTATCCATATCTCGGTCTTCCTCTGCGGGTTTTACCCCACACTCTTCCCTCCAACGCTTTATTCACAATTCCTTAATGTCTAAGAATGTGTCCTATCAATCTATCCCTTCTTTTAGTAAAGGTATATCAGAAATTACTTTTGTCCCCAATTCTGTTCAGTACCTCCTCATTAGTTATGCGATCCACCCACCTAATCTTCAGCATTCTTCCATAGCACCATATTTCAAAAGCCTCAATCCTCTTCCTGTCCACACTGTTTATCGTCCATGTCTCACTCCCATACAAGGCAACACTCCATACAAATGCCTTCAGAAAGGACTTCCTTAGGCTTAAATCAATGTTCGATGTTAACAAATTTCTCTTTTTCAAGAACGCTTTTCTACCCATTGCCATTCTGCATTTTATATCCTCTGTACTGCGACCATCATTTGTTATTTTACTGCCCAAGTAACAAAACTTATCTACCTCCTTTATTGCTTTGTTTCCCAATCTAATTCCTTCAGCATCACCTGATTTTCTTACACTGCACTCCATTGCCCTAGTTTTGCTCTTGTTAATATTCATCTTATATGCTCTTTTCAGCACACTGTCCATTCCGTTCAATTGCTCTTCCAGGTCCTTTGCTGTATCTGACAGAATTACTATGTCGTCGGCAAAACACAATGTTTTTAATTCTTCCCCCTGAACTTTAATTCCTTCACCAAATTTCTCCATGCTTTCCTTTATGGCTTGCTCAATGTACAAATTGAATAACAATGGAGAAAGACTACAACCCTGTCTTACTCCCTTTCCAACCACTGCATCCCTTTCATGCCCTTCAACTCTGACAACCGCTGTCTGGTTTTTGTACAAGTTGTAAATAACCTTACGCTCCCTATATTTTACTCCTGCTTGCTTCATAACTTGAAAGAGTTTATTCCAATCAACATTGTCAAAAGCCTTTTCCAAATATACAAAAGCTAGAAATGTAGGTTTGCCTTTTCTTAATCTATCTTCTAGGATAAGCTGTAAAGTGAGTATTGCCTCCCGTGTTCCTACACTTCTCCTGAACCCAAACTGATCTTCCCCGAGGTCAGCTTCTACCAGCTTTTCCATCCTTCTGTATATAATTCGTGTTAATATTTTGCAACCATGACTTATTAAACTGATGGTTCTGTAGTTTTCACACCTGTCTGCACCTGCTTTCTTTGGGATGGGGATTATAACATTTTTCTTAAAGTCTGAGGGTACTTTGCCTGTCTCATACATCTTACACACCAGGTGAAACAGGTTTGTCATGGCTGGTTCTCCCAGAGACCTCAGTAGCTCTGAGGGAATATCATCTACTCCAGAGGCCTTGTTTCAACCTAGGTCTTTCAGGGCTCTGTCAAATTCTTCTCTCAGTACAGTATCACCTATTTCATCTTCATCTACATCCTCTTCCCTCCCTACAATATTGTCTCGAAGTTGATTTCCTTTGTAGAGCCCCTGTATATACTCTTTCCACCTTTCAGCTTTCCCTTCTTTGCTGAAAACTGGTTTTCCATCAGTGTCCTTGATATTCATAGAGCTGTTTTTCTTATCTCCAAATGTTTCTTTTATTTTCCTCTAGGCTGTATCTATTTTTCCCCTATTTATACATTCTTCTACATCCTTGCATTTGCCTTCTAGCCACTCCAGCTTAGCCATTTTGCACTTCCTGTCAATCTCATTTCTTAGTCGTCTGTACTCCATTTTGCCTGTTTCATTTACTGCATTTTTATATTTTCTCCTTTCATCGATTAAATTTAGTATCTCCTGTGATATACAAGGATTTTTTGTAGGTCTTGCCTTCCTACCTATTTTGTCCTCTGTTGCTTTCACTATTTCATCTCTCAATGCTACCCATTCTTCCTCTACTGTTTTCTTTTCCCCCATTTCTGTCAATTGTTGCCTAAAGCTCCCTCTGAAATTCTTAAGAACCTCAGGTTCCTTCCATTTACCCAGGTCCCATCTCCTTATTTTCCTACCTTTTTGTAGTTTCTTCAGTTTCAGTCTACAGTTCATAACCAACAAGTTATGGTCAGAGTCTATATCTGACCCTGGGTACGTTTTACAGTTTAAAACCTGGTTCCGAAATCTATGTCTTACCATTATAAAATCTATCTGGTATCTCCCGGTGTCTCCTGGTCTCTCCCATGTATACAACCGTCCTTTGTGATTCTTGACCCAGGTGTTTGTTATAACTAAATTATGTTCTGTGCAAAATTCTACCAGGCGGCTTCCTCTTTCATTCCTTTTGCCCAGACCATATTCACCTACGACCTTCCCTTCCTTCCTTGTCCTACTACCGAATTCCAGTCTCCCATAACAATTAAGTTTTCCTCTCCCTTAATTGTCTGAATAATTTCCTTTAGCTCCTCATATATTTCTTTGATTTCTTCATCATCGGCAGAGCTAGTTGGCATATAAACCTGTACTACTGTTGTCGGTGTTGGCTTCGTATCTATGATAATGCGATCACTGTGCTGGTCATAGTAGTTTACCCACATTCCTATTTTCTTATTCATTATCAATCCTACTCCTGTGATACCCCCAATTGATTTTGTATTTATAATCCTGTACTCACCTGACCAGAAATCCTGTTCATCCTGCCACCGAACTTCACTAATCCCCACTATATCTAACCTCAACCTATCCATTTCCCTTTTTAAATTTTCTAATTTTCCTACTCGATTAAGGGATCTAACATTCCATGCTTCGACCCGTAGAATGCCATTATTGTGTTTCCTGATGATCACATCCTCCTGAGTAGTCCCCGCCGGAGATCCGAATGGGGGACTATTTTACCTCCGGAATATTTTACCCGAGAGGATGCCATCATCATATGTTCATACAGTAGAGCTGCATGTCCTCGGGAAAGGTAACGACTGTAGTTTCCCCTTGCTTTCAGCCGTTCTCAGTAGCTATGTGGCAAAGCCACATTAGCTGATGTTACAAGGCCAGCTCAGTCAATCATCCAGACTGTTGCCCCTGTAACTACTGAAAAGGCTGCTGCCCCTCTTCAGGAACCACATGTTTGTCTGGCCTCTCCACAGATACCCCTCCGCTGTGGTTGCACCTACGGTATGGCTATCTGTATCATTGAGGCACGCAAGCCACCCACCTCGGCAATGTCTGTGGTCCATGGGAGCGGTTGCATGATATATAGTTTGAAAAGTCATTGACATAAACTATAAAACTGAATGGCCCACGAACGGAGCCCTGTGGGATTCCTCTCTTAATTGGCATTAGTGCTGACCTCTCCTTGTTAACATACACTAATTGTTGCCTGCTGCTTAGGTAAGATTTAAATAGATTTAATGCTTTACCCTCAATTCCATAGTATTCTAACTTTTCTGCTATGATATTATGTAACACAGAATCAAAAGCTTTACTTAAGTCTACGAGTGTAGCACAAGTAGGCTGTTTCATTTCATAACCATCATGTATTTCACTTATTAGACTTTCAATAGCTTTTATGGTTGAAAGGTTTGATCGAAATCCAAACTGGCTTTCATTGAGTAGCTTACTATTCTCAAAATACTTGTAAATCTGTAAATGTATGCAGCTCTCTATTATTTTTAGATATTATGGGGACAATTACTATAGGTCTGTAGTTATCTGCTATGTGTTTGTCACCCTTTTTGAATATTGGATAAGTATCTGTGATTTTAAGGCATTTGGGGAAAATACCATCATCAAGAATTTTGTTTAATACATAAAGCAGAGGCATTCTAATTTCCATGATTATGCATTTCAAAACATAGTCCTATGTTCTGGAGCTGTTTACTTTGTTTACTCAATTAATAATATATGTAGTACTAATTTTTCTCCAAGTGAATCTTTCATTTGTTTTCTTTTGTGATTGCGACAGGAAGGTCTTCGCATCAGATGTATCATCATTTAGTGCTACAAGGGAACTTGTACAATTTACAAAATATTCATTAAGTGTGTTGCAGTTAAGTGGGACAGTGATTTCTCCCTTCCCCATATTTATCTCACTTTTTATTACATTACTGGCTGTTTTACATTTATTTTTAGAATTTAGAATGTATTCTTCATTTGCTTTGATTTTTTGCTGCTCTGATTTCAGACTTGTAGATTTTTCGCAAGCATATATAATTCTCCTTGTCATCAACATTGTTAGCAGCTCTGTCTTTAAGCTTAAGTAGGAGTATCCTAATCTTATTGAGTTGTGGTGTGTACCATTTTTGTGTTTGTCGTGGTTTGTACTTATTACTATTGTTGCTTTTACTAGTGATAAGGGGGCAGTTACTGTCTAGAGTGTGTTTGATGGTGGTGATGAATGTGGAGAAGCATTTGTTTACCTCTTTCTCATTGGCTAATATACTGAACCATGCTATTTGTTTGAGTTCAGTTTTCATATTTACAATGTTGTCTCCATTGAGTACTCTGTACGTTATTAACTTAGCAGGATTATAAGTAGGCAGGTTTCCAGTTTTGAGCCATATGCCATCATGGTCAGAAATTCCCATTTTGATGGTGTCACATTCTACTTGGTTTCTATGTACATTGCTAATTATGTTATCAAGACATGCTTCTAACCTGCTTGGTTTTTCATTAAGACAAAAGAAATTCATTGATCTTAACACATCTAAGAAGGAAATAACACTTTTTTTCTTGAATCTTATATCTATGTTTATATCTCCCGTAATGAAAATTTTATAGCTCTTGTATTTACTAATGTATAATATTAAAGCAGAGAGTTGTTCTGTAAACAGTTGCAATAACAACTCTCTGAGTGTGTAATGCCACAGCACATGCTTCGAAAACACTCTCTACACATAAGCTGGAAACATCTATAGTTGTATATTCCAAATTTAAGGTTTTGTTAGTATAGATGGATACTCCAGCATGTGAAATGTTTGGCCTACAGTAACTTGCTGCCAGTGTATATCCAAATGGCACAAATACATTTATTCCTGTGCTATTTAACCAGTGTTCATTCACACAGAGAATACTGCACTTAATTTCATCCAGCCAGAACTGGAGTTCAGCAACTTTAGATCTTAAGGACTGCAAGTTTATATGTAGCAGAATGATGTCATATTTGTTACAGGAAGTTGAATTGTTTACACTATGTACAGTTTATTTGTTTATGTACTAGACCTTTTGGTATGCTAGGGTTCATTTGCTATACTTTAGGCCTACTCTAAAAAAAGTCACTGTTTACTTTGGTTTAACTCATCATTTTCTTTGATTATATGGCTTATTTCATCACACAAATATCTTTTCCCTGCATAATTCAGGTGCACACCATGTTTGGTAAGGATAAAGTGTGGGCAGGGAAAGGGAAGGAAGGGTGGTGGAGGCAGGAACTAGCAAAGGTTTAGGCCTGGTGAATTGTGAGAGCATAGGATATATTGTAGGGAGAGTTCTTGCCTGTGCAATTCAGAAAAGCTGGTGTTTATGGGGAGGATCCATTATCAGGGTTCCCATCCATTCTGATTTTTCCAGAGCAGTCCTGAATTTTAGTAGAATTTGCTGGTGTCCCCAAGACCTCTCTGTGGACAGCTAAATGTCCTGGATTTATGTCATATAAAGCAAGGTCTTTTTTTCGTTCTGAAATAAAAGTTTGTCATAATACATCATATTGTTGAGCTTATGTTTTGGTATGCTGGTATAATGTTACATTCACATGAAAAATCTTATTTTTATTGCTCTTCAAGTTTGATATATTGTACCATCATCGATTTTTCCTGCAATTGTAAAAACAGTTTACGAGTCGATATGTGCAAGGAAAATGTTTAGCTGCTTGAAGGCAATGAACTTCAGCTAGAAACAGTGTCAATATTATTGATGTTTACGAAGTACGAGTTGTTCATCATATGACTGCAGTTTCGTATTTTGAATGCTAGTAGCAGTGACTGTACTGAATTATATTTTAGTTTTAACAGTGCTGACAACGGGAAAATAAAACAAAGTAAGAATTTCCTTTTATTAATGGACATGAAGAAAATTTTGAGTGTGGAATTTGTGGTGTGAAATTTATCATTGCTCATGAAGGTCACACTGATATATTCACTCACGTTAAGTCTATCAAAAGTTACGCTTCAGAATAGCTCCTCGACTTCAAAAAATTGATCATAATTTATCAGTGAAACTAGTTTCAGATAGCTTTCAGCACAAGAAGCTACATTTGTGTTCCATATGGTTATGCACAATGTAATGGAACATCCTTCCACCTAGCTTTGATGCAGCAATCGATATGAACCAGTGGTAGAGTGAAGCTGGGGATACCAGTGACAATTTCGATAGAAACATCTTACATAATCTAGTTACAGTGAAGAACTTTATTAAACTGCTCAAGTGAATAATCTCATAATGAATTAAAAAGGACAACTGTTTAAAAACAGTGAAAATTGAATAATAAACAATTACATTATTAATAGTTTGAGAATAAAAATAAAGAAATAAATAAAAATTCTAAATTACATGTGTAATTTATTTAACTGATTGATAGAACTGATTCCAGCAAATTAGCTGGGATAAGAGATATAAATATTCCCATTAAAAGTGGTTGAGGGTGCCGTGATTTTGGACATTACAAGGCATTTTGTGTTGCAGGTACTCGGGCAAAAATAATTAAAAAAAGTATTAAGCAAGAAAAAGTGTATGTAGCTGTGGACTGAAAGATCGCCTACCAGTGGAAAGAAATGGTCAGAATGTGGCCGAAGTGGACAATAAGTAATAAAAAGTGTATGTAGCTGTGGACTGAAAGATTGCCTACCAGTGGAAAAAACGGCCAGAACAAGACCAAAGTGGACATACATTGTTGGACTGCACAAAAATTAAGATAAGCACTGTTTGTTCCTTTATAATTTTGTGTCACTACCATGACCCACAGAGGAAATTCTGATAGGGAAGTGTTGTGTCAAAATAATCAAGAAGATGGGGGGGGGGGGGAGGAGGGGGTCAGTTCAAAGTGTAATTGAACAGAATACTAGTGTAAATGGGAGTGCAAACAGTTCAGTTGAGTCAAGTGTTGAGTCTAGTCTAGTATTGTCTTGTGTTTTGTTATTTTTGTCAAAGTGTTATGTTGTCTTTATGTCTTGGTATTGTGAGGTTAAGTTGTAATACAGTTAAAGTCCATGAAATAAACCAGAGGAATGCTAAGTTACATGTGTCATTTATTTAATTGATTGATAGAACTGACTACAGCAAATTAACTGGGATAAGAAATATATATATATTCCCATTAAAACACCCAGAGCTTCAAGTACATGGACTGTACAATGGATATAATTAAATCTTTGTTTAGTTAATTAAATCTTTGTTTAGCAAAATGTTCTCTTGCTCACAGATAAAAAGGAATCAAATGCCATGAATGTCATTGCCCCATTTGCTGTGGAAGTAACAATGAATGAACTGAAATGTGTGATTTATTTGTGGTCATGATAGATTCCTCTAGCCATGCTGACTTCAAGGTGGTTCCTATAATTGTAAGGTATTTTCATCTACATGAATGTGCCTTCATGAGAGTGTTGGACTTGGTGAATTTTGGTGTGGAAACTGCATAGCTTTTGACATAATATGTTTTAGATGTGTTGGAGAATTTTGATTTAGAAAAGAAGGTTGTAGCAATTTTGGCCAACACAAACATGACTTAGAGAAGGAAGCAAAGGAAAATAGTAAATTTCAACAAAAAAGTGCAAATAATATAATAGGCATTGGGCACTCTGCACACATTGTTCACAATGCTGTTCTAGCAGGTGCATACTGTTAATCCATCAATGTACAGCTCATTATTAGTAAAATCTACCAACATTTTCATATCTATGCTGCAAACACTGAAAAGCTAAAATCATTTGCTGAAGTAGAATATAAGAAACTTCTAGGACACAGTAAGACAAGATGGTTATCCCTACTACCAGCTGTTGAAAGAGGAATTAATGTTTTCAAGCTTTGAGGTGTTATTTCCTCTTCCTTGACAAGTGCCCTCTCACCCTGAACAATTTTTTCAAAATTCTGCTTTCTTTCACAATCCTTCAGTTCCTTGCAAATCAGTTGAAAATTTTCTCTAACTGTGTTCTGTACATTGAAAAGGAGAATGTAACAATTATTGAAATTGAAGAGAAAATAAATATGTTGTTAAATAAATTAGAAACAAGAAAATCTGAGAGATTTTTGACATCTGATAAGTGGCGGCACGTCCTGTGTGTCCACTGGTTCAGTGAACCCTTGGAGAAAAGCTTGTTGTGAGAAGAAACAAGTAAATAAATAAAATAAAAAGTGGTTTTTAAACTATAATTCTTCTATCAGATCATTTTATATGCACATTCAAAGTTATTTATAGTTTTACATTGCGGATGCAGCACATATACAAGCTGTAGCACGGCCACTTAGCATTGCAGTGTTGCAGTGCGCAAGTGCAGCTGAGGTGCAAATTCTCTTCTGAACCCCTTATTGGAAGCAATTGGGCACTCCCGCAGCAGGGAAGAGCGAGGGGAAATACCACTTTTAACGTTGGCGTTGGAACTGGTAGAGACGCCAGCTCCTGGCTACTCAAGCTCTGGCAGTTATGCACAAATGGTCCCGAAGCAAAGACAATGCAGCTACTGTGCACTTTGCCTTGCGCATCGGCAAATCCTCCATGAAGGCAATATCCGCTCTTCATATTTGTTTCTGGCACCTGGAAGATTTATCAAAAACGTGGCACATTTGGTAAAATATCTTATAACTAAAAATTAAAGATGCATCAACTGTAAAAGCCTTCAGAAGATTCCATCATGAGTAATAATGAAGTCCTTGCTCTCCATGTAGCAAGAATACCCATGTGGTTAGCAGCATGGCATTGTACCGGCGAAGGTAGTGGGTTCGAGACTGACTGCAAGCATTTTTTTTAAACCTAATCTTCTTTTTAAAAGATATGTGAATAATAAAGACTTCTTTATTGTTACTTGCCATATATCTTGGGCGTTTTAGTAAATGTGTCGTAATTTTGAGGATAAATTACATTTATAATCTTTTTTGTAACAAATATTCAACTGTGTTGAAAAGATGTGAGGGAAAGCAGCCTTTGTGCATGCATAATGTGAAGAGGTATCTTGTCTCTTCATTGCTAAATTTCATTTTGTTACAGTCACTTAACAGTGTAATCAGTTATTGTGTTTTAATGTTCATGTGCATATTCATATGTTATTGGTCTTTATCAAGCTTGGTAGGCCAATGCCAAAGCTCGAGCCAAAGTAAGACGGGCGCTGAGTGGGGCACTCAAAGAAGTGAACCCGCAGTCATCTGAAGCACAGAACGCCACTGCATCTGATTTGACACAGAAGGTACAGGAGTTGGAAAATGAGGGTATTGTGTCCTTAGTGATCACACAGAAAGGAAGGTGGGTTCAAGGTGTAAGTTGCGGACAGGAACATGGAGGATTTACAACAAAACACCTAGCAATTAGTCATAAGTATTAGAAGAAATTACAGTACATAACTTAGACTATATCCAAGATAACAGCAGCAATCATAGTAAAATACAAGCAATGTATGTTAAACCTGTGATAGTCATCATCCAAAGGTAATCTGGCATGGTGTCTTCTGTAGCTGAGTAGGAAGGCGCTGGCGGCGCTCCCATCGGCCGTGGCTTCGCGGGGCGCTCTCTGTGGCAGCCCGCGAAGGTGATGTTGCCAACCGACGGCCGCTATATCGCAACTATCGACACAGCAATATGTGCATTAAGTATATCCATGTGTGATATGATCCATTTTTGGAACCTCTTAAATACGGAGTGGATTACAGTAAATAAACCCGTGAGCTCATTACAGAAAATGTTCAAATGTTTGTAAAGCTTATGGGACTTAACTACGGGGTCATCAGTCCATAAACTTACAAACTCCTTATGAACTACTTACGAACTAGGACAGCACAAATATCCATGCCCGAGGGGGGATTCGAACACCAGACCGTAGTGGCCGTGCAGACCGTGAATGAAGCACCTCAGTCCCCTCGGCTGGCCTGATTACAGTTCAAGAATTATATAGACTTGTAATATCTAGTGTTAAGAACTATACCATGGATGAAGGGGAACTGTTTGATGAATACTGTTGTGTGAACGAATATTGTGAAGGTAAACTACTGGACTGGAATAATCAATTAAATATTAGTGTCAGTGAAAATTGGAAGGACATTACTCATTTTTACAATGAGAAAGTCAGTCTGAAACATGTAAGAAGCTTAGTTGAATTTTCTTTAACTGTTCATGGTGTGGGTTCCTGAAGCCATGTCCTAGTTCATGAACCACAGGCAATAAATGAGTGGCCAATTAAGTGGTTCTGACAGTTGGGATACCATTTACTCTGGAATAAGGTTGGGTATCTCGGACATATTCAAAATCGTGGCCACTTTTGTGCTGAAACGGCAAACACTACCAAATCCACCAGTTAGTCCCTCAACTGTTAGGGGTAAAACCCAGTGGGGCCCTAGGCAAGTAAGGCTAGCAACCTGCTTCCCAGGTAATTCAATATGTTGCTGGCAACAATCAGAGCAAAATGCCTCGGACCTATGGTGGTGATGGAGTCCCACCTCTAATTAACAGATCAGGGACTCCTCAGACATGACTTGGCAAACAATCTGGAATAAGACGGGGAGCTATTAATATGAATGGGGATTAAATAGGGAAGAAGGTAGAGCTGGCAGAGGCTTC
This sequence comes from Locusta migratoria, assembly GCA_026315105.1. Lineage (NCBI taxonomy): Eukaryota > Metazoa > Arthropoda > Insecta > Orthoptera > Acrididae > Locusta > Locusta migratoria. The sequence continues at coordinate 53,463,287 of CM048744.1, forward strand.
AAATAAAATGGGGTTAGATGTTTTAGCTGTTAGTGATGTTAGGGTAAGGGGAGAGAAAGAGAAAAAAATTGGGGAATACGAAGTCCATCTCTCAGGAGTCAAAGAAGGAAGAGCACAGTGAGGTGTAGGGCTTTACATCAGGAAAGCAATTGAACCCAGTGTAATTGCAATAAGGTATGTAAAATGAATGACTCATGTGGATAGATTTGGCCATCTCCAGCAAGAAAATTATGATTGTGGCAGTGTATTCGCCCTGTGAAGCGACAGAGCAAGATGAGACAGACAAATTTTACAATGCGCTCACTGATGTAGTTGTTAGAGTGAAGGACAAGGACAGTGTTTTGCTCATGGGTGACTTCAGTGCCAGGGTAGGAAATCGAACAGAAGGGTACAAAAAAGTTATGGGTAAGTTTGGAGAGGATATGGAGGTCAACAGGAATGGAAAACAGCTCTTGGATTTCTGTTCTAGTATGGGCTTAGTTATCACAAACTCCTTTGTTAAGGGATAAGGACATTCACTGGTATACTTGGAAGGGAAGGGGAACCAGATCTGTCATTGACTATATAATAACAGACCAGGAAATCAGGAAGACAGTTAAGGACAATATGTTTTCAGGGGATTCTTTGATGATATAGATCAGTATTTACTCTGCAGTAAAATTGGTTTTGTGAGGCCAAAAGAGCAGAAAGTTAGGTCCATGTGTAGAAGGATAAAAGTGGAGAAGCTTAGGCACAAATACATAACAAGGATCTCAGAAAGGTACCTGTTAGTTGAATGTAGTCATTTGCAGTCACTGGAAGATACAGGAACACACTACTAGAAGTAGCTAGAGAATGTCTTGGAACAATAGTGTGTAAAGGAAGGAAGAAACAGACAGCTTGGTGGAATGACACAGTCAAGGCAGCCTGTAAAAAGAAACAGAAGGCATTTCAAAAATGGCTCCATACTAGTAGTAATCAGGCAGACACTGAAAGTTATGTTGAAGAAAGAAACAAAGCCAAACGGATAACTGCAGACTCCAAGTGGAAATCATGGGAGGACTTTGGAAATGAGCTAGAAACTCTGGGTGAAGCCATGGGAAAGCCATTCTGGAGTGTAATTAGTAGGGATGGGTCGAACCCAATGTTACCGAATCGAATTCGAATACCGAATCTTAAATAAAACATTTGCCGAATACCCAACCCGAATCGAATCTCGAACCCAAATAATCTGTCAACTCAAGTACATGTATTTAAAAACAATTACAACTCTATTGCATGCAGTGATGAAGATAAAGCCTTCTGGGGTGAATCCCTAATGACAATATTAACAGTAAAATTTAAGAAATTAAAATGTCACTTACATTTCTATTTTCAAACTTAAGGATTTTTTAATACCCCCTACACTTCAAAGAAATTTGTATGAAAAATTTTGATATAAATATTATGATCTAAAATATAATAAGAAACTTTCTTCACTCTGTTACAAAATATTTCATATTGTGAAATGAAAAACAATGAAAGGAAAGGATTATGTTTTTTCTTCTTTTTTCAAAGGCGAAGACTCAAAAATAAAATCTTAGAAGGTAAGTAGATATTTTGTAAGTTAAAAAAAGGATGTGTAAATGTTAAATAATTTTGTAGTGACATATCAAGCATTCCATAAGTGACGGACAGGACATTCAGACAGAGAGAAATCCGCGTTTATTCGACGTGTGTGTACTTGTTATTTCCACGAAGACATTTCAGAACTGTGAAAAGTAATACGCAGATTGAGCATTCCGGAAGGTTAAGCAACGGTATATTTTAGATTCATTTATTCTTTCAAACATTTAAGATCGCCTAATTAGTCTGCATAGAATTTTTATTCGTAGAAGATTTAAAAATCAGTACTAGAAGTCAGTTGCCGTGCATCATTTCTAACTATTTCCGTCCAGCATAAGAATAATACAAATGTAAACATTAAGGTGAAACGTATTCTTCTGCGTTCGCCGTTGTCTTTCGGGTTTGTTAGGCGGACGGAATTTAAGTGTGGTAACAGCTAACACGGAAGACTACATGGCGTAATGTTTACATTTGTACTATTCTCATGGCAAAAAGAGTGTGGAATTCACGATTCATACGAACAATCCCTTGCTCTAATAGAAAAACACGTAAGTTGTAGCACGAAGGCAGTGGTTGTAGCGTCAGGCATTTTGCGAAATGTTTATACAATTAGATACCGGTACGGTAATTTTAAATCGCTATCGTTTAATTCCTTGTTACACAGTTCCTTCGTACTACAGAGCATCATCCCTCGTACAGTCTACAGCATTCGATCTGGAACATTTTTAAATGCCTGTTACGCAATCTGATTTGGAACCCACTTCCACGTATCATCATGCCACTGGCTCACTTGCGCGTTTATACGACCCGTTGGCGTCAGTTGTCTGTCACTTTTCGAAAGGCAGTCGGTGTACATGTGTTTATGCTCGACCTTAAACGATTTATTGAAACAAACGTCAAGTGGTTGCTGAATTTACGTCATCCCGCCTCAAGGGTGCACCATTAGAACTTTTTTTCCACATAATAAATAATTTTCTTCTTGAAATCCTACTGCTTCATTACAATTCACATATCCCAGCACTTCACGAAATTCGACGAAACAATACGTGAAATCAGAATGAGACAAAAATCCTAAAGCCTTATGTATTGTTGCCATTTACACGAAGAAATTTATTTTTGTTGCTACTTATAACTGAAAGGCCTTTCGTTTCATTTTGTGACATCGCGTCTTGCAGCGGATCTATGGAAAATAAAGTCAATAACGCAGACGAAAGCGCACTGAAGTAAACTCCAACATTCGTAACTGCAGGTTTCCATATAACACTTTGGATTCGGGATTCGGTAGTATTCGGCCATTATGCGCCGAATCTCGAATCCGAAGCCAATGTGCTAGATTCGGCCGAACCACTCGGACACAACCCTAGTAATTAGCAGTCTCTGAAAGGGAGGGCAGAAGGAATTAACAAGTGTTTTGAACAGGCCAGGAAAGCTGCTAGTCAATCCTGTGGATGTCTTGAGCAGATGGAGGGAATATTTTGAAGAATTGCTCAATGTAGGTGAAACATTCAATGACCTCAGATTTTGAGGTAGAATGGATGTGAATGATGATGGCAACAGGATCACATTTGAGGAAATGTAGAAAATGGTTAACAGATTGCAGTGCAATAAAGCGGGTGGGGTGGATGAAATTAAGCCGGAACTCATCAAATACAGTGGAAGGTCAAGTCTCAAATGGTTACACAGGTGTGGGAATCAGGACAGGTTCCATCTGACTAGACAAAAGCGGTAATCACGCCAATTTTCAAACATGGAAACTATCGAGGTATCTATTTAATTAGTATTGTAGGCAAAATAGCCTCAGGTATTGTTGAAAGGAGAGTGCGAGTATTAGTTGAGGATAAGTTAGATGAAAATCAGTGTGGGTTTAGGCCTCTTAGAGACTCTGAGAACCAGATATTTAGCTTATGGCAGATAATGGAGAAGTGCCATGAGTGGAACAAGTAACTGTATCTATGTTTTATAGATCTAGAAAAGGCTTATGACAGTGTTTCTAGGAAGAAGCTATTGTCAGTTCTGCAAGATTATGGAATAAGAGGCAACCTTCTACAGGCAATTAAAGGTCTTTACATAGACTATCAGGCAGCAGTTAGAGTAGACGGTAAATTAAGCTCATAGTTCAGGATAGTTTCTGGGGTAAGACTAGTCTGTAACCTGTCACCACTGCTGTTCATACTACTCAGGGATCATGTTGAACACAGTAGACTGGCAGGGCGGATTAAAATAGATGATAACAAAATAAGCAGTCTCACATATGTGCATGCCTTAGTTGTGATGGCAGATTAAATTGAAAGGCTACAATCTAATGTTTCAGAGCTTGATCAAAGGTATTGGGGTTGATATAAAGATCAGCATCTCCAAAACAAAAGTAATGTCTTTGGGAAAGAGATTTAAACAAATTGAGTGCCAAATAGGAGGAACAAAGTTAGAACAGGTAGACAGTATCAGGTACCTATGATGCATTTTCTCACAGGATGGCAACATTGTGAAAGAACTGGAATTGAGGTGTAGCAAATCTGATGCAGTGAGTGCTCAGCTAAGATCTACTCTCTTCTCCAAGTAGGAAGAAAGTATCCAGACTAAGTTAGCAGTCCACCGGTCTATCTTTCAACCAACTTTGTTGTATGGAAGTGAAAGTTGGGTGGATACAGGTTACCTTATTCATAAGGTAGAGGTTACAGATATGAAAGTTTTGTATCCCATCCTCGTCGCCACTTTTGTGTCCCAACTTCGTCGCCGCTTTTGTGTCCCAGCATCGTCGTAGGTGTCGGTGGCCGAGTGGAATGAGACCGGTATCTTTCCGTGGTGGCCACGAGCGGGGTTGCAGCAGAGGGCGCTCGTGGCTGTCGTCGTGAGAACGCCGCGCCGTGCGTGCATGGCGGCGCGCGGCGAAAGTAGGTGGCGCGCACTTTGGACTTGTGCGACACCACACCCCTCCCCCCCCCCCCCAAACTGCCGCGCCGTCGTGGCGTAGGGCTGAGGGCCACGGCGACGGCACTGGGAGGAGGGCCTGGGCGGGGGCGTTACAGGTGGGACGGGCGTCGTAGCTGAGGCTGGGATCGAGACGCCGTCCGCGCCCCGGCTTTGGCGAAATGTAGGAAGCGGGGCAGCGGCAGGTGTGGGCTGCTGATGTGACGGCTGTTGTTGTTGGTGAGCAGCCTGTGCCGTCAACTGCGACACGTCCTGCAGTAGTTGAGTGATTTGCGCCGTCTGTAACTGAATAATTTCCATTAAGTTTGGGTTCGGGGTAGTGGCTATGCTGACCGATTAGGCGCCGCGCATACAAGTAAATTATAACAAAACACAAATGCAATATGAAAGAGGACGCTCTGCAACAAAAAAAGTCCACAAAACACGGAACAAATTATCTTCCCCCAAAATTCTTATAATAAGGCTGGGTGGGCGGGAGCAATTTCTGCGTGCTCCGACTGCTGCTGTCTGGCTGCTGCAAGCGTGCTGGTCCACGGTTCGTCTATCACTCCTCGTCGCCACTTTTGTATCCCATCCTTGTCGCCACTTTTGTGTCCCAACTTCGTCGCCGCTTTTGTGTCCCAGCCTCGTCGTAGGTGTCGGTGGCCGAGTGGAATGAGACCGGTATCTTTCCGTAGTGGCCACGAGCGGGGTTGCAGCAGAGGGCGCTCGTGGCTGTCGTCGTGAGAACGCCGCGCCGTGCGTGCATGGCGGCGCGCAGCGAAAGTAGGTGGCGCGCACTTTGGACTTGTGCGACACCACACCCCTCCCCCCCCCCCCAAACTGCCGCGCCGTCGTGGCGTAGGGCTGAGGGCCACGGCGACGGCACTGGGAGGAGGGCCTGGGCGGGGGCGTTACAGGTGGGACGGGCGTCGTAGCTGAGGCTGGGATCGAGACGCCGTCCGCGCCCCGGCTTTGGCGAAATGTAGGAAGCGGGGCAGCGGCAGGTGTGGGCTGCTGATGTGACGGCTGTTGTTGTTGGTGAGCAGCCTGTGCCGTCAACTGCGACACGTCCTGCAGTAGTTGAGTGATTTGCGCCGTCTGTAACTGAATAATTTCCATTAAGTTTGGGTTCGGGGTAGTGGCTATGCTGACCGATTAGGCGCCGCGCATACAAGTAAATTATAACAAAACACAAATGCAATATGAAAGAGGACGCTCTGCAACAAAAAAAGTCCACAAAACACGGAACAAATTATCTTCCCTCAAAATTCTTATAATAAGGCTGGGTGGGCGGGAGCAATTTCTGCGTGCTCCGACTGCTGCTGTCTGGCTGCTGCAAGCGTGCTGGTCCACGGTTCGTCTATCACTCCTCGTCGCCACTTTTGTATCCCATCCTTGTCGCCACTTTTGTGTCCCAACTTCGTCGCCGCTTTTGTGTCCCAGCCTCGTCGTAGGTGTCGGTGGCCGAGTGGAATGAGACCGGTATCTTTCCGTGGTGGCCACGAGCGGGGTTGCAGCAGAGGGCGCTCGTGGCTGTCGTCGTGAGAACGCCGCGCCGTGCGTGCATGGCGGCGCGCGGCGAAAGTAGGTGGCGCGCACTTTGGACTTGTGCGACACCACACCCCTCCCCCCCCCCCCCAAACTGCCGCGCCGTCGTGGCGTAGGGCTGAGGGCCACGGCGACGGCACTGGGAGGAGGGCCTGGGCGGGGGCGTTACAGGTGGGACGGGCGTCGTAGCTGAGGCTGGGATCGAGACGCCGTCCGCGCCCCGGCTTTGGCGAAATGTAGGAAGCGGGGCAGCGGCAGGTGTGGGCTGCTGATGTGACGGCTGTTGTTGTTGGTGAGCAGCCTGTGCCGTCAACTGCGACACGTCCTGCAGTAGTTGAGTGATTTGCGCCGTCTGTAACTGAATAATTTCCATTAAGTTTGGGTTCGGGGTAGTGGCTATGCTGACCGATTAGGCGCCGCGCATACAAGTAAATTATAACAAAACACAAATGCAATATGAAAGAGGACGCTCTGCAACAAAAAAAGTCCACAAAACACGGAACAAATTATCTTCCCCCAAAATTCTTATAATAAGGCTGGGTGGGCGGGAGCAATTTCTGCGTGCTCCGACTGCTGCTGTCTGGCTGCTGCAAGCGTGCTGGTCCACGGTTCGTCTATCACTCCTCGTCGCCACTTTTGTGTCCCAACTTCGTCGCCGCTTTTGTGTCCCAGCCTCGTCGTAGGTGTCGGTGGCCGAGTGGAATGAGACCGGTATCTTTCCGTGGTGGCCACGAGCGGGGTTGCAGCAGAGGGCGCTCGTGGCTGTCGTCGTGAGAACGCCGCGCCGTGCGTGCATGGCGGCGCGCGGCGAAAGTAGGTGGCGCGCACTTTGGACTTGGGCGACACCATAGAAAGTAGCAAGAATGATTGCAGGGAACAATGGCAGGAAGGTGTCCATAATGAGGGCATCAAAGAAAAACTGGAATGAACACCATAGATGAAGCAGTTAGAGGGAACAGGCTTAGATGGTGGGCCATGTTACACACATGGGAGAAACAAGGTTACCTAAGAGACTCATGAGCTTGGCAGCAGAGGGCAAGAAGAAAGTACTTAGATTTGGTGAAGAATGATTTTGAAATAAAGGGCTTAACATCAGATGAGGCATCAATGTTAGCATTGAATAGGGGATCATGGAGAAATTTTATTAGAGGCACTATGCTCCAGACTGAATGCTGAAAGGCATAGTCAGTCTCTAATGATGATGATTATGCCTTTCAGCATTCAGTCTGGAGCATAGTGCCTCTAATAAGTTGGCCTTGTAACATCAGCTAACATGGCTTTGCCATGCAGTTACTGCAAACAGCTGAAAGCGAGGAGAAACTACAGTCGTTAATTCTACTGAGGACATGCAGCTCTACTGTATGACTATATGATGATGGCGTATTCTTGGGTAAAATATTCCGGAGGTAAAATAGTCCCGCATTCGGATCTCCAGGCGGGGACTACTCAGGAGGATGTTGTCATCAAGAAAAATAAAACAGGCGTTCTACAGGTCGGAGCATGTAATGTTCTAACCTTTAATCACATAGGTAAGCTAGAAAGTTTGAAAAGAGAAATGGATGGGTTGAAGTTAGATATGGTAGGGATTAGTGAAGTTTGGTGGCAGGATGAACAGGATTTCTGGTCAGGTGAGTACAGGGTTATCAATACAAAATCAGTTGGTGGTTTCGCAGGAGTAGATCTGATAATGAATAAGAAAATAGGAATGTGGGTAAGTTACTATGAACAGCGTAGTGAACGCATTATTGTAGTAAAGATAGACACGAAGCCAACACCGACCACAGTAGTGCAAGTTTATATGCCAACTAGCATGGCCGATGATGAGAATATTGGAAAAATGTATGAGGAGATGAAAGAAATCATTAAGAAAGTTAAGGGAGACAAAAACGTGATTGTAATGGGGGACTGGAACTCGTTAGTAGGAAAGGGAAGAGAAGGAAATGTAGTAGGTGACTATGAACTGGGAAAAAGGAATGAAAGAGGAGATCGCTTGGTAGAATTTTGTGCACAGCACAATTTAATGATCACCAACACTTGGTTTAATCATCATGAAAGAAGGCTGTATATGTGGAAGAGACCAGGAGACACAGGAAGGTACCAGACTGACTTTACAATGGTAAGGAATAGATTCAGAAACCAGGTTCTAAACTGTAAGACATATCCAGGGGCAGATATAGACTCTGTCCATAACTTATTGGTTATGAACTGCATATTAAAACTTAAGAGACTGCAGAAAGGTTAGGAGATGGAATCTGGACAAATTGAAGGAACCAGAGGTAGTTGAGAAATTCAGAGGGAGCATTAGGCAAGGATTGGCTGAAACGGGGGAAAGTAATACAGTAGAAGAAGAATGGGTACCTCTGAGAGATAGGGTAGTGAAGGCCGCAGAGGACCATATAGGCAGAAGGACAAGGTCTAATAGAAATCCTTGGATAACACAGGATATACTGAACTTAATTGATGAGAGCAGAAAATATAAAAATTCAGCAAGTGAAACAGGAACAAGGGAGTACAAAGGTCTGAAAAATGAGATTGACAGAAAGTGCAGACTGGCTAAGCAGGAGTGGCTAGAGGACAAACGCAGAATCGTAGAAGAATGCATAACTAGGGGAAAGACAGATACCGCCTAAAGGAAAATAAAAATTTGGAGACAAGAAAAGCAGCTATATGAATATCAAGAACTCAGACGGAAAACCAGTACTAACAAAGAGGGGAAAGCTGAACTGTGGAAGGAATATATAGAGGGCCTATACAAAGGAAATAAACTTGAAGACAGTATTCTAGAAATGGAAGACGATGTGGAGGAAGATGAGATAGGTGGTATGATACTGCGAGAAGAATTTTACAGAGTGCTGAAGAACTTGAGTCAAAACAAGGCCCCTGGAGCTGATGATATTCTGTCTGAACTGCTGACATCATTAGGAGAATCAGTCGTGAAAAAATTGTATCACCTGGTATGCAAGTTGTATGAGACAGGGGAAATACTCTCAGACTTCAAGAAGAATATCGTAATTCCAATCCCAAAGAAAGCAGGTGCAGACAAGTGTGAAAATTACAGAACTATCAGCTTAATAAGTCATGGTTGCAAAATACGAACGCGAATTATTTACAGACGAATGGAAAAACTTGTGGAATCCGAACTCGAGGAAGATCAGTTTCGATTTAGAAGAAATGTAGGAATACGGGAGGTAATACTCACATTATGACTTATCTTAGAAGATATGCTAAGGAAAGGGAAACCTACGTTTTTAGCGTTCGTCGATTTGGAGAAAGCTTTTGACAATGTCGACTGGAATACACTCTTCCAAATTCTGAAGGTAGCAGGGGTAAAATATAGGGGCCGAAGAGAGATATTCAACGTATACAAAAAACAGACAGCGGTTATTAGAGTCGAAGGGCAAGAAAGGGACGCAGAGGTTGGGAAGGGAGTAAGACGGAGATTTGACACCCTCCATTGAATTAACGAAAGCCAGCCGTTCGGAGATGTCACGTGACATTCCTCGCGTATTTGATGATTTTCTTATTGTAACTTACACGTTGTCATTTCAAAGCAACGGCACACCGAGGAATTAACAAAAACACATCGTTCTTCGTACGATAAATAATAATATAATGTCTACAAATGCCATATTACATCAGTTAATAACGGCCATCAATACTATGAGGTTAAAGAATCCCTGTTTCGATTTATGGCCACAGTGTAGTGGGCAAGGTGATGGACTGTGATGCGAAAGGTCGGTGATTCGAAACCCGCCACTACATTAATTTTTTTCCTAAAATCTTTTCAGACACTCTTATTAATTAATTAATTATTACTTAGATTATTATGTTGGTCCAAATTTTTTGCAAAAACTTATAAAACTACAAATCTAAAGTGGGCCGTAAAACGCGTCAGTGCTTTTTTTTTTTTTTTTTTTTTGGAGGTATTTCACTGCAAAGATTTGTCTAAAGGGTCTTAGGTGGAACGATATAATCTAGATGCTCAAAAGTGTAAAGTGCCATGATAGGCGAAATATATATAACCGTAAGTGTAATACGAAAACTTTGATTTTGCTAATCTATGTAAGAAATAATTCCAATGATGTAGGCTATAAGTGTCTTGCTAATATTCTATACAAAGGAATTTTGTATCACTCTGGTTCTGTATCCTGTAGGATGAAGAACTCTTGTCCTACGTCGGATCTTCGACCATAAATACTAGTAGAGCGGGAAAACAACAGAGCGGCTATACACATGGGGTGGTAGCAACACAAGACCACGTGACCTGGGGTGGTAGCAACATAAGACCACGTGACCGTTGGCAAACATTATCCGTATACAAAAAACAACTTAGCAGTTTTCAAGATGTGACACTATTTTAAGTTGATAATAACGGACTTGAAATTTAACATTACTCTCCTTCATACAAAACGCTTCGTAAATTCATAAGTAAATTTGGACACTATCACGTGATTGTTGGCAAAGCAGTGGTTTAGCTGTAGAGATGTTGGTGCCATGACAGCAATGCCATGCCCAGTCTACCAATATATGTGGTCGCAGCGTCTGATCTGGTAAAGAATTTCTGTGCAACGGCCAAAATTAGAAGAGTCTAGGTCTACTGATTAAAACAAAAAAGTAATGACTATTTTGTAGATATTGAATTATTGTCGTACGATGGAGAAAGGATCATTGGACGTACAGTAACGTCTGTATATTCTTACATGCAATAAAACTATCTGTAATGTTATAATAACTAAAACAGTGGTCTAGTACTTGAATGTAAAATAGTTTCTTTGAATCTGTAGATAAATTTATTTTTTAGTGTGTGGATATATATTACATCATTAATAAAGATAGGTCATTGTTGGCAGCTATCTCGGCCATAAAACATTTGCTGCATTACTAGTTTTAATAGCAGTAAAGTAATGTTTCAGTTGAGAGAAATTAACTTGAAAGGGACTAATAGCTGTAGGTAATTACATTTTTCTTGTTTTACAAATTTCAGCATTATCCACGCCAGATCTTATCACAGTGTATTAGTTGATAATAAATGTACATATTTCTTTGCTTTTGAGTATTAAATTTAAGCATATTGCCTACTATTATCAGTTACCAGATATATGAATCTTGTTTGTCACACCCCGACGCGGAACTACGACCCTTTTTGAAGCTTAACCCGTACGACTGAGCGAGCCTTCAGGCTAATTAAGCCACGGATGACAGTTATTAAATTCAGCTTGTGTCGAGAGGGGAAATTTTTGTATGAAATATTACCATTATAAATATGTATAGTAATTGCTCAGAGAGAGGGAGAGAGAGAATGTGTTAACAGCTGCATCTCATAGAATAAATAAATGCATCTTTGAGTTCATGTAAAAACTACGGATGATCGATGTTAGCAAAACATCCATGTTGACATCGATATTAACGATCAAATTATTAATATACGATAAATATCGAAAGGAAAAAACCGAGGTGTCCGAACGCTTGCCACGCCGGACATTTGCCACACTTTTACCTGCTCCGAAGGGTCGGGTGCCCCTGTCTCCTCCTACTCCCCCCCCCCCCTACACCGCCCGTTCGGACATCTGCACACTGGTCGCTTTCGCATATCATAGTGTGACCGTCAGTATCGAAGTAATTACAATGGCCAAGGGAAGGCCTTTTGTCCATTACAATGGTTACGCGTTAGTAAGGTGTGGATGTGCTTACGCCTAAAATAGAATGATTGCAAGGAAAAGCTGCTTTCGAAGAACGGAGACGTATTGAACGTAGAGAACATCTCTGAGGGCCACCTAACAATGCGACCTTTATTAGTTGTAAAAATAAAAAGAGTGTATCAGACCTCTGTATCCTTAAATAATTAATGATTTAACTAGCTGGTCCCAGTTCGGTTCACTAGTGTGGCAGTGAAATTTGACTCAACGAAGCAAATACATTACACATCACTCAAATTATCCTCCTGCAACCTGAATTCATAGTTACATCCACCACTTTTCAATTTGCAATTTCCTACTTAAGTAATAGCTCTCATAGTTTACATGTTAAGAGAATTTTTTTCGACCTTCTAATATTGTGGTCATACCATCAAAGACTGTGAGTTCTAAAATTATTTCCTTTAACTTCAGAGCCGCAACCAGCTTTTAAAAATTCTAATTTTTGTTATACTAATAAGGTACACTTTAGGTTTTAAAAAGAATCTGAACTTTTTAAATGCACCTAAAAGAGACACCCTAAAACAGATCTGCTCCTAAGGTTGACAAGTTCGTCAGCTATAGTGTTGAAATAATTGACATATCTCCAAACTTAAACAAGGGTAGAAATAAATTGACAGTAGATGCAGATCTCATGAAGTACATTTAGCTGTAGTCCTTAAAAATTTTCATGAAGTACATTTAGCTGTAGTATTTAAAAATTAAAGTTTCTCACCATGTTATTGATTATCTTTAATCAGGCCAGTAAAACCTATTGAAACAAGGCAAGGAGCTTACTGTTGAAAAATAATTGTTACAAAAGAATATCATAAACAATTGTTGTTGTTGTGGTGTTCAGTCCGCAGACTGGTTTGATGCAGCTCTCCACGCTACCCTGTCCTGTGCAACGCTTTTCATCTGAAAAAACGTTCGGCAACCTACATCCTTTTGAATCTGCTTAGTATCTTTAGTCTCTTTGAATCTTTAGTATTAGGCAGTTCATAAATAGTTTGTAAGTTTAGAGACTGATGACCCCGCAGTTAAGTCCCTTAAGCTTAACAAACATTTGAATTTGAACATTTGAGAATGGCTTCATCAATTTGGCTGTTCTTTTCTTTGTTCTGTTCGTAATTCTCAGGACAAGGTTCGTATCAAAGAAATTTTTTGGAAAATCTACCTGATAATATTAGAATTTGAGAATAACGGAATGTACGCTTCCAGCTCGGATCATTTTCCAGATTCTCCAACAATCAGCTTATTCATTCGCTACCCGCCTAGCGACCAATTACGCTGTAACGGAGCAAACAAATACACCAAGGAGGTTAGAAGAAAGGGAGGGCATTGCTTGAAGCCAGGGATTAACTGGTTTAATTTTAAATCCGCTACACAGACCTAGCGGGCAATGTTGGCAACAGCCGTTGATTCCGGAAAATTACGTTACGTCGCCGTTAGCCAATCTGGTGATAGTATACAATATCCACTGAGGTTTGCCGATTTCTTACCAGTACTACGTTTTAAACATCATCTTCCTCAATAAGTTTAATGTGTCTGAAACTAAATTATTATGCGGATTCTCAAAATAATATCGTTTAGTATGAAGAGAAAACAACGGTCGCCAACTAAAATTTCATTGGCTTGGTCGGCTTCATTCCCACGATCCAACAGCTGTTACCTGTGTCGCAGAATGTAAAATTTTACCTGTATGTAACAATGTTGTTAATTGTGTTTCAATTAGATTCCTAATAAGAGTTCATTATTCACTTGCAGTTAAAGTAACTAACAAGAAGGTCAACTGTATGAATTTTTATGCCTACCGTTTGATGATTCACCGAAACGATGACAATCACATACTGAAATGCCGCAGATTGTTTCATCAGTTCGCCGTTGATATGTATTATTTATTTATTTATTATTTAACATGCCCCATTACATAGTAATATTACATGTTTGATGGTTAGATTCAGGCGATTACATCAAATATTTTTGCAAACACAAGTACAGTATATAAGTTGACAGGGTTTACAAAGGAACAAACAATTTTATACATGTTCGTGCAATAAAACCATTAAGAGTACGGACATTAAAGCTACTAACCTCACAAATAGAGCAGCTCGAAAGTTCTCTCTAATAACCCGTTTCCAATTGTTTTACCCATCCTTTTACACTTCTATTCCCAATCCGGGCCCCGATTGTAATAATAATAAATAAGATCAGAGAGAGGGAGAGGAGGAGACAGAGAATGAGGGAATGAAAAGGATTTAAAAAAGAGGGAATGTTAGGAGGGGGAAGTGATGGATACGGCGTAGGGTAGGAGGTAGTGGTGTGAAGATACGGGGAGGAGGAGATGGACAAAGGAAGGTGGGAGGAGGCGATGGAGAAGTAGAGGAGGGAGGAAGGGATAGACATCGGGAGAAGAAGAGGAGAGAATAGGGTATATATCCCATACACATTAGCGACTGCGAAGCGTTGCCGGCTTTGCTAGTAAAGTGTAAATTAATGTCCTTTTTGTAACAACTTAAACTGAGATTTTCTAATTATTACTTTGACTAAAATCTTCTTCTAATATAATGAAAAAATACATACAAATTACTAAATTTGTAATGTGTCCCGCGTTTGGATCTAGAAAATGTGGTTATGTCCCGAATTTGAATCTAGAAAATATGGTCACCTTAGTATTAACACAGTATACAATATTTTCTCCTTGAGGACTACACTCACTGAACAGAGACGGTGCTTATGCTGCTGAACTGAATTATATGCGATTCTTTATTTATTTATTTTTAGAAACGTTGAGAGTTGTTATTCTTTCTTCTCTATTAGCGCTGGTCATTGGGAATTGTTGAAACAACTTGTCCCTTTGTCTTAAGTCTTGCTGCAATGAAAGGCTACAAATACTCCGCCAAATTTTGAAGCTACATCCTTCGATATTCCAAGTTTTAGATGTGTTCCTGCTATATTATCTCCATCAGAAAAAAAACTATTGATTTGGATCTCAAGAAATACTTGACAGCTTTCAAAGGCCGTTTGATATCATTTTGCCGCAATACCTTGACCTCTGTTGATCACAAAAATTTCGTTATACAGAACAAGGAATTTCCCTCAATGTAGCGATGCCGGTGATTAACTTTTACAGACATTATGACATCACTTAAGAAAACGTAGTTGCTGAGGCAGTTGGCATTTCATCAGAGATTATCAGTAGGAAACCTGATGCAAATGAAAGGACAGCTGAACAAATTCAGATGTAAGCATCAAATTAATTCATATCTTTTTTTAACAATTTTTCATCTATTTTCACAAGTTTTTGGCTTTCGTGGACCTAGAAAGTAATGAACTGAAAGTTAAAATCACTAATCCCATCTCAAAGTAATCTTCAGATTTACCAGATACCGACAACTTTGAAATTCTACCAATGTAGACCGTCTTCAGTAGGCCTGTAGTCTGTAAACTATACAAGGATCCAATTAAGGTTCCCAGAACGCTTATCAGTGTAGCTTCAGACATTTTTTTTGTATGAGTAGAATAATTACACATTTTGCACGATTCAGGGCCAGATTAAGGGCAAGTACCGTGACCGTCGGGGGCCCCGAACTAGAGGGGCCCCGCCATGATCGCCTTCGAATAGTAAAGCACTGTGGTGTACAAACTAATCTTCGGATTGGTCACTGCTTTACCTTTAGATGCAGGAATTCGTCATTTACCATCGTATTCTGCTGATGAAATTAGGATGGAGACGTCCAGGATGCTACGCAAAGCCAAGCCACCTACCAGCAATTTGCCTCAAGGGGAACGGAAGGCATTGCGGGAGATGAATACAGACAGCAATATTATCTTACTTGCCGCTCTTAAAGGGAATGCCACCGTATTGCTGAAAAGTGAAGATTGCCACAGGACGATTAGTGACCTCCAGGACCCTATCACATACGAAAAAATTGAAAAAGGAACCTACAACGATCGTATTAAATGCTACCAATCGTTTGATAAAACAGTTTTCCATTCCTATAGAAGTTAAAAAGTATCTTTACAAAATGGAGGCTTGCCCCCGAGATTTAATGGGCTACCAAAGATATATAAGCCTGATGTTCCTTTGAGACCGATAGTGAGCGTAGTTGGAGCTCCTACTCAAGAGCTAGCTAGACACCTTGCCTCTTTGCTACAACCATTCATCGGCAAAACGGAAAATCATATTAAAAATTCTCGGCACTTTATTGAAACATTGAGGCAGATTACTGTCTGTCCTAGTGACATCCTTGTCAGTTTTGATGTAGTATCTCTGTTCACCATGGTCCCGGTTGACGAAGCTCTTTCTTACATAGCTGATATAGTAGCGTTGTTCCGACATTGTCTGTCCACAACCCATTTTCAGTATAACAGCGAAATTTATGAACAAATTGAATGGATAGCCATGGGAAACCCTTTAAGTCTCGTAAGTGCTAATTTATTCATGGAATATTTTGAACAACAAGCGCTGAGGTCGGCCCCCAATAGCCCATTGAGGTGGTATCGGTACGTGGATGACACGTTTGTGATATGGAACCACGGTGAAGAGGATTTAAATGATTTTCTGGTACATCTAAATGTATTAATCCAAAGATCAAATTCACCATGGAGAATGAGAGTAATGGTCAACTGAATTTCCTAGATGTATGAGTAATTAAACGGGCGGATGGGACCTTAGCCACAAGGTCTACAGAGAAGATACATACACCGACCATTACCTGCATAAGATCTCGAATCACCACCATAGGCAGAAGAGGGGTGTCATAAAAACACTTGTGGACAGAGCTAACAATATCTGTGAGCCAATCTATTTGGAAGAGGAAGTGAATCACTTGTGGACAGCTTTTATGGAAAATGGTTATACTGATAATGAGATCGACCGAGCATTCCATCCAAGTAGAAAAGTGTCTGCAAACAACCATCTGCTGGAAAAGTTTTCCTCCCATTCATCCATAACATCACGGACCGTATTGGCAAAGCACTGGCTAAGTTTGAACTGAAAACTATTTTCAGACCCACTAAGAAAATAAATGAATTCTTAAAATCAGTGAAAGATGCTCGACATCCCCTAGCTACCCTAGGGGTATATAAAATTCCGTGTAGTTTGGCATGGTGTGGCTGACACCTGCTAGCTTGGTGAAGAGGTCATCTGCTCTAGGCAGGGGGTAATCATCAACATTAAGCTGGGAGTTGAGAGTAGCTTTAAAATCGCCACAGAGGCGAATACGATCATTTGGTTTCTTGACGATGACCAGAGGTGTGGTCCAGGGGCTATAACACACTGGGGAGATGAAATCTTCGCTCTGCAAGTGGGCCATTTCCTCTTGTCAGGGCTGTTGGAGAGGCTATGGCACTTGCCGTACCCGGAAGTATTTGGGGCAAGCCGACGGCTTCAAGACCAAGGCAAGCTGGAAGTCCTTAGCAGACCAACTCCTGGTGAGAAGAGGTCCTGAAATTCTTGGAAAAGTTCGTCAATCGCAGGGGAGGGCACCTCATGTGAGACCAAATTAACATTGTCGGCAATGGTGAACCCAAAAGCCTGAAAGGTGTCGTAGCCAAGTAAGTTAGCAGTAGCCATGTTGTTGACCGCAAAAAATGTTATTTGGCGGCAGACTGATTTGTAGCCCGGAATTAGCCGAGTAGGGCGATTTCTTGATGGTTTTAATTATGTGAGTAGGCGCTTAGGAGACTGGGTCAGCTTTGGCGCGCCGGATGGCTGAGTATGAGGCATAATTAATAAGGGAGGCTGCAGCCCCGGTATCCACTTGTAGGCGTAGCGGATGTCCCGAGATATGGACATCAATGAAAAGCTAAGTTGCCGTAGGTTGTTGCACCTGGTTGATATCCATCGCAGCAAGGTCCAAGGAATGCTGTGGCTGTTGCTGCTGTAATCTGGATGCCGTGGCCGACAGACAGACTCGAGGTAACCAGACTTGCAGCAGGCTGTGCAGGTCGACCAACGGTCAGGGCAGACGTCCCTGTCATGTTTGGAAAAGCAAGCTGGGCAGGAAGGCAGGAGCAGAGGTTGACGTTGTGATCGAGGTCGGAATGGCTTACAAGCCATGTGGTGGGATGGAGGTGCCGAGGCTGGACTGGAGGGGGAGTTCCGATGACCGCTCTGTGGAGAGCTGCGGCGCTTGCGATCATGGAAGGCTGCTACCTCTGTTTCTGCGACGACCGTAGGGGGTTCCTGGGAGCGGCTGTGTCGTGGAGGTGCGGTGGGACAAAGGGAAAAGGTGATGAAGAACTTTAAATTGTCAAAACAAACCCGTATCATACCAAACTCGTCCTAAATTTGGTTCAGTCTTATTAAGAAAACGTGTTTATAGCTCTTATAGTCAGTTGCTAAGTAAATATTTATAAGTTTTCTAACGTCACCTAGCAACTTAACACCTTTCGTGAACCGTGGCACCGAACTTCTGTCGAAGTCTATGTCCACTGCCTAATATAAAAAATATATAATCGTTTATATTTCTCTTTCCTTAAACACAAACAGGTCCTTATACCCGCGGGGGAAAGATAAAAGGCCAGTATGTAACTGCACATCAAAGTTTGAACTCTTTAGCACCAATTCAGTCATGAAACTGTCGTTCGAGCGAAAATCCACAGCCTACTATATTTGAGTTTCACATTTAAAATACCACTGTTTCATTTGAATGCGTCTTGAAATTCGAAAGCCTGTTATAAACTTTTCAAACTTGTGGTGTTTTCTTCCTATATGTAGAAGATCATATAAACTCAATATTTCACATTAAATCATAAATCATTCCATACAGAAGATGTAATATTTAAAACTCTTCTTCAGTCAAACATCACATGTTTATTGGTGTTCTTGCAATACAAGCATATACTGTTTGCTTCTGATCTAACCCCATACATTCATAAGGACATAATCTGAAGTGACGAAGATCCATAGCAATGGTAATGTTCAATATCTTCTTAGAGGACGATCGAGAGACGTCCGCTGCCCCGTGACTGTCGGCTGACTTCATATAACACAAGGCCAGCTCTGTGACGCCGGTCGGTGCAGCGACGACGCTGCTCCTGTTTATTGCAGTACCTCGATCGACCATGAAACAAGCAGAAACAAACACAAACATTTCTCTTAAGTATCATATCATAAAATCATTACTCAACATTCAATGAATCGTTTTGATTAATATGCAATGTTTAATTTTCATCTCCTGCAAAACAAAGCTGACATGGGAGAGTAGGGGCTCACTAATCTGTCCCACTACAGAGGGCGGCGACGTCGGCCCAAGACTCCAACCAGCGGTCTGCTGCTACTGCAACTCGGAACTTGAAGGCCAAGTCTATCAAAAATGTTCAAATGTTTGTTAAGCTTATGGGACTTAACTACGGGGTCATCAGTCCCTAAACTTACAAACTACTTATCAACTACTTACGAACTAGGACGGCACAAATATCCATGCCCGAGGGGGGTTTCGAACCCCCGACCGTAGTGACCGTGCAGACCGTGACTGGAGCGCCTCAGTCCCCTCGGCCACCGCGGCCAGCCACCGCGGCAGGCCCAAGTCTATCACCTGGTTTAAGGTGGGATCTTCCAGCTTCAACTTATCTTGGCGGAAAATGGCATCCGGTGCGGCTCAGATTAGATGATCGCGCACCATCTCATCAGAATAGGATTCCTTCGCCTGTACGTGATAAAGTCACATTTTCGGCTGAAACTTCCTGGCAGATTAAAATTGTGTGCCGGAACAGGGACTCGAACCTGGGACCTTTGCCTTTCGCGGGCAAGCGCACTACCGACTGTGCTATCCCGACACGACTCACGATGCCGCCTCACAACTTTACTTCTGCCAGTACCTCGCCTCCTACTTTCCAAACTTCCCTTAGGCTGTGGCTAAGCCATGTCTCCACCATATCCTTTCTTCCAGGAGTGCTAGTCTTGCGTGTTGGCAGGAGAGCTTCTGTGAAGTTTGGAAAGTAGGAGGCGAGGTACTGGCAGAAGTAAAGTTGTGAGGCGGCATCGTGAGTCGTGTCGGGATAGCAAAGTCGGTAGTGCGCTTGCCCGCGAAAGGCAAAGGTCCCAGATTCGACTCCCTGTTCCGGCACACAATTTTAATCTGCCAGGAAGTTTCATATCAGCGCACACTTCGCTGCAGAGTGATGTTTCATTCCACATTTTCGGCTGTGTCCTTGAAGCTCTGCCACCTACTGGTGGTATGTCTAGCGTGGCTTCTTTCAACACTATTGAAATTCGACTCGTGTCGCCAGGACGTGAAATCGGCGTCGGTAATATGCTGTCAGCACTTCACAGATTTGGGGGAATGTAAGCGTATCCGAGTCATTTGGATGGAGTTTGGTGAGGAGAACATAAAGCCAAGAATTGTTGCAGGTCAAGAAATAAGCTCGTCGATCCGTATCCTGGGAGACTTGTTGACGGATCCGACGTTCGTAAGTATCCCCGTCTTCCTGTTCTCCATTAAACGCTGGGAACACTGGCGGTAGTGACGGGCGCTGTCGGCAAAGTTACTGCACTAACTGCCTGTTCAAGTCCTGGGACTGCTGCATCAATTTTTGTTGAAGGGTAGCGAATCGTTGAAAACGTCCGACAGCAGCTACTGTAAAGCAGGACTCACATCTACGACTGGTATGTTGCACGCTACAGATAAACACCATACTCATCGCCACTTGTGTTGTGATCTTAAACTATACAACATTTATTTTCCCCACAAAACAACTACAATGAGTAGTACACCGCACTAGACTAATTAGAACACAAACTTCTTCTGAGTCTAATCAGGAGTAGTAAACCACCAGAACTCGAAGTCTGACGATAAGGAGGCACTGTTACAGTCCAGTCACAGTCCAGATCGAACCTCCAGGTAGTGATAGGGCTGTTCTGGAGCGATGTACTGGCGTGTATGTTCCTAGGTAGTGGTCTTCATCATCATCATCATCTTCTTCTTCTTATTTTTCTGCTTCTTACTTCTTTTTTTTCTTCTTCGTCTTCCTTTCTTCTCGCAGAGAAATACTGCACACATCCGCAGGCAGGGGAGAACTGTCTTGGGTTCTAACTGGTCACACTTGCATAGCCAGCCCGGGTCGGTCTGGAAACTTCTATCTTGCAACCTGCGATCTCTGGAAAACAAAGTTATGAGTTACGGAGTGTTGTTGTTGTGGTGGGTGCTACGTAATGTTTACTTCCTTGATCGGAACTGCCGGCCTCGGCATCTGCCGTGCTAGATTTACAGTCCCGCTCTTTCAAATATTTGTATAGCTTATGGGACTTAACTGCGGGGTCATCAGTCCCTAAACTTACAAACTCCTTATGAACTAGCTAATCCTAAGGACAGCACAAATATCCATGCCCGAGGGGGGATTCGAACCCCCGACCGTGGTGGCTTGCAGACCGTGACTGGCGCGCCGCAGACCCCTCTGCCACCGCAGCCGGCAGCCCCGCTCTTCTTCGGTGTTTTGCGGGTTGCGTGTAAGCAGCCTGGCAGGCGTTCCCGGTTTTTAAATGGTAAATTCATGTTGCGTGATTGTCTAGTATACTCCTGTAGCACCGGTGCTATATTTTGTGCACCATGTAAATTGTTCGCAGATAAGGCCGCATTTGCTACTAATACTATCTCTAAAATTACTATCTCTAGAATTACTTGTACACAAAAAATCTGTTATCACTGTTTGCAAGAGAAAATCCACAACAGAAAACCATTTTGAGTCATATGTTGTGCCAGAAAATATTTACTGTTGCAGTGTGTTGGAAAGGGTGAAGAATGGAGAAACTGATGGAATCCGATCTTTTGGAAGATCAATTTAGATTTAGGAGAAATGCAGGAACACGACTTATCTTAGAAGATAATTAAAGAAAGGGAAACCTAAGTTTTTAGTATTTCTGGATCTGCAAAAAGCTTTAGACAATGTTGACTGGAATACACTGTTTCAAATTATGAAGGTAGCAGGGTTAAAATATAGGCAGCGACGATTATATTCAACTTGTAAAAGAAACCAGACAGTTATTGTTAGAGTTGAAGGGCATGAAAGGGTCGCAGTGGTTGGGAAGGGAGTAAGACAGGGTTGTAGCCTTTTCGCGGTGAATTTTCGACTTAGCATTAGAAGGAGTGTGTGGGGTAAAAATTGTAGAGGGAGACCAAGGGACGAATACAGTAAACAGATTCAAAAGGATGTAGGTTGCCGTTCATATTCTCAGATGGAGAGGCTTGCACAGGACAGGATAGCGTGGAGAGCTGTATCAAACCAGTCTGCGGACTGAAGACGACAACAACACATTAAGGTATGTGTACGAGAATGGTGAACCTGTTGAACGTTTCGTTCTGTTTTTACTAAACCCAGGACACAAGTTCGAAAACTTAGCTGAGGCCGTGCTAATAGTCCTCTCTAATTCTATTGATATTACTGACTGTAGGGACCAGTCTTATGAGATAGCAAGCCACGCGTCTGGAACCTACACTAGTTTGCTTGCACGCATTAAGGAACAGAATGTGAAAGCCCATTATGTGCCTAGTGCAGCTCATGCTTTGAATATAGTGCATTAGTGCTGCAAGTTGTTGTCGGGAAGCATGTTCATTTTTCAATGAATTGTAAAACCTTCATTATTATTCTCTGCTTTTATACAGCGCTGGGATAAACCAGGAAGTAAAACGATCCAAAACACGTTGGTCAGCAAGAGACGAAGCGTGTCTGTATGAAAACTGGGAGAGAGTTATCAATGCCCTCACACATGTTGCCGATAATGCGTTTGAAAAACCACTTCTGAGAAATAAGGGTTCAGCTTTATTATATCAACTCAGTAGACTAGAAACAATATTCGTGATGACAGGATGGAAGGACATACTCATGAGATTTAATAGCGTAAATCTCAAACTGCAAAGTGCAGTTATTGATAATCAAATACTGTATGAATTATATGAATCAGTTGTAGGATGTAATGCACCTTTTCGTAGCAGTTTCGACTATTATTAAAATAAATCCATACAGATTGTGACGGATATAGACTATGACTGCACCTATAGAAAGATCATGAAAACGCAAACTTCGTGATGACGAAGAAGCGAACTTTGAAGATCATTTTTGACTGGAAAAGAAAAGTTTAGAGTGGAAACATTTCTCCCAGTACTCGTCAAGTTTTACTGCGAATTAGAGGAAGAAGGAAAGCTTTTAGAACACTGATGGACTCCTTCAGTTTTTAGTAACCTTAACAGTTTATTTGGCAATATGTCTGAACGTGCAGCGAAACGCAAGGCTCATGTGACACAGATTTGGAGCCTTCCTTCCCTAGTGAATGTGTACATTTCGTGGAACCTTTGAAATCTTCTGAGATTAGTCATACACCAGTCGAAATGATTAAATCTTTACGAGAAGAAAGGTTACAGTCCGTGTTTCCGTATGTTGAGTTTGCTCTTAGAATATTTCTTTGTGTGGTACTTATGAAATATTCAGCAGAACGCTCGTTTTCGGCTCTTAAAAGACTGAAATCGTATCTCATTTTACTTTATCCGAGGAGAGACTGAACGTCTTATCCATTCTTTACGTGGAAGCCGACCTCGTGATTGATAACCGTCTGAACTACGAAGATACGTTCAACGAGTTTTCTGCCGTTAAAATCAGACGCAAACTTCGCTTCCCGGTGAGTTTTTATTCATATTCGCTTTAAAAAATTTAAGATTATAATGTGACTATTATTATAACTTAGAGCACATTCATTGGCTTTACAAACTACGTATTACGTATTTCTTTAAAATTGCCGATAACAGAACGCGGAACTGAACCTCGTTTACATGCAGATGTGACCCAAGGCGCTCGACAGTAATAAACAATACCTGAATCCCGGCAACTTGGCTCTTGTTTCCTGACTTCCGACATGTGCCGCCGACGAGAGACAACTCCGCCATTTGGGTCATGGGTCACACTGTGTATGCTATCCTCAAATCGTGCCATCACAGTGCCATCCCGTACCTGGCCCACGTTGTGGAGCACTACGCCCAAACCAAAAAGCAGGTACGGTATCTTGAAATGTTTGGCAATGTTTTCGCTGCTGCTCTCATACATGGCTACCAGAAGACCCTCGGTATTTGATAGACATACTTGAAAGACACTTGTACACTATGTTGGCGTCCTACTTTGTTTTCCACTCTAGTGGGGAGCTCAAATCAAATGTTTGTGAAGCTTAAGGGACTTAACTGCGAGGTCATCAGTCCCTAAACTTACAAACTACTAATGAACTACTTTATACTAAAGACGACACAAACATCCATGACCGAGGGGGGATTCGAGCCTCCGACGGGGAACGGCCTCGCGCATCGCAGCATAACGCCTCAATGTGCTCGGCCACTCCGCAGCGGCTCTAGTGGGGAGTTCTGTTTCCTTTGCTCAATAGGAGACTTATTTTTTCCCAGTTTGTTTTCTAATTCGTACTTCTTTTTCGTCTTCATTTAGTGTTTCGAGCCACTCACTTTGTGGCGAAGTTCCCGAGTCCTCAGGCAATAAACCTGTGTGATTGCCCTTTCGCCTGAAGAAATATTGACTCGCTAATGGGTAGATTTGTGTTTCCCGCTTAGGACATATTCTCTGTTTTACTCGTTGGATGGAAGGATAGCTGCAACTCTTTATCTTTCTTTTACATGTTAACTGTATCGCTATGTTTAACATTGAAGTTCGTGTTATTGCCAATCTCTGCATACCTCATGCTACAGGCGATAGCGTACTCCTACAACCTTGGAAGTTGCTGTACTTACTTGTCTCTGTTGACTAGTTAGCGACTCTTTAATTCTATGTTTATCTTTTCTTGTTCCAAGCCCGAATTAATTCTCTACCGTTATGGACAATAATACCCAAAATCTTTGCAGAAGAAAATGTTTTTGTTAGTTTAAAGTTTCTTGCAGGGAGAAAACATCTTCCTCTATTTCTTGACCCTCATGCGATTTGTTTTCTTTCGTTCTAGTTGGTAGATAAATTCTGCTATAGCTTTAGGTTTCCGTATATACAATGTACACCTATCACACGGATATTGCTTGTATTTGTTTTCACTTTTAATGCGCAGGAGAGTGCACTTTATTTTAGTTGCAGTCACTTATGTTACAGAGGTTTATTTATTTTTCCTTAATTTTCTAATTGTGTGTGTTAGTCTGGGTTAAAGGG
Source organism: Locusta migratoria (assembly GCA_026315105.1). Classification (NCBI taxonomy): domain Eukaryota; kingdom Metazoa; phylum Arthropoda; class Insecta; order Orthoptera; family Acrididae; genus Locusta; species Locusta migratoria. Next base: position 53,488,129 of record CM048744.1, read on the forward strand.
AGGTTGGAGACCCAGAATTATAAATAAATAAATATGCCCCAGGCCGCTCGGCGCTGTACAGTCAAGTTATAATGACACTGCAGTATATTACAACTAATTCGTATTCTTGGCGACTTCCAAATGCATAGTTGTCGCGGAATACACGTTATCGGAGAGTACGTTGAGATGAAAAAGTGTTAATTAATAACGTGGTTCAGTTCTGTCGATATATACGTAAAAGCTTTGGAAGTTACGTCACACAGACTTGAACTACATTACATTAAAAGTATTTTCAGAAACGTAATGACTGAAGACAATTTTAAAATTGGGCTCTAATGCTTCGCGCGGGGCCCTGTGAGACTGCACTGTTAGCACACGCCTAAGTCCGGCTCTGGAGTACACTTATTATGCAGCATCTGGCTACACAGGCCCTTATGCTTTACACGTTAAATATCAGATGATAAAACAAATTTGATTTTTCCGCACTAGTCTGCAAAATTATGTAATAGTTTGTTCGTGCACCATAATCTCTATTTCATTTTCTTTAAAAAAACGATTATTGTCAACCATCAGCTGTTTATTGTATTTAGAACTTTACCGGTTTCGGATATTATCCACCATCAGAAAAGTAAATTAAAAAGACTGATTACATTGGTGCATTTTCTGTCACCATATATATGTCAAGCGATAACAAAAGATTCAAATGTTTGTAAATCTATCGGACCAAACTGCGTGGTCATCAAAATGTTCAAATGTTTGTATAGCTTATGGGACTTAACTACGGGGTCATCAGTCCCTAAACTTACAAACTACTTATGAACTACTTACGAACTAGGACGGCACAAATATCCATGCCCGAGGGGGGATTCGAACCCCCGACCGTAGTGGCCGTGCAGACCGCGACTGAAGCGCCTCAGTCTCCTCGGCCACCGCGGCCGGCGCGTGGTCATTAGTCCGTAGCTTACAAACTACTTAAACCTAGGTAAACTAACCTAAGGACAACACACACACCCATGCCCCAGGGAGGACTCCAACCTACACGGCTAGCAACCGCGCGCTTCGCACCGAGACGCTTTAGACCACTCGGCTACTACACCGCGGCTAGGCGATAACATACATTAGGTCTTGATAATAAATAAAACAATACCAGGCTGCATTACAGTTAGCCAGGGTCTAAGTAAAAATTTGATTACTTCATTTTCATTTCTTACGTATTAATACAGAATATTTTTTTTACCTTCTACACATTCAAGTTATTACATCGTAAAACGACTGTTTAATTTTGAACGCATCTCTGAAAAAGTACGTATTCATTTCTAATGTATGATACGTTCGCTTCGATTTTTAAATCGTAACAAAACTTTATTTTCATTTTCAACGGTTTGGTGTAAAAGAAAGTATTAAAAGTGAGCGTATAATAAAAATCCGTTGTCTGCTGAATTTTAGGCCATAAAAGAAATGTGGTGTCGCACAAGTCTGAAGTGCGCGCCACGTACTTTCGCCGCGCGCCGCCATGCACGCACGGCGCGGCGTTCTTACGACGTCAGCCACGAGCGCCCTCTGCTGCAAATCCGCTCGTGGCCACCACTGAACTGCATCGTTCACTTGGGAGTCAGATAGGCACCAGCTAAGACTTGGCTATCGGATAGGCACTAGGAATCCTCAGTAGGCAGTCCTCTATCTAAACTATGTATCAACATTCTACTTGTCTGCTGCTCTCCAAGTTACGTATTGTATTACTTCTATGAAAGATAAATCTTGTTCTAATTTAGCCCAGTGTTGCTAATTTCCGCTGTCCCACTGGCTGGTCACCTCCGTACCTGCACACACGTGCATCCTACTTCCTGTGTCGGTCTCTCTTTACTCGGCCCCGACACCCAGCACAACCGGCGAGGACGAGACACAAAAGTGGCGACGAGGATGGGATACAAAAAGAAAAGTTATTATCCTTGTGTTCGTTTTTGTTGTCTTTCGATAGAAGTGTGTGTTAAGACAATGTAGTTTATTTCATCCGCAGCCGTACACAAAGTACAGTTCAGGAACCATATTACATATTGATTCAGCGCGACTAGACCACTGATGCGTCCTTTAGAGATTGCGGAAACAGCTCCCAGCGCTCCCAACTAAAACGGCATTTGTGAAGTGCTCGGGTACATTATTTAAAACAGGTTTTTTTATGTAAACGAAGGCTTCCGCGGCCGTTGTCATTGTTGATAAAACTCTTCTGGGTATTGGACCGCATCGTCAATATATCAAATATTTCACCGACGTTTCGGCCACGTAACACCCAGAAAGTGGCCGCTTGCAATAGTGGCCGAAACCTCGGTGAAATATTTGATATATTGACGATGCGGTCCAATACCCAGAAGAGTTTTATCAACAGTTTATTTTATTTGTTTATTTATTGGTGAGTGGCATATAATATGGTATGTCTAGGGGTGAATTGTTCGTAATGCGCGACCTCTTGCGGGGTTGTGTGAACTTGTAGTGCCAACTATAGTCTAGCCCTAGCGCTTCTCTTCTAGTCGTATATACTGCAGTGATAGTTGCTGCGCAATCCGACAGATCCCGCAGCGATCGCTGGAAGCTGGCTGAAGTAGATTTCTAACAGCGCGCCTCGTAAGATACGTTTAGATTTGTTGTGTGTAGCCGTGTTTCATGTTGTTAAATAATTTTCTATCCAAAAATTGCGGTGGAGTTATATTAAGGTGTGTGTGTGTAGACTTTTTACACATTAACTGATAATTTGTGTGGTGTATTGAATTATTGCCATCGGAGAAAGAGAACTGTGTTAGTGAATTGTGCCGTCCTGTTTCAATCCCGGGTGTCGATCTCGATACGTCAAGTCATCTGCATTAACTAGGCACTTTTTTAGACCACTAAAGAGCGCCAGTGATTTTGCTAAATGGGCTAAAGTTATTCCGAGGAAGGACATTTAATTAACAAGTAAATCATACGTATCTGACAGACATTTCGCTGATGATTTGCTGGTTAAAAATGGCTGCTTCATTATAGAAAGAAACGAACGAAATGGAAGATAAAGCCAGGTTCAGTGCCTCATATCTTTCCGGACTTATCACCCTATTTATCAACTCACTTGAAACCACGCAAATCTCCTCCAAAGAGAGTAGTGAAGGAAACGGTCCCCTCGTGCACTGAAACATCAGCGATGTGTACACCATTTGCAGTGCCTAGTGCTTCCCATGTAGCAGATAGAGAGGCTGATACAAGAAAATAATCGACAGCCGCAGACATAAAGTAAATAATCTGAAAAGAATGCTAGAATACATACCCACCCACCCACACATACACATAGAAAAAGGCACTATGCACTATGCAACTGGTATGCGATATAATGATGGGTTTATTTTGGAAAGCTTGCTTCTCAAAATTAAAGCACCTTTTTTCCTCTGCCTTCTGAAGATGATTTGAGTAAGGTCTGCAAGGGATTTCAATGCTCATATTGCGCCAACACACATCTCATAAATGCTATTAGAGAAGTATTTAAAAATTAACATGAAGAAAACAAACGTTTAGGCGTTGTCATTTTTGATGAAGTAAAATTAAGGGAAGACATGCGATTTAATTCCTCCTCCTTTAAAGTCGTTTCGTAGACTAAGGTGATTTCACTCCAGAGGAGGAAAGAATAGTTCGCCGAACAATGCTTTGGTATTCTTGTTTATTCCTCTCCTTTATAGCTGGATCCAACCGGTTACCGTTTATGCGAGCAAAAATGTAACATATGGAGATATCTTAGTTAAAATATTGATACAAGTAGTTATACAGTTGGAAGAAGCTGGAGCAAGGGAGATAGGTTTCACAAGTGATGGAAGTCAATAAAATAAAAAGGCTTGGATTAATCTCGGGATTACAGGTAAAGCAGAAAAACTTAACTGTAGTATCCAAAATCCAGTTAATCAGTACAGAAAACTTTGGGATATTGAAATGTATAAGGCACTATTTTCGTGATAAGACTAGGTTGTTGTAAACAAATAAAGAAATAGATTTCAAATACTCTAGACAGGTGTATGCTTCGGACACGACCCATGAATTTGCAGGCCAAAGAGCTTGTCCAAAATTGACTTCTTCCCATATAGCTCCTACATCTTTCCAAAGAATGGATGTGAACCTGGCTTTTCAATTGTTCAGCAGTTCGACTGCAAATGCAATTAAAATCTTCCGAAAATTTTAGCGGCAGTAAAAACACGGAATTATTCACGATAGATTTCAATAATGTATCAGATGCTCTCAACTCTAGAATACCAAAAAACGCACTCCACAGAGATTCTCCGTCACACAAAATATTAATTGACTTTTATGAAACTATTTGCTCGGAAATCAACACATTTTCCTCAAACTGAACAATGGAACCTTTCAGAGTCACGTTAAAGAGTACATTGGAAGTTTCGCATTACTTATGGTCTAAAGGATTTAAGTACTTATTGACGGAAAATTCAACCGAGACCGTCTGGAACGTCAGTTTGGAAATTTGACGTCTACAAGTAGTGCCGACCACCCATCAACTGTAGATTTTCTGCACTTATACATCTTACAATGAGTATGCGGGAACGTGAATCGAATTCAGAGCCACCTTTACGTCGTTTGTTAATCAGATGCGCTTGTGTACTAAAGGAATTGAAGTCGGAAACCAGTACATTAACTTATCTCCTGAGAAATAGTTAACGACAAATTGGTGATAGCAGACTGGGAGAATGATCTTCCTATACCGTAAAAAGACAACATTGCAAAACAATGTTTAGTTTATCACACAGCAGGTTTCATTGGGAAAAATCTTAATAAACAGAGCAGCTGTATCAAGTGTGCTCAAATCCTTGTGAGTGAAATGGCGTCTGACGGAATAGCTACAACTTTTTCTAAATTTTAAAATTTTATTTTAAACATGGCTGTAGTTCAGCAACGGTGGAACACGACCCAAAAGTCAACAAAGTTTCAGTTGCATAAAAATGGTTTACATGCATAAACCTTGACCTAGGTTTCGGCAAAAGTAATTTTTCCTTCTTCAGAAGTATTACCTAATGAAATATAATACACAAATCCTATGAATAATAGTGTAATACAAAATTGTTTCTAAAATAAGAAATTAAAATTACAGCATAGGTGAGAATGTACTTACATAAAGCTCACATTAAAATAGTTGTTAAATAAAACGTGGCTGACACCATAGAATAAAAAGTAAAATTTAGAACAATGTCACATCATAAAATTGGGGAGCACGTCCACACACAGGCCGAGTGAGCACTGCGTACTGGCAGAGGCGTAGGAACCCTAGTGTCGTGTGCCCGCACTAGGTGGCGCCAAGAGGGCTGATGGGCGTGCGCGCAGTCGCGGACGCGAATGAATTTGACAAGAAGAAAACTATGTGTAATATGATACTGACAGAAAACATAAAATAAAGAAAGATAAGAAATAACGTGCAAAGAAATCTGGAGCCGAGTCATGTGCATGGCAGAATATATATACGTGCATACACGCAAAAATTGAAGACAGAAAAGTTAGGAAATATTCAGCGGCCAGACATAGTGCATGAAACACAAACTAAGAACAAACAGCACGCACCCGGTGGGAGGGAACGGTACAAACATTATGCATCACAACATTAGAAAACTATAAACAAGTGCACCACTAGAATTCTGAGGACAATAAACACCATGCAGGAACAAGTATTGCATAACAAATGTCTAAAACAGTATAAGTTTCAAACCCTCTAGATATTGTCTACTTGAAAGTTGAAGTTGCTCATTCAGCATATTACCATCGTTGATGATAAGGTGTTTAAAAATTTCATTTTCTTCCCATAAATCTAGTTTCCTTCCCTTGGCCTCCCTATGCAAAATTACAGTGTCTTCGAACGATTTAGGGACATGATCGGCTACAAGCAAATGCTCGGCAAGGTAGAATTATGCACGTTGCGTCCTGTCCTCCCTAGTAGATGTTCTTTATACCGCACCTTGAGTGCTCTTCCTATCTGTCCTATGTAATAACAGGGACAGTTGTTACATGTTATCTTGTAAATGCCAGAATTGGAAAAAGGATCTACAAAGGTCTCCAGTGGATGAACAAGGTTTTTCTTTAAATTGATGTTAGTAGAAAAAGTTACCTTACAATCATACTTCTTCGTCAATAGACCTTGTAATCTGTATGATACGTTGTCTAAAAAGGGAATAGAAATGAATCTCTGACTGTCAGTTTTATCAAGGAGCGATTTGCTACTGAGTAATGTTGAAAACTGTTGGGAAGTCTTTTTATTAACGATGCGTTGCACTACATCTGTATCGTAACTGTTATTGATGGCTATGGATTTTATTGTGTTAATTTCCTTTTCTAAGTTAGCAGGCGACAGGGGAGTTGTGAAAGCACGATTGATAGCGGAATGAAAAACCGCTAATTTATGTGATCGTGGGTGTTCAGAATGAGCTGGAATATTCATATCAGAGTATGTTGGCTTGCGGTATATATCGAAGGTTATAATGTCGTTTACTATGGCCACTTTTAGATCGAGGAAGTTGAGCTCGGCATGTTCATTTTGAACTTCTTTAGTGAAATTAATACTTTCATGAAAGTTGTTAAATACAGTAAATAACTGGTCTAATTCGTGGTTATTGCCGTCAAACAGGATAATTATGTCATCCACATACCGAGCATACAATCTTATTTTGTTGTGAAAATTTGAGATAGAAGCAAAAAAAGCATTTTCAAGAGAATTAATAAAAAATGTCTGCTATGATACCAGCAAGAGGACTACCCGTTGCCAAACCAAATGATTGCTCATAAACTTTGCCAATGAAAGTGAAGTAATTGTATTTAAGTATGACTTGTAATAACATCATCAATTCAGCAAGATAATTTTCAGGGTCAAATCTACAGGTACATTGGTGTAAAGACTTACTATGTCAAAAGAGGCTAACTTTGTATTGGGGGTGCATTTTACGTTCTTTACTTTATCAATCAGGTCTGTCCTATTGTTAACAGAAAAATAACGTTCTTTAATTTTCTGGTGAAGACTCCTAGCCAGTGTGTGGTGTGCACTCTATGATGTTCACCAAGGGCCTAATCGGATGATTTTCCTTGTGGAACTTAAATTGGCTTCTAAGAACAGGAGGCATTGGGTTCATGTTCACTAAACCGTTTTTTTGAAATTTATTAAACAAAAATTTAGTATTGACTAAACAATGCCGAATTTCTTTTTGTAAATCTAAAGTTGGTTCATTAGGGACCTCCATTATGTTGTTGTCCTCAGAAAACTTTACAGTTTTATCAACATATTCTGTCACGTATGCAATGACTATACTATTTTCTTTATCAGCTTTAATTATGATAGCATCATTTTCTCTTAATTTGCGGTTAATAAATTTAATTAACATCTGTTCTTTATTACAAAAATTAGACTGTAGTGCAAGTTCTTTTTCTATGATGTTATTGCTTTCATGTGCAATTTTAACCTGTTTGACTTTTTCGAATTCACAGACTCTAAGCCAATCTTAAGATCAAGTACCAAATTTCTAATGACAGATGGATTTTGTAGCTTCGAAGCTAAGTTATATTTAAAACCTTTTTGTAAAATGACATTATCATCATTAGTAAAAATAATGTCACTTTTGTTTACCACTCTGTCGAAAAATTTATTATTATTGCTATCTGCTGTATAAGAATTATTTTTACATACAAGTGCCCTACTTCTAAACTTAGCTAGTTTCTTTTGATGTCTGTCCACGATCTCGCATTTGCGATTATACAGCCTGTCATTGATAATATTAAAAACTTCATAAAACCTCACTTTTTCTGCCATAAAAGAGTTTTGATCAATAAATGACCTTTCTTATTTGACCTACCTGTCTAAAAGCATCTTCAACATTCTTTTAGAAGATTGAAGCAGTTCTTGAAAAGAAACTGTTTCCGTTGCAAATGTATGGGGTTATATATTTTCTGAATGTTTGGACAACATTGACGAAATTGTTTTAGAAACATTTGTTTTAGAATGTTGTGTGGAACATAAACTTGACCTTGCCTGTAAATTAATTTTCCATTTCAGGAAGTGCCGATTTTTCTTTCGCACGAAAGAAATCAACAGAGAGCTCTGGTCGGCGAAGACTGCGCAGTCATTACGCCAGCTTTCCAAATTTTCCGACAACTAACAGCTACAAGTTAGATGGCTGAGTTTACATTTTGTTTTACATCCGATGTTTTAGTCTGTATTACTGATTGGAAAGTTCCTTTATAGATTATTTTTTGTATGTCAAGCTGTAGGCCTATTTTTAACATCGTCAGCGTATTTTATTTACTTTTTATACGTGACGCGATATTCGTAATTGCCTTAAAAGACGTCAAAGTTGTATATTTTCAATGCAGGTGGCATAGTTCACTTATCATGCGCGCGTTCCAAGGCGCTTACCTGCGGAGCGGCCGCTGCTCGCCGTCGGAGGTTCGAGTCCTCCCTCGGGCATGGGTGTATTTGTTGTCCTTAGCGTAAGTTAGTTTAAGTAGTTTGTAAGCTTACGGACTGTTGAACAGATTTACAAACATTTGAAGATATTGAACTTGTCTTGTCTTAATCTTGTCAAATACAGCTTTTTAAAATTGTGTAAGATGCGACTAGTGCATATAGGGAAACGTCGCTCTCCCAGCGCCTGGCGGCAGGCCCACGTAAACTTGTCGAGTGCCTACACTTCTTCTAGACGCTGTATTCCAGCCAGCGTACACAATTACTACACTACCACTGATTGCTGTTATACACTGCGACGGCGCTTCAAGCGGCCGGCAACCTACATTTCTGAAACGTGGATGAAGGCGGATACTATCGTTTAAACTGATTTTAACCTACTTTTCTCAAAAGCAAATTAATGTAGTGCCATAAAAGTCGGAATAGCTAAAAAAAAAAAAAAAAATAATAAAAATAAATAAATAAATAAAAAATTGCTCATCAGTTGCCTTTCTTAGGTTTCCTTTGAAACTTCTTGTAAACTATAGCGTTTTGCCGAAGAAATTCGTTCTCTAATTAAAAAAATAAATAAAAAAGAGAGAGAGAGAGAGAGAGAGAGAGAGAGAGAGAGAGAGAGAGAGAGAGAGAGAGAGAGAGAAAAGAAAAGGCTAGTAAAGACTAGAAAACCCGCCCTCTGGCAGAAAGACATCGCTTTTCTACTCAGGAACGTTAAGGTATTTTCACTACAATTCCAGGAAAATCAGAGAGGATGGTACGTAGTAAACGTATATGGAGTGGAATTGTAAGGTATATTTTAATGTAACAGTTGAGCCACTACAGCTGCAGCAAAGGAAAAACGGCACTTACGAGGCCCTAAAACGTCGAAAGCACTCAAACTGTTTCACAATAAGGAAGAAACGCAGTCCTCAATCGCTGATACAGCTGAACCAAAAGTGGCAAGATTCTTGCTTTTTAAGCAAAAGTAATTACACTCAAAAGTGTATGAGAAAAACGAATGAAATGTAATAACGTGCGAATGAATAGGTCCATATTGAATTAATACGCGTAAAAAAGGTTCCTTTCATAGTAAGAACAGAACATAACAGAACAGAAATTTGTGCTTCTCTTACGTTCGTATTCTATTAACTTCCACCGATTTAAGCTTCAGATATACACATATTCGAAAGTATTTCTTCATGAGTAAATTTTCCTTTATATCACTTAATCAGTGAAATTCGGCTATTCTTGTAATAATTTCACGATTACGTACATTTCTTATGTAACGCATAATTTCAAGTAACTATTTCGTTAATTACGTAGAAAATGCCTGTAATGAAACGTTACTATTACGGCGGCTTACCCACCGCTAGGAGCGCTAGTGTCGTTGCGGCTGCCAGTCAGTAACAACTTTCACAGCAGTGACCGTCGCGACCAGCGAGCACAGAATGACACAGAGGGGCTACCGCCTGCATCAGCTACAGGCAGTCAAGCCACGGCAGCCATCTTGGTTGGGTGTAGAAACGAAGTTGGGCCGATAAATGCGTTGTTCTTCAAATGGCGCTCGCCTCAATTACATCGTCATTCGATCGCCTTAGGATAGGAAAAAAATTACCTAATTTTTCACGCACACAGGTGAATATTGAAGGAATGCAACAGTGTTCTTAGCAGGTACAATACGTATTGTGTTTGTATAAAAATTGAAACTATTATTTTTATATGAAATTAAAATTGTGACATGAAAAAGTTAGTCGCCTGCCACTTTTTTTTTGTCTTCTGGTCTGGAAATTTTGCGTCAGCGAGAAAGTTGTAGATAATCAAATGAACTTTTCTTTTCATTTAAACATCTTTTTTATAGCTCCCCTGGTTTTCTCACAAATTTGGATACAATAGAGCGGCGGGACCTTTCAAATTCTAATCGTTACTTTTACCGAGCTTGCTCACCAGCGAGCATAGATTCTGTTGCCTACTCATCTTGTACTTTGTGACCAATATTGATAAACATTTGTAATTTGGGATACAATTTGCGGTGTCCAATAATTATGACTTAACACTTTTTATTCATTTTATTACTAACTAGCTGAGCCGCTCCGGCTTTGCACGGGTAACTTGAGAACTGCAGAACGTATTGTCACGCTGCTTCTTTCAATTTCTTCGGTATAATGCTGTGTTCAACATAGGCTACATTAAATGCCAATATGAAAATAAGAAAGCCGCAGTGGAGTAGCCGAGCGGTCTAAAGCGTCTCGTTGCGGAGCGCGCGGTTGCTCGCCGTGGAGGTTCGAGTCCTCCCTGGGGCATGGGTGTGTGTGTTTGTCCTTAGGTTAGTTTACCTAGGTTTAAGTAGTTTGTAAGCTACGGACTGATGACCACGCAGTTTGGTCCGATAGATTTACAAACATTTGAAAATGAGAAATAACTGAAATAAGAATAATAACGTAGAATAATGGTTTACCACTTCCGCACTTTCGTGACCTTTGCAACGTAAACTATGGGACCTGCGCCAAAGTGCATAGTATAAAATTATAGAACTCAAGACGATTTAAAAATAATAATAATAATAAAAAAAAACAGGTCCGCGAGATCATATGTCTAACTTTTACAGATCTCCCACAATCACTATGTCTGTAGTCTGAAGCCATCTGGCGCCAGCGCTTTAGAAAAGAAACAGGATTGATTTTGTTTTTGGTTTTTGTAGATGTTTGTCAATTATAGTTTAGGCTTCAGGGCTGACTAAAGTGCAGAAGCGGTAAACGATTCTACGTTATGATTCTTATTTTAGTTTTTTTTTCATATATTCGTATTGACATTAAATGTAGCCCAAGATTATCCCAGGATGCTAAAGAAGAAATTAAAAGAAGCCGCATGACGATACGTTTGGTACTCCTCGAGTTATAGAAGGTTCAAGAGACAGACGGAGGAAAAATGCGGTTCTATTTTATATAATAGTATGATGTGCTATTCCTAGCTGAAATTTGTAATTATTTATGTCAAAAATAGACTGTCTAAAAAGGAACGCGTTAAAATATATGAAAAAGGAGTTAACAGACAGCGAACTCAGTAAACTAGCCTGTGCTCGCAGCTGTGGTCGGCTGGCGCAAGCCGCCATGTTGGTTGGGTGTCTTACTCTCCTGCCGGCTTCATTTCACTGTCAGGCCTCTATGTTATTCTGTGCTCGCTGGTCGCGACTGTATGTGTTAGAACTGTAAGACTCTAGAGTCAGGACAGCAATGTTCCTTACGGAGCGGCCACATTGGGGCTAGAGCAGTACAGCTACGAGAGGAAACAGTCGTTTTCGGTAATTATTAATATTCTGCAGCCAATTTGTGTACTGTTTGAGTCAGAAATTATGTCTAAGTTTAGAAATAAAATGCTGATGATTAGAAAGGCCAATATGTCTTACCAGGGCAGGTAGCAGGGTGAACTCACCGATTTGTCTAAACTGTGTGAGAGAAACCGGGTAGAGGAACCTTTACAGTCCTAACTTATATGGTCTGAGTGGGCTGCAGGAAAAGAGAAAACTCCCAGAAAGATTTCTGATTACGGTATACGAGATGTACTGTACAAGCACGTTTGGATAACCTGTAAAATAATGTCAGCGCAGTGCAGTAGGTAATGTACTATACCGTTCTGTCAATTTTGCGGCCCGGGTTCGACTGCGGCTAGTACCAAGTTTTTGATTATATATTATTCCATTATAAATAAGAAATGTAAATTTACTTAAGGATTTCAATGTTCCTAAATTCCTATAACAGATAGTTACAGTCAATTAAAAATATTCAGTCGTTCTTTCTGAAAAATGTTTTCATAAAATGTGGATGATATGAACATTATCTTTCTTAACGATGATCACCCAAAATAAATGTAATGCGACTTTCGCATATAACTGCTAGACTTTTCGGAAGTACGTTTATTATTGCAAATAGTGAAAAGTGCTTAAATACTTTACCATGATCAAAGAAATTATAACTAAAAGTAATATTTTACATATATAAACTGAAAAGGTGAAGGAAATTTCAATTTTGCTTTTAAAATCTTAACATGCCAAGAAATTAGATAAAATAAAATAAAAAGAAAGAAAGAAAGTAGTGGAGATCGAGGCGGAACGTCGGTGGCGCTTTGGCAGCGCGCCTAGGTTGGCAGCGCACCACGCACCCATCCACCTACTGAGACCCTTCATTTAAGTAAACAATACTAAGCGCTTAAAACATTGATCACTTGCAGTGGAATTCGCTGCATGGTGAAAATTTCATATTCCATCATATTTTTCGCCTGAACACGGCTGTCATATTTGGCGCAGTGACTTTCTCTGACTTCTTTCCAATATCTCTCCTACCTTTTCTAATTTAATGTCAGTTAAAACACTGGGTTCTAGCCCTACGTTTTTCTGTCACGCATCAAGAGCTTCGAAATTTCTTTCATTCATGTAACCTCGAATCATTGGAAATGCACAGACGAGGAAAATTTCAAATGAATGGAAGCCAATATACCATATACAATTCTGTATTCGAATACTTCAACGCAAGAAACATTCGTTGATCCTTTGTCTATACCATACCGAATGGAAACTTCGCAAGGAACTAAAAATAAAAACCGATACACATACAGCCTTATGGTCCACAGATACGTTTGGGGAAAGCAAATTTGTATTACCGGTAATGAAAAGGCCACTTTTTCCTCACAATGATGATTGTATTTTTATTTGTCATATGCAGGGTGAGGCATTTAAAACTGTTTTTCGGAATATTTGAAAAAAAATATAAAAGAAAGTTAAAATTTTGAACATAGCTGCTATTGTCAGCGACCATTACAACGCCAAATGATAAAAAAAGCAGCCATCGGTCGCAAAATTAAAAATTATTTATCTTGGTTTCGGCAATAACTATAATTGCCTTCATCAGAAATAATAATAATAATAAAAAAATAAAATAAAAAAATAAGTCACAGAATAAAATATACAATTCAGCTGTAAAACTTACGTCACAAAATTTAAAAAGAAATTTTCAGAAAAAGCTGCACGCCTGCACGGAGGCATCATACTGGCGGGTGCTAAGTGGAGTTGTGAACAGGAAGGCGATACCTCAGTAGTGCCATCTAGTAGCCGCAATTACAACTAGGCTACTGTACAGAGAGAAACAGCTTTGTTTAACATGAGAGATGGCTGAGGCCTCATTTTGGCAATACAATATTAGCAGAGAGAATTAACAAGTAACAAAGTTGTAATAAGCAGAATAGTTAAAAGTTGGTTTTTGGAATACAAATGTTTTGGATCAAGTCGAAGAAAATATTTACAATTCCTCGAGCACGTGTAATCAGCCGCCTTTCTTTTCGGTATGTAAAATGTTCAGGTCATGAATGGATTTAGGTGCGTGACCTGTAATGAGAAGATGGTCAGCAAAGGACGAATTCTGGGGGTTAGTGCCATTCTTTCTCAAAAGATGTTCTTTAACCCTGATTTTAAAAGCACGTCCCATTTGATCTATGTAGTAGGAAGAACAAGTATCACAAAACATTTTGTAAACGCTGGAATTATCTAAAGGAGAACGGGTTGATTTTACATTGTGACTCAAATTTTTCTTCAAATTGTTGTTGGTCGAGAAGGCAACGTTGCAGTTATACTTATTACGAAGACGTCGTTGAATCTGACAGGAAATGGGCCCCATAAATGGAATGGAGAAATATTTTTTATTTTGGTCACATTCAATTGGAGTGGCAAGTGTTGTAACTCTTTTAGCAATTTTCTTTTTAAGGTTGTTGTCAACTATGGCAGGATCGTATTCGTTATTAACTGCTATGATCTTTATCAAATTTATTTCCTCCTCGAATTTTTCTTTCGAGAAAGGGATGGAAATGGCACTGTGATGGCAGAATGAAACAAAGCATTTTTGTGACATTGAGGGTGCACGGAAGAGGCGGGTACAGTTTGTTCAGTATATGTTTCTTTTCGGTAGATATTGAAAGAATTTTTTTTCTACTGTTAAGGTCAAATCGAGAAAGTTCAATTGACGAGCCTCGTTTTCGAGTTCGCAGATGAAGATGATATTCTGATGTAGTCCATTAAAAAGAGTAAAAATGTGATCAATGCCAGTGGTAGGTCTTTCGTAGATAACTAAAATGCCATCGACATATCTAGAATAGGAAACAATGCCTAACGTTGCAGAAGAGAATTTGTGGAAGAATTCTTCTTCCAGAGAATTGATGAAAATGTCGGCAAGGATACCAGCTAACGGAATTCCAATAGCAAGACCATCGTCTTGCAGGTACAATTTTCCGTTAAATTCAAAGTAGTTATATTTGACTACTACATTAATTAAATTCATGAAATCAATTATTTGTTCAGTAGAAAGTTTTTGGAATTGCCTTAAATTCTTTTCTACGATCATCAGCGTTTCAATTACGGGAACGTTGGTATATAGATTTTTTCATATCTAATGAAAAGAGCTTAGTATCTGGGCCGCAATCTAGATCTTTTACTTTATGCACTAGTACGTGACTATTGGGAACTGAATAATTGTTCTGAAAAACAAAGGACTTTTTTAAGGTTTCGTGTAGAAATCTGTCTAAATCGTGGTAAGCACTTTTCAGACTGTTTGAAATAGGCCTGATTGGCTGGTTAAGTTGAATTGTGAACGAAGTTTAGGGGTTGACGGTTCATATTAACGAGAGTTTTTTTATGAAATGGCTTAAGCAAATATTTTGCATCACTGACGGCCGACTTGACTTCTTTTTGTAATTTTGCGGTCGGGTCCTCGTGCAGTTCCGAAATATTATTTTCATTAAAAAATTATAAGGTTTAGAGACATATGCAGAAATGCTAGCAATAACCAAGGAAGAATCTTTGTCTGATTTGGTTATTAAAGCATCAGCTTCTTTAAGCTTATTATTTATAGATTAAGTCCAAAATCTATTATTGTACACGGCATTTTAAGATTAAAAAGTATTTTTACTAACTATGTTAGCTACGTCAAAAGCAATTCTGGTTTGACTTGAACTTTCCATTTTTACATAGTCAAGGCCAGTTTTTAAGTCGACAAACAAGTTTTGTGCTGTCTGGCGAAAGGGGGTAAACATTGCACTTTAAGCCTTTCTCAAGTAAGGCTGTTTCATTTTGCGTAAAAGTGATCTTAGTCTTATTTAAAATTCGATTGAAAAAGACATAGTTACTTTTCTTAAAAGTATTATGAAAAGACTTTTCTGTAGGAAGCAGACAGAAAATTTACAAAGCTTATTCTCATGTCTACGCATTATAGCTTGTTTACAGATTTCTCAAAAAATGTTCAAATGTTTTTTAAGCTTAAGGGACTTAACTGCGGGGTCATCGTCCCTAAACTTACAAACTACTTATGAACTACCTTATGCTAAAGACGACACAAACATCCATGTTCGAGGGGGGGATTCGAATCCCGGACCGTAGCGGCCGTGCAGACTGTGACTGGCGCGTCGCAGACCACTCGGCCACTGCGGCCGGCTACAGATTTCTAGGTGCTCGTTGAATTGTAACCAGAAATCGTCAATATTAAAGTTGTAGTTATTACCAAAAATTTTTGTGAGTTCTAAGTATAAACAATATAACCTCTTCATTGAGAGTATCTTTTATAGTATACAATTTTTCTGATCTGGTTCGAAATAAGATTTTTAATAATAGGTCTGAAAAAGTGAGGGTTATTCTTACAGTTACTGAAGTTTATGTAGGCCTTAGCATAATTAGGGACAAGTTCCCTTTCTTCAGACAACTAATTAAAATGAATGGCCATACTTGTATTTAGTAGTTTCTTCTTTCAGTCCTTATATTTAGATGCAGATTTTGATGCTTGGGCAGGCAGGAACCTTAAAATTTTGAACATAGCTGCTATTCAAAAATGTTCAAATGTTTGTACAGCTTATGGGACTTATCTACGGGGTCATCAGTCCCTAAACTTACAAACTACTTATGAACTACCTACAACTAAGGACGACACAAATATCCATGCCCGAGGGGGGATTCGAACCCCCGACCATAGTGGCCGTGCAGACCGTGACTGGAGCGCCTCAGTCCCCTCGGCCACCGCGACAGGGCCGCGGCGGAATAGCCGTGCGCACTGAGGTGCCGTACTATTGTGGGCGCGGCTGTCCGCCGTCGGGGGTTCGAGTCCTCCCTCGGACATGGGTGTTACTGTTGTCCTTAGGCCAGTTGACCTTAGTTTAAGTAGTCTGTAAGGTAGGGACTAATAATGAAACAGTTCAGTCGCATAGATTTACACATTTGAACGGAGCGACAGGGAAAGCATGGGGGGGAGGAGCCAGTGGCGTAGCTACGTCACCCAGGGCCCCGGGGCAAAATTTACATTGGGGCCCTCTTTAAACTAGAAATATAAAGATGCAAAACTACTTCATCATCGGCTTCTTACCAACCACTGGGAGACACAATAGGGCAAACCTAAGGACTACTAAATAAATTATTATGTGCCAGGCAGCAGATAATAGTTAATCATACTCTCTAATATAATTATAATTATGACAGTTATTTTGCTATGTTTTCACGCAAAAATCACTGGGTGGATGTGGATGAAATTTTCCATAGGGATAGAACTGGATCTAGGTAGAACAAACAGATAAAACGAACCCATTGGATAGTTTTCGAAGTTGTTCCATACTAGGCGAATGAAGTCGCAGGCAGAATCTAGTAAAAATAAACAATGAGGAAGTATTACTCAACCACGAAAACATGGCCCCCTGCCGCGAAGCAAACCGGGAACAGCGAAGTCAGGACTCGCGCGACAGCAGGCGGACTGTTGTCTGTGCCGACAACTCACTGTCTCGCCAAACTACTGCGCTGTTACCTCATTGGTCCGCTCCTATCAGCCTAATTTCGTTGAAATCCCACTCAAAGAAGAAAAATATAGGAAGTATTCGTGTAAGATGGTTTCAGCAAAATGAACTTCCCAGATTTTGTTTGTTGAAACACTTTTGATTGAGGGCCCTACAGGGCTTTATGGAGTATATTATGTTATTGTCTGGCCAGTAAAAAGTAAAATAACTAAGTCGGCAACTTCGGTTATTATCGTGACAGTGGGTAGAGGGCACCATCTTCAATGCGCAATTTACTATTATGACAAATTAATTATAACATTAAACATCTGATCCGTGAATGTATCTCAATCGTTAAATAGCAGAATAAACAAAGTGCGGGGGTAGAAAAGTACCTCAAAAGTAGCGTGAATTCTCACAATTATTTGAAACCACAGTGAAGATCTTTTTGTTTTCTCATTTAGAACAACTGACCAGAATGCGACGACGGGTATAGTTAATTAGTAATGTACGTAAATTGAAGAACGGATATTCTTATGGTATGCGAAGGCACAGAATGCCGAATACATTTCCCGCCTACCATTGCAACGTAGTGTGTAGATAGTCCAGTAGGGTCAAGCCTAAAAATTAGACAAATCGGAAATAATCGCGACAGAAAGTTCTATTGTCTTAATGGCTTCATTTGTGGCCTAATACATCCTAGGTTTTCCCCCTCTGTGGAGTTGTGCAAAAGTGGTGGAGGGCAAAAATGTATCCTAAAAAGGGTATTATTTCGGTTTTGTGATTATACCTCGTAAATGACACACACTGTGGAAAACATAATGAAATTAAACGTTGTAGGGCATGAAATTCAGCACACAATGAGACCATCCGCATATTTTTGGACCTGTTTTCATACTAGTGGTCTTCAAAATTGGACAAATTTTACATGTTAATGAAAAATTTCCATTTTAACCTCTGTTTTTATTTTATTTTTGTAATATAGTTGTAACTGACCCATCTATCAATAACGTGGTTCACATAAACAATGTAGAGGAATAAATTCTGCGTTTGATGAGACCAAAAGAGAAATGAATACTCAGAGTGGCAGATTCAGCGGGCTCTCCGCCCAAGCACTACAGCACAACCTATAGAAACGGATGAAAACACGACGGAGGATGTAGGCACTGCGTTCATTCCATATACCGGCTCACTCTCGGGGAAGGTCACTTGCATTTTGAAGAAACACCAGGTTGGAATTGTCTTTTGTCCGCCTAATAAAATTCGTGCACTGGTGGGGAGCGCCAAATGTCATCTCGGTTTGAGGAAGGCCGGCGTGTACCAGATTCCGTGTCAATGTGGCAACTCATATATTGGACAGACGATGCGTACCGTCGAGGATCGATGCCTTGAACACCGGAGGTACACACGATTGATGTATCTGAGCAAGTCGGCGGTCGCTGAACATTGTTTGTCGGATAATCACGCGCTGGAATATGAACGCACTAGGATTCTGGTACAGACGTCGAGATACTGGGACTGCCATTGAAATTTGCACTAGTGACGACATTATAAACCGTAACTGTGGCTATAATCTTAGCAAAGCTTGGGAACCAGCGATTGGGTTAATTAAGAGTAAATCTAGCAAACGTAACGTAGTGACGATCACGGCGGACAGAGCCCTCACACCGACGTCTTCTCAGACGCCGTCGCAATCGGTTCCACTGCGCGACCGCGGCGAGGGTCGCGGACCACGGAGGGGTCGCTCCGCGGGCCGAGGGTATTTAAATGGCCCGCTACCGGGCTAGAACCCAGTTCCCTTCGAGCAGCCGTAGCGTGCGGATCTCCGTGCCGGCGCGTTTCCAGGAGGTTAGTTCGTCAGTTCACCTGATGATGGCGACATGTATGATCGCCGAAATATTGAGGCCGTTGGACAGTATAGATCCGCAGTACACCCGTGGATAATTTGAATACTCAATATCTTGTTCGTGAAGTTCCCCAAGTCATAGTAAACTGTCTTTACTTTTTCGAAGATTGTAGTCGTCGACGGTTCTTTCCCTGTTTCGTATTCCTTGCAGATGTCGCCGCCAAGTTCGGTGGTGTCGTCGTGATCAGCGATATTTTTAATTGCAGCTGTTGTCGGATCCTCTTCAGTAGGCTTTTCATCAGGTACCGCATTATGTGAGTCACAATCGACACAAATGTTTAGGCTGGAAGTACTTGTAGAAGGCTGAGTAAAAAATTTGTCTATTTTGGTCAATGTTTGTTTACTGTCTTCTTTTTTCCTGCGTTGTATTCGCTTAAATGCACCACGAGGTTTCTTTTTCTTTTCCATGATTTTATCCACGTCAACAAACACCACAAACTCAACAGTCCGAATGCTTCGTTAACCATATCTGCTCAAGTCAAACACACAGTGCACTACTTTGTTACGCGGCCGACAAGACCATATGTAAAAGACTACAGTCCTTGAGCTATATTACATTGTTCTTTGGGTGATGGGCTTTTTACCTTACAAATGACAGTAGATGCAAATTGGTGCTTTAGCTGAGAAGAAATCTGATTTCCAGATCAGCAAGAGAACCGGCTTGTAATTTAACGTTGTTGATACCGTGATACCTACAATCTGTTCTGAAAATACCAGTAACATTACAAAGTAAAATTCAACACATGATGTTAAGAAGGGCTTCAGTGAATAAAATCTGGTTTTGCGGCCATTTGAGTTACTAAAACCAGAAGTTAAGAAAGCATATTTGATTTTATAATGTTGATTTTACCAAGTTGATACAGGTGATCACAGTGGCTAAAATTTTCATATAAAATAGATTAAAATAACTGTCCTATCCAATTCCTCAAAGAATGATATAGAACTTTTAAGGCTTTTCACTAAAATCTTTGTTCAGTGTTTATTTTAATAACCCCATTTCCCTCAAAAGATCACTGACAAGAATTCGGAGAGAATTATACAAATTAATAAAATTCTGTGTAGTAAAATTAAAATAAAATGGAACATCCCTTGTAACCTGTATGTTGTACCTGACCACCCACAAAGTATTGCAACCTTTCATGACTTTACAAATAACTGCCTTTCATGTGTACAAATTTTGTTCTGTATTTTCTCCTTGCTTCGTAGAGAACAGTATGTCTAGTGCAGTGGCACCCAACTTTATCTTTAGACCAGGTATAATTCCTTTCTTGTGATCAAGGACCATAATGTTCAAGTCAAACTGTCATTCTTAAAAATTAAATTCAAAAATTTGAATGGCATACTGAAAAACCAGCCACCAGTCTCCTTTAATGTAGAATTTATCCCTTACTGGTTTCAAAACGTCTAGCAAATCAGATGGTAAAATGTTCTTATTCTGTATTAAGTGCAGACTGGGAGTTAAACGTCTAACCCCTATTCAGCACTAGATGTAGAACAACAACTTTATCATATGATGATGATTTGCAAGACATTTTGAAACCAGTAATGGAGAAATAAAACATTCTACTCAAAGAGAGACTGGTTGCTGTTTTTCCAAGATACATTTATTCACCAGTCAGTTTTTATCCATAATGGATAAATATTTTTGAACTTTTATAACATTCATCAAACTCAAAAGTAACATGTAAACAGTACTATAATAGAAACTTTTAGTAGAGTATATGCCTCACTCCACCCCCATGAACCACAGACATTGCCGAGGTGGGGTGGCTTGCGTGCCTCAACGATACAGATAGCCGTACCGTAGGTGCAACCACAGCGGAGGGGTATCTGTAGAGAGGCCAGACAAACGTGTTGTTCCTGAAGAGGGGCAGCAGCCTTTTCAGTAGTTACAGGGGAAACAGTCTGGATGATTGACTGAGCTGGCCTTGTAACATCAGCTAATGTGGCTTTGCCACACAGTTACCGCGGACGGCTGAAAGCAAGGGGAAACTACAGCCGTTACCGTTCCCGAGGACATGCAGCTCTACTGTATGAACATATGATGATGGCATCCTCTCGGGTAAAATATTCCGGAGGTAAAATAGTCCCCCATTCGGGATCTCCGGGCGGGGACTACTCAGGAGGATGTGATCACCAGGAAAGACAATACTGGCATTCTACGGGTCGGACGTGGAATGTTAGATCCCTTAATTGAGTAGGAAAATTAGAAAATTTAAAAAGGGAAATGGGTAGCTTGAAGTTAGATATAGTGGGGATTAGTGAATTTCGGTGGCAAGATGAACAGGATTTCTGGTCAGGCGAGTACAGGATTAGAAATACAAAATCAATTGGGGGTATTACAGGAGTAGGATTGATAATGAATAACAAAATAGGAATGCGGGTGAACTACTATGACCAGCACAGTGATCGCAATATCATTGTCAAGATAGACACGAAGCCAACACCGACAACAGTAGTACAGGTTTATATGCCAACTAGCTCTGTCGATGATGAGGAAATCGAAGAAATATATGACGAGCTAAAGGAAATTATTCAGACAATTAAGGGAGAGGAAAACTTAATTGTTATGGGAGACTGGAATTCGGTAGTAGGACAAGGAAGGGAAGGGAAGATAGTAGGTGAATATGGTCTGGGCAAAAGGAATGAAAGAGGAAGCCGCCTGGTAGAATTTTGCACAGAACATAATTTAGTTATAACAAACACCTGGTTCAAGAATCACAAAAGAAGGTTGTATACGTGGAAAAGACCAGGAGACACCGGAAGATACCAGATAGATTTTATAATGGTAAGACATAGATTTCGGAATCAGGTTCTACAGTGTAAGACGTACCCAGGGGCAGATATAGACTCTGACCATAACTTGTTGGTTATGAACTGTAGGCTGAAACTAAAGAAACTACAAAATGGTAGAAAAATAAGGAGATGGGACCTGGATAAATGGAAGGAACCTGAGGTTCTTAAGAATTTCAGAGGGAGCTTTAGGCAACAATTGACAGAAACAGGGGAAAATAAAACAGTAGAGGAGGAATGGGTAAAATTGAGAGATGAAATAGTGAAGGTAGCAGAGGACAAAATAGGTATGAAGGAAAGACCTACAAGAAATCCTTGGTTATCACAGCAGATACTAAATTTAATCGATGAAAGGAGAAAATATAAAAATGCAGTAAACGAAACAGGGAAAATGGAGTACAGACGACTAAGAAATGAAATTGACAGGAAGTGCAAAATGGCTAAGCAGGAGTGGCTAGAAGGCAAATGCAAGGATGTAGAAGAATGTATAAATAAGGGAAAAATAGATACAGCCTACAGGAAAATAAAAGAAACCTTTGGAGATAAGAAAAAAAGTTCTATGAATATCAAAGACATTGATGGAAAACCAGTTCTCAGCAAAGAAGGGAAAGCTGAAATGTGGAAAGAGTATATAGAGGGACTCTACAAAGGAAATGAACTTCGAGACAATATTGTAGGAAGGGAAGAGGATGTAGATGAAGATGGAATAGGAGATACTGTACTGAGAGAAGAATTTGACAGAGCCCTGAAAGACCTAAGTCGAAACAAGGCCTCTGGAGTAGATGATATTCCCTCAGAGCTACTGAAGTCTCTGGGAGAACCAGCCATGACAAAATTGTTTCACCTGGTGTGTATACGAGACAGGTGAAGTACTCTCAGACTTTAAGAAAAATGTTATAATCCCCATCCCTAAGAAAGCAGGTGCAGACAGGTGTGAAAACTACAGAACCATCAGTTTAATAAGTCATGGCTGCAAAATATTAACGCGAATTATATACAGAAGGATGGAAAAGCTGGTAGAAGCCGACCTCGGGGAAGATCAGTATGAGTTCAGGAGAAAGGTAGGAACACGGGAGGCAATACTCACTTTACGGCTTATCCTAGAAGATAGATTAAGAAAAGGCAAACCTACATTTCTAGCTTTTGTAGATTTGGAGAAGGCTTTTGACAATGTTGATTGGAATAAACTCTTTAAAGTTCTGAAACAAGCAGCAGTAAAATATAGGGAACGTAAGGTTATTTACAACTTGTACAAAAGCCAGACAGCGGTTGTCAGAGTTGAAGGGCATGAAAGGGATGCAGTGGTTGGAAAGGGAGTAAGACAGGGTTGTAGTCTTTCTCCATTGTTGTTCAATCTGTACATTGAGCAAGCTATAAAGGAAAGCAAAGAGAAATTTGGAGAAGGAATTAAAGTTCAGGGTGAAGAATTGAAAACATTGCGTTTTGCCGACGACATAGTAATTCTGTCAGATACAGCAAAGGACCTGGAAGAGCAATTGAACGGAATGGACAGTGTGCTGAAAGGTGCATATAAGATGAACATTAACAAGAGCAAAACTAGGGTAATGGAGTGCAGTGTAAGAAAATCAGGTGATGCTGAAGGAATTAGATTGGGAAACGAAGCAATAAAGGAGGTACATGAGCTTTGTTACTTGGGCAGTAAAATAACAAATGATGGTCGCAGTACGGAGGATATAAAATGCAGAATGGCAATGGGTAGAAAAGCGTTCTTGAAAAAGAGAAATTTGTTAACATCGAATATTGATTTAAACCTAAGGAAGTCGTTTCTGAAGGCATTTGTATGGAGTGTTGCCTTGTATGGGAGTGAGACATGGACGATAAACAGTGCGGACAGGAAGAGGATTGAGGCTTTTGAAATTTGGTGCTACAGAAGAATGTTGAAGATTAGGTGGGTGGATCGCGTAACTAATGAGGAGGTACTGAACAGAATTGGGGAGAAAAGGAATTTCTGGCATACCTTGACTAAAAGAAGGGATAGATTGGTACGACACATTCTTAGACATGAAGGAATTGTGAATTTAGCGTTGGAGGGAAGTGTGTGGGGAAAAAATCTCAGGGGAAGACCAAGAGATGGATACAGTAAGCAGATTCAGACAGATGTAGGTTGTCGTTCTTATGTGGAGATGAAGAGTCTTGCTCAGGATAGGGTATTGTGGAGAGCTGCATCAAACCAGTCTCCGGACTGAAGACCACAACAACAACATGGCTCACTACAAAGACTTGACAACGAGCTGTGACAGGCACTTAAAGATACACACGTACAGCACTTTCAGCTATTGGCCATGGCTTTCTTCAAAAATAGGAACATTCACATAAGCACACAACAATCATCTCTGACTGCCACACTTCGAACCGATAACTGGAAGTGTATATGTGAGTCTTTTTTTTTTTGGGCCTATCGCAACTCATACGTATGTCTTTGCAGTGAGTTGTAAACTGTCCTATTACTATATTGTTGATTCAAATTATTAAACTTTTAGTAGACATCTAAATATTGACCATGTAAAAAGGAATTAATCATTAAAATTGAAAGTTTGAAATTTTGTATCTTTCACGGAAATTATTTAAGCTCTAGTGGTCCAAGACCACAGATGTTGGAAACCACTGGTCTAGTGGAATCAGTAGCTCTACATGGAGTTATAAAATATATATTCAAGATTTAGTTCGTGTCAGCTAAATGCTCGCCAAAAATTCAGTGAAAGGAAACATTGTACATGATGGTTTGTGTAATTTCATTTATTTGTGCTACTGCCTAGTTTTAATTAGGACTTAAAAGTATGTGTCAAAGTGGAGAAGTATTTCATTACAAATTTTATGTAAACAGAACCACCAATATGTTGAATGCAACAGCTGTCTTTTTAATTATGCAGCTTTGTGTGATTAGACACAAATTCCCAACGTTAAGCTGTGTACGTAACATGGATTAACACTTTCACTGCGGCTGACTCTTATAAGCGCCCGCACTCTAGGGTTGCCAACTTCTTTTGTCAAAATAAGGGAGATTTCGACTCGACAAAATGAAAAGGCCTAACACAATTTATTTAAATTTTAAAACAGGTTTATTGCATGGAACAATTACAAAACTCCTTCATAAAAATTATAAACTGAAGGTCTACAGAATTTTTTTTAATGTAAAACTATATCTGTTTACACTTTTGGCAGCAGTTTGAAGTTTGCGATCGTTCTTTACAAATTTGACAAATCCACCACATGTGCAACAAAAATTGACACTTATTTGTAATTCAGCTTTCATTGTCAGAAATGTTTACCGTGTTTGTTTTTTCTACAAACGCTGTAGTAACTGTATCGATAATACTATGCCGTATCGATTAATCAATGTTGTAACGATAGTCCAGCAACGAGATTTGAGAAATATGCGGCAGGTTTAAAGCTTAAACGTTGTCATTTTCCTCAAATACGGGAGATACAACCCCTCGTATAAAATAAAAACGGGAGACGGGAGTTGGCTTAAAAATTAAGAAAAATACGAGAGTTCCCGTATAATACGGGAGAGTTGGCAACCCTACCGCACTCACAGTCGGATTACTCAGTCTAGTTACAGCACCAAAGCGTGTAAAGTTTTGTTTTGTGTGGACAGTTATCGAACATATATTGTTCGTAATGGGGGCTAATGTGTCGACACCTACACCTTCCAGTGTGAAAAGGAGTAGGAAAAATGTTAAAAGTGACAGAGGAACAGTTAGTGTACTAGATAACAGTGATTGTAGTGAGGACCAGGCATACCATGGATATTGACATTTCGAGGTTGCAGAGTGATGATAGCATGGAAGCCCAGCTTTTGAATCTGTTTCGTGACAGTTCCGAATCTGACGATACGGATCACGATGATTGTGTGGAAATCGACGACAAAAAGGACTCCGACCAGCCACACGGAGATAATCCAGGCGGCATAAAGACCCACATAATATGCAGTATCACCCATTACCCGTTACCGGCCTGCACTCGCACATTGCCGGGCTGCACTGGAGAGTTGCGCGACTGCACAATGCCGCAGTGAACGTGTTAAACCTAACACCAAGTCTGTAACTATTATCATTATTTTTTTTTAAATCGGTGTTGGCTGAATTTTCTCCATAGAGGTAGGTAATGTTCACCCCAGGAGCCTTCTTTTCTCATATCCTTTCTTCCTCTGTGGAATAATTCAACCAGATGAAAGGCTTGATGTGCATCTTCATGTTTTCGCGGCGCAATGATTGTTCAAAGAAGTTTCGGGCGTGCAGCCGCATAAAGTTTTCTTCTTCTAATATTTCGGCTGAGAAACGTTCAGCCATCTTCAGAGACGAGTCGAAGACTGACACTCCAGCACACGCTTCGTGCTTATAAACGCGCGGGCCGCGCTACTGCGCATGCGGCCACAGATACAACAAGGCGCCAAAGACGTTACTCGGCGGCAAGGAAATACACGTATATGTAAATTATGTCTGTGGCTGCATGGTCGATTACTGCGCAGAAATCGATGTATTATGATCTGTGCTGTGGTGGCGTCTTTGTAAATTTATTAAAGACAGTGCCGGATTCCATGATTTATCTAAAGTGAAGCCACTGTCCCTGTTAATCAAATTCGTCCCCAAGCGAATTTATATTGCTTCTTTCACTACTGAGTCCCAGAAAGATGAAGTGGAAGCTAAAATTTTGACGTTTTCGTACGTCATGGAGTGTCCAGTATCAATACAGTGCTCTGCCACTGCCGATTTATTTGGTTGTAAAAGACGGGTATATCTCTGGTATTCCGTGCATCTTTCCTGCACTGTACGTGTCGTCTGTCCTATGTACGAAAGGCCACATTCACATGGATCTTGTAAACCCCGGCCTTCCGGAGCTCCAAATCATCCTTGCTAGAACCCAAAAGTGCTGCTGTCTTTGGTGGGGGTCGAAAAATTACTTTAACATCGTGTTTGTTCATAATCCGTCCGATTTTCGACGACAGGGTCCCAACGTCTTTGGCGCCTTGTTGTATCTGTGACCGCATGCGCAGTAGCGCGGCCCGTGCGTTTATAAGCACGAAGCGTGTGCTGGAGCGTCAGTCTTCGACTCGTCTCTGAAGATGGCTGAACGTTTCTCAGCCGAAATATTAGAAGAAAAAAACTTTATGCTGCTGCACGCCCGAAACTTCTTTGAACGATGAAAGGCTTGTTTAACTATTTTGGCCCACTTTAGGTTACGGTAGTAACACTAAACGTGGGCCTTTGCGATCGTCTTTTGACAGCTCGAAATTTAAATGAAAATAACGGCTTAACTATTCATCTGATACGAAAATTGAATAACCGATTTGTAGAGGAGAAAATTCTCTACAACTTTGCCCTCTTATGTTTTTTCTTTTTTTTTTTTTTTTTATATATCTCGTAGCGTTTCAAAGATATATGCAAAACTAACGGCGATTTTGGGTTGTATGTCTGTCTGTCCGTAACGTGTTCCCTGTTTTTAAGACGAACCGTTCAACTGATCAGCACCAAATTTTACAGACTTGATTGTAGGCCGCCAGAGACCAAAACCTCCCTTTTTCAAATTTTTCGGACAAAAAATACGGTAGTAAAACCAAAAAAAGCCGTTCGTAATATAATCGTAATTGCAAACGGACCGTTCATCTGACACGAAAATTGAATAACCTAATTGGTAGCGGAAAAAATTCTCTACAACTTATCTCCCTTATGTTTTTTTCATATCTCGTATCGTTTGGGACATATTTACAAAAACAACGGGGATTTGACACCCTCCATTGAATTAACCAAAACCAGCCGTTCGGAGA
The DNA here is from genome assembly GCA_026315105.1 of Locusta migratoria. Taxonomy (NCBI): domain Eukaryota; kingdom Metazoa; phylum Arthropoda; class Insecta; order Orthoptera; family Acrididae; genus Locusta; species Locusta migratoria. The sequence continues at coordinate 53,515,816 of CM048744.1, forward strand.
TGTCACGTGACATTCCTCACGTATTTGATGATATTCTTATTGTAACTTACACGTTGTCATTTCAAAGCAACGGCACACTGTGGAATTAACAAAAACACATCTTTCTTCGTACGATAAATGATAATCTAATGCCTACAAATGACATATTAACATCAGTTAACAACGGCCATCAATAGTGTGAGGTTAAAGAGCTCTTGTTCTGATTTATAGCCATAGCGTAGTGGGCAAGGTGCTGGGCTATAAAAGGGTTTCAGAATCTCTTATTAATTAATTAATTATTATTTAGATTATTATTTTGGTCCAAAAGTTTGCAAAAACGTATAAAACTGCAAATCTAAAGTGGGCCGTAAAACACGTCAGTGTGATTTTTTCCCCTAGTAATATAGGTACAATTTGTGCCATGCCTCAGGATAAAAATAAGTTAACCAATACCATTTTCCCTGCTATGTTGAAAACACTCTGAACAGTGGGGTACACTTGTTCTTTAGACAATAACTTACAAGAAACCAATGGTATGTCATTTGTACTGTAGGATGCAAGTGGCTGAAATCTCTAACAAGGATGTGGAAGCGCCCTGCCCCCTTCTCTATAAATACAGTTCCTAAATCTGCTGAAAGGAACTGGTGGAATAACAAATATACCCCACTCCCTCTCCCCACAGACCCAAGTGAATTTTAATGTTGGTAACAGAAAGGTCTTAACAATAAGATAAATGTAATAGGTAAAAGAACAAAATTACTAGAAATCAGGTCTCAAGCAGGGGGCTCCTACACAATGTGGAATATACAACACCTTTATGAAATTACTTTCGTCCTGGTGAACTAAACCATTTCAAAAGTTACCGTTCTGATATAATAATGGAAAGTCCAGGTTGGAATTAATAATATAGTAAGGACAGTTTACAACTCACCGCAAAGACGTGGCGACGAGCTGTGACAGACACATACCTCTCCATCCCAAACCTCACCTATTTTGAGTGGTGCGTGAATGTGCGATCGTGTGTGTTTGTGTGTGTGTGTGTGTGTGTGTGTGTGTGTTTGTGTGTATACGGACTTGTGTACTTGCTTTTGTGTCCCAGCCTCGTCGCCTCTTTTGTGTCTCGTTTCCGTCGTAGGTGTCGGTGGCCGAGTAAAACGAGACCGATACAGGAAAAAAAGGATGCACGCTTGTGCAGGTACGAAGGTGAGCAGCCAGTCGGACAGCAAAAACTAGACACACTAGAGTAAATTAGAACGAGATATATATTGCACAGAATTTATACAATACTTAACTTTTCCATAGTTCAGTACTGCAGAACGCCGATAAAAGTTGAGCTAGAGGCCTGCCTAGTGCCTGTCCGATAGCTAAGTCTTCACTGGTGCCTATCTGATTCCGAAGTGTTAACTGGTTCCTATCTCAGTCCCAAGTGAACTATGTCGTTCAGTGGTGGCCATGAGCGGAGTTGCAGCAGAGGGCGCTCGTGGCTGACGTCGTAAGAACGCCGCGCCGTGCGTGCATGGCAGCGCGCGGCGAAAGTAGGTGGCGCGCACTTTGGACTTGTGCGACACCACACTTGCAGTGTACCTTTTGTATATTTATTATATTGTGTTTATTTTATTTTACTTTTCTCCCCTCACCCGCCTCCCCACTCCGTTCTTAAGCTACATCTCGTTATTCCCATCTAACCCATCCCCACCACCGTGACGTAACATTCCTATCCCCTCTCCCATCCCCTCCCGTCCCCTGTTCGTCGCAGAGCGTGATTCGAAGTGCGGCAGCCGGAGGTGGCGGTTGTATGACTGTGTTGTGTGCCTGTGTGATTGCGTGAATGTTCTATTTTCTGAAGAAGGCCATGGCCGATAGCTGAATGTGTTGTATGTGTGTGTCTTTTGTATGTGCCTGTCGCAGATCGTCGCCACGTCTTTGCGGTGAGTTGTAAACTTACTTACTATGTTACCCTTCTGATGCCTCATCATCATTGTCTACTACTACTACTACTACTATTATTATTATTATTATTATTATTGAATGGAGCGTCAGCTGTGTGGGCCTTGATGAGCATCTTTAGTAAAGTCTTCATTAAGGTAATTTTTGTACACAATGTGATCTGCATTACTTTCACATTTTAACAGAATTTTAATACCTTACATACAAACGAGTCACCAACCCATAGGTTTTTTAACAGTTTATTTTTATAGTGAATTGACATTATTACTTATTATTTGACACACAAGAATTCAATAAACCAAACTGAATGAAATGTCAGTATCAAAGCACAAATGGACTGACTACAATTTCACATACTGGGTTACACATTTCTCATTGTGTGAGCAGAAAACATTTCTTTTTACAATTTTACTGAACTCGGCACAAAACTAAGAGAAATCTTTGCTTCGCCATCTGATACAGGATCAATAATGTGACTATAGAATGTGAGTAGCTACCCATTTACTTTTTTGTCAAGAAAAGTTGGAAACACTTAGCCTTTTCACGGAAATTAAAAACACTTCTATTTATAAAGCCATTCCTTTTACAATCTCAAAGGCAGCTGTAAGTTTCAATTACATGCTTCTCCAGCAAATCACCATGCACACACGTTGCAAATGAAAAGGAAATACAGTTTGGTACATACTGAAACAACAACAGTTATAAATTTGGACTTGATAGATTTTTAGAAAACTTTTTCACAGGGACACACACCAGGTCAAATTAGCACTACATTTTAAACAACAGATAAAACAACTTAAACTACCATTTATCGGACCCTATATGGTACAAATAAAACATTGTTTGATAACAGTAGGCTGAAGGATAAGGATGATGCACAAAATAAGGAATGAAACAATAACATATTACAGATGTTGTACAGGTTCCAATGGAGACATGAAACCGTTACTTTTTTGCTATCAAAACAAATGGTAAGAACTTTTCAATAAAACCATTACTTTTCTGCTACCAAAGCAACTGGCAGAAAGATCTTCTGAATAAGTATGGGAACAGTTGTTTACTAGACGCAACATACAAGACAACAACATACGATATTCCGTTATTTTTTATAGCTGTTAAGGGTAATGTGGACTATTTTGTGGTTGGGTACTTCTTTTCCTTCATTCTGGTAGAAAATGGAAGATAAAGACACAAAGCACTGGGCATCTTAAAGGGCTGGAACAGGGATTGGATTTTTCAGAGTCTGCGATCAGTGCTATTGAACAAGCATTCCCTCTGACAAAAGTTTACTTGTGCCTTTTCCATCGTAGACAAGCATTGGAAAGATGGCTGAAGAAGAGAGATAATCTAAGTGTACTACAGGATATGAAAACAATTGAGAAGACGTGGTAAAATGTTTCTGAAGCACCGACGAACAGAATTACTAGCTCATACAGAACAGCTAAGAATACATGAGGTTTCTGAATCAACAGCAGTGGCTGTCAGTGCATGAAAGATGGGTAAAAGCTTATGAGAAGAAAGGCAATTTGACACCATCAACACCACAAATGGTGTTGAAGCCATGAACAAGATGGTGAAACTACTTCTGAGGCACAACACAGACAACATTAACAGGGGTTAGCAGGGTTGTGATATGTGATTTTCTTTCAAGCCATTATAAAAAGTATTGCCTTAAATTTTTTCAATTAAACAGTATAGTAGTGACATGCCTCATTTTTAGCATAAAAAAACTAAAAAGTTTGTGACAGACGTCATGCAGAGGTATGCCATAGCGGATGATGACTACAATGCAACATCAGTGAATATATCTGAATGTTTTGTGCGGAGAGTGCGAAGTACAAAAACCGTAATTATGTTGTGAACTTTGCAGAACCAGATTGCACATGTGATGATTTCCAGAGGCATAAATACCCAGGCAAACATTTCTGTGCAATCTTCATGTTTTATTTTGATAAAATACCGGAGAGCTACAAAAGCCAACCATTAATCTGTCTTTATGAGACTCATGGGACTGGCTCCAGCAGAAATGGCACTGAAATAATTTCATGCAGAGTCAAGTTTCAGGCTGGGAATTATCCTTTGCTGCCATTGGGTCATTAGATAATAAACCTACCATTTAACTGCAGAAACAAGTGTCATTCAAAAACCTGTGCTGCTATTTACAACAAGATAATTGGGTAGACAGATCATCAGCTTAACCTAAAACTGTAAGAACAATGAAACACTTAAAAAATAAGTCATTAAAAAGCCATATTAAAAAAAATGCAGTCTGATAATCCTGAAGCGGGTGGTCTTTTCATAGCAGATTATAAAAAATAAAATGGAGATGCATTATCCTGAGTCATCCAATTCTACACATGTTGCGGTGCCTGATCTATAGAAACTATAAATGCTATTTTAGTTAGTGAATCTGCAACCATGGTTAGCAAACCAAATTCTAAACGATACTGAGCAGATTGGTAACACACTGGACTCTTGAGAGGCCAGCAGTTTCAATCCACCAAGATTTAGGCTTTTTATGGTTTTCTTCATTCATTCCCGGCATTTGACATGACGGTGCCTTTCAAAGGGCACAGTTGATTTCCTTCCCCATCCCCGACAAGAACTATCTGTGCGGGTATAACAGTAATGACCACGATGTCGGACAGGACGTTAAACCCTAATCTTTCTAAATGATAGGAGGAAGATGCATGAACATTAGAGTCTAGCATAAAGACCTGGTCGTATTCCATTTTAAAGGGTTAAAGACATCTGTCCAAGACACCTATAATGGACATCTTTATGCAGGACACTGTATTTAAACTTTTTTACTCTGTGAATACTGAATTAGTAGATAAAAGACAGTTTTCCTGCTGAAATTCAATGAAGTAGATGTAATGAACCTGACTTATTTCCTTTCTTCAATTACTGACAAACTGTGTGCATAAATTACAAACATGTTGCAAACATTTTTGTGGCACTACAAATGAGAAAAATGTGTTTAACACTATATATTGATGGCTTTTCTTTCAGTAACATCCATCTGCCAAGGTATCTGTAGCAGGAAAAATCTTGATGCAATCTTTGGAGATTTTTTTCTTGGATTGACGACCAAGAAATCCTTCATAACTGAAGCTAATAAATTAAGAACATTTATTTATTATTTGTAGATGTCAACAACAAATACAGATCACAACTGCAAATAATACCAAACAGAATACTTACATTTTGTCCTTTGTGAGATTGCTGACCAAATCCCAAATAAATGAAGCTAATAAATCTTACTGGTTTCCCATGACAATATTTCCTTCTACATTTGGAGTCAGCAGTGAGTTTGTATGTTACTCCAGAATGTTATTAACCGTCAACAGAACAGAGAAGTATCAATAAATAATATTAGAACCAAAGATGCAGAAGAAACTAGCACCTCACGCATCAAATACAATATGAACATGTAGTATGAAAGACGAAAAAATTTTAATAATAAGAATAATTTCCCAGAACGTATCGCACAAAAGTAAAGGAAAATTTTTTTGTTAACAGCACAATGATGTTATCTCATGAACTAACCCATTGTCTCCAGACATAGAGACTCACGCTCCTTACTAGCCGATTCTTACGGATAAAACAAAGTATTTATTACCTCCTCTTCTGAATCACAGTACCCAAAAATTGGGCCTCCTTCCGAAATAATGAAATATTTCAGCATATTACGAAATATCCCCTCATAAACTTCCCACATTTTGGAACGTCTGCTAGCTACCAAGACAACAAGCGTCACAGACGAACAATATGGATTATGGAATTGACATAGGAAAAAAACTTCTGCTTACTTCCGCCTTGCCTCGATTCGACCACAAAACTCGACAGCAGTCGATAAGTATACTGCTACCACTCTATACGTCATTCTGACGTCACTAGGAGGCACTTCCGGTAACGCCTGGTGTGGCATTAACGAGACTCCACTGAGAAGCCGTGCTTAGTGAGCTAGGTTAAGCGCCTTTCTTACTATTTTACATACGACATGTTTTCCCAAGAAAACTTTGGGAAAAATCAACTTAAAAATAATTTGACCCACAAAAGGTACTTAACGTTTGGTATAAATTTCATTGCTGTACGTTGAATAACCCTCTTACAAATGGGACAGACGTTTGGTGTAAAATTACCGTAATACGGAAATATGCTCAACATGTCGTCAAACCGAAGCACGGATGCAAAATTTTCATCGTTCTTTAATGCCATCCCTTCAATGTGATTTGCAGATAGATACTACACTTGTTCACGTTTTATTGTTGGTGGCCACCATTTTGAGCGTACACAGCCGCAGGGTGGTAGGAACCAGTCTGAAAAGCTTGTAAGGCGGTTGATAGTTGCTTCTGGGGATCAGTAATTGCTAAAAAAACATCTGATGCGTAGAACCGACTGTGATTTAATTAGCACTAGAGGCAACCAATCACCTCGCTGCGCGTACGAATTCAAGAGACCTTACAAAGGCGATGTTCCAAAACGCGTTCTTCGTTTGGTTTCCTCAAACGCGACAAAAGAGCCATACAAAAATTTTACATTAGAGGTAACAAAGATCGAACCCGAACTGTCTCGTTCACTAACATTCTGTTTGTTGGTTCGGCTGAGCCGACCAAACGAAGAACACGTTTAGTGAAACCGCGCTAGGCATGCGGCTTGAAATTGCACATACTGCCATCTTCTAGACAAACTTCAATGACAATGAAATCTGAAACGGAGCTACACGTCCTGTTTCTATCTCAACAAGTATTTATCAAAAAGTATTAAAATATTCCTGGCTATTCAGTCGTGATGGGATGGATTTATTATCAAAACCCAACGTTTCGACCCCGGCTGCGGAGGACTTTTTCAAGGGCGATCTTAGCTTTTCTTGAGGTTCGAATTAGACCCTAACTCGTAACAGACTACAACCAAATTCTGTCTTCGCGTGCTCAGTAACATTCTGAAAAGTTTATAAGAGTGTCGCGGGGAAGGTTATGCTGAGAAATACTTGTGAAATGTACAATTCATGACCGGAAATGTATTATTAAAGTATTCTGGGCTATTCTACCGTAGGTAGACGTATTTATTATCGAAACCCGACGTTTCGTCCCCATCTGCAGAGAATATTTTCAGGGGTAATCGTAGCTTCTCTCGATGTGGCTCGCTACTGACTCCATACAAATACTGTTTTCGCGTGCTCTCCCACAGAGACGTGACGCCACATGTTTAGGGTATTGCAGCAGCATTTGTCGTTGTCCGTTGCTGTCGTCTGCTGTTGGTTTCGACCCATGGTGGAAGAGGAAAGAGGATCGTAGCCTGGGCCGCGCAGTTTACTGGAAACCCACGCACACGCACCGTTATCTACAGCGGAATTCCAACCACCGTCCACAAGGAAAAGCGAGGCTTCGTAAAGACGTTGGCGGATAGAGCAAGGAACATCTGCAAATCGGAACTACTTGATACGGAATTACAACACTTCACTAATACGTTGCTAAAGAACGAGATAAAGAAAGTGCTAAGACCACCATGTAGTAATCATAGCAATTTTTGAACTTCAGTGGATCGGAAGTTTTCTGTCTTTCACGGTGGACTTTACCGACGGCATACGAAACTGTTGACGAAACGGAACATCGCCGTAATACACAAACCTACCCAGGATAACGTTAAATTAGCAAAGGATGGTCGCAAACCGCTGGGAAAGACAGGAATTTACCGTTTTCGGTGCAGGTTGGGGTCTTGTACGTGGGTCTCACAAAAGAACTATTCTAAAACGATTTGAAGAGAACTAGGGTGACTGTAGAAGGAGAGAGAGTGTGACACGTCAGCATTTGTGCAGCCAGGAGACCATCACACAGATTTGATGAAATTCAGGTACTGGCAGCTACAAACGGATACCATGAAGGGCTGTGGAGAGAGGTCGTGTAAATTATATTAAAAACGCAACAATTTCAACAGGGGACTAAGGAGTGAAACTGAACGGTATTTAGATTCCGGTGCTGTAGAGGCAGGGCGTGTTTCAAAAATCAAATGTTTGTATAGCTTATGGGACTTAACTACGGGGTCATCAGTCCCTAAACTTACAAACTACTTATGAACTAGCTAACACTAAGGACGGCAAAAAAATCCATGCCCGAGGGGGTATTCGAATCCCCGACCGCAGTGGCCGTGCAGACCGTGACTGGAGCGCCTCAGTCCCCTCGGCCACCGCGGCCGGCAGGCAGGGCGTGATCAGGACATCCAAACAGTTATGATCCTTCTTCATAAAGTCCCCCCGCAAATTGGGAAGGAACATTGGATTTGAATAATTAATCCATCCAACCACGGTAGAATGTTGTTGTGGTCTTCAGTCCAAGAAGTGCTCTCTACCCTACTCTATCCTGAGCAAGCCTCTTCATCTCCTCATAAGAACGGCAACCTACATACATTTGAATTTGTTTACTATATTCATCTCTTGGTCTGCCTCTGTGATTTTTGCCCCACACACTTCCCTCCAACGCTAAATTCACAATTCCTTGATGTCTAAGAATGTGTTCTACCAATCGATCCCTTCTTTTAGTCAAGATATGCCAGAAATTCCTTTTCTCGCCAATTCTGTTCAGTACCTCCTCATTAGTTACGCGACCCACCCACCTAATCTTCAGCATTCTTCTGTAGCACCACATTTCAAAAGCCACCATCCTCTTTCTGTCCGCACTGTTTACCGTCAATGTTTGAGTCCCATACAAGGCAACACTCCACACAAATGCCTTCAGAAAGGACTTCCTTATGCTTAAATTAATATTCGATGTTAACAAATTTCTCTGTTTCAAAAACGCTTTTATTCCCATTGCCATCGTGAATTTTATATCCTCTATACTGCGACCATCATATATTATTTTACTGCCCAAGTAACAAAACTCATTTACCACCTTTATTTATTCGTTACCTAATTTAATTGCTTCAGCATAGCCTATTTTCTAAAACTGGATTCCATTACCCTTGTTTTGATCTTGTTAATTTTCATCTTATATGGTCTTACAATAGCCCGGAAAAGTATAATAATTTAATATTTACAGCTGTGAAAGTTGATATTTCACATGTATTTTCAGCACAACGTTTCCCGCTACACCCTTGTAAACTTTTCAAATTGATATTGACCACCTTGAATAAACTTTCCCAGTGATCTGCTTCAATTATTTACTGTCATACAGCGCTACGATGGCTGCTGCTATTTTAGCGACACAGTGTTAAATTGTTCTCGAGCAGATCAGAAATTCTAAAAGAGATATTTAAATTGTGTGGTATTCTTGAGTGGGTTATTTTCTATAATGATAGTACTGCTAGTTCGTGATTCATATTGCAGATAATATCTTTTCTTGACGGTTCCCTTGAAGCCATTACTACTGTCACTATTCACTTTTCCGTCTAATATGTTGCAGTCACAGTCGCTGGGGATGTCTGGATGGCCGGTGGTTCACTTGTGGACTGCAACACACCAAATGTTCAAATGTTTGTAGAGTCTATGGGACTTAACTACATTTTACAAACTACTTATGAACTACTTACAACTAAGGACGGCACAAATATCCATGCCCGAGGGGGGATTTGAACCCCCGACCGTAGTGGCCGTGCAGATCGTGACTGGAGCGCCTCAATCCCCTCGGCCATCGCGGCCGGCGGCAACACACCCACTTCACCACTGGCAATACTAGATGTTTCGATACCACCCGTCAGGGACTACGTCATGACGATAACCAACATTCAAATTTCAATGCGAAGTAATGTGGCGTCGATAACAACATGAAGTAAACAACTACACGAATACAAATATAAGAAAAAGAATTTAATTTCTAATTAGAAAAAAAAGACAGAAATAGCACTGTTGAAATAAAAATGAAACATCGAAAAAAGCACGCAGTGATAACGTTTCACTGTATGTAAATAACACTTTCGTACAATGTAGGACACAAAATCACTCTGAAAACGGCTGGTTTACTGAAGTTCTTGAATACGTTGTAGCGTCAGGAGAGCTTTTTTTGGTAATAGTGAAGTACTGGCGCGAGAGACTAGCGAAGTTTAAAAGTGAAGTTACGTTTGGTGATGTTCTTTTGTTAAACAATGAAGCAGAGAAAACGCAGTCTCTTTAGAGAATAAAAATGCTTCCAAAAATACTACGGCGTGTGTTTAAGTGCGACTTGAATCTTCATGTTGCAGTTTATTAATAAAAAAAAAAAAAAAAAAAAAAAAAAAAAAAAACATCTCACGGGATGCAGACAGATCTATATTTTACTGCAGTCACAGGAATGCCCAGATTAATGTGCTGTGTAAAAGGGGGAGGGGGGGATTCGCGTGATGCGGACAGATCGATGTTTATTAAGCTCACAGACATGATGTGTTACTTTATTAAGAATGTTGATTTATAGTGATGTGATTGCCGGTCATTTCACTGCTAGGAAATTAGTGGGAAGTAAAGCATACGATACCACAAATTGGCAAGTAAAGCGCAGGATACTACCCATATCTTTTTAATAATGTCATCAATTTATCTATAAAACCATAAATTTAAAAGAAGTTCAACTGCTTCCGAAAATGTTCGCACGCGCTTTCGCTTTTAAGTGCGACATAAATCTTCATGTTTCAGTTTATTAAAAAAAAAAATCTTACGGGATGCAGACAGAACTATATTTTACTGCAGTCACCGGAATGTTGTGTGCAATTAAAGAAAAAACGGTAAAATACCTCGCGTGAAGCGGAGAGATTGATGTTTAATTAGCTCACAGACACGAACTGTAACTTTATTAAGAATGATGCGTTGCGGCACCATTCCGACGTCTACACATGAAACACCAATCGTTGACTCATAAACTGCACTTCAGCCCTTATAAAGGGGTAAGTGCCATGTAAGTGGGGTATTTTTAAATAGTTTAACGTATTTCCAATCGCTGTAGTTATTCAACACAAAACGCGTAGGTAAATAAATAAATACAATCTAATAAATATTACCTCTGACACATTTACAATATAATCAGCGACTAGTAATAAACAAACAGAAACACATCTACGACAAAATGACGTAATACATGACGCAGTTGGTCAAAGCCGAGGAGTGGTATCGGACAGTCAAGGCGAGCCCCACCATTCACGGTGCACTCTGTACACGGTTGAGCCGAATTCCTGCACCACTGCCGACATCGACATTCTCATTCGTTGTTCATCGATCACGACAAGCTCACGGCGGCGTTCTATGTCACAGAAATCATGTGCACAGCCGCGGCCCGGAAGGTATGTTGCACTACTGAAGAGCGTGGTGCACAAGCAACACAACTGCACTGTTTGTGCCTCATTGCCTCGCGACACTTGCTAAGGCTGTGTGGCTGTTCCAAGGGCCCTGCAGACATACCTGTGCTGCAGTGCGGATAACAGGCGTATCACAGTAATGGAGGGAGATGATGAAGAGACCGAAACTAAAAACAAAGCTCAGGTACTCGCAACAGTATCATTCAAGTGGGTGAACTTCTGAATTGTACACATGTTCACGATGAAATTCTGCCGACACATGCACCACGTACGTTTCGTATTCAGCCTCAGTGAACTGGTACCAACAATCAGACCAAGGCCCCATGTATCTGTAGAAGGTACCCGCTATCAGACTACGTTAAACATGAAACTTCCTGCCAGATTAAAATTGTGTGCCGGAACCGGGACTCGAACCTGGGATCTTTGCCTTTCGCGGGCAAGCGCTGTATCCACTTTTTTTCTCTTTCGCCTTCTTCGGCGCCAGCTTCATACGCCTTTCAAACGAAAATATCCGTTTCTTCTCAGTTCGTATTTGAAGTACCGTTCTTGGTACTTTTTATTTTTATTTTACATACTTGTTTTTTAACTGAAAGAAATATGCCTTTCTGCATTTTAAAGACAAACGTGAAATTCCTTATCCGAATACCTTGCTTTATTAATATTTTACTTGAATAATACGGAACTAATGATATTTTTCAAAAGGAAAGAAAAGTAAAATTAAGAAAAATAATCTTCGTCACGTTACCTCTTCTCATGCATTTGTATAGTTTTGCCAGTACTAATTTCGATTACTGGAATTTTATCTGTTTCCATTTCTTCTTCAGCAGAAATGCTTTTTAGGGGTTCTGTTGAGGCCTTCACGGCTACCGTAGCGGCCCCGGGGCACACGAAGTCCCCACCGTACTTCACCCTCAACAGCACTCCCCTACTTTGGCATTCTACCTTGTTCTGTCTATTTCATGATATGTAGATATTAACCTATACCTTGTTTTTGAAACAAAATTTTCAACATGTTTCCAAAATTCTTTTTATGGTCTTTTTTCTTGTATATTTTGAAGTATTCTTCTTTTATATATTCTCGATATTCTAGTACATTGTCGGTTCCTTTTTTGTTGACTACATAATTTACAAAGTTTCCGAATAGCCATAATATTACGTTGTTCTTTTGTGATGGGAAAGAAACATCTTCTGGGAAGAGTAAATTGTTTATTGTTAATTCCCTTCCATCGCCCCGTTTGATGAAAGCGACTTGAATTATAACGTCTTTCCATATATTTTTGTATCCGTTACAAATGAAGCGATGGCTTAATGAGTCCAAATGTTTGCATTTTGGGCATTCGTTGGTCGCGCTTAGTCCTATTGAATAAAGTTTTTCGTTCGTACTAACGACATTATTTATTACTCTGTACCATGACGCTTGCACATCTGTTGTCAGTATTCGGTTATTTATATTCGTCCAAATTTTCCCCCAGTTTTTGTTAGGGTATTTCAGCTCCATCTTATTTTGGTTATCTGTTGATTTCAACTTATCTACTATATATTTGCTTGTCCTCTTGTGTTTATCCCTTAGAATACATGTCAAGTAGCTTAGCTCTACGTAAAAAGACTGAATGTGCTTCAGTTTGTAGCTTATTTCACTAACATCTACTGGTGGCTGCAGGCTGCCAGGTTTATCCACTGAGCTATCCCGACACGACTCACGATGCCGCCTCACAACTTTACTTCGGCCAGTACGTTAAACATGTTATAACACCGATTACTTTATGTCTTATCGCAATATTCTGCGAAGGAATGGAAGATCTTGTAAATCGGAAAGTCTTATCGTCGGCATATATTGCTGATCTCGTATTTCAAAGAAGATATGCGGCCGCGGTGGAGTAGCCGAGCGGTCTAAGGCGCTTCGCTGCGGAGCTCGCGGTTGCTCGCCGTCGGAGGTTCGAGTCCCCCCTGGGACATGGGTGTGTGTGTGTTGTCCTTAGGTTAGTTTACCTTAGTTTAAGTAGTTTGTAAGCTACGGACTGATGACCACGCAGTTTGGTCCGATAGATTTACAAACATTTGAACATTTTGAAGTTATCCGTGATTTTCTCAGGTAAACTTGTTGCTTAGCAATATACATGATTTCATTTTCCCCTCGCTAGAACATAGCACAGTGGACATTATGTCTCACTGAAGCATACATTTTTGAGAAACTAGGTATATATATATATATATATATATATATATATATATATATATATATATATATATATGATACGAGGTTTTCAATACAAGACTGTGTTACATTTTATCCGTGACTACGATTAAAAACGCTTTCAGCAACGACATACTAGCACACTTCAAGCAGTGTCCTACTTGAATGCAAGCTGACAAGTGACATTATAAAGCTGTAAGAAACGACAAAGTATTTTTTTTAGCGAATAATTACTGTGAAGTATTGTGAGAAACACTGCGGACCTAACGGAGTGCGAGAGACTTGCTACTCGCTAGGGCTCTGCTTCACCTCGTGTAGCAGGTTAACCAGGCTAACCTGGCTAAGCAGCCTTGTCTGAATGTGGCCGTCTCTGACGACCACAACGTCGACGGGCCGCTGAGCCCTGATCTCCCTGCTGTGGGTGCGTCGGTAGGCGCGCGGAACTGCTCAGTACGCCGCGCCAGTCGGCACACAGATGGGCGACTGTGTGTTCCTACGATAACGTCAGCGCGCCGACAAGTGTTGCGTTGCATGTTTACTATCGTGCTGATACCAGATACTGATAATGTTTCAGGATTGTCCGCCAACAGATAGCTGAATGACATAGGGGTCATCCCACATCAAGTGTCCCAGCTTAGAAGAATCTCCCTGCTCGACCATCTTCAATTTGGATGAAATTCGGACAGTATGTACCTGAAGGCCCGACATGAACGTATGCAAAGTTTCAGTGTCATCTGTAACTTCTTTCACGTATTAGAGCCATTTTTGTAAAGACCACTTTTACCGACACCAAAAAGTCGAGAAGAAATCTTCAAGTTTAACATTATACTGTTCCTAATGTAAAAGAGCAAGACCCTTGGTTCTTGGTATAGTGGTACAAATTTTTGTGCTCTACACACAAATGATGCATATAGAGTTCAGAAAGCAATGAATTTGGCATAATCTCAGTTCAAAGTGGGCAACAAATCATGTCGCGAAAAATTTGCCCCATATTTTAACGAGGAGTAGGTAGTGCAGAAATTGCGCTACAGACCTGGTCTTTTGTCGAACTACTGCCTGTAGGGGTGTTTAGCATATAAAAAATTTGGTCCTGGCTTTGGTGTTTAATTACTCTGCTACCATCATGTAAACTTGCTGAAAATCATGAATGTATCAAAATATACCCGTGTTCAAAGTCATGTATCTAAAAAAAGACATATACCACATTATATTAACACCATGCAAAAGAGTACATTTCATTCTATTAGAAAACTTATTTTCATTTTGGCGTTACTTTGGGTTAGGTCCAAAACTTTCGCCTAAAAATTTCAAATCTTTGTACGAGTAAAGCTTCAAGATGGAAACATATTTGAGCATTTTCAGTAGATATGAAGTACTCCGTCTAGTGCTGCGGTGGAGTAGTCCAGCGGTCTAAAGCGTCTCACTGTGAGGCGCGCGGTTGTTCACCTTGGAGGTTCGAGTCCTCCCTGGGGCATGGGTGTGTGTGTTTGTCCTTAGGTTAGTTTACCTAGGTTTAAGTAGTTTGTAAGCTACGGACTGATGACCACGCATTTTGGTCCGATAGATTTACAGACAATTGAACATTTTTGAACTCCGTCTAGTAAGTAATTCTTGTTCTTCTAAGGAATGTTCCTTTACAGTAAGTTCCTGTATGTCGTTAAATGACGTGGGGAATCAGTATTTCACTGCACAGTCAGTGATTGCCTCCGACATGACACAGTTGCTGTGCATGTGTTTTTAACGTACTTGATCAACTCGATGTAGTGCAGTTTTAAATAAATTAAGCATATTCATTATTTTAGCGACACTTCTGCTGCACAGTGCAGAAATTTCAAAAGCTTCCTAAATATTTGCCATCATAAAAATGATTTTCGCATTACTGCCGAATGGAATCTTTCCGAAACAAGCCATGGGAAATCACCATTTGGTGGAATTGGGGGCACAGTTACGCGTTTAGCAGCAAGAGCTAGCCTTCAGCGCTCAATTGACAACCAAATCTTGATACCAACTGATCTGTTTGAATATTGCAAAAAAAAAAAAAAAAAAAAAAAAAAAAAAAAAAAAAAAAAAAAAAAAAAAAAAAAAAAAAAAAAAAGGTGCATGGCATTGAATTTAGTTATATTAATAAGGAAATTATTGAATATGCAAAAATTGCTGAGGAAAAACGTTTTGAGGATGGATGTACAGTGTCTGGTAAAAGAGATCATCAGCATTTTGTGCCAACTGATGAAAAGCGACTTCAGATGATTAAAAAAAATCAAATGTTTGTAGAGTTTATGGGGCTTAACTACGGGGTCATCAGTCCCTAAACTTACAAACTATTTATGAACTAGCTTATACTAAAGACTGCACAAACGTCCATGGTCGAGGGGGGGATTCGAATCCCCGACGGGGAACGGCACCGCGCATCGTAGCGTAGCGCCTCAATTCGCTCGGCCGCTTCGCCGCGGCTATCAAATGATTCATTGTCTTTTATAGCAAATGTTAACCGATACGCTAAAGTTGCTACTAAACGTGTTGCCATTACTGAACTACAACCTGGCCTGTATCTCGCTTGCGTTTACGATGGAAAATGGTGGATAGGAAATATCTCTGAAGTTTCACGTGAAGAAAAAGATGCCTTGAATAACGTCATGTTTGAAAAAAAAAGTTTGCGAATATATTGGACTCAACTGCGTGGTCATTTGTCCGTAGCTTACAAACTACTTAAACTAAGGTAAACTAACCTAAGGACAACACAAACACACATGGTGCAGCTGGTGATGCAATTCAAACGAAGCAGGCGCAAGAGGGTGCAGATACACTTATTGTAACCACAGCTATTGATCTTGGACAACAAAATAACTCTGTAGTTATTGTGGGTGAAGACGTAGATTTGCTTGTGATCATGACTGGTCGTTGTCAGGGTGTACATTCTAATGTATGCTATCTGAAGCCAGGCAAAGGGACAGCGCCACAACAGATTTTTTCTCCTGACTGCCTACCAGAAACATCTATTAGTGACAACATATTGTTTTTGCATGCCATGGGAGGATGTGACGGAAATTCGGCCTTGTTCAGAGTAGGAAAGATGAGATTTCACCAAACCACGGAGAAAAAGCCTGCTCTAACCAAGACCATTGAAATTTTTAAAGACCCTACTGTACAAGCTGACGCTGTCACTAATGCTGGTCTAACGTTTCTCACTGCGTTGTATAAATTGCCCTTAAAGGAAGCCACGCCCTTGAATAAACACTACATAAACACTACATAAGGTCAGCATACAGAACAACAGCTCAGTGGCGGCTCTACCTCCTACCGAGGCTGCAGCGCAGCAACATACGTTGAGAGAGTATATTTACAAGTGCAGCAGTGGCTTGGAAATGAAAAAGATCCTGAACAGTGGGGTTGGAAGAGTCTGCTGCCAGTGCCAACGCTACGGCCACCAGCACCAGAAGCACTTTTGAAACTTATTTCTTGTAAGTGTATGAAGACCTGTCAGACCAACTGTGGATGCAAGAAATCAGGTCTCAACTGTTCCAATGTGTGACTGAACTGCGAGAACAGCTGCAAAACATGGCCGTCGCAGAAATTGAACAAACTGAAGATGACCCCGAGTTCTCTGAATTACTTGAAGGTAAATATGCAGAAATAATTCCATCACACCTTTATTTCTCCACTTACTACAGATTTGTGATTGAAAAAGTTTCGTAATAAGTATTGCTTTCATACCTATTCAATAAATTGTGAAGTATTTGGGATTACGGCATTGATTATTTTAGGCGTTGAAAGCCTGGAGGGCTGTTCCGAAGAAATTACGCAACCCGTGTCTAAGAAGGCCCGTATCAGCACATAAATCATATAAAATAATACAGAACTTCGTCTCTTTTATAAGGATTTACAATAATGTTTAATTTCATGAAAGAAACTATATATTAATGTTCTTTTTTGCTGTTTTCAAAAAATGACTTATTTTCCTGATATTTTACCACTATTTTTTGTGGAAACCATACGACTTACAGAAAAATGTTACAGACATAAATTGTAAGTAATTTTCTCCTCTTTATTTTACTACTCGGCCACTTTTCGTGTAAATAGCTTGCTTTATGAGTTATAAGTTGATAACCGCAAGAAATGTGATTTTTTTTTGTTGATTTCTCATATTTACCGAGGGAATTTTTGTCGGAAAACTTCAGATTCGTGTTCAGCACCCACAAAAACATAAAATAAACCACTAAAAACAATTACAACAAATTTTTCGAATTCAAACTACCATTTGACTGAACTAAAAGGCGCCCGCCAAGATCGTCGTAATGTAAGGACTGACCCTACAGCTGCCAACTGATACCAGCCGGTTGGCGGCACTGCGACAGCGGGCTCGCACAACCCCGGTAGTTTTCCACTCACACGCGCGGTGCTTCCAGCGCTCAGTACGTGCACACTGTTGTAAGGCCAGTTCTTTTGCCATTCCTGCAAACAGTAAGGTGATGTGTTGTTCCAATGTTATAATAATAGATAACACACTGCGTACCAAACTCGAAGTGATCGGCAAAATGTATCCAATTTTTCTTTCAGTCATCGCAGTAAGCTACGAAATCTGGGTTACAGACATCATGACAATTCATATGGCACATTTCCTTTAGACAGACAACCAACCACCTTTACTGCGACATTTTTCTTTCCATTTATCACTCGCTCACTCGGTGTTATACTCTGTCTTCACTGATTGCGCTTATCACGTTTCTCTGATTTTCTTCCTTCGATCACTTTTCTCAGATCCACTGGGCTGATATGTAAAACTACCTCGCTGCAGTGCTTATTCACATACTTCTCACGTACAAATGAAAACTGTTTTGTCTTTACTACAGAGATTAAAATCTGCATGGTTACCGTAATATGTTATTGTGCTATTCGGTCCAATCTCCTTCAATCCTGACGATTGCTTGATACCTCAAAAAGTGTCATAATCGATATCTTCTTTTGCTCAATAAATCCCAGAAATTTCTTTTCTCCCTAATATTCTGTTTAAAACATTCTCATTAATTACACGATATACCCATCTAATTTTCTGAACTCTTCTGTAGCATCATATTTCTTAAAGTTGCTATCATCTTTTTGTATGGCTTTTGTCCACGTTTCACTTCCGTATATGGGTTCATTCCAAACAAATGCCTTCTGAAACTTTACTCTTAAATTAACATTCGATTGTAACACATTTCTCCTCCTCAGAAATGAAATTCTTATTATTGCCTTTCTGCATATTAAATATCATCTACTCCAGCAGTTAGAAGTTATTTTACTGCACAAATAACTAAACTTATCTAGCATCTTTATTGCCTCGCTTTCCAATGTAATATTTTCAGCATCGGCTAAGTTATTTCGACTGCATTCCGTTACTCTTGTTTTATTAATGTTCACCTTGTACCACAGACATTGCCGAAATGGGGTGGCTTGCGTGCCTCAACGATACAGATAGCTGTACCGTAGGTGCAACCATAGCGGAGGGGTATCTGTGGAGAGGCCATACAAACGTGTGGTTCCCGAAGAGGGGCAGCAGCCTTTTCAGTAGCTACAGGGGCAACTAAGCTGGCCTTGTATCATCAGCTAATGTGGCTTTGCCATATAGTTCCTACGAAAGGCTGAAAGCAAGGGGAAACTATAGTCGTTACTTATCCCGACGACATGCAGCTTTATTGTTTGAATACATGATGATGGCATCCTCTCGGGAAAATATTCCGGAGGTAAAAGAGTCCCCCATTCGGATATTCGAGCGGGGACTACACAGGAGGATACCGTTATCATAAAAGGCAACACTGGCATACTATGGATCGGAGAGTAAAATGTTAAATTTCGTAATTGGGTAGGGAAGTTAAAATATTTTAAAAGGGAAATGTATAGTTTGAAATTACATATAGTGGGGCTTTGTGATGTTCCATGGAGAAATTAAAAGGATTTCTGGTCAGGTCAGTACAAGGTTACAAAGACAAACTCAGTTGGGGGTGTAGCAGAAATAAGTCTAATAATGAAGAACAGAACAGGAATGCGAGTAAACCACTGTGAGCAGCGCAGTGATGGCATTATCGTAGTCAAGGCAGATACGAAGCCAACGCCGACCACAGTAGTATAAGTAACTACAACCCTCGCGTACACTGTCATTGCCGTACAAACTCAAACTGTTGTGCATCATCCATGGTAACATGGAGGAGGAATGAAAATGATATAGGACAGGTTTAGCACACCCCCTATAGATCATTTTCCCGTTGTAAGCTCTGCAAAGGCAATATTGTAGGATTTGAAGAGGGCGTAGATGAAGATGAAATAAGATATACGGGAGATGGTATACTCAGAGAGGAATTTAACAGAGCACTGAAAGACCCAAGTCCAAAGAAGTTCCCTGGAGAGGATGACATTATTTCAGTGCTACTGACGTCTCTGCGAGAGCCGGCTACGACAAAGGTATTTCACCTGGTGTATAAGATGTGTGAGACAGGAAAAATACCCTCAGACTTCAAGAAAAATTTTGCAATCTCCATTCGAAAGAAAGGAGGCGCAGATAGATGTGAAATTTACAGACCCACCAGTTTAATAAGTAGTTGTTCTAAAATTGTAACACGAATTATTTATAGAACAATGGAAACTCAAGCAGAAGCTTACCTTGGGAAAGATGAGTTTACACTTCTTATCTTAGAAGATAGATTAAGGAAAGGGAAACCTACATATCTAGCTTTCGTAGATTTGGAGAAATCTTTTGACGATGTTGACTGGAATGCATTGTTTGAAATTAAGTCTGCAGGTGTAAAAAAAAAAAAAAAAAAAAAAAAAAAAAAAAAAAAAAAAAAAAAAAAAAGCAGACAGCAGTTATTAGAGTCGAAGGGCATATAAGGGAAGCGTTGGTTAGGAATGGAATGTGCCGGGATGTTATTCGATTTGTGCACTGAACAAGCTGTGAAGCACGGCGAGAAGAAATTGAAGTTCAGAGTGAGGAAATAAAAACATTGGGTTTTGCTGATGACTTTGTAGTTCTGTCAGAGGCAGAAAAAAAACTGGAAGAGCAATTGAACGGAATGGACAGTGTGTTGAAAAAGGAGCGCCTAAGATGAACATTAACAAGAGAAATACTAGGGTAATGGAATACAATACAAGAAAATCAAGTGATGCTGAATGAATTAGATTAGGTAATAAACAATAAAGGTGGTAAATGAGTTTTGTTACTTGGGCAGTAAAATAATATTAATTTAAGTGTAAGGAAGTCTTTTCTGAAGGCATTTGTGTGGACTGTCGCCTTGTACAGGAGTGAAAATGGACGATAAATAGTTCAGAAAGGAAGAGGATTGAAGCTTTTGAAAAGTGGTGCAACGGAAGAATGTAGATCTCGTAAATAATGATTAGATTCTGAACACAATTGGAGAGAAAAGCAATTTCTCTTCTTTTTTTTTTTTTCAAAGACGCTTTTCTTCCCATTGCCATCTACATTTTATATCCTCTGTGCTGCGACCAAGTAACAAAACTCATATACCACCTGTACTTTCTCGATAGCTAATCTAATTCCTTCAGTATCACCTCATTGTTTAGACTGCATTATATTACTCTCGTTCTGCTCTTGTAAATATTCATCTCATACGCTCCTTTCAATATACTGTCCAGTCCGTTTAATTGCCCTTGCAAGTACGTTGCTGTGACTAACAGAATTACAATATATAATAAATAAAAATAATAAATAAATAAAATTTTTTATTTCTTCACCGTGAACTTTAATTCCTTCTCAATATTTCGCCTTGCTTTTCTTTACAGATTGCTCAGTGGACAAACAGAATAACATTGGAGAAAGTCTACAAGCCTGTCTTACTCCATTCCCAACCAGTACTTCGCTTTCATGCCATTTGACTCTTATAACTGCTTTCTGGTTTCCTACAAGTTGTAAATAATCTTCCGTTCTCTTTTTTTTTTTACCCATGCTGACTTCGGAATCGAAAGAGTGTATTTCAAACAACATTACCAAAATCTTTCTCCAAATTAACAAAAGCTTTAAATGTCGGTTGGTCTTTCCTTAATCTACCTTCCAAAATAAGACGTAAAGTGAATATTGCTTTCCGCGTTCATACACTTCTCCTAAATCCAAACTGATTTTGCCCGAGGTCAGCTTCTACCAGACTTTACATTCTTCTATAACTAATTCGTGTTAAAATGTTGCAACCATCACTTATTAAACTCATGGTTTGTGATTTTCATACTGCCTGCCCTGATTTCTTTGGAATTGGGATTATTACATCATTTTGAATACTGAGGCTATTTCGCATGTCTTATACATCTTACATTGGTATGGCTGGCTCTCCCAGAGACGCTGGTAGGTCGTCTACTCCAGGGGCCTTGTTTCGACTTTGAGTGCTGTGTCAAATTCTTGTCTCAGTGTAGTACCTCCTATTTCTTCATAAACTTCCTTCTTCTTTTCTACAATATTGTCTCGAAGTTCATTCATTTTCTTTGCGGATCCCTCTACATATTTTTTCCACCTTTCTGCTGTCCCTTCTTTGTTCAGAACTGGTTTCCCATGGGAGTTCTGGATAATCATAAGGCTGATTTTCTTGTCTCGAAATGTCCTTAATTTTCCTGTAGGCGGAATCTATTTTCCCCTTAGTTATACATTCTTCTAAAGGCCTGCATTTGCCCTCTAGCCACTCCTCCTTAGCCATTGTGCACTTTCTACAACTACATAAATACTCTGAAGTGCATGGCAGAGGGTTCATCTAATCGCTTTTATGACGTTTCTCTGCAGTTACGTTCTCTAATAGCTCGCGGGAAAAAGGAACTCCTAAATCTTTCCGTTTTCGTTCTGATTTCGCATTCGGAAGAAAAATTTGGGGAAACCAATTTCGCAAATACGTAGATCTTGTCGCAACGAGTAACGCCTTTCTTTTAATGATTTCCACCCCAACCCGTTCATATTCCGTGACACTCTCTCCCCTATAGCACGATAATACAAAATGAACTGTCCTCTGAACTTTCACTAAATCGTCTGTCAGTCCCACTACATAGGGATCCCACAGTGCGCAACAATACTCCAAAATACGACGAACAAATGTGGTTTAGGCAGTTGCTTTAGTAGAACGGTTGCATCTTCTCTTCTGTCAACGAAAAGTAGTCTTTGCTTCACTATCCCTACAATATTTTCTATGTGTTCTTTCCAATTAAAGATGTTTGTAATTGTTACTCCTAGGTATTTAGTTGAATTTACGGCCTCTAGTTTTGAGTGATATATTGTGTAAATGAAGTTTAACGGGCTTCTTTCAGTGGTTATATGGATGACTTCAGACTTCTCAAAGGGTCAATTGCCATTTTTTGCACCATGCAGATACCTTATCTAAATCATTTTGTAGTTGCTTTTGATTTTATGGTGACTTTACTACCCGATAAGTGACAGCATCATCCGCGAACAACCTAAGAGAGCTACTCAGATTGTCTTCTAAATTGTTTATATATTTAAAGGAACAGTAGGTACCCTTTAACAATTCCCTGGGGAACGCCAGATATCACTTCAGTTCTGCTCAATGACTTTGCGTGAATTTCAACGTACTGTGTCCTTTCTGTCAGGAAATCACGAATTCAGTGGCGCAATTGTGGCGATATTCCATAACCACGTAGTTTTATTGGAAGAAGCTTGTGAGTTACAGAGTCGAAAGCCTCCCGGAAATCTAGAAATACGGAATCTATGTGACATTCTTTGTCGATAGCACTCATCACATTACGTGAGTGAAGTATGCTACTTTCTGTTAAACACATTTCTTAGTCCTCTGTATTCCAAGTTACCGGCTTCATTTACTGCATTTTTATATCTTCTCCTTTCATCAATTAAATTTAGTATTTTATTTGATATCCAAGGATATTTTGTAGGTCTTGTCTTTGTACCCATTTGGTTCTTTGCTGCCTTCACTATTTCCACTATATTCACTATCTCACAAAGCTACCCATTCATCTTCTACTGCGTTGTTTTCTCTCATGTCTGTCAATTGTTGTCTGCAGCTCCCTCTGAATCTTCTAAGGAACATCACTTCCCTTCTATTTATCCAGGTCCTTCTCGCTATTTTTCTACCTTCCTGCAGTTTCTTCAGTTTTCAGCCGACAGTTCGTAACCAATAAGATGTGGTCAGAGTCTATATCGAAGCTCGAGTATTTCTTACACTTTAAAACCTGTTTGCGAAATAGATGTCTTAGCATAACAAAAACTGGTGCCTTCAGGTGTCTCCTGGTCTCTGCCAATTGTACAACTGTCTTTCATGATTCTTGAGCCTTTTGTCTATTATGATTATGTTCCGCACAAAATTCCACCAGGTGGCTTCCTCTTCCATTCCATTTCCCCAGTCCATATTCACCTACTAATTTTCCTTTACTTCCTTTTCCTACTATCGAATTCGAGTCTCCCATCACAATGAAGTTTCCCTCTCCATTAATTGTCTGAATAATTTCCTTTACCTGTTCAAATATTTCTTCGATATCCTCAACATCGGCAGAGATAGTTGACATATAAACTTGTACTACTGTTGTCGGTGTTAGCTTCGTATCTGTCTTGACTACGATAATGCCATCACTGTGCTGTTAATAGTGGTTTACTCGCCTTCCTGTTCTCTTATTCATTATTAGACCTATTTCTGCTACACCCCCAACTGATTTTGTCTTTATACACCAGTACTGACCTGACCAGAAATCCGTTTCATCTCTCCATGGAACTTCAGAAATCCGCACTACATGTAACTTCAAACTATTCATTTTCATTTTAAAATTTTCTAACATTCCTACCCAATTTCGGAAGCTAACATTTCACTCTCCGATCCATAGAATGCCAGTGTTGCTTTTTCTGATAACGATATCCTCCTGCGTAGTCCCCGCTCGGAGATCCAAATGGGGGACTATTTTACCTCCAGAATATTTTACCCGAGAGGATGCCATGATCATAATTATTTTGATACAGAAGAGTTGCATGTTATCGGTAAAAGACAACTATAATTTCCCCTTGCTAACTATGAGGCAGAGCCTTTTTCGCTGATGTTACAAGGCCAGCTTAGTCAATCAACCAGACCGTAATTACTGAAAAGGCTGTTGCCCCTGTTCAGGAATCACATGGTTTTGTGGCGTCTCCATAGATACCCCTCCGTTGTGGTCGCACCTATGGTACAGCTATATGTGTCGTTGAGGTAAGCAAGCCATCCAACTTCGGCAAAGTCTGTGGTTGATCGGGGTAGATAATATAAAGCGTTATTTATCAGGACAGTAAATAAAATATAAAAATGTGATATTAGTACAAATAAATGTAACAGTTAAAACAAAGCGTCAGTTTTCAGTATCTCAGTAAGCAAGCATCCGGGTCGCTGACGTTATCGTAGAAACACAAACAAAACCGGCTATCTGTTTGCTGTATCGCAGCTGCGTCCAACGCGCTTCTGCGCGCCTGCGGAAGCACCCTCAGCGAGAGAGACCGAGCGAGTGGCGCAGTGCTAACACACTGGACTCGCATTCTGAAGGATGGTGGTTCAAATCCACCTCCGGCCATCCAGATTTAGGTTTTCCGTGATTTCCTTAAATCACTCCAGGCAAATGCCGGGATGGTTCCTTTCAAAGGGCACGGCGGGTTTCCTTCCACATCCTTACCCAAATACTCCGAGCGTAAGTTCCGTCTCTAATGACCACGCTGTCGACGGGACGTTAAACTCCATGCTTCCTTCCTTCTTTCCTCAGCGAGAGAAGGCTGCTTAACCTTATTGGCCTCCCAGACAAGGAGAAGCCACGCGATTAAGAGTTGAAAGTCATATGTACACGGTATGGTGTGTATTCTTTTCGACTTGTTCTAAAAACAGACACCACATCATGTATTATGTACAGCGTGTCATATATTTAGCTATATGAAATAAAATCGTACAGATGGTCGCGGGGCACGGCAGGAATTAGTACGCGTGTGAAGGTGATATAGTTTAGGGAAGAAGCCCACTTTTATTTGGGTGGGATCGCCGATAAACAAAGTGGCCTCATTTGTGGCACGGAGAATCCGCATTTCGCCGTCGGGAAGCCTCTGCATTCTCAACGGCTGAGTGTGTGGTCTGCAGAATCCGGTATAAGCGCTGCAATATTCATGGGAGCACGGTGACCACCGAACGGTACGCGAAGGTGTTGAGAGGTGATTTCATCCCCGTTATCCAAAGTGACCCTGATTTCGACAATATGTGGTTCATGCTAGACACAATCCGATCCCATCGAAGCAGGGGCGTGTTTGATCTCCTGCAGGAGCACTTAGAGGACGACATTATATCTCTGGAGTACCCAGAGGACGCTAGCGTGGGCCTCGACTGACCGCCTTATTCTCCGGATTTGAACACACGCGACTCCCTTTTGTGGGTCTATATTAAGGAAAAGGTGTGCAGCAATAACCCCAAAACCATTTCTGAGCTTAGAACAGTCACTCAGGAGGTCATCTACAGCATGAATGTTCCCACAGTTTAACGGGTCATGTAGAATTTTGTTATCGTCTGCGCCACATCACCCCCACGAAAAGCAGCCTATCCAACATGTCATTACCTGAATCTCCTATCTGCAGTGACGTTAACATGTTGAATCTGTAACTAATTTAAGTTTTGATTCGTAAACCTTTAGGGGATCAGCTGAGATATCATACAGAATAAACATATGACAATTTATTTTATTCAGATTTTTGTTACAACTGTGTGTGATGCAGTACGATATTTTGCAGTCTCAGCTTTTTACCTCAGGCTTAGATGACGCTTATTTAGAGAAAGGCATCATAGGGCTACCAAAATAGTGAAAAATTCACTCTTGTTGCTTTCCAATATAGTGTGTGATCAAGGTTAGTACAGTTGCATACTTGCGTGGCATGGCTAGTATGAGGTTAACATTCAGCTCTTGAGGGATATTTGGCCATTCTTCCATGAGTACAATATCCAGCGCTGTAAGCGTTGTGAGATATGCTGGTATGGCTGCAATGCGTCTGCCACGTGCATCCCAGACATGCTCAGTCGGGTTTAAGTCCGGCGAACAAGGTGGCCACTCCATTCGTTCAGTTCCCTCAGCTTCAAATAATTGCAGCTCTATGGCGACGAGCGTTGTCGTTCACCGGAAGGAACCCATCTCCTGTGGTACCAGCGTGGGGCACAACAAAAGATCGGTGCACCTCGTCTCTACACCTCTGACCAGTCAAAGCGCTACTCTGAGTGACATAGAGGTCCACACTATCGCTAATACTGACACCTGCTCACACCATTCTTCCACCACCATGATATGGTGATGTTTCCTGCACATAAGTGGGATTGTTCCGAATTCCACTGTTTTCTTCAGTTGAGGTAACGACTAGTGTCCGCATGAACACAAAATCTTGACTCATCTGTGAACAGAATGAACAGAACCGGGCGTCATTCGTTCCTCCACCAAGTTTCTGCGGGCTAATCGGTGTCGTGGTTTCAACGGGACACACACCATAAGCCTCCGTGCATAGAGGCCACATTCCCGAAGGCGATTTCGGATTGTTTGCGTTCATATTGCGTTTCCTCTTGCCGCCAGGACGGTGCGTTGCAGCTGAGGTGCATTCAGCCTCCTGTCTAGATGAGCTGTTAACCGTGGACGACCTTCTTTTAACTGTTCCTGTTGACTGAAATCGCTTTCAGGTGCTGGAAATTACACTTTGGGGCACTCCAATAGCTGCAACCACATCCCACTGTGTCTGTTCGGTTATAACCTTGCTATGGCTCTCCATGCCACAGCTACGGATAAATCACATTATTGTTGTATTGCTCTACCTGCTGACTACCCTATCTGAACCCAATTGTTTATGTAATACATTTGGTAAGCACAAGTCGGCACCAACCCCCTCTGCAGCAAATTCCTGTCATTACCACTACTATCGTTTCCGTAATGTTGTTGTCGCCAATTCGTAGAACCGACAGAAAGACGTCGAGCCATTTTGGTTCATTCTGCCGATAGTGCAACCGATCCCCTAATTCTCTTGACCACTGTAGTTCAATAACTATCGTCCTCTGTTTTTACGCGACTGAGGTTATGGTTCTTTAATTCACTGCCGATGCGCTAATTACACTACTGGTCATTAAAATTGCTACACCAAGAAGTAATGCAGATGATAAACGGGCATTCATTAGATAAATATATTATACTAGAACTGATATGTGATTACATTTTCACGCAATTTGGGTAAGAGATCCTGAGAAATGAGTATCCAGAACAACTATCTCTGGCCATAAATAACGGCCTTGATACGCCTGGCATAGAGCTATAGAGCTGGCAAACAGAGTTTGGATGGCGTGTACAGGTACATATGTCCATGCAGGTTCAACACGATACCACAGTTCATCAAGAGTAGTGACTGGCGTATTGTGACGAGACAGTTGCTCGGCCACCATTGATCAGACGTTTCCAGCTGGTGAGAGATCTGGAGAATGTGCTGGCCAGGGCAGCAATGGAACATTTTCTGTATCCAGAAAGGCCCGTACAGGACCTGCAACATTCTATCGTTCATTATCCTGCTGAAATGTAGGGTTTCGCAGGGATCGAATAAAGGGTAGAGCCACGGGTCGTAACACATCTGAAATGTAACGGCCACTGTTCAGAGTGCCGTCGATGCGAACAAGAGGTGACCGAGACGTGTAACCAATGGCATCCCATACGATCACGCTGCGTGATACGCCAGTATGTCGATGACGAATAGATGCTTCCAATGTGCGTTCACCGCGATGTTGTCAAACATGGATGCGACCATCATGATGCTATAAACAGAACCTGGATTCATCCGAAAAAATGACGTTTTGCCATTCATGTAGACACGTTCGTCGTTGCTTACATCAGCGCAGGCGCTCCTGTCTGATGCAGCGTCAAGGATAACAGCAGCCATGGTCTCCGAGCTGATACTCCACGCCGCTGCAAACGTCGTCGGACTGTTTGTGCAGATGGTTGTTGTCTTGCAAACGTCTCTACCTGTTGACTGAGGGATCGAGACGTGGCTGCACGATTCATTACAGCCATGCGGATAAGATGACTGTCATCTCGACTGCTAGTGATACGGGGTCTTTGGGACACAGTACGGCGTTCCGTATTGCCCTCCTGAACCCACCGATTCCATATTCTACTAACAGTGAAACTTGAAACTGCAGATGTAATGTGATGTTTAGCTATTTTAGCTGAGTATATTCACTGTAGCTGTCTGCTTACTAGAAAAATGTACTGCTTAAATAGTGTAATCAAATCTGGCATCAACTAATTTAATGAAAAACTCACAGTTATAAAATTAGTAAATAGAGTCTTGACGAGAGGAGCCAAAACCAAGATCAACATTAATTTAATGAAATGATTCTAGAAGCAGAAAACATAGAAAGATTACTTTTAACAATTATAGTTATGGGTGTACAAGCCAGTTAAAATATTCGTGTAAACTACTTGATGTGCTGCTGAAACTTGTTGCCTGGCCCAAACTGAGAACTAGTTTGACCTTAAATTATTCACACAGCCGCAAGTTAGAAAAGCAGCGGTCATATGAATTGTAGCTCACAGGAATCACACTTACTATGAAACGAGCCACCACAAATAAATTACTTTATGAAAGTGGCGGACGGAAATATTAACAATAATCACCATCTGAATCTGTTCTCAGCACATGTGAAACAATATTTATAGAGAAAGGGGTAGGTATTCTCAAACTACTGTATTAAAAATATGATAGGATTTTATGGAACAAAATGCTTTTATTCAGTGTAAGCACAAGCACGTGGGGGGAACTAATTTAGATACACAATAAAAATGCACCCCATTGAACTAGCTCACAAGCACTATCATATCTTATGCTAAAAATGCCCATAATAGAAATTTAAATTTATCTACACTGAATTGAATTTTAGTTGGGGGAGGATTTGCAAACAACAAGCATTCATTCACACAAACACGCAATGCAAGCGAATCTTACTAAAATCAGCGTGCTGAACAAGGCAGAAACAGCCGTCTATCTCGTAGGGGAAGTTCCAGCGAGCGAAGGCGAAGGACACAACACAACAAAATAACTTTCGTACGTGGCTGGTTCTATTCTTTCTTAACTGGAGATGGCGCATACAGCAACAAAATCTGTTTGCATTTGAAGCTAAACCAAGCAAACTAACTGAGGCGCGCACCACGTGGTTCCGAAATCCTGTAAAATGAAGAAAATCAGTTACTAAAATATTACGAAAATTAACTATAGCATGCAACCCATAGAAATGCGTGGAATATTACAAGCAAACGGAAGAAACACTGTTCCACACGATTGGAGAACTTTCGAGAGATGGATGAGGTCCGCTCTCAGAAATCATCAAAGTTTAATAAATTCAGATTCGCGGTAAAACAAATACAAAATACGGCATGCAACGCATCGAAATACGTAGAATATTGTAAGGAAACGAAAGAAACACAGATATACGCGATAGCAGGAACTTTACAGAGAAGGGTGAAATCCTATCTCAAAAATAATTAAAGTTTAATGAATTCGGAATCGCGGAAAAACAAATATGAAATACGGCATGCAACCTATAGAAATGCGCAACATTTCATAAGCAAGCAAACGAGAAAGGTTGTACAGGGCTAGTAAAGGATTTTCAAACCGCGATTGGGAACAGAGTACAAGTTCGAGAATAAAATAGCATATTCATAGAAATTTCGGGTATGCAGCCGGTCGTCGTCTAAAACATCACACGATATTTCGGCCAGACACCTGCTAGCCATCTTCAGGTGAGTCGATGAAGACTGAAGAGTGCGTCCAGCGTTCTACTATATATAGAAAACTTGGCGGTTACAGCGCATGCGTCAAAACATAAACAGACAGGCCACACTGCCGGACGGCAGCGCCCTCGCTGGTGGAGCCGCGGAGTTCAGCTGTCCTCTGCACTGCCACTGCCGCTCACAGCCGACGTCGGCGCTCTCTGTCGTCTTCGATCTGAGCAAATTTTAGTAATGACGGGATTCCACGCTTTGTCTAGTTGGTAGCCACTATCCCGATTCATCAAATTTTCCGCTACACGTATTTCCACAGATTCTTTGATAATGGAGTCCCAAAAAGATGTCGCTGTTGTCAAAATTACCGTTTTATCATACTCCATAGAGTGTCCGGTGAAATGCAATGTTCAGCAATAGCAGACTTGCTTGGCTGTAAAAGGCGTGTGTTGCGTTTGTGTTCACTGCAACGTTCTTCAACAGTGCGTGTAGTCTGGCCTATATAAGCCATCCCACATTGGCAAGGAACTTTGTAGACACCAGCCTTACGTAACAACAAGTCATCCTTAACCGAACCCAGCAAGTCTGAAATTTTGGATGGTGCGCGGAAAATTACTTTCACTTGAAAATTATGGAGAATTCTTGCTATTTTAAAAGAAATATTGCCCACAAACGGAAGAAAAGCAAGGGATTTTGCCGGTGTGTCCTCGTTCTCCACTTTCTTGTTCTTCTTTCTAACTGAGAGTGCATTACTTATTTGCTGGTTAGAATACCCGTTGTCTCGAAACACTTGCTGGAGGTGAGCCAGCTCTTGTGGTAGACTATCAGCATCTGAGATTGTATGGGCTCTGTGAACAAGTGTTTTAAAGACACTGCTGGTTTGCGACGGATGGTGACAACTTGAAGCCTGTAAATATAAATCAGTATGAGTTGGCTTCCGATAAACTGAGTGTCCCAAAGAGTCATCATCCTTCGTTTTAACTAAAACATCCAAAAAAGGTAAGCATCCATTTTGCTTTACTTCCATAGTGAACCGGATGTTATCAGGAAGGGAGTTGAGATGATGTAAAAACTTCTTTAAATTATCCTCCCCATGAGGCCACACAATGAAAGTGTCATCCACATACCTCCAAACCACCGTAGGTTTAAGGGGTGCTGATTCAAGGGCTCGTTCCTCGAAGTCCTCCATAAAAAGGTTAGCCACCATGGGAGACACAGGGCTACCCATGGCGACACCGTCAGTTTGCTCAAAGTATTCTTTGTTAAAAATAAAATAGGTCGAGGAAAGAACATGCTGAAAGAGAGCAGTGACATCAGCTTGAAAATTTTTACCAATTAGTTTCAAAGAATCTGCGAGAGGAACCTTTGTAAAAAGAGATACCACATCGAAGCTGACTAAAAGATCAGAGCTACTAAGACGAAGAGCCCCCAGTCTATTGATAAAATCTGCAGAATTCCTTATATGGTGCGAGCACTTGCCCACCAATGGTCTGAGTGTGGAAGCAAGATGTTTTGCTAAGTCATATGTGGGGGCACCAATATTGCTAACTATGGGACGCAAAGGCAAATTGTCCTTATGGACCTTAGGAAGGCCATACAATCTAGGTGGTACAGAGCCATGTGATCTTAATCTCTTGATGGTAACTTGAGGTAATGAGGAAGAGTTTAAAAGAGAAATAGTCTTCCGTTGCATCCGTCCTGTAGGATCAACATCCAACTTTCTATAGGCAGAATCACTTAATAGCCCATACATCTTATCTAATTACACAGTACGAGATAGTAGAACTGTTGCATTACCTTTGTCAGACTTCAAAATCACAGTATCAGGATCCTCTCTCAGATTTCGTAGTGCAGCCCTTTCTCCGGGGGTTAAATTACTGCGTTGTAGAGGAGCTTTCATCAGATCACGGCTGGCTTCTTTAGATTATCTTCCCCATGAGGCCACACAATTGTGGGCAATATTTCTTTTAAAATAGCAAGAATTCTCCATAATTTTCAAGTGAAAGTAATTTTCCGCGCACCATCCAAAATTTCAGACTTGCTGGGTTCGGTTAAGGATGACTTGTTGTTACGTAAGGCTGGTGTCTACAAAGTTCCCTGCCAATGTGGGATGGCTTATATAGGCCAGACTACGCGCACTGTTGAAGAACGTCGCAGTGAACACAAACGCAACGCACGCCTTTTACAGCCAAGCAAGTCTGCTATTGCTGAACATTGTATTTCCACCGGACACTCTGTGGAGTACGATAAAACGGTAATTTTGACAACAGCGACATCTTTTTGGGACTCCATTATCAAAGAATCTGTGGAAATACGTGTCGCAGAAAATTTGATGAATCGGGATAGTGGCTACCAACTAGACAAAGCATGGTATCCCGTCATTACTAAAATTTGCTCAGATCGAAGACGACAGAGAGCGCCGACGTCGGCTGTGAGCGGCAGTGGCAGTGCAGAGGACAGCTGAACTCCGCGGCTCCACCAGCGAGGGCGCTGCCGTCCGGCAGTGTGGCCTGTCTGTTTATGGTTTGACGCATGCGCTGTAACCGCCAAGTTTTCTATATATGGTGGAACGCTGGATGCCCTCTTCAGTTTTCATCGACTCACCTGAAGATGGCTAGCAGGTGTCTGGCCGAAATATCGTGTGACGTTTCAGATGACGACCGGCTGCATACCCAAAACTTCTATGAATATTTGATCCGCCAGGAGAATTTTAAAGTTCACAATAAAATAGCAGTTTACAACAGGTGGAAGAGGGAAGATCGCGCAATACTACACGGGTTCCGCTGAAGGCTTTGTTCTGAGAACACACCACGTGGAGTAAATGTTACTCGCAGACAGAGAAAACGAATAGTAAAATTGCACACGAGTTACAAGAAGCAAAAATCCTGCTTAGTAGTCGCGCATCTTTTGATGCATGCTCGGAGAAACTTACTCCGAAAGTGAATGCAAGTCCTAAAACCCTAGTTGAACTGACTGAACAACGAATTGCTGCCTTCTCCAGGCTGAAAGAGCAGAGCTAACTCACCATTCCGAAGGACAGCCACCGAATGAGTGCGACTTTGGCGAGCCATGTGGGCCTCCGGCCGGAAATCGACAAGGCTGAGGGAGCCAGGGGTGGTGGGGGAAACACAGAGATTCACACAAGGGCGCTTATAGGCTCACACCAGCCTCTTGCCACTCAACTTTAGAACAAGAAGTAAGGATACAGAGAGGCTCTATCGCTAGCGATGATCACGTTTATTTCAGACAAACACTCTTTCACAGTCAGTAACGGATAATCGAAATGTCTTAATGATAATTGTCGATAGGAAATTTGTAGGATACCTGAAGTACTTTTCTTTCTTTTCTACCAAAGTTCTCATAATTGTCACAAAGCGAACTGCACGTTATCAACACCTTTTCCCAAGAAAGTATTTTCTTCAATGTTCTTGGGCAAAGAGCTTCTGTTAACTATATGGGCTGAACTGGCCAAAGCTGCATCTTCCACACTCAGCAGTCTCTTCTCAGTTCCTTCTAAAAGTATATGATGAAACTCAACAGGATTAATGGGTTGTTCTTCAGTTGTTTCATACAGTTTAATTCTCATAAATCTTCTGTTGTTGACAGATTCCTGCTCATAAAAAGTTTCTGGGCTATCTTTATGATCAGTAAATGTGTTAAAGAAAATCTGAAGCTTCTTATTTGTTCGAACGAAATCTACATGTTGGTACTGCAGTTCCTTACTTCTGAAAAGACTTGAATTGTATCACACGTCACCGGCAACCGGCAAAACTAGAGCAAAACACGTCGATCTCAGTTTCCTGAGCAGCCCTTCGTGGGCTCACACTTGCTTCTGTCTCGAACAAAACATGTTCGGTCTTCTTTAGCTGCTGTAAGAACGACACAGTTACATCAGAGTACCCAAGCGAAAACAGAACGCTTCATGTCGTCTGTCTAACACCCTTCCAATTTTCAACAGTTCAACACCAAGTTTGTCTGCAAACAAATGGAACTCTCGGCTGTACTTTGGCGAGGCTTGGTATAGAACATGAAGTTTTTATATGAATATATATAAATCCTTTAACTCGACTGGTACTTGTTACTTTCGTTAGTACATCACTTACACGAAGTTTAAGCCTATGATGAGAGCTATGCCAAAAAACAGTAGACAGAAAGAAGTCTTTAAATAGAGCCCTAACTACAGATTTTCGTTCCATCATCACGGCAGCTCCGTGACATGCTACAGAAATTAGTGTACTTAAAAAGAAATTAATGTAATTTGTAGTTTTCTAGACTCTGCCAATATACATTACACTTTCAACTCCGTATAAAAATAAATTTTCACACCCAGTTTTGTTAGGCAAACTCTAATGTACAAAATTAGACTTGAATTTTTGGTTAAAGTGGAATGGGTATGGTTGATGATTTTAAAACACGCTTTATTCAAATGTAGAATTCGTCCCAAATTTAATACATTGAGCTCTTCGAATTCTGATTCTAAGCTGTTGAAAGAATAATTTTAATTTGTAACATCGTATGAAGTGTGAAAGATTCTCGCTGTAACTCGTTTTCCTTACGAAACGGTTTTACAAACAAACATTTTCTTTTGTTTCGTTTTGAAACTCGAATAAAATTTTCATAGGTGGTCCTTGCATGCTGATCTTAGTGATTACATACCTTTCTTCTCGACGTTTATTCTTGCTAGGATCGAGATTCACCAAAACTGGTGACGTGACAAAAAGTACACTGCTTAGACATTTTCAGACCGCTATTTCTTTTCCAAGCACAGAGATCCAAATGTTCAAATGTTTGTAAACCTATTGGACGAAACTGCATGGTCGTCCGTCCCTAAACTTAAAAACTGCCTCAACTAACTTAAACTAGAATGAAACTTTCTCTCTGCAGCGGATTGTGCACTGATATGAAACAACCTGGCAGATTAAAACTGTGTGCCGGAACCGGGACTCGAACCTGGGACCTTTGCCTTTCGCGGGCAAGCGTCCTACCACTGAGCTATCCCGACCCGACTCACGATCCGTCCTCACAACTTTACTTCTGCTAGTACCTCGTCTCCTACTTTTTAACTTAAACCTAAGGGCAACACACACACACACACACACACACACACACACATATGTCCCAGGGAGCAATCGAACCTCCGACGACGAGCACCCGCGCGCGTCCCAGAAGATTCCTGAGAACCCACAGCGGCTACAGAGATCCAATTTTGGGCAAACCTCCCAACCCACTTTTTTGTATACAATAATCCAATTGTGCCACCCCCATGAACCACAGACATTGCCGAGGTGGGGTGGCTTGCGTGCCTCAACGATGCAGATAGCCGTACCGTAGGTGCAACCACAGCGGAGGGGTATCTGTGGAGAGGCCAGACAAACGTGTGGTTCCTGAAGAGGGGCAGCAGCCTTTTCAGTAGTTACAGGGGCAACAGTCTGGATGATTGACTGAGCTGGCCTTGTAACATCAGCTAATGTGGCTTTGCCACACAGCTACTGCGAACGGCTGAAAGCAAGGGGAAACTACAGCCGTTACTTTTCCCGAGGACATGCAGCTCTACTGTATGGAAATATGATGATGGCATCCTCTCGGGTAAAATATTCCGGAGGTAAAATAGTCCCCCATTCGGATCTCCGGGCGGGGACTACTCAGGAGGATGTTGTCATCAGGAAAGACAATACTGGCATTCTACGGATCGGAGCGTGGAATGTTAGATCCCTTAATAGGGTAGGAAAATTAGAAAATTTAAAAAGAGAAATGGATAGGTTGAAGTTAGATATAGTGGGGATTAGTGAAGTTCGGTGGCAGGATGAACAGGATTTCTGGTCAGGTGAGTACAGGATTATAAATACAAAATCAGTTGGGGGTATCACAGGAGTAGGACTAATAATGAATAAGAAAATAGGAATGCGGGTAAACTACTATGAGCAGCACAGTGATCGCATTATCATCGTCAAGATAGATACGAAGCCAACACCGACAACAGTAGTACAGGTTTATATGCCAACTAGCTCTGCCGATGAGGAGGAGATCGAAGAAATATATGAGGAGCTAAAGGAAATTATTCAGACAGTTAAGGGAGAGGAAAACTTAATTGTGATGGGAGACTGGAATTCGGTAGTAGGAAAAGGAAGAGAAGGAAAAATAGTAGGTGAATATGGATTGGGCAGGAGGAATGAAAGAGGAAGTCGCCTGGTAGAATTTTGCACGGAACATGATTTAATCGTAACAAACACGTGGTTTAAGAATCACAAAAGAAGGTTGTATACGTGGAAGAGACCAGGAGACACCGGAAGGTATCAGATAGATTTTATAATGGTAAAACATAGATTCCGGAACCAGGTTCTAAACTGCAAGACATACCCAGGGGCAGATATAGACTCTGACCATAACTTGTTAGTCATGAACTGTATGCTGAAACTGAAAAAACTGCAGAAAGGTAGGAAAATGAGGAGATGGGACTTAGATAAATTGAAGGAAAGTGAGGTTCTGGAGAATTTCAGAGGGAGATTTAGGCAACAATTGACAGAAACAGGGAGAAATAAAACAGTAGAAGAGGAATGGGTAGCATTGATAGATGAAATAGTGAAGGCAGCAGAGGAAAAAATAGGTAGAAAGGCAAGACCTACAAAAAATCCTTGGATAACACAGGAAATACTAAACTTAATTGATGAAAGGAGAAAATATAAAAATGCAGTAAATGAAACAGGCAAAATGGAGTACAGACGACTAAAAAATGAGATCGACAGGAAGTGCAAAATGGCTAAGCGGGAGTGGCTAGAAGCCAAATGCAAATCTGTAGAAGAATGTATAAGAAGGGGAAAAGTAGATACCGCCTACAGGAAAATAAAAGAGACATTTGGGGACAAGAAAAGCAACTCTACGAATATCAAGAACTCAGATGGGAAGCCAGTTCTCAGCAAAGAAGGGAAAGCTGAAAGGTGGAAAGAATACATAGAGCAGCTCTACAAAGGAAATGAACTTAGGGACGATGTTGTAGGAAGGGAAGAGGAAGTGGATCAAGATGAAATAGGAGATACTATACTTAGAGATGAATTTGACAGAGCCTTGAAAGACCTAGGTCGGAATAAGGCCCCAGGAGTAGATGACATACCCTCAGAGTTACTAAAGTCTCTGGGAGAGACAGCCATGACAAGACTATTTGAACTGGTGTGTAGGATGTATGAGACAGGCGAAATGCCCTCAGACTTTAAGAAAAATGTTATAATCCCCATTCCAAAGAAAGCAGGTGCAGACAGGTGTGAAAACTACAGAACCATCAGTTTAATAAGTCATGGTAGCAAAATTTTAACACGAATTATCTACAGGAGAATGGAAAAGCTGGTAGAAGCTGACCTCGGGGAAGATCAGTTTGGATTCAGGAGGAACATAGGAACTCGGGAGGCAATACTCACTTTACGTCTTATCTTAGAAGATAGATTAAGGAAAGGCAAACCTACATTTCTAGCTTTTGTAGATTTGGAGAAAGCATTTGACAATGTTGACTGGAATACACTCTTTCAAATTCTGAAGTCAGCAGGGGTAAAATATAGGGAAAGGAGACTTATTTACAACTTGTACAAAAGCCAGACCGCAGTTATTAGACTCTAAGGGCATGAAAGGGAAGCATCAGTTGGGAAGGGAGTAAGACAGGGTTGTAGCCTTTCTCCGATGTTATTCAATTTGTACATCGAGCAGGCGGTGAAGGAAAGCAAGGAAAAATTTGGAATAGGGATTAAAGTTCAGGGGGAAGATATAAAAACATTGCGTTTTGTTGATGACATTGTAATTCTGTCAGAGACAGCAAAGGACCTGGAAGAGCAGTTGAATGGAATGGACAGTGTGTTGAAAAGAGCGTATAAAATGAACATTAACAAGAGCAAAACAAAAATAATGGAATGCGGTCTTAGAAAGTCGGGCGATGCTGAAGGAATTAGATTAGGTAACGAAACAATGAAGGTGGTAGATGAGTTTTGTTACCTGGGTAGTAAAATAACATGCGATGGTCGCAGTACAGAGGATATAAAATGCAGAATGGCAATGGGAAGAAAAGCATTTTTGAAAAAGAGAAATTTGCTGACATCGAATATTAATTTAAGTGTAAGGAAATCTTTTCTGAAGGCATTTGTGTGGAGTGTTGCCTTGTACGGGAGTGAAACATGGACGATAAGCAGTGTGGACAGGAAGAGAATAGAGGCCTTTGAAATGTGGTGCTACAGAAGAATGCTGAAGATTAAGTGGGTAGATCGCATAACTAATGAAGAGGTACTGAACAGAATTGGTGAGAAAAAGAATTTTTGGCATACCCTGACCAAAAGAAGGGATCGCTTGGTAGGACACATTCTTAGACATCGAGGTATCGTAAATTTAGCATTGGAGGGAAGCGTGTGGGGTAAAAATCGCAGAGGGAGACCAAGAGACGCGTATAGTAAGCAGATTCAAATGGATGTGGGTTGCCGTTCTTATCAGGAGATGAAAAGGCTTGCTCAGGATAGAGTAGGGTGGAGAGCTGCATCAAACCAGTCTCTGGACTGAAGACCATAACAACAACAATCCAATTGTATTTTTTAAAAGCTCGCTATTTTGTTTAAAAGGCAAACAGTTTGGTCACTATAATCGTGTTTGATGTTCACTGTAGGAAAGCATGAAGTGACAGATGAAGCACGCAATGGTGATTGTATTTGATGTGTTCCCATTAGTGGCGTCGGCCAGTTTTCAGCTACTTTGTCTAGTTTTTTTCCAGGTTTTTATGAAAATAACTAGTTATTTTAGGCGTTGTTCACTGCAAACTAAAACGTGAAGCACTTTGAGTTTAGAAATTTAGAGGAGAGCACTCAGCAGACAAAGACAGGTACAGCGGGTATTAAGAGTAGACACACCAGAAGTGCCTCAGCTGGAGCACTGTGGGAGCGGCCCAAGCCCGGTGTTCGGGAGGGCGGCGGTTCACATCCATCTCGGGCTATCCAGATCCAGCTTTTCCGTGATTTCCCTAAACCACTCGAGGCAAATGCCGGGATGGTTTTTTCAAAGAGCACTGCCGATTTTATTCCCCATCCTTATCGTAAAAATTATAGCGTGAGCTCCGTCTCTAATGCCCACGCTGTCGACAGGACGTTAAACCTTAAGCTTCCTTCCTTCAAAACCGGTATTACACGATCGTATTTCTTCGTCTAAGTTCATACTGTATGTCAAATATGTAGTCAAAGAAAACTTTATTTTTAATAGGAAACTTTGACATATCTCATTCTTCGTGAAAGAAGGGCCTCGCCGTAGGTTTGATAATAAAAGTAGTTTGTCTTTTGTTCACTGCAATACGAAATATAGCCGCCTTGAGCTCTCTAGCAGTTATTAGATGTTTGTGTGTTTGTAAATATGGCAGTATTGAAAATGTGTTCAATCAACCTCAAAATTAATAGAAATGGATGAAGCAGACGGTGGGCTATATAATGTGAAGCATCATGATTATAAAAATAGGTTTCAAGTGTTATAAGAAAATGGCGGTAGTCATTAACCGTGAACTATGGTTGTACAGCAGACGACATGAAGAAGAAAATTAACTTTTGTGATCCCAGGGATTCACGTTAAACAGCGCCTCATCTATTTCTATTAATTTTGTAGTTGATGGCACACAAACTGTATTTTATTTATTTACATGATATAGGCCCTCATTAAAGCACTAAAATAAAACATTATACAATTATTAAAAATGGTTCATAATGCTCATGTAGAGCATTAAACAATGTTCGAATGTTTGTACATCTATGGCACCAAACTATTGTAGTCATCAGTCCTTAGGCTTACAAGCTACTTAAACTACCCTAAGAACAACACACACACACACACACACACACACACACACACACACACACACACACACACATACACTCACCCATGCGATAGGGACGACTCGATCCTCTGGCAGGAGCAGCCGCGTAGACTTGCAAGGTGCCTAGTATCGCTAAGGTATTCCCGTGCGGCTGCACTAAACATTTATTGGCTTTCAGATGTTAACCCTCCACTCTGTTATAAATTGCTTCACACGTTTCAGAAGTGCCAGAGTACCAGAGTACTGTACTGGAGCCTAGACCAGATCACCCCAGTAGTAATAAATCACAGTGCCACTGAAACCCTGTTTGCTGCATATTTATCATTTCTCATGAACGTGTTCTGCTTTCTGATACGAGGAGCCACTTTGCTGAGTAAATACTGAACCGCTGTGGCACCAATTCGATAGTAATTTTAGCTTGACTTGACGTCCTCCACATGCAGCCGCGAGCAGATTTTTCTGAATGTCTTTGATGTTACGACGTGAAACCCACAACGTCACACAAGTACTTTTCTTTTGTACCACGTTCGTCAACGGGATACGGGCCATGATAAAACTGTTATTCAAGTCCATTCTAGTTTAATAAAAGTTATAAGTGAACAGCATTAAAAAACGTTTGAACTAAATCTCATTTGGTTGTTAGGTAGCTACTGACATAATTTAATTTATACGTCGAAGTTCACTGCCTGCTAAACTTGAATTTTTGTACCAACCGTTAACGTACTTGAGCTTTCCACATCTGAAGAATGTTAAAATTCCATGAACCATTCAGTTGTCTTCTTGACGGAGTTCAATACTTCCAATAAATCAAAATAATCTTCGTCCAATAATAATACACGCAATAAATAAACTTCATAAAGAATTCAAAATGACTTCCAAATAACACATTGACCTTCATTGCCGTCTGATACAATATGTGTCAGCTTAAGAAATGATTGTATAAAACGTTAGCTCGTAACGGCAGACTATAATGAAGAATCATTTTATTTTTCTCTTTGCAAACGATCGACGCGCGGCAACAGAGAAAGCGCAGCCGTATTCGTAGCCCCGTAGCCGTCTATTGTTTTTGTCGATAGTGACCAGATACAGCAATGTTGGCTGCGGCGGCGACGATGCTGCCCTTGTTCATTGCGGCACATGAAACAGAAATAAACAAAAAAACATTTTAAGTAACACATCATGGCATTACATCATTTAAACACAAAGATATACACTTTCATAGTATTAACATACAATAATTAATTTTTGTTTTATTCGTATCCTGCAAAACGGGGCTGATGTTGGAAAGTGGGGCTAATCAATGTTTATCCCACTACATTCCCCACCAACAAGCACTGTTTCGGAGGAGTTATGTACTTTAGTATTCATGCTTTTGGTTCAATATTCTACTCCATATTTACTCCCCTTATTAGTAGGGTTAATCCAATAAAGATTTTTGTTTTGTTTCAACTCATACGATAAAAGTTCTATTTGCTCACATAGACAATAAATATTACATTTTCTTTTCTTTTCTAATTTAGGAGAGTTCTTTCCCTCAGCAAGGCATTGCCACATATTAAGACTGACTACTTTCATTCAAGTGACCTTGTCTACCTTAATTGGTACTAGTTACAAGAGTCAAACATTCGTTTAACTTTGTAAAATCTTTTTGGCTTTTATTAATTTATAACTATATCATTTCTAGCAAATAATGGAAGTAGCATCCTCTACTTTCAGTTACAACAGCATCAGCTGATGACTTAATAACTAATATATTAATCCACGTGGATTTGTAATCTTAAAAATTAAACTCAATTACTACTTAAAGTATTGCTGTGTTTTATTCTCCTTATACATTTCTAAAGGCTTTGCCAGTATGCGGGGAAGAATGTAGCGTAGTGGACAACTCCACAACATCATTTACAGTTCAAAACTCATAAAGAGAAATGATGTGCTACAAATACATCCCTAATTGTAGACAATGCATAAGTATGAATCAATATAGGGCGTTCTCCAAGCGCCTCTATAATCATAATCCAAAAACATCTTACCTTTTCTTTACAAGTGAGCACTCATGGCCCATATACAGGTCTGGAGTTTGAATAGGAGACCGGAATGCCATACTCGATCGTAGGCCTTCTCGATGTCAAGTGAAACAAAGATAGCAGCACGACAGGAATTAACTTGGACGGATAGAAGGTGGACGAGGCGAAGGAGTTGGTCATCAACAGAGAAGGAGGATCGTAAGCCACATTGGGAGAAGGGGAGGAGTTGGTGTTGATGGAGATGTTGGTGAATAAGGCGAGAAAGGATAGTTTCCAGGACTGAACTCCGAGGTGAGGCTGATACGACGATAGAAAGAGGCGTCAGATGGTGGTTTGTCGGGTTTTAAGAACATCAGGATACGGGACGTCGTCCACAGATCGGGGAAGAAGCCGGTGATGACGATAACATTATATAAGGAGGCTAGGGCTGCATGGAAGGACGTCAGACAGGCACGAATGTGCCTGTATGTGAGGTTCTCATGACTGGGGGCAGTGTTGCGTTTTGTGCGAAGTGTAGATTCAATGTCCAGGGCCATGATCGGAGTGTTTAGTTCTGAGGGGGGATGTGGTCCAAATAAATCCTGGGGCGAGCGGAGGGGAGGAGGTACTGGTGCGCTCATGGGCGTCGGAAAGCGGGAGTAATCAAATCTAGGATTATTGGGTAGGGCAAAAACTTCAGAGAGGTAGTCAGCAAAATGCTGTGTCTTACTGGCATTGTTGGGGAATGGAAGGTTGTTGTGGAGGAGAGGGTATGTGGGGGTGGGGTGACTGCCAGTAAGGCGATGGAAGGCTTTCCAGTATTTGGAGGAATTGACGGGGAGCATGGAGTTAAGGCAGGTGCATGTCTGACGCCAGTCCCTGCGTTTCTTCACGTTCAAAAGGTTTCTGATGTGTCGTTGGGTTGCCGGTGGCGTACGAGTGTATCCCGATCATGGGTCCTCAGGAAGGAGCAGTAGAGACGATGGGATTCACGAAGTAGGAGAAGGGCCTGTGGAGGGAGGGGAGGCGGTGGGGGTGGTTGGCTTTGGTAGGGATATGGGCTTGGACGGCATCAGCAACAGTCTGGTGTAGGAATGTTGAGGCATGATCTATGTCGGCGGGGCCGCGGAGAGGGAGAGGGTTGCTGGCGACTGAGGTGTCAATGGAACGACGGTAGGCATCCCAGTCAGCGCGGGAGTAATCATGTACCATTCGGGATGGGTTGCGCGGTCTGGCTGACCGCAGGGGTCAATGGTGAGGAGAACGGGGGCATGATCACTGCCAATAAGGTCAAGGACGTCCAGTTGGATGCGACCCAGGACGTTG
This sequence comes from Locusta migratoria, assembly GCA_026315105.1. Taxonomy (NCBI): domain Eukaryota; kingdom Metazoa; phylum Arthropoda; class Insecta; order Orthoptera; family Acrididae; genus Locusta; species Locusta migratoria. Next base: position 53,559,065 of record CM048744.1, read on the forward strand.
GGAGAGACTATGACTGCGTCGGGAGTGGTGTTGCTTTCGGGGTGTGTGGGTTGTGGGAGGGGAACGGAGTCGCCCCGGAGTGTGGCAAGGAACTGACGCCACCGCTGGAGTTCACCAACAGGGCGGGAAGCGAGGTTGAGGCCGGCGGCAATCACATTGGTCATGAAGGAGCGATCAGTGTGGGAGAGGAAGTCATAGGGGAGAAGTACATGGCTATGGATGTAGATGGTGGCCAGCGTGAGTGCTTCTGAGGGATTAATTGGAAAGCAGGGGTGGTGGGGAAGTATTTACAAATTTCAATTGAGAGGGTGCGGTTGTCCAGAAATCGGGGACTGGGACGGGAGAGGACATAGCTAAAGAGTTGAGGAGAGGCGGAAACTGTGGGTCGGGAGCTGAGGATTGGGGAGATGTTCGTGGACAGTGAAGGTGGAGGAGCAGAGGCGGTGGTGGGGGGAGGTTTTTTTGGGGAGGACAGGAGCAGGAAACGCACTAGTGCGTTTGGAGGGTTTTGCTGCTGGTTTCTTGGAGGTTGTGGTGATGATGGGAAGAGGGATGGGCTGAATCGGGATGTGGCAGGAGAGGGCGGGGCCTGACTGCTGACGTTCGGGGTTGGAGTCGAGAGGCGACTCTGCCACCGTGGCTCGAAGAGCGGCGATTCTGGCAGGCAATGTGGTGACGGTGAGGGGCGGATATTCGTGTGGGGCGGTAATAATCGTGGCAGGGAGTTGTTGGGGTGGTGGGATGGAGGAGAGGATTCGGAAGAGACAGCCGAGGAAGGAGCAGGAGAAGCGGTGGCAGACAGGATGACAGAGAGGGGGATGGTGGCTTGGGGTAGAGAGGAGGCACTCCAAGTGGTTGGGGTGGAGGTGAGGGAGGGGGTGATGTAAAGAATGATAGTGGTGGTGATAGGGGGTTGATCCACAGTGGAGGAAGAGAAAGATGGATGATGAAGGTAAGAGTCTTACTCTCGGTGAGGCGCCGGAGGTGAAGGCTTCGGAGGCGCCGGCGCCAGCGCCGGCGAGAAGCACGGGGAGGACTCCGACACTCGAATGGTGGAAGCGCTAAATGATGAGTAGATTATTCTACCTATTTATCGTATAATTCAATTTAATCTATTACGAGTATAATACTCATTATAGTTCATAGATAGCACCATTGAAAAATTATTTTACAGTAAAGGAAAAATCCTCCTTTGTACCATAAGTAAATATTAGTATAAATTAGACCTCTAATCTTTCTCCAGAAAGATCGTCAGAACGCATATGTACCGATGTTCAAAATGATAAAATCTTTGTAAATCTATCGGACTTAAGCGCGTGGTCATTAGGCCGTAGCTTACAAACTACTTAAACTAAGGTAAGCTAACCTAAGGACAACACAAACACCCATGCCCAAGGGGGGGACTCGAACCCCCCAAAGGCGATTGGTCGCACTCTCTGCAGCACGACACTCCAGTACGCACGGCTAATCCGCCACGGCGCATATGAACCGAATGAGCAGATACGGATACATAGATAAACATATCAAACAGAACAGCAAATAAAAGTTAACTGGATACCCAAAGAAAATTAGTTTTTATCTCTTACTGTTAACTGTAGAAATAACTTCTCAAAAATCAGTTATTATCTCTCCACACCCACATAGCTCTATTCCATAAAATAGGTATGCAGGCTTATCTAAGTATATTTATCTATTTTACGGGGGGGGGGTTAGGAACTTGATTTCATCAACAGTGTATATTTAACTATTTGTTGAGAGGGTGTTAGGAACAACTTGAATTCATCAACACTGTATACTTAACTATTTTATAGGAGGGGGGGAGGTAAAGGGCAACTTGACTTCATCAAAACTGTACATTTAACTATTTTACGGGGGAGGGGGGTTAAGGGCAACTTGACATTATCAACACTGAATATTTAACCATTTCATGGGGAGGGGGGGGGGTAGGTTCACTTAATCAAAACTGTATTATTAATTAATTTTTGGGGGTTGTTAGAAATTGCTTGACTTCATCAACACTGTATATCTAACTATTTAACAAGGGGTAGAAACAGCTTGACTTCATCAACACTGTATATTCACCCATTTTATGGTGGGAGTAAGGAACAACTTGACTTCATTAACACTGTATATTTAACTACTTTATGGCGGGGGTCAGGATCAACTTGACTTCATCAACACTGTATATTTAACTATTTCACGGGGGGGGGGTGGAGGTTAGGGGCACTTCACTTTATCAAAACTGTATAATTAATTAATTTATGGAGTTTTTAGGAATTGTTTGACTTCATCAACACTGTATATCTAACTATTTAACAGGGGGGTAGGAACAACATGACTTCATCAACACTGTATATTTAACTATTTTAGTGTGGGAGTTAGGAACAACTTTATTTCATCAACACTATATTTAACTGTTTTTCAAAGGGTGGGATGTTAGGAACGACTTGACTTTATCAACACTGTATATTTAACTAATTTACGTCGGGGGTGTTAGGTACATCTTGACTTCATCAACACTGTATATTTAACTAATTTACGTGGCAGGGGGGTAGGAACAACTTGATTTCATCAACACTGTAGATTTAACTATTTTACAGGGGAGGGTTAGGGACACCTTGACTTCATAAACACTGTATATTAAACTTTTTTACGGGGCGGAGGGGGGGTAAGTAGAACTTGATTTCATCAACACTATATATTTAACTATTTTACAGGGGGGGGGGGGGGCGGCTAGGAGCAACTGTACTTCAGCAACACTGTATATTTAACAGTTTCTTGGGGAAGGGGGGTGTTAGGTACAACTTGACTTCATCAACACTGTATATTCAATTATTTTACAGGGGTTTAGGAACAACTTGACTTCATCAACACTGTATATTTAACTAATTTACGGGTGGGGGGGTTAGGAACAACTTGATTTCATCAACACTGTATATTTGACTATTTTATGGGGGGGGAGGGGTGTTACGAACAACTTGACTTCATCAACACTATATTTAACTCTTTTACGAGGGGGGGGTTGGGTTAGGAACAACTTGAGTTCATCAACACTGTATAATCCTTTGCCGCTGCCGAGCTCAATTAGGCGCTATGCTATGATGCATGAGGCTGTTCCCTGTCGGGGGTTAGAATCCCCCCTCAGGCTTGGATGTTTGTGCTTTGTTTAGTATAAGGTAGTTCATAAGTAGTTTCTAAGGTTAGGGATGATGACCCCGCAGTTAAGTCTCTTAAGCTTGAGAAATATTTAAACCCTTGAATAACCCTATGATTATACTAGTGGAGGTTTATTATTATTATTATTATTATTATTATTATTTTTTAAACAAACAAAACAAGGCTTTCTTGTGCTGTATTTTGTATAAGGCGCGCTTTAAGTGCGTATCGAAATATTGTCTACAGCTTTCCCGCAATTTTGAATGGTAAGGGGGATCCAATAACTCCAAAGTTAAACAATGGTGTTCACCTGCGACCAATGCCTCTCTTTAAATTGATTGACAAAATCACTTCAATTATTAAATTCATTTCGATGCAGAACCGCCCATTCATTAGCTTCTGCCTCTAAATAGCTGATAAATTGGTTTTTTCTGTCATCATTCCACCTAGCCGGGAAAGAATTCTCAAACACTTTTACGAAAATTACTGTGAGGGGGACGTTATTACCAGTATTTGAATTAATAGAATTACTCATCTCTTCTAGCCATTCTACAGGAGTTAACATCTGATTGAATTTCGCCTGCGAAGATGGTAACACACTACTTTTGTTTATCTCGAAGCAGCTTCTTACGTTATTATTGTCTGTAGCCTCAAAAACAGTGCAAATATCATCTCTGGCGGAGGTATGCACATGATTATCAGCGTTAATATTTTCATGATTGGTAGTTATCTGAGATATCTTCTTGTATAGGCATGATTGGTAGTTATCTGAGATAACTGCTTTGTCAACTCTTGTATAGGCATCTCTGTCTCTGACAATCTACCTATTAATTGAGAATTATTATCTTCGTCACAAGATGCAGACGCAGCTTCTCTGACGGCTTGAGAATCACTCTGCACCTTAACGTGTTCGATTTCAGATTCAGTTTTACGAGCTTTTTGAGACAAAGCAGTTAAATTAGGGTTTTCTTTCACAGAAGTTTCTACAGTCTTCGTAGAAATTTCTTTGACATACTCTGAAATATCATTACAGACCTCATCCGTTTGTGCTTTCATTTCAATTCTTAAAACGCTATTGTTCTTTTCTATCTCTTCAATGACAATTACGTTAACGATGTCTAATCTCTTTGTTAAGAGTTCGAGGTCGCTACGCATTTACGCTTTTTCCTCCCGAGAGTCGCGTTATGTGTACTTCTAATCGGTTCGTAAGATTTGTTAACTGTTCTTGTGTTTCTGCTTTGGAACTCTCTAACTTTTCTGACAAACGTTTTTCTAGCTCAGCGTTTGACTGTATTTCGAACTGCTTTAAATGATCACTAGCTAACTTTATAGATTCATCAGTAGATCGCTTAACTGATTCCATGGATTGTCTTAACGTCTCACTAACACGGTTTAGTTCATCGCGAAATTGTTTTTGGTTGCCGGCCGCGGTGGCCGAGGTGACAGACGCTCCAGTCACGGTCAGCACGGCCACTATGGTCGGGGGTTCGAATCCCCCCTCGGGCATGGATATATGTGCCGTCCTAGTTTGTAAGTAGTTCATAAGTAGTTTGTAAGTTTAGGGACTGATGACCCCGTAGTTAAGTCCCATAAGCTTAACAAACATTTGAACATTTGAATTTTGTTTTTGGTTCTCAGCATATTGTTTTTGCAAGTAACCTCGTTATTGACCTCTCTTCCCTATCAGTAAGGGGGTGTTCTGAATCAGATGCTTCGTTATCTGAAATTACGTTACACAAACACAAAATAATAAGAAATTAACACCATGTGCCTAACAACACACACAAAGCTGCTAGTTTGAAAGGTACTCACCGTTTACGGTCATTATATTGTAGATGGCTGATCTGTCCCTTGTAATCAACCGTCGTGAGGACAGCTGACGTACGGCGCCGCTGCGACGCTATGGATAGGTCAGCAGCCGGCTGTGAAGGGCCCCACTACAAAGACGAGCGACGAATCGCTGCAATCCGTCGCTCGCCACACACAAGCGATTTGGCAAGCAATTTCGACGAGAATTACGAACGCATATTCCTGGAATGGTAAAGGCCCGTTCACTACTATCGGCAGTCACAGTTGATTTGTGCATCCTCAAGAGTAATATTTTTAAAACAAAAGTTTTAAAAATTTTAACTGTAATTTATTAAAGTTATTTTGAATCTGTTTGCCTGGGACGTTTTGGTTACGTTACACTTATAGTGCCGCCAAGTGGGTTATATAGGTCTTTCTAGTGTAGTAATACGTTTTATTTTTCATTTATTAGTCGTCAATTCGTTTTTATTGGTTCGTCTTAAAGATTAGCTTCAAGTAAATACAATTCATAATTCGTTTTTCAGTCTCGATATGCCTACAGAAATGTTGTAAATAGCCGCACTGCTAATAACTATGAATATAAATTGTGAAAAGGGGTGTTAGTTCGTGTGAACCGGCTAAGGACTTCACTACAGTTTTATTGATTTGTCCTGAACAATTACATTAAAATATCCACTTAATGTAATGGTACCTTTTAATCTCCCAGTTTCGAAGTTAAACGTAATGCAGTTGTTTACCAAATAAATCAAAATCTTCAGATGGAACAGTGTTACTTGCCTATTACAATGAATGTCCTGCCGATTCCAGTGTTATGAATACAAGCTTCAAAACTCTGGTCACTGCAGAAATTCTAGGGTGAATTTTGTATTACTTCTTAATATAAGTAAACATTCTGGCCTACAGTGTTCAGAGTAGTTCGTGATACCCGAATCACTATTGATTCCAACGTAAAGATATAACTGAACGTGGCAAAAGCGAAACGGAAAAGAAAAAAAAAAAAAAAAAAAGAAAAAAAAAAGGAAAACACCGTAGGCAGTATCGGGCCGCTCTGTAGACTGCTTGGTCACCTCCTCCCCGGTGACAGCAACTCTGCGACGCAGACGCTGCTGGGCCTGTCAGTTCAGACAAAACGTGCCGAGATGCAGCAGCGCGCTGCACCCCACACGCCACGTCGGCTCGTTGATAACTGAGGGACCGAAAGCCAAGGCTGCCCCCATCCACTGCACTCGGGACTGCAGCGCTGGCCGCGCTCAGACAGACTTGGTCGCTGCGTGCACAGCCCGCCACACGGCAACAGCTGCCGCTGCCGCTCTGTAGCCGTCTGCTGGCCACAGTCTGAAAAGCACACGGTCGCCACTTCTATCCGGTGGGACAGGGCACGGGCGATGATAAAACTGTCATTCACGTCCATACTAGTTTAATAAAAGTTATATCTGAACACCATTTCAAAAATCTGACATATAAAATAGGATATACATCTTCTCCGAAACTACTGAACCGATTTCAACCAAACTTGGTACACATGTTCCTTAATATCAGGTAACAATGCCTGTCGGGGTAAGGATCACATAGACACATACGTAAGGAGATATGACGTCATAAACAATGATATGTGCGAAAAACTGCTGCGTCAAACGACAATGCTGCACATTTCCCCTAAACCACTAGACAAATTTCAACCAAATTTGGTACTAATGTATTTGTGCTTTCTCGTCGTCAATCAGTTCCTATTATCGTTCTGGCGTGGATTGCTTACTGGCAATTTGAGGAAGGTGCAAGTGGCTGGCAAGGGCGCTGGCTGAGACACGATGTACTCAAAACAGAACACAGTTTTATTTTACACAGAAATTCTTCCATAGCGGAAAAAATAAGATAACAGTACTTATTTTTTCACTGTCACTGCTGTATCATGAAAACAGTAACAAAAATCAAACTTGGTACAATGTCCTGTTCATGTCTAACTGAACTTTCAATAGGAGACTAATCTCCGTGACTTGAGCATATACAATGAAAATTAAAACAGTCTGCAGCGGGCCACATACTAATACAGACAACCTTTCCTGTAGTCCACTCTTCCAGCGCACGTCTACCACATAACTAACTTTTCACTTCACATAGCTTGCTTAGCTAACGTCGGTTGGCGGTGGCGCTGCGAACTTCAGGAGGGCGTGGCGGCCACCTTGCGATCTCATTGGGGGCCGCTGGCAGCGACCGTCTCTTACTTCTTCTTCCGTTGTGTGGTGCCAACCTTGCCTTGGTGGTTAGGACACCACAGGTACACATATTCCTTACGTGAGATAACAATTGCAATAGGAGTATCAACCACGTACGACACATGGTTCAGGAGGTATAGCGTCATGAACAATAGGAATCGCAAAAAACTGCTACATAATACGACGAGAATTTATAAATACACTATATGAGAATGACAGTACTTGGTGACTTCCAACAAACTGTAAACATAATTTCAAACCTTTATTAAACTTTTTCTCGCAGACAACCACATCAAAGTAATGAAAGGGAAAAAAGTTTCTCGCTTACTACTTTTTCGCTGTTCATGGAGCAAAACTATGGCATTCGGTATAACGTTACAACTTATAATATCTACACTACCAATTGAACTCGCAAGAAATTTTGCAGACAGAATACACACTTAAATCTGAATGTAATTCGATATTGTATCACAATACGACGCGTAGTTCATGAGGTATGAGGACGTAAAGAGTAACGTTCATGGAAAATCGCCCCATCAAGCATCACGTTTCAATCTATTACTTCTTTACCACTAACCAGATTCGCAACACATTTTACCGACATACAGCACTGATACAATCAATATATTCCTGCAAAATTTTACAATTTTACGATATATCTATGCTAATAATAAATCTGTAAGTCTAGGCCTGTCGCTGTTCGTTTCAATTTCCAAAACTACTGAACGAATTTTCATGCGGTCTTCACAAGATTGGTTCAGGATTTAGGCATGATTTCATCAAAATAGAATCACGAGGTGTTTTCATAGACCATCGTGTCTATCTGTTCATCTATTAGAAACCACTTATCCAAAACTACTTTACGAATTCGCATGGGGTAACTTCAGCGTACTTTGGCACAACATATAGACGTAGTTTAATAAAAATTGGATCACATAAAGAAGAACATGACAAGTTAACGTTTTTCATCAAGAACCATCATGTATATCTTTCTCTTTCATTTCCAAAACTGATACACGAATTCTCAGGGGGGTTTCGCAGGAAATGTGAGGGTACCTTGTGGTTACAGAAACGGTTCATTTCAGAAAATCATACCAGAAAAAGTAAGATATCACAATTGAAACATTTCTCTCAAAGCAATCGCATGTATCTGTAGAGAGTAATATCCAAAAGTACTAAATGGACATTCATGGGGGTATCACAGAAAAATAGAGAATTTCTTGGGGCAACATATTGGCTTCATTTCATCAAAATCAGATCAGAAAAGCAAAATATATCGTAATTTGAAGTTTTAGGTGTATTTTCATGCTTGGAAAGAATGGCGCAATGCAGCAAAGAACTAATAGATACCGCTGCGGGTGTTCGTGTGAATTTCGGGGCAGCGATCGGATTATTACCCTTTGCAAATAGTACTTACTCTTTGACTTTTCAAATGTGCCAATTTCTGAAAATCTTTTCTTGGTTGCTATGTTATACGAAATATGATTCAACACAATGAATATAAAACTGATACAATATATTTACATATATTCACAATCTAACATAAAGGTCCTATGCACAACTGCTATGGAAGTTTAAGTCTCACGCTGGGAGCAACAATAGCGCATCTAACGGAAAGAGAGCCAACCGTAAGAATAATAATTGTTTTCACTGATATTTCTACTTCATTAAGGAAATACTTTCATATCTCAGCTTTCCATGCCTCAGCCCATTGTCCCGAGATATGAATGATCATGAAATAAATGTTTTAATTGGCAAATATAACTTATGTATGATGTAAGCTATATTATATTCATTAAGATATGCATATTTCTAACACGTTTCGCTAACGTATATATATAAACGAACTGACACATTTTCATGCGGTTTTTACAGTAAATTTGAGATAAGATTGCGGGCAACATGTAGGCATGATTTCATGAAAAGCAGATCACGAAAAAGAGATACATCGCAATCTTAAGTGTTTTCAGTAACTGTCTGTTCATCTATTAGAAATACCTGATCTCCTAAACTACTTCATGGATTTGCTTGTAACAATTTAGTTTCTTAAAAGTGGAATCAGGGAAATTGTTTTAGATGTAGGTTACATAGTACAGCAAACAAGTGATAGATCCGCTGTAGTGCACCAAAGAACTAATAAACACCGTTGCTGCATAATACGTTTGGCGTAGTACATCAAGGAAGCGAACGTCTGTGACAAAATCAAGCAATCTTATCAACAAACATTGAACATAGTGTTACTGATTTCGCTTTGTGTATTAAATACTTAACGACATTAATTTTCTTTGCTTCTTTTGGCACGTTTCTCTTTTTGTATCAAATACTTTATGAAGATGCATCGTTCCGGACAATGACTTTTAGTTAAATTTGATATCTTGGCCAAGACAATTGAGTTTATTTACAGAGCGATCCAGCAAGGATTCCTTTTTATAGAATGAAGTCCGCAACTCTAAAAAGCCATGTTACACATGCCGTTGCGAAGCAAGAGCATATAAGCTAGTAAATAAATAAATAAATCAATAAATAATGAAACTTTACACTCTGCAGCGGAGTGTGCGCTGATATGAAACTTCTTGGCAGATTAAAATTGTGTGCCGGAACCGGGTTTCCAACCTGAGACCTTTGCCCTTCGCGGGAAAGCGCTCTACCGACTGAGCTATCCCAACACGAATCACGATGCCGCCTCACAACGTCACTTCCGCCAGTACCTCGCCTTCTACTTTCCAAACTTCACAGAAGCTCTCCTGCGAAACATGTAAGACTAGCACTCCTGGAAGAAAGGATATGGTGGAGACATGGCTTAGCCACAGCCTAAGGGATGTTTCCAGAATGACACTTTCACACTGCAGCGGAGTGTGCGCTGACATGAAACTTCCTGCCAGATTAAAGTCGTCTCCGGACAGCTCAGTGGTAGAGCGCTTGCCCGCGAAAGGCAAAGGTTCCAGGTTCTAGTCCCGGTTCCGCCACATCATTTTAATCTACCAGCAAGTTTCAATAAATAATCATGTTTGAACTAAATCTCATTTGGTTGTTAGGTAGCTACTGACATGAAGTTTTCGGTTACCTAGCAACATTAACTGTCAATTTGGTCTTGAGAATTATTAACTTCAATCAGGAGTTCCCGCACCACCAACACGATTAGAAAAAAAAATTAAGTATTCTCTCTCTCTCTCTCTCTCTCTCTCTCTCTCTCTATATATATATATATATATATATATATATATATATGGTCCTTGTACGAGCGGGGGAGTAGAACTAAGTTTTAACTGTTACCGTTAATTCACTTTCAATATCAGTCACAAGCACCGTAAACTGGTATCGATCTTTTTAACTTATACGTCGAAGTTCACTGCTTGCTAAAGTTGAAATTTTGTACCAACAGTTAACGTACTTGAGTTTGCACATCTGAAGAATGTTAAAATTCCATGAATCATTCAACGGTCCTCTTGACGAAGTTCAATACTTCCACTAAATCAAAATCATCTTCTTCCCATAATAATAAACTTCATAAAGAACTCAAAATGACTTCCAAATAACACATTGACCTTTATTGCCGTCAGTTAAAGCAATGATTGTATAAAACGTTAGCTCATAACGGCAGACATAATGAAGAAACCTTTTATTTTTCTCTTTGCAAACGATCGACGCGCGGCAATAGAGAAAGCGCAGCCGGATTCGTAGCCCCGTAGCCGTCTATTGTTTTTGTCTATAGTAACCAGATACAGCAATGTTGGCTGCGGCGGCGACGACGCTGCCCTTGTTCGTTGCTGCACACGAAAGAGAAAGAAACAAACAAAAAACATTTTAAGTATCACCTCATGGCATTACAACATTTAAACACAAATATATATGCACTTTCATAGTATCAAAATACAACAATTAAATATTTTTTATTCGTATCCTGCAAAACTGGGCTGATACAGGAAAGTGGGGCTCATCAATATTTGTCCCACTACACCAAATGCACACAACTTGCAGTTGTGGTAGTAGAAACAGCGGCGCATAACAGTTTTTTATTGTATCGAGCTTGATTCCATGGTGGAACTTGTGCTCAACCACTATAATTTGACTTGTAGAAATTTTGTAGCAATCACTCGTAAGTATTATTTATTAACAAATATAGATTTCGATCAGTGTGTGTTCATGATGAATGCTTAAAATAATACGATTAAAAATACGTAAAACATCTCGACTTCCATATTGGAGATATTTTACGTATTTTAATCGTTTTGTTATAAGCATTGATAATGAACACACACAGTGATCGAAATCTAGATCTGTTAATAAGTAATACTTACGACTGATTGCTGAAAAATTTCTACAAGTTGTTATTGTAAATCATCTTGAAATATGGACATAAATATGACAATAGTGTAATACCCCTTTTTACTGCCACGTCGAAGATCTATGCGAAAGAATTGTCACGAGTATTTGATGATATTTTTTATTGCACTATTTGTGAGCTGCTGCCTAATATTTAAAAGCAGGTCGTTAATTTCACGATATAGGATACAATAAGCATGCATTCTTTCACGTTACTATTGAGATATTATATCGATTAATAAGATGAAATAGAAAAGTATAAAAAATAGATGATTAGAAAATTACATATTCAAAAAGAGAAAAATATACAAGTGTACATATTTAATTCTTTATCAGTCTATTACAGGTGAGAGGGTCTAGTGTAAAATTTCGAGCATGTCGCCCTGAACCTACTCTAATATTGTCACAATGATTTAGTTATTACTCGTTTGAATGGATGGTGACAGAAATTAATTTGATGTGGTTAGAAGTACAATAGAGAATAATGTCCATTAAGCTGGCTGTTCCAGGCGGGAGGACTTCGGGAAGGTTTCGTGACTGTCCTTCCGAAGGAGCTTCTTATTTACACTCTCCTAGAATTATTTTGCATTATTCGTACTTTTATTCTTTAATATGTAATGTCTTTTCTTAGTATATTCACAATTCTTATTACTTTTACATTTTATGAAATGGTAAGTCCTGTCTTTATTGTCAACTTGGATATCGTTTTCCTTGTTATCTGTTTGTCAATTCTTGTGTTTCTGCGTGTTCGTCGTTTTCGTGGTCTGTGTCATTTTCAGTATTTGTGTCAACATCTGTATTTGTGTCTAAATTGTTCCAGATATTTTGTTGTGTTTTTTGGTTTTATATGTTCTCAGTATGCCATATTGGCGTTCCTGCCTGCACATGTGCAGTAGAGATGTAGATGTTTTTATCTGCTACACTATTTAAAGTATACCAATTATTTGGTTGTCGTATGAAGTATTTAGCGTCATCACCTTCAGTTTGTGGTCTTATTTCATTAAGTCTCTCACACTGTAATATTAAATGTTCTGGAGTTCCCAGGGCGCCGTATTCACATACGTCTGTGTTTCTCAGGCCATATCGGCGCAAATGTGTTGGATTTGGGCCATGTCCCTTTCAAAAAGTGTGCCATCCCTCTGATCTGCTTTAACTCCATCCTTTCACGTCTGGTGAGGAAGAGGGCACTGATACGGCGTCCCCTATCTATATTGTCCCATTTTGCCTGCCATGTATTTATGCGCCAATATCGTAGCTGGCGCATTTCAGTTATATTGTGGCCCGTTATTTCTTGTACATATCAGGTCTACCCTCTTCAACCAATATGCTTCTGCTCTCTGTAGGGCAGAATACTCCTTTGATCTCTTCTTACTACGTTCTTGTATGTGACTATATGTGATCTACGTGTCCAACTACTGGTCGAAAAACACAGGACTGACTCAAACAGAGCTATATGGTACGTACGCGTCGTCCTCAATGGTAATCTGTATTGTTCAGTATTTAGTCGTGCTAATTTATGCATTGTTTTTTCGCCTTTTTAGTCAGGGGTCTAGTTTGTTGTAAAAAATTAAATTTCTCGTCTATTTGTACCCCTAGATAACTGGTTGCTGCTTTTCTCTTTACCAACACATTGTCAAGCATAATGATTGGGTTTCTTTTTAAACTATCCTTTAGTTGTAGGTACACAGTTTTGTTCGCAGCAACTGTTAATTTTTTTTTTTTTAATGCTAACGAGCAGAATCGTGGCTTTGTTTTCCAAGACAGATTTGGAGTTTGCTGTTACAATGACTGGCAGATCGTCCGCTTAGGGAACCACTCATTTAGCCCTGTTATCATCATCCAAGTTGTTTAAAAGTACCACTAGTGCTTTGCCTCAGATTACTGGGCTGCATATAGAACTCTGCGGGCACCCTTTATTCGCACACTTGACATCCTTCTGGTGGTCAGCCCGCCATTCGAAACGTGGGTGTACAGAGATGTTGGTATTTGTAGTTCTCGTAGTCTTTCCAGAAGTGCGGTCCACCAGAGATTGTCGAAGGCGCCAGCAATATCTATCAGAGTCGCTACTGCGTATTTGTCATGTATTATTTGTAATTTCTATTGACTGCACATCTATTAACTTCTGTGGCCTGAAACTGTACTGATGCGTGCTGAGACCTAGGAGCCGTCTGTCCGATTGTAGTCCTTCGGACTGAAATCTCTCCTGAACCTTGGCCGGCGTATTTAGTAAACATATTTGTCTGCAGGTCTTGGGATCAGTCGGGTCTCTGTCATTAGATTTCTTTATAATTACTGCATTTCCTGTCCTTCATGTAACTAATATTCTACCTTGTTGTAGTTCGTCATTTAGATCGTCTGTCAGGAAGCGTACAATCTGTGGTGCTGCCTGTTTTATGGTTTCCGGGTGAAGCTCATCGGGTCCTGCTGCCTTTGCTTGCTTATTGCCAACGGAACTTCCTCTTGTGCGAAGAAAAACGTGAGTATGTCATTTGTATAGTTGTTGTTAATGTTACTGCGTAAATCTGTATGGTGTTGTTTGTCTGAAGCTTGGTCATTGTCTGGTATCAGTCTTTTCAGTAGATACTCCGCTTAGCATCTTCAGCCCCGTGTGTAAGTCCCGTTTGATTTATTCATGGTTATTCATAAGCGTTTTGATTTTTTCTTTTGGCAGATTATAAAGTTCCCCCTATTTGTTGCTTTGTAACTTGTTCCTGACATTAATTTCCCAGTGTTTTCTGTTTCTTGTTTTATATAGGTTACCTTTATATTTTTCTTTGGCAGGGCGCTTCAGTAGTAATCTAAGTTCCCTTTCTTGTGTAGTTTCGGCTCGTTGATGGTGTCCCTTTTGTCTCGCAAATCTTATTAAGACTTGTTGTGGACCACATTATGCCCCGTATTTGCCCTCCAGTGATTTGCGGCACAACAGCTGCTTGGGCTTTTTGTAGAATTTCATTTAGTATGCGTGTTCTGTAGTCTACACTACCCTGAGTATTATGTAGTGAAGAGGCCTCAATCTTTTCTCTCAAGATCTGCCAGTTGGCCTTTCTTTGTTGTAATCGAAGGTCTGGTGTGGAGTTAACGTGCGTGCCATTGTGCATGACTGTCTCTATTACTATGGCGTTATGATCGCTATGTGTCGCTCTGTCCTTGATATACTAGTTTTTCAAAAAACAAATGTTTTTAGATTCATCAGACTCAACTGCTTGGTCATTAGTCCGTAGCTTACAAACTACTTAATCTGAGGTAAACTAACGTAAGGATAACACAAACACCCATGACCGAGGGGGACTCGAACTGCCGACGGCGAACGGCCGCGCGCACCGCAGCACGGTGCCCCATTCCGCATAGCTAATTCTCCGCGGCACAGTTTTTAATATGTCTGGTAGATGATACATTTGCAAAGTAAAGTATGTTCGTTGCTATTGGCATCTGTGTTATTTGACGTCACTTAGTATCAGCAGTTTCCTGCCTCCCGAGAAATTTGAAAGATCCCTCATCATTTCGACGATGGGTTCTAAATCTACTGAGTATTGGCCTTATATGGGTGACATTACCCGTGTGTGTCTGCCTGTCGAAAACTCGTCTGTTCCTGTATGTTCTATGCAAAATTTTATTATTTGTGTGACTGTTACTTGTGAGTTAGTCACTATGAGAGCAGCCATGGACATATTCCTGACTGCTATTACAGTGTACTGCCTTGAGATAACGCGTATTTTTCCGTTACGCATGTATGGCTCTTGGAGACAAATAATGTCTGCCTGCTCCTCACGTATGAGCCTATCGAGTTCGTTCACCACTAGGGTACTACCGATGTTGTTAAGTAAATAAGCAATATGATATTGGTTATTTTATGTAGGCGAAGCATTTTGAAGCCGTCTGTCTGGGGTCGAAATAGCCGCGGTCGTGTGCCCTGACAAAGTGACATTTCTTCGTCAAAGATGTGATCAAAAATACGATGGTGACTTGACGTGTTAAGAGATCTACCTATAGCTGCCAGGGCGAGAGAACAGCAGTTGCAGACAGCAGCGGCCGGAGTGTGTGGCCGCTCCGCTGCCATGCGGTCGTCAGGGTAGTGTACCGTCAATAAACACTGCCAGAATGAAACTTTCACTCTGCAGCGAAATGTGCACGGATATGAAACTTCCTGGCAGATTCAAATTGTGTTCCGGAACCGGGACTCGAACCTGGGACCTTTGCCTTTCGCGGGCAAGCGCACTACTGACTGTGCTATCCCAACACGACTCACGATGCCTCCTCACAACTTTACTTCAGCCAGTACCTCGCCTCCTACTTTCCAAACTTCACAGAAGCTCTACTGCGAACCCTGTAAGACTAGCACTCCTGGAAGAAAGGATATGGTGGAGGCATGGCTTAGCCACAGCCTAAGGGATGTTTCCGGATTGAAACAAAAACTGCCGTTTACGCAACAGCCTCGCCGCCGCTCCCACGATTCGTGAATAGGTACAGGATGTTTGTGACTCCACTAAAAATAGCTCGAACACCGTTAAAATAACGCGTTCTGACGCTTGTTACGAGAGGCGGACTAAAAGTGATTTAGGCTGTAAGACTCGGGTGCTTACAGCATATGATTGCCGAGCACTGTTTGAGCTGGTGGCGCAAGTTGGAGAAGCATACACGACTGCGTGGCTATCGCGCTTTCGGGCTGTACATAAACAGAAAAGATGTAACAAACCTTCAGCGGTCTGGCGAGAGGCCAACGTAAGCCACTGTTTGTGTGTTACACAAATGGTCGCCAGCGGTCGAAGCTTGGGCATACTGCCGCTGTTTGCCCATTTCTGTAACAGATGGGAAAGTGAACAGAACTATCAGTATTTGCCCATTTCTATAACAGGAGGTCGAAGGTGGACTGTACTAGACTCGTGCACATTTTTACTTTTTCTGGAGTTTTGTTTCACTGTTAAAGGGAGAAGAATAGTGTTCCCAGAATGAAACTTTCACTCTGCAGCGGAATGTGCGCTGATATGAACCTTCATGGCTGATTAAAATTGTCTGCCGGAAGCGGGACTCGAACCTGGGACCTTTCCCAAATGTTCAAATGTTTGTATAGCTTATGGGACTTAACTACGGGGTCATCAGTCCCTAAACTTACAAACTACTTATGAACTAACTAATACTAACGACGGCACAAATATCCATGCCCGAGGGGGGATTCAAACCCCCGACCGTAGTGGCCGTGCAGACCGTGACTGCCGTGACTGGAGCGCCTCAGTCCCCTAGGCCACCGCGGCCGGCGGACCTTTGCCTTTCGCGGGCAAGCGCTCTACCGCTGAGCTATCCCGACGCGACTCACAAATTCAATTCTGCCAGTACCTCGCCTCCATTCTTCCAGGAGTGCTAGTCTTGCAAGGTTCGCAGGAGAACTTCTGTGAGGTTTGGAAAGTAGGAGGCGAGGTACTGGCAGAATTGAAGTTCTCAGGACGGGAAGTGTGGTAGATCGCTTGCCCGCGAAAGGCACAGGTTCCAAGTTCGAGTCCCGGTTCCGGCACACAATTTTAATCTGCCAGAAAGTTTCATATCAGCACACACTCCGCTGCAGAGTGAAAGTTTTATTGTGGTGATACTATTCTTGTCCCCTTTAATTGTGAAACAAAACGCCAAAATTGGTAGGATTGTCTGATAATTAGTTTCAGCTGTTACATTACAAAGACTATTTGTATGCTGTACATGAAGAGCCAGAGAGAAAAAAACTGAACGAAACTTAAGGGATAATCGGTTTGCATTTAGAAACAGAAAATAAACTTGAGATGCCATTGGATGAGATTAACATAGGTTTTTACAGATATTTTGTTGAATGGGAAAGGTGGTTGCCACAGTTTGAGTGGAAAATCCTCGTGATAAGCACGAAATACACTGACGTAGACTGCTAGTGCAGAAACCAATAAACGGACTGATTGCAACGAAAGACGCTGGCACTAAGGAAATGAATGGGAGAGATACCGGGATAGTTGTGGCTACAGAATATTTTTATTAATTAAATGAGAGGTAAAGCATTTGAAATAGCAAGAGCTTTGATAGTAAGAGGAGTGGAAAGAGTGCGAAATAGTTTGGAATGCAGGGGGCAAGGCAGGGGACTCGGGAATGCCACTGAAAGTAAAGATCTTCTATGAACTGGGCAGGTTTGGTGATAAAAAATACAAGCTATCTCGAGAATATGAGGTGTAATATCTTTTTGTGTGGAAGCGATTTCGAAAACGTGAAAGGTTTGTGGACAGAAGCAAGAACTGTGGTAGGACTCAACAATAAGAAAGAGAATCCCCAAGTGGTTTCTTTTGAATGTGGTGACTTATGAACAATAAAAAAGAATGCGTAATAATGCAGAATAACGAATGGAAAAACACTTCACTCAATATGAGATGGAAATAAACCGAGGGAACCATAACAGTGAGCGAGGCATCTCTGCTGGGACACACACGGCGAAGAAATTTTCGGCAGCGGGTTTACGAGGAAGGGATGAGACCAAAGGAGAAAACTTGTAGTGGTGAATGGTGATTGGCGTTATCGGTAGACGCAGATGTTAGCAGGTTAAGGTGCCAGTCCGAACACGGCGACAGCGATCCACCGCAACTACCGACATCGACCCGTTGCGAAAAACACAGCAGCAGGCGAGCAGCGTGGTCTCTGCTGAGAGGCGAGGTGAGGTGTCTGCCGACCGCCGCCGTTGTTGCGCTGTCGTGGAGGAGGAAGAAAACGACGTTGCTTTGTTCTATACTGAGAAAACACGAACGCTGCTAATGTCATTATGTGAAAGTAGAGCTGCCGATGGAAGCTACATGCCGTTGATTTAAAAAAATAAAAATTTAATGATGAATTTATTAGGAGCTATTGTCGTTTAAATAAAAGACAGTTCAACTTCGTACTGAGCTCTATTTCGGATGACATAAAACCACAGTGCCTAAGAAATGCAATAACTGAAGAAGAACAGTTACATTTTACACTGAGAAGTACGCAAACCTCGTGCACTATTTACTATCTGCTCAACAACTGGTACGGAACAGTCCCAGCGATGTGAATGTTGAAGGTGTGTTATTATCTCTTGATTGCTGATTTGTGTTGCTCTGTGGACCCATCATTTCGTAATCAGAAGCAATGCGACTATTATTTTTCTTTCGGTTCTGCTTTATATATTGGAAATGAACTCCGTAAAACTACACTGATATGTCCAGAAAATAATTCAATATCATCATATTTGCGTCGCATAAAGGCCTTTAGTAACTTTTGCCTCTTTTCGTCCCTTTCCTTTCACACTTTTAATGTTGTACCATCGTTAGCCGGCCGCGGTGGCCGAGGGGACTAAGGAGCTCCAGTCACGATATGCACGGCCACTACGGTCGGGGGTTCGAATCCCCCCTCGGGCATGGCTATTTGTGTCGTCCTTAGGATAAACTAGTTGATAAGTTGTTTGTAAGTTTAGGGGCTGATGACGTCGTAGTTAAGTCCCATATGCTCTACAAACATTTGAATCATCGTTAGTTTTATTCCGTTTTCTTTTCTGTGTTGGTACATAAAATTAATCGAGTGTCACCTCTCGTGTAACATGAAGTAACTAAACCTGTGCTGACCGTATTTTACACAAAACGCTTTATTACTGTACATAATCATTTTTAAGAACACCATTTATGTAGTTACCGATAGTTAACAATTCCTTAATTCTTTCTAACATAAACCACCGTTTGTGTTTAGTTTTAACTTTAATAGTTGGGTATTGAGGAAACTGCACTAAGTTACTACAAAAATGAAGCAAAACGCGTTACAAAATATTAATGAGTGTAGCTTCCTCTGAGTCTTCATTGATATGCCACGTCAAAAATTTACAGGCATAAAATGTTCAAACGTTTGTAGAGCTTATGGGACTTAACTGCGGGGTCATCAGTCCCTAAACTTACAAACTACTCATGAACTAGCTTATACTAAAGACGGCACAAACATCCTTGCCCGAGGGGGGATTCGAACCCCCGATGGGGAATGGCCTCAATGCGTAGCGCCTCAATGCGCTCGGCCGCTCCGAGGCGGCTTACAGGCATACATCCGTAGTCATAATGAAATAGTTTATCAGAATTTACAACAAAAATCACTGACTGATTAAGCTCAGTTACAGGCCTATTATACATTTATTCGTGGAACTTTAGAACTCTTCTTGCCTGTTATAAACAAACAAATGCAAGTTTCAATCAGATCTGTAGAAGATACAGGGCAATGATTTCTTCTGCTTTTAGTTGCATTCAATGCAATTATGTCTCAATAAATTAAAACGAACAAAATCTGAATTTACAGTTTCTTGAGAACTTATCCCCAAGTGTTTTAATGGTTATAAACAACGTTGCTTGTGGTGGTCATTTGAGCAGCAGCTGAATACTATGTACTTTCACTGTAGTGTTTTTAAAGAAAACACCTTTTGCTACTGCAAGTAGTAAAGGGCGTTTTCTTTAAAAACACTACAGCGAAAATACATAGTTACAAACAACACACATATGAATCCATTCGTTAATAAATAACAAGTTTCGTGCACTTACTAGTCCTTTTTAACTACTGTGCTGTAACTTTCCAGATATTTTTCTGCACTCGTTATTTCCTGCGCCAAATATTACAGGGTATGTTGCTGCTGTGTTTACGGACTTTTTTTCGTCAGAGTTCAAACGTTTAAATGTTTGTAGACCTTATGGGACTTAACTATGGGGTCATCAGTCCCTAAACTAACAAACAACTTATGAAATAGCTTATACCACAGACAAATATATACAGACGGGAAACCTCCGTAAGGGCCCAGTCCTACGCTCAGGGGTGCGGGGAGAGAGGGTTTCCAGCAGTCCCGTAAGATGTCCCATGATGGCGCTGCGGTCAGAAGCAGCCCTTTAAACTGGCCAGCGCAGGCGGCAGGTAGCGGCTGCCCCCACCACCACCTCCCCTCAAATGCCGGCACGCCAGACACAGCTGTGGCCTCATGGCAGGCGGCACGAGCTCTCCCCTCAGACTCCCCTCAACACTACCCTCTGACGTGCGAGAGGCACCCTAAACCAGCGAACCGCCTGACACCTGCTAGCATCTTACGGTACTACGAGGGGAGGGGAGGACAGTGGTTTAGGGTGGGCTGCTTCTCTGTATATGTTACTCTGTGCTTATACTAAAGACGGCACAAACATCCATGCCCGAGGGGGGATTCGACCCCCCCGTCGGGAAACAGCCTCGCGCATCGTAGCATAGCGCCTCAATGCGCTCGGCCACTCCATCGCGGCTCGTCAGAGTCTGAAGAATTCATTTCCCTAGGGTGTTGTCATAAAACCGGTCTTCGGCGGGGGGTCGGGTCGGCGACAGCAACCGTGGCGTGTCCTAGTAGAGTAATTTATTTGTTTAGTAGCTCAAAACCTGTCGTTTGCTCGGGTATTCCAGTCTTCTGTTGGCTGGTCTTCCTTCCTCCCGCTGCATCTACTTCCGTCGCCTCCTCCTCTTCATCCTCCTCCTCCTGACTGCCTTCTACTATAAACTATGCTACGTGTAAGTCACAATAGTACTTCCTACGTATCTTTTCGTTACACTCTTCCATTAATCCATCTTATCGTTATTCCACTGTTCATCCGCTCCCCTCCCATGTTCATCATTTTTGTCTTCCATTCTCTGTCGTGGCGGAGTGGACGAGCGCTTTGAGGCGAATGCTTCGATGCACGAGGTGGTTCTCCGCCGAGAGTTCGAATCCTCCCTCGGGGATGGATGTTCGTGTCGTATTTAGTATAAGTTAGTTGATAAGTAGTTTGTAAGTTTAGGGACTGATGACCCGCAGTCCCATAAGCTTAACAAATATTTGAACATTCTCTGTCAAATTCCTCCTCCCCTTCTTCATTTCCTCCTCCCCTTCCTTATCCCATCGCCTAATTTCTCTGTTCATCTCGTCCTCTCTCTGTTCATCTCATCCTCTCTTTATCTATAAAGTTATATGTATCTAGCAACTGTTATGGTGACACGTTCTCACCTGCAAGGTACCTACTGCCGTGCTACATGCGGTGGCTTGTGAAGTATAAAAACCTTCATGGTCATCAGTGAAATAGTGTCCAAGTCTGTTGAAAAGTACCTTCTACCGTAAACCTTACGAAATCTTGAAGATCAAGTTTGCAATAATTCATCAAGATGAGAGTAAAATGGTAGTCTGGTAACGAAGTCTGTTTTTGATTATGTTCATATGGTATATATTGGCCCGGAATTCCCCACTAGGGATCGGCCGCGTTGATTCAAGTTGACGCCACTTCGACGGCTTGTGTGTCGATGAAGATGAAATAACGATGAGGACAACACACAACACCCAGTCCCGGGAATCGAACCAGGGCCCCCTTCGTGGTAGTCAGCGACGCTGTCAAATGAGCAGTGGAGAGGACTAAATCTTTTCTAAAGTACCCTCCGACATACAAACTACTAAATTTCTTGTAGTTAATTGTATCACTCCTATAATCATCGCATAAGTGCAAGCAATGAATTGACAAAGTTTTATCTCGCTCGAATAAACGGTAAAGTATTGCAATAAAATACAAACAAGCTAATTTTTTATGTATTAGCTTTACTTTTTTAATTAGTTGTAAGCATTCTTGCTGGTTTGATTCTGATAACCACGAATTCCTCTCGTGTGCCAACTTTTTCATTTGGCTGTAGCAGTTATACCCTACGTCCTCAATTATTTACTTTGACGCACTTCAATCCGTCTGTTCCCCTTCTGGCCTCTACAGCTCCCTCTGGCACCATTCCGTCTCTAATGACCACATTGTCGACGGGACTTTGAACCCTTACCTTCCTTCTTTCCTTTCTTCTAGTAGCATGACGCCTATTCCTCTACGTCTTATCATGTCATTGAACACCATCATCTTTCATTCCCGGTTTCCCGGTTCTGCAGGCGTTCTTGATCCTTTTAATCCATATGACTTTCAACGTCCGTCCATGGCGCTACGCCGATTTTCCTGCTTTCCGGTTTCCCCTTGGATCATGATACACTGCTCCGACATATACTCTCATAAATCTGTTACCGAAATCCAAGCCTCTGTTTGACACTAACAGGCTTCTTTTCGCCAGGACTGCCTTCTTAACTGAGACAGCATGGTTTTATTATTATTATTATTATTATTATTATTATTATTATTTCCTTACTTCTTCCATCACACCTCGTTTTCCTTTCGAGGAAGCAGAATTCCATAACTACCTGGTCACTACTTTCAATTTCCAGTTTCGCGCTGTTCTCACACCTGCTGCTCCGCCTTACTTCCGTCTTTCTTCGGTTTGTTCTACCTTCAAATTCTGCACTCTGTTCATTTCATTGAAGACAGGGACGGTATAACAAGGAAGGAATATTCGGAGAAAATAATCTACATCTACATGGGATACTCTGCAAATTACATTTAAGTGCCTGGTAGAGGGTTCATCGAACCACCTTTACACTATTTATCTCCCATTCCATTCTCGAATAGATTTTACTAGACGGAAAATGACGTGTTCATCTGCAAACAACCTAAGAGAGCTGCTTAGATTTTCTCCCACATCGTTTATGTAAATAAGGAACAGCAGAGGACCAATAATACTACCCTATGGAACGCCCGATGTCACCTCTATTTTAGTCGATGCCTTACCATCGATTACTACAAACTGTGTGCTCTCTGACAGGAAATCCCCTATCCAGTCGCAAATTTGGGGCGATATATCATAACCACGCAATTTGATTAAAAGCCGTTTGCGACATGCGGTGTCAAAAGCCTTCTGTAAAACAAGAAATACGGAATAAGTTTGAGATCCCGTGTCGATAGCATTCATCTCTTTGTGTATATAAAGAGCTAGTTGTGTTTTTCATGACCTATATTTTCTAAATCTGTGTTGACCTTAGGTCAATAGATCATTCTGTTCGAGATAATTCATAATATTTTGTAAACTAGGTCGTTAACCCTATGGCAGAAATTGCCACGTGTGAACTAGGTCGTTAGTTATGAATTTATATATATATATATATATATATATATATATATATATATATATATATATATATATATATATATATATTTAGGACAGCAATTAATTATCTTGGGTTGCCACCATATTTCTCCAAAATATGGAAAATTAAACTGTTACTGATCAGCTATGATGTGATCATATAATAAATATTCCTACTCTATTGCAATGTATCAGTTGTACCAAAGAAACAAAAATGTACTTGACAAATTATTGGCAACTGTGGAATTTAACTATTCTGTTTCCCCTCCAAAATAGTGAAAAAAGGAATGTTCTTAAATGAAAGACGATCTGCTCAAAATCAATTTATTACAATTAAACATGAAAAAATCCTATCTTGACACAAGATTGGATGACATTTCATATCATGAAAAGCAGATAATGGTATTCAAACAATCTTTTACAATGTTAAAATATTGAGACACAAAAATGACTGGCTGAGTCAAAGGTCGGAGGTTTTGCAAAAAAGAATGCTATTAGATTCGCTACACAGGGGGTTGAAATTATCTTTAGCCCTAAGCTCCCCAGAGTAAATAGGCAGATCTCAAAAGAATAAAATGAGGGACAGAATCCAACAAGTCTGATTCATATAACCCCCCAGCAAGTGCGTCACCTTACCCACACAGATGATCATTGACGGCAGCATCTCAGGCAGCAGGCGGTGGGAGCGGATGAGCTGAAATTTGTATCTGATAGTAACTGCTGTGACCTGTTAAGCAGGGTCGACATGTAACTTAACACAGCGTTACTGGCGTTGGTGTCGCTAGGCAGTTGCTAGTTGCTGTGCGATTCTATCACGCTAGTAGAGTAATCAATATTTTGCATAGGTGACACAAAGGCCACTTGGCACAAATCGATCAGTCCCTTGCGTAATGAGATCTGTAAAAACAATGCCCAATTCGCAAAGGCGCGAGTGCTCAAATAGAGATTTCTAGCAAAACGAAAACTAAACTGTGGCCACTCACAGCATAACTACAAGGCAATGTAAATTCCGTGAAGTAAACACAATTTCTACAAGGTCAGAATCAAAGACAAGTCTAACCAGAGGACCGTTAAAGACGATGTCCTCCCCGCGAATCTAAAAGGAGTATTGCGTGTCTCCTGAGGTCCGCACACTTCGGACGCTCAGAGAGGAGTCCCCCGAGGTCCTTACCCCTCGGACACACAAGGAGTCTCGCGAGGTCCGTGCTCTTCGGACGCTCAGACAAGAGTCCTGTACCTCCTAGCGCTCTGTCGCAGCTCACGGCAAGTGACGGGCGGCCACTCCCACGCAAAATGGTAATGGCTAATAGTCCAACCAATCGGATGACATAGCGCCGTTGACAAACTGTTTAGCTGTCATACTAAAATAATCTGCCGAATCAGGACGCATTCTCTGCGGCTGCCAAGAGGCTCCGCCACGCCACCAAAGCTTCCCGCGGATTTAACCGTTCCCAGGGTGAATGCCCTGCAAGGAATTTCACACGACCTAAAAATGGTAACGTTGTGATATATATACAGACGCTGGAGCCAAACCCCTGGGGTGCCAGACGGGCAGAAAGCTTTCCTCTCAACCTAACCATTTGTCACACTAACTGTGTTGAAACTCTGCTGCTTTCTAGGAAGTTTTTTTTAGATAATGCCTAAGTGAAATACGTCTCCATAAACAGCCCGGGGTCCAAAGCCCTCTGCTATTGTTTGTATCTGGCAGACTCCTCTCTTGCAAAACGGCCGAATGACTAAAAAGACTCTCCCCGCTATCGCCCACCGTAAATCGTGGGCCAGCGTAAAGCGTCCCATACACTCTAAAAAATTCTGCCAGGTATACTCCGCCGCCTGTAGCGTTGGCGCCAAATAGGTCAAGCCAGCGCCTCTCGTCCTTACCCGAAGGCGAGCGAAAGTTGGTGGGAGGGGGAGACCCCCAAGAGCGTCTCTGTTCTGCGCTGCCTGGCCGTGCCCTACACGTAAAACCACTTTTTAGCAGCCAAGCTGCGCCAATAAACATTACTATCCCGAAATTTTCAGATAAACATAGAATGTACTACAATCCCAGGAGCCCATCACCAAGCCAACTTTTGGTACCTATAATGATATGTGTTTTGATGCTTTCTATTAACGCTTGGAGTTCTGATAGTTTCCCGACGCAGCTAAGACAATTTACGACTGCTATACCGCTAGTTCCTAAATCTATATTTCTCCTGTGATCGACCTGCACGCTTTGAGACAGGCCAATTAGTGTTTTCCCAAAGCCCTCTTCCCTAGAAAACCGCCCAGTCCACGCCACACAGCCGCCGCTACCCGTGTAGCCGCTTCCTGCGTGTAGTGGACTCCTGACCTATACAGCAGAACCCGGAACCCTACCACCCGATGGCGCAAGTCAAGGAATCGGCAGCCTAAACGATCGCAGAACCGTCTCAGCCTCTGATTCAGACCCTCCACTCGGCTCTGTACCAGAGGTCCACAGTCGGTCCAACTATGCTGCAGATGATGAACTGTGCTTTTATATTGCAAGCAAGACTGGCAGTCTTTACCACTTTAGATAGCCGCCCGAAACCTGAGAGAATCTCTTCAGATCCGAAGCGACACACATCATTGGTATAGCGTGAGCCACCACCTGCAGTTGGCTGCACCCTGTACCCTTCATGGCATCCGGAAGGTCCCGTTCCACATCTGGAATGACTCCACCAGGTGTACACACCCCTCTTTGGCAGCCATCTCCCTAAGCAGCTCCATTACCTGCCTGACGGTGGAGGTCCCAACGACGAGCAAACCCACGCTCTGTAAAAGCCCGGATCTAGCAGGCTACGTGGCGACTTCAGGCCGAGCGAATTTCAGAATTTTCTACCGTTACTTGTCCATGAAGCTATGCATCTTCTTTCTGCAACCAGCAGCATTTCTTCCATCAATTTACGTTGTCCGTTACAGTTAGAAAACATCTCAGCTGTTTTCGTAAATTGCACACCAGGACAATTTTTAGAAAAGGGTATATTGTACCGTTTGTAGCTTCGGGCTTTACTCCATGGTCCGACGGTTCGTTGAACCCTTGGCAAATTTTATATTTGCGCCCTATATTATACCAACGTTTTTGTGTCTTTGTTGTTCACAAAAAGACCTTACACCGTATTTAAGCTGAGGCCCGAAATTAGAAACGATATAATAATTTTAAAATTGGTATAAACAAGATTGTGCGGTCGCTTCCGATGGAGGTTCGAATCCTCCCTTGGGCGTGGGCGAGTGATGACCTTAGCAGAAATTAGTTGCGAGTAAGTTTAAGAACCGATGACCCTAGCAATCAAAAGAAAGTTATATAATTTACTTATTGTGTTAAAAGTGTCCTATTTATATGTATTGTCCTCTCTTGTTTGCTGAGTTCTTGTATAATAATCACGATGTCGACTGGGCGTCAAACCCTTATGTTTGCTGATGTTAATGTCGATTTACAATGTACGCTTGTATTTTCACTTGGCAATGACTTGTCTAGTTTTATCGCATTTTTTTCTTCGTTGCATTGGCATTTTTGCACTTCACTTTAAGTTAGTGGAAGAATGAAATTGCCACGCGTGTTTCATTCAGAACGGGTAACTTGTAGCTCTAGGTTCTAGAAAAAGGCGCAGTTGCTTTCACGGTAAGAGGTTCCTTGTTACTTTCAGATCGTACAAGCAAGTTTCCGCCCAACGTTTTAAATGTGTTAGTAGTGCAATCCATCCACCTATATCGCTGGTCGAATTTCATATGACAATGGAGTTCCTTGATTGCAAGGTTTTCCTTGTCTTTTGCCTTTTCCGATAGGCTAGTTATGAAGTTTAAGTCTCTACGATTTATTTCGAGCAATAGCTTTACACATTGCTTCTATCGAATTTTAATATCGGCAGTTCCTCCGTATTCAGCGCAAAATTTCGCACCATAAATTGGTATGGGGTGAACAAAAAGTGTTCGATCAAAAGCCGGGCAGTCAGTCTGCCAGTCAGGATAAATCGCCGCGAACATAGGGACAATCATTCCACCCATTTGAATCGATGTAACAATAAAGGAAAAAATCGCACAGACGTGTTTTACGGCCCACTTTATATTTGTAGTTTTATAAGTTTTTGTAAACATTTTGCCCAAAATAATACTATAAATAATAAACAATTAATTAATAAGAGTGTCTGAAACCCTTTTAGGAAAAAAAAATTAGGTAGTGGCGGGTTCCGAACCACCGACCTTTAGCATCATAGTCCAACGCCTTGCCCACCACGCTACGGCTATCAATTAAAAAAATGACTCCTTTGATCTCCTACCATTGATGGCCGTTGTTAACTGATGCTAATATGGCATTTGTACGAAAAACGATGTGTTTTTGTTAATTCTTCAGTGCGCCATTGCTTTGAAACGACAACGTGTAAGTTACAATAAGAAAATCATCAAATAAGCAACGCAAGATGGCGTATGCCAGAGAGAGTTCTGGGCGAGGAATGAGACGTGACATCTCCGAACTGGCTGGTTTTCGTTAATTCAATGGAGGGTGTCAAATCTCCGTTATTTTTGCAAATATGTCTCAAACGACACGAGATATAAAAAAAAAAAAAAAAAAACCATAAGGGAGCTAAGTTGTA
Source organism: Locusta migratoria (assembly GCA_026315105.1). Taxonomy (NCBI): domain Eukaryota; kingdom Metazoa; phylum Arthropoda; class Insecta; order Orthoptera; family Acrididae; genus Locusta; species Locusta migratoria. The sequence continues at coordinate 53,587,131 of CM048744.1, forward strand.
GAGAATTTTCTCCTCTACCAATTAGGTTTTTCAAATTTTCGTGTCAGATGAATGGTTCGTTTTCAATAATATTACAAAACGGTTTTTTTGTATTACTACCGTATTTTTGTCCGAAAAATTTGAAAAAGCGAGGTCTGGTCACTGGCGGCCTACAATCATGTCTGTAAAGCTTGGTGCTGATCGGTTGAACGGTTCGTCTTAAAAACAGGGAACACGATACGGACAGACAGACAAACATCCAAAAATCGCCGTTATTTTTGCAAATACCTTTGAAACGCTATGGGATATGAAAAAAAAAAAAAAAAACATAAGAGAGCAAAGTTGTAGAGAATTTTCTCCTCTACAAATTTGGTTACTCAATTTTCGTGTCAGATGAATGGTTTTTTCGCAATTAAAATTACATTACAAACGGCTATTTTAGTGGTACTAACGTATTTTTTGTCACAAGTATTTGAAAAAGGGAGGTTCTGGTCTCTGGCGGCCAACACTAATCTCTGTAAAATTTGGTGCCGATCGATCGAACGTTTCGATCTAAAAAGTGGGATCATGTTACGGAAGGACAGAGACAGACCGTCAAATCGCCGTTATTTTTGCAAATAAATCTGAAACAATGAAGATATGAAAATAAAACATAAGAGCAACGTTAAAGAGAAATTTCTCCTCTACAAATTCGTTTTTTCAATTTTCGTGTCAGATGTATGGTTAAGCCGTTATTTTCATTTAAATTTCGAGCTGTCAAAAGATGAACGCAAAGGTCCTCTTTTAGTGTTACTACCGTAACCTAAGGTCATGGACCGACTGGTTCCAAGATACGTTGTCCTACTGCACATCGGCGACAGGCAGAAATCGTCGACCCTTCGAGGGATTCTGAACGGCTCTGAAGGCGAGATAATGGTATGGGGAGGGAGCAGGAATACTAGGGGCGTCTGGGTGCCTCCCCGCAGGGCCGCGACCGCAGAGCGCAGCCGGGCCTTCGTTTCCCTCTGCGGGTGAGCTTAAGAGACACGCTACGCAAGCCTCGGGCTGACGTCATCAGGCGCTGAACGCGATACATCGACCAGTCGACACACTTCTCTACAGCACATCAAAATGGAGGACAACGTGGTCTCTACGATTCTTATTTCGACACGTAGAAATTGCCTCCGGCCAATGAGAACTCGCTAGCTGTCAGCCAGTGAGATGCTGACCGTTTCTTAACCGGAGATTAGGACGCTACGCGCCCTCACGTACTAAAAAAAAAAAAAAAATCCTTGTTTAACCTATACCTAACCTAACTTTCATTAAAAAAAAGTGAGCTGTAACATAGCCTTAAAAACTTCCATCTTTTTTTTTTTTTTTTTTTTTTTTTTTACTTGAGAGCGCGTAGCGCCAGAATCTCCAGTTAAGAAACACACAGCATCTCATTGGCTGACAGCTAGCGATTCTCATTGGCTGGAGACAATTTCTGCATGTCGAAATAAGGACTCGTTTGGTCTATAGGCACAAGGATCGATAGCGCCCGGTCGAGTTTGTTTGCGAGTAGTGACTGTGTCGTCAGGACGACCCTTGCCTAGCGCGTCGCTGAGCTCACCCTCGCTCGGCTTCTCTTGGCTTGCCCTGGAGCCTCGGCCTGGCGACCCGCCGCGCTCAGCCCGGCACAACGCCAGTGCCTCCGTCCGCTTGTTTACTCGCTGTCGTATCTCGCCTTTCTGGCAAGCTTACTTTGGATTTGTTAGTTTACGAGTTAATTACATAAGGACTGGATAAAGCCTTACATGTCAGATAAGTGGATGTAAGTTTGGGTGTACACAGGGTGAGTCACCTAACATTACCGCTGGATATATTTCGTAAACCACATCAAATACTGATGAACCGATTCCACAGACCGAACGTGAGGAGAGGGGATAGTGTAATTGGTTAATACAAACCATAAAAAACGCACGGAAGTATGTTTTTTAACACAAACCTACGTTTTTTTAAAAATGCAACCCCGTTAGTTTTGTTAGCACATATGAACATATAAACAAATACGAAATTAGTGCCGTTTGTTGCATTGTAAAATGTTACTTACATCCGGAGATATTGTAACCTAAAGTTGACGCTTGAAACCTCCGACGTTCAGTTGCGTGTTGTAACAAACACGGGCGCTTGCTGCTATTGTTATTCTGCATTCGTCTTTGCACGCAGACTAGCTGTAGTACACTGTGTTACCAGACGTCTGTGATAGTGTAGTGTTGTAGGAACTGTGACCATGGTGTAATCGAACTCTGAATAGGCGCAGATACTCATCTATGGCGAGTGTCGACAAAATGCAGCTGAAGCCTGCACGTTGTATGCAGAACGGTACCCGGACAGAGAGCATCCAACGTGTCGCACATTTTAAAACATCTACCGCCAACTGTATGCAACAGGTATGGTCGTAGCACGCAAACGGGTCCGTAACGGGCCCGTCACAGGAGAAGCGGGTGCAGTTGGTGTGTTAGCTGCTGTTTCCGTGAACCCACACAGGAGTACACGGGACATTGCGAGAGCCGGTGAACTGAGTCAAAGTAGTGTCATGCGCATACTGCACCGTCACCGCTTTCACCCGTTTCATGTGTCGCTACATCAGTAATTACATGGTGATGACTTTAATCATCCAGTGAAATTCTGTCAATGGGCATTAACAGAGAATGCGTTGCAGTTCTAGCTGTTTACCGATGAAGCGGGTTTCACAAACCACGGGGCACTGAATCTACTGAACATGCATTACTCGTCTGTGGACAATCCTCGCTGGCTCCGACAGGTAGAGCGACAGCGACCGTGGACTGTAAATGTATGGTGTGGAATCATTGGCGACCACCTCATTGGTCCTCACTTCATTGCAGGGGCCCAAACAGCTGCATCATACATCGCGTTTCTACAGAATGATCTGCCAAAGTGGCTCGAAAATTTCCCACTGGAAACGCGTATGTGGTATCAGCATGATGGTACACCTGCACATTCCGCAATTAACACTAGGCTGACCCTTGACAGGATGTTCGACGGGCATTTCATAGGACGTGGAGGACGCATAAATTGGCCATCCCGTTCTCCTGATCTTACACCTCTGGACTTCTTTCTGTGGGGTACGTTAAAGGAAAATGTGTACCGTGATGTGCCTACAACTCCAGAGGATATGAAACAACGTATTGTGGCAGCCTGCGGCGACATTACACCAGATGTACTGCGGCGTGTACGACATTCATTGCGCCATAGATTGCAATTGTGTGCAGCAAATGATGGCCAACATCTATTGACCTGATATGTCGGGACACACTCTATTCCACTCCGTAATTGAAAACGGAAACACGTGTGTACGTGTACCTCACCCCTCATGGTAATGTACATGTGCGTCAGTGAAAAAGACCAATAAAGGTGTTAGTATATGGACGTAATGTACTGTTCTAGTCTCTTCTGTACCTAAGGTACATCACCGTTCCCTTTGGATCCCTACTTAATTCGGTGCTCTCCGATACACACGATCGAACAGCGGAGGAGTGGTAATCAAGCGTCAACTTTAGGTTACAATATCTCCGGATGTAATTAACATTTTACAATGCAACAAACGGCACTGATTACGTATTTGTTTATATGTTCAGATGTGCTAACAAAACTAACGGGGTTTCATTTAAAAAAAAACGTAGGTTTGTGTTTAAAATATACTTCCGTGCATTTTTTTATGGTTTTTATTAACCAATTACACTGGCCCCTATCCTCACGTTCGGCCTGTGGAATCGGTTCGTCAGTATTTGATGTGGTTTACGAAATATATCCAGCGGTAATGTTAGGTGACTCACTCTCTATATGTTACAGATGCGGACATCATTCAATGATGGTTGCACCACCGCTTACGCTTGTCAATTGGCACCAAATTCGTGGATCAATTCAGAGCTGTTCAAACAATGTTTACATTTTATTTTCCTGCTTACGCTATGCACTATCTAGTCTGATATGTATTATACAACATCCAACACTGAAGTTGAAAAAATTGGTTCCAGTGCTACAAGTTTTCTGCTTCATTTCTTTCTGTTGAATGTAAAGTGCTTCAGGCATTCAGGATGACAATTATTGAACTATATCTACATCTACAGAGATACTCTGCAAATCTCATTTAAGTGCCTGGCAGAGGGTTCATTGACCACTTTCATAACCATTCTCTACCGTTCCATTCTCTAAAAGCGCGCGGGAAGATAGAACACCTAAATCGTTACGTTTTCGATCTGATTTCTCTTATTTTATTGGGATGGTCATGTCTCCCTATGTCGGTGGGTGCTAACAAAATATTTTAACATTCAGTAGTAAAATTCGGTGACTGAAATTTCTCAAATAGATCTCGGCGCAACGAATAACGTCGTTCTTTTAATGATTTCCATCTCAAATCGTGCAACATTTCCGTGACGCTTTCTCCACAGTAACAAAGGAAATGAACTTCGAGACAATATTGTAGGAAGGGAAGAGGATGTAGATGAAGATGAAATAGGAGATACTGTACTGAGAGAAGAATTTGACAGAGCCCTGAAAGACCTAAGTCGAAACAAGGCCCCTGGAGTAGATGATATTCCCTCAGAGCTACTGAAGTCTCTGCGAGAACCAGCCATGACAAAATTGTTTCACCTGGTGTGTAAGATGTATGAGACAGGCGAAGTACCCTCAGACTTTAAGAAAAATGTTATAATCCCCATTCCAAAGAAAGCAGGTGCAGACAGGTGTGAAAACTACAGAACCATCAGTTTAATAAGTCATGGTTGCAAAATGTTAACACGAATTATTTACAGAAGGATGGAAAAACTGGTAGAATCCGACCTCGGGGAAGATCAGTTTGGGTTCAGGAGAAATGTAGGAACTCGTGAGGCAATACTCACTTTACAGCTTATCCTAGAAGATAGATTAAGAAAAGGCAAACCTACATTTCTAGCTTTTGTAGATTTGGAGAAGGCTTTTGACAATGTTGATTGGAATAAACTCTTTCAAGTTCTGAAGCAAGCAGGAGTAAAATATAGGGAGCGTAAGGTTATTTACAACTTGTACAAAAACAGACAGCGGTTGTCAGAGTTGAAGGGCATGAAAGGGATGCAGTGGTTGGGAAGGGAGTGAGACAGGGTTGTAGCCTTTCTCCAATGTTATTCAATTTGTACATTGAACAAGCTATAAAGGAAAGCAAGGAGAAATTTGGTGAAGGAATAAAAGTTCAGGGGGAAGAATTAAAAACATTGCGTTTTGCCGACGACATAGTAATTCTGTCAGATACAGCAAAGGACCTGGAAGAGCAGTTGAACGGAATGAGCAGTGTGCTGGAAGGCGCATATAAGATGAACATTAACAAGAGCAAAACTAGGGTAATGGAGTGCAGTGTAAGGAAATCAGGTGATGCTGAAGGAATTAGATTGGGAAACGAAACAATAAAGGAGGTAGATGAGTTTTGTTACTTGGGCAGTAAAATAACAAATGATGGTCGCAGTACAGAGGATATAAAATGCAGAACGGCAATGGGTAGAAAAGCGTTTTTGAAAAAGAGAAATTTGTTAACATCGAATATTGATTTAAGCCTAAGGAAGTCCTTTCTGAGGGCATTTGTATGGAGTGTTGCCTTGTATGGGAGTGAGACATGGACGATAAGCAGTGCGGATAGGAAGAGGATAGAGGCTTTTGAAATATGGCGCTACAGAAGAATGCTGAAGATTAGGTGGGTGGATCGCGTAAGTAATGAGGAGGTACTGAACAGAATTGGGGAGAAAAGAAATTTCTGGCATACCTTGACTAAAAGAAGGGATAGATTGGTGGGACACATTCTTAGACATCAAGGAATTGTGAATTTAGCATTAGAGGGAAGTGTGTGGGGTAAAAATCGCAGAGGAAGACCAAGAGATGCATACAGTAAGCAGATTCAGACAGATGTAGGTTGCCGTTCTTATGTGGAGATGAAGAGGCTTGCTCAGGATAGGGTATTGTGGAGAGCTGCATCAAACCAGTCTCCGGACTGAAGACCACAACAACAACAACAACAACAACAACGCGATAAAACAAAACGACCTGCCCTTCTCTGAAACTTCCCAATGTCTTCCGTCAGTCCCACCTGGTGAGGGTCCTACACTGGGCAACAGTACTCCAGGAGAGGACGCACAAAGTGTGATGTAGGCAGTCTCTTTGGTGGAGCTGTTGCATCTTCGAAGCGTGCTGCCAATGAAACGTAACCTTTGGTTCGCCGTCCCCACAATATTTTCTGTTGTTTTCCCCAGCCTCAGTTGTTCGTAATTGCAACTCCTAGGTATTTGGTAGAATTTATGACCTTAAGATTTGACTAAGTGAAGTTCAGCGGATTTCTTTTAGTGGTCATGTGTATTACTTCACACTTTTCATTATTTAGTGTCAATTGCCAATTTTTGCACCATGTAGAAATTTTGTCTAAATCGCTTTTAAGTTGCTTTTGATCCTATGTTGACTTCACTACCTGATAAACGACAGCGTCATCCGCGAACAGTCTAACGGTGCTATGCAGATTGTCTCCTAAATCGTTTGTAAACACAAGGAAGAGTAGGGGACCTATAACAAAACAAGAAATTAGTTACATACTATGGGGTGCGCACACATTATTCAATATGTAAACGTCACTACAGATTTTTGCATTTGGGTTATGACATGTTCGATATGCCTGCCTTCTGTGGCGATGATGAGGCGCAGAGGAAGGGCTAATTTCTGCGTGACCCGCTGAAGTGTCTAAACGTCGATCTTGTCGATGACCTCCTGAACGGCTGTGTTCACCTCAGCAATGGTTTTTGGGTTGTGGCTTGTCTGTAATGAAGCCCCACAAAAAAGAGTCCGCGTGTTCCGATCCGTAGAATATGGCGGCCAACCGAGACCCACGGCAGTGTGGCCTCTGCGTATCCTAGAGACTCCGCGCGGTCCCAAAATGCTCCTGCCGGACATCAAACACTTCCCTGCTTCGATGGGGTCGAGCTCGTCTTGCATGGGTCACATCTTATTGGAGTCAGGGCCACTTTGGATAACAGGGATGAAATCATCTCCCAAGACCTTCCTCGTTCCATTCGGTACTCACCGTACCGTCGAGGAAAATCGCAAGGTGACGTCAAATGCGCTTTCTCCGTTCGCCAAATGCGCCAGTTTGCTTGTCGACGGACGTATCCGCTTCAAACTGGGCTTCGTCGCTACACCAAACCATTTTCACACCAAAAATCTATTCGTCAATTCTGTGGATAATACAGTTGGCGAAACACGACCGCTGTTTCATGTCCCTGTGCCTTAATCGCAGACGGGTTTGAATTTTTTATACGAAGAGATGCAGGTCTTAAAAAAAAAGTTAGAATGTCTCCCGGTTAATTTCTACCTGTTATACAGCTGGTTTGATAGATTTGTTGGGACTGGTTTGAGCACATGGCTGTATTCTCGACGTTTTCATCCTTTTCGAGCGATCGACATTGCCAACACTCTCATCACAAACGCTGCCCGTTCACTGAAACTTGCGAGAAAAAAGGCTTGGTTGTTAGCACACTTGGATTCGGTCACAAACGTCCTTGGAGCCGCAGTTTAGCTGCTGTTTCCATAGTAGGCCTCTACAAGACCAGAGACCAGAGGCTCAGCCACGCTGTCCCGCGACATTTTCACGCGCAAATGGCCGACTTTAAGGCGCGTGCGCATGCGCATATTAGTTCCCATCACGCTCCGCGGCTAACCGTGTTTTGAAAGTCAACGCAAACCGTTCAGAACTGATGACGATTTTTTTTGTCATGCGTAGTGTGCTCTTCAGTGTAGAATTTGGTTTGACGGAGCTTTCCATCCTACTCTGACCTGAGCAAGCCTCCTCGTCTATTTGAACCTGCTTACTCTATTTGCCTCTTGGTCACGCTCTCTGATTTTTGTCCCCAACACTTCACTCCAACGCAAAATTCACCATTCTTTCATGTCTAATAATGTGTCCTGCAAATCTATCTCTTCTTTTAGTCAAGATATGCCATAAATTCCATTACTCCCCATTTCTGCTCAGTACCTCGTCATTAGTTACGCGATCTACCCACGTAATCTTCAGCATTCTTCTGTTAGCACCACATTTCAAAATCTACTATCGTCTTCCTCTCTGAATTGTTCATCGACCCTGTTTTACTACTGTACACCGCAACACAGTTGAGTGCGCGTTCCAGTAGGCTAGGCTGCACTACTAGGGACGACCTAGAAACCGCCAATAGGACAACCCAAGGTGCTCCACAACAACTTCTCAGTAGATCTAGATCAACAGGCAACATATGTACTACCGTCACTCAAGAGAAGACAGAACTAAGAAGAGGCAGAAAGAGAGAGAGAGAGAGAGAGAGAGAGAGAGAGAGAGAGAGAGAGAGAGAGAGAGAGAGAGAAATAAGAAGAAGAAAGGAAGCAGAAAACAGTCAAAACTGCGACACTTCAGACGATGAATACTGCCGCCATGCACCACTATTTTTGAGAGACGAATCAGACACGATTGAAGTTCATACTATCCAATCACAGGATGACGATCAATTCAAAAGCCCTGTCCAGAAAAAATACATGAATAACCAGGTTGAAGTACTGAACACAGCAGAAAATGCAGACAAGAATCATGAAACGCCATAGAAGTAATCGACTACTCAGCAACCCTCTACGAAACCGACGACAACCAGAAAAGTACCTACAATTACAATTAATTACACTGGACAATACCTGAAACTAAATGCAGCTCTCAAACACCACTTTAAGAGTTTGGAAGGTCAGAGGGCAGCCCTGAAATATTTTCTGAAAATAAATATGCTTCTTTTTACTCCTTTAGCAAGTTGTTGTCTAACACATCCAACAAGAGGTCACAGAAAAAGAACTTGAGAATGAATTACGATTCCTGAATTTAAAGTTACAAAAGTGCAGCAGTTCAACATGAGAGATCCACAAGCGAAGAAATTGATACCACAGCCAACATACTACGTAACATTACCTCGAGAACCAAAATCGGAAATCATATATGGAATCAATATTTGCTTAATACGAAAGTGAAAATGGAAGACTCCAAGCGAATAGATGAACCTACACAGTGTAAAAGATGCAGGAGAGTCGAACACACACAAAACTATTGCTTTAATGCCTTCCAGATGTGGCGCACACCATCACAGGAAAGAATGCGACCACCCAACAACTTCTCCGCCAAGGTGTGCAAAATGTAATCAGGAACAACATCCAGCTTCTTGGCGAAGATGCCCAGAATTTCAAAAAGCTGTAAGGAACTATTAGCTTCAGCCTGTACCAGTTAGGAGAAAGCCGCCAGGACCTACAGCTCCAGTTGCGCTCAGTGCAAACGAATTCCCAGTTATGAGGTCTCGACCACAAACACATCAGCAGAACAATCAATCAATCAAACGAAGAACTTCGCAGCAAAGTGGGAAGAAACGCCTGGGAAAGATGTAACGAAAGTGAACAGCCTCAACAACAACAAGCAGAAAATTCATTCGGTGCAAATTCATTCTTTAAAGCACTATCCAACATGGGATCAATAATGACACTACTTAAACGGAAGAAAGTATTTCATACCATCAAGGAAAATGCACGTAAATGCAAGAGATATGCCACGGCGGAACAGCCGTGCACACTAAGGCGCCTTGCTGCAGTGCGCGCCGTCGGTGGTTCGAGTCCTCCCTCGGGCATGAGTATGTTCTTAGGCTATGTTAGTTCAAGTAGTTTCTAAGTTTAGGGATCATAACTTTACAAAATACAAAAATTTGAACATTTGATCATTTGCAACAGGGCCGCGGTGGAGTAGCCGATCGGTGTAAGGCGCCTTGCTGCGGAGCGCGCGGTTGCTCGCCGTCGGAGGTTCGATTCCTCCTTAGGCCATGGGTGTGTGTGTGTGTGTGTTGTCCTTAGGTTAGTTTACCTTAGTTTAAGTAGTTTGTAAGCTACGGACTGATGAACATTCAGTTTGGTCCGATAGATTTACAAACATTTGAACAATTTGAGCAACAGGTATGCAACCCATATTAGATGTTCAAATGTTTGTTAAGCTTAAGGGACTTAACTACAGGGTCATCAGTCCGTAAACTTACAAACTACTTATGAACTAACTTACACTAAAGACTACACAATCATCCATGCCCGGGGGGGGGGGGGGGTATTCGAACCCCCGACCGTAGCGGCCGTGCAGACCGTGACTGGCGCGCCAACCCATATTACTCGTCATCACTGAAGGTATTGTGATGATATTCACTGCTAATCGTGGACAGAAGGCAGAACATGAAATCAGACCTTGCATTTTGTATTTTTAATGCTGCAGGTATTAAAAACAAGAAAGCTGAAGTAACTGGATTCCTAGAACAACACGAAGTTGACATTCTATTTGTGTCTAAAACACATCTAAGACCTTCCGCAACATCCAGGCACAAAAATATGATTGAATACTTCACCAACAGGCCAAACAGAGACGGCAGAGGAACAGCAATTCTGACTTCAGAATTTGGTAGAGTATATTCCAATCAACATTTTAAAAGCTTTCTGCAAATCTAAAAATATTAAAAATGTATGTTTGCATTTCCTTAATCTATCTTCTAAGATAAGTCGTAATGTATAACCTCTCGTGTTCCTACATTTCTTCTAAATACAAACTGATCGTTCCCGAAGTCAGCTTCCACCAGCTTTTCCACCCTTTCGTAAATAATCCGTGTTAAAATTTACTCATAATACAAAGTTGATATTCTTGATTAATATATAATGTTGTAAATTCTGCACACTATTGAGGACCTAAAGGATACGAAAAGTGTCATCCAAACTTTTCAAAACTTATACATTTATTAGACGAAGAGATTTTATACCTTCAAACAAATTAAACAATTTCGAAAATGTAGTAACAAGCGTCTGTTTACTTCAGTTTCGATATTTTGTTCCCTTGCTAACGGTCAAACAACGATTATCATTTTCTCTTCAAATAATTCTGAATCTTCCACTGTGAAATAATTCTCATTAAAACATATTTATATATTTACATTCATATTTATACATAGTGCGGCTTTTTTCCTATAAAACGTTAATATCTTACTATTTGTAGATATTTCTTCTCTTTTGTATGAGAAATCTAGTAAAAAAAGACGTGAAAATATTTGTATAATATAAATCAGATCGACCACAATAGGTTCATTTCCGATGTCAGTAGACGCTAGTAGAGTTTCTTGCTTCTGCGCATGCGCATTCTGCGGCATATTCGGTAATTTGCAACTCCGCACAGGTCAGAATCTGTTGATCATTGCCGTCACAGACGCACTCGTGATGGTGTTGTCTGCTGATATACCCGCAGGCACGAAAGGCACACGCACTTTGATTAGTTGGTTAGTTGATTGTCAGCGGAAAGTCGCTCATGTAAAACTGATTTAAGTTTCTGCTGAAAACGGGCAGACAAAAATTTTAGTCAGTGCACTGGCTTAACAATAAATAATAATTTTCTGAGAAAACATCTTGTTCCTCTAACTTTCCTTTCATCCTACATAGCCAAGCAGCCCAAGTCAGGTTATTTTCTTGATTGGTGTATTTTCTCGGTTGTTCTACATCTACATAGATACTCTGAAAATCACATTTAAGTGCCTGGCGGAGGGTTCATTAACCAACTTCATAAGTTTTCTCTACCGTCCCATTCTCTAATACGCTCCGTACTCGCACTCTTCCTTTATGAACAGGAAATCTGACAGTAATTTAGTGTTTAGATCGGAAATTTATCTACCACATTGTAGGGTTAAATGTTTGTACCATGGACACTAGAATACTCGGTAGGGATCTCGAGACGTCTGAGACATACCAAGCCGCGCTGTTGACGTCTGAACGAACGCAACCAGCGCCCAGCGGCCTGTAACGTTTGTGTTGTAATCTGTTCACGAGCGGAACAAAGCTCTTTATGGCGCATGAAACTGAGGGGTGAGTACAGAGGTAAGCCTTAATCATCATTGCAATGAGGGAGTTTTCTGAACTTGCCGTAAGTAAAAAATAAGAGGTTCAAATGTTCAAATGTTTGTAATTCTATGGGAACAAACTACGTTGGTCATCAGTCCCTAGACTTACAAACTACTTAAACTAAGTTAAACTAATCTAAGGACAACACACACATCTATGCCCGGAGGGAGGGGGGGGGGATTCGAACCCCGACGCGGGAGGCCGCGCGATCCGTAACGTGGCGCTGCAAACCGCTCGGCCACTCCCCCGAGGCAATAAGAGGTTCATGAGCGACGCCAGCAGACAAGTAAGCTATGAATCAAATTTCACGAATTCCCTAAAAATAACAGGATGAAACTGAAATGGATAAATGGTTGTAAAAGTGTAGATTGGATTTGTGTTGAAATTGCTCGTCTCTGCTCAGTGCATCTTACTGATTCTGTCGGATTATGGAAGGAATTTGAAACGTTTATTGTTGCACATTCTTTAGAAATGGAAGTTGAAAACAATTTGTTCCAATTCTATTATCTTTAGATCCGGATTTACATTGTAGCAATGAATCTAACAACAAAATGTTCAAATGTTTGTAAAGCTTATGGAGCTTAACTGCGGGGTCATCACCCTCCCTAAACTTACAAACTACTTATGAACTAACATATACTAAAGACAACAGAAACATCCATGCCAGAGGGAGGATTCGAACCTTCGACGCGGGAAGCCGCGCGACTTTAAAGTGGCGCTCCAGACCGCTCGGCTACTCTCGCGTGGCAAAAATTTTCAAATGTTTGTACAGCTTATGGGACGCAACTACATGGTCATCAGTCCCTAAACCTACAAACTACTTATGAACTAGCTAATACTAAGGACGGCACAAATATCCATGCCCGAGGGGGGGATTCGAACCCCCGACCGTAGTGGCCGTGCAAACTGTGACTGGCGCGCCGCAGAACGCTCGGCCACCGTGGCCGGCTCTTGCGTGGCGAGTCCAAAATATTGAACAGAAGACATTTCACGGGTAAATCTTCTACCACTTCATAAATAAATTACTAAAAATTACTACTGCCCTTCAACGTTACCCGTGAATCCGACAATCCGTGCATACGCCAACAATTAAAATTTATGGAAACACAGGTAAAATATCCTAGTCAAACGAATGAGGGTTTACAGGATCGTCTCTCTCGATGTATCACTGAGTTACAGAAACTAAAACATATTAAAAAAAATTTCGAGTCTCTTTTTTGTCAACAACAAGATGTTACGACAGATCCATGCAGTCTTCCCGCATGGATACGAAAGCAGTGCCTTCCAATATAGAGGTTGCCGTTCCGATGTTTGTAAATCTATCGGACCAAACTGCGTGGTCATCAGTTCGTAACTTACAAACTACTTAAACTAAGTTAAACTAACCTAAGGACAACACACACACACACACACACACACACACACACACACACCCATGCCCCAGGGAGGACTCGAACCTCCGACGGCGAGCAACCGCGCGCTCCGCAGCGAGGCGCCTTAGACCGCTCGGCTACTCCACCGCGGCGGTTGGCGTTTTTTGAAGCCTATATTTACACCAACATATCACGGAACATAGAAAAATAAGCTAGTGTAAAGCTTGATGATGATGGTAACTGTAATAAGTACTCAAATAATAATACACTAAAACATGGAGAATGTCAGTTATATTGATACCTGCGTGTAAGTTAAACGCGTGCACAGTGTGTGCCTATAAACTTGAGTGCAGTGCGGTGAAGCAGAGGGTCCACTAGGGCGCCTGCTTATAGACGGGCATGTCCGTCCAGCAACTTCTTCTGCTGCAGCAGCAACAGCTTCTGCCGCCATTTTACTTCTAAGCGGTGACAGCGTGAGTTTCTGAAAGGCACGTTTCTTTTTTTTTCTTTTTTTTTTTTTTTTTAGTTATTGCTTTGAAATATCACTTGCTTAATTTCTTTCTGATACACAAAAGGCAAATAAAGAATTGGATTAAAAATTAATTAAGTTCTGATAAATTATTTTAATATGGTTCGAAAAAGTAGTGTTGTTATCGTATATATGTAGAAATTGTTTGTTACCGCCAATATATCTACAAATAAAGTTCATAATAAAAGGTCATAGCGTCGGACACTTAGCTTAAAAAAAGAAAAAAAAAAAAACATGTGCTGAAATTGTACGTAACTTGAAATGATTTAATGTAGTTCGCATACTTTTGAAGTTCTTTAAGGTGTGCATTTGTTTCGGAGACAGTTTATTACTCGTGTTTTATGCCTTTCAGGATCGACTGGAAATGGAAAAACACGGAAACCGTTCTCTGAACGATTGGAACAATTGGGTGCTGCACAGGCCACCACGCAGAAAGAGTATACACTGCCCTGTCGCATCCACGAGAAGGAACTAAAATGGCGGATGCGCATGCCCGTCTGTATCCGCGACGTCACGGCTCACAGCCTGCCTGCGTGTGATGTTAGCCTTGCTCAAATTTGTGCAGTAATCTAAATAAAGCAAGAAGGCATCATGCAAGGATAAGTGATATATTAAAAAAAAAAAAAAAAAAAAAAAAAAAAAAAAAAAAAAAAAAAAAAAAAATTAAAAAAAAGAAAAAAACCAGTTTTAGGTTTTCCTGTAGTTTTATGAATTCTTGGAAACATTTCCGACAAAAATAAAAACAAATGTAAAAAATAAAATATTATGGACGATACGATTACGACTCAAATATTGTGACAATATCTGAACACTCAACACATAATATTCTCCCTGGTCGTATTTCAACGAACAGCCAAAATTATTTGATGTTTGAGTTTAGCTTTGACAAACGTACTCTTTTTTTGGACATTTACCCAGTGACCTCCATACAAACTGGATGTATAATTCTGGTGTCTCAGCATAGAACCTCACATTCGTATACTTTGCACATGATTTCACATTACCCGTCACCTTTTAATTTGGTAAATGAATTTCCATCGGTTAATACATGGCAGATACTTGCTTGCTTACCTATTGATTTGTAATTTGTGTTAATACGTGATGAAACAGGTTGATATGGGAGCAAAACCGGAACGTATATTGTTTCGTTTTCTTTTCAGACTTGATGACAGCCGTATTTGAATTTGGGAAGAAACGAAATAGGAACATCTATGACTGGCACGCTCAGAGCGCTGAAGTTCAACATCCAAGTACTACTGAATCAATGATTTAATTTGTTTGAACTATTATTTTAATATCTCTCGCGTATTTTCATTATCCTTTTCCGTTAAAATACTATCACTTCTCTTTTCGTGGCAGTTTGTCCTCTTTTTCAAATTTATTTTCGTTGGCTGTACTGATTTACGTAAATTCAAGTACGGCTCGTCAGCACAGTGGTAGAGTGCCAGACTACAAATCCAAAGGTTGCGGGTTCGATCCCCGCCACGTTCTGGGATTTTTAGCTGCCAGTTTCCACTTGTTTCATCTTTGGCAGTGTTGCTGATGTGAAAAATACCGAGCTGCATCGTGGCTCGGAACCCACGATAAACTGTAGGTCCCCCTATAACTGACTGGGTAAGTCAGTTCGAAGGTTGGAGAAAGGCAACGGCGTACCACCTCCAAACAGGACCATGCCTAGTAAAGCACTGTGGTGTTCAAACCAATCTTCGGATTGTTGAGTGTTTACCAAGTATGAAATCGCCGTTATTTTTGCAAATATCTCTAAAACGGTGCGATTTATGGGAATAACATAACAGAGCAGAGTTGTTGAGAATGTTCTCCTCCACAAACAAGTTTATTCAAGTTTGGTCCCAGTTGAACGGTTAAGGCGTTATTGGCAATTAAATTTGCTGCTGACAAAAGGCCCTCTCAAACGGCCTATTTTTAGTGTTAGTAACCTATTTCTTTTCCGAAATATTTGAAAAAGGGAGGCTGTGGTCGCTGGCAGCCAATAGTCTGTAAAATTTCGTGCTGATCGGTTGAACGGCGCGACATGAAAGGTTATAGTCAGACAGGTAGGTAGTGTCAAATCGCCTTCATTTTTGCAAATAACTGAAATGGAAATAAGCGTATGGCATTCTTGGCCGGGAGATCCCTAGCGGGATTGTTCGGCCGCGTTAGTGTAAGTGTTTTTATTTGACGCCGCGTGGGTGACTTACGTCCCAATGATGATGAGATGATGATGATTAGGACAAGACATAACACCCAGTCCCCTACCGGAATCGAACCCGGGCCTCCTGCGTGGTAGTCAGCGACGCTACCGCTGAGCTACGGAGGCGGGCGCAAATAACTGAAACGATGCTAGATATGGGAAAAAAGAACACTCACAAGAGATAAAAGTTGTAGAGAACTTACTACTATGCATATTCGTTTATTCAATTATCTTGTCAGATCATCGGTTAAGCCGATATTTTCATTTATATTTTGAGCTGTCAAAACGTGAGCGCAATGAGCCACTTATAGTGTTACTACCGTAACATAAAGTGATCCAAAAACAGGGGAAAGAAATGAAAGGCACACTGCATGAGACGAAAATCCTTAACACTTTGCTTTACTCAAATAGGTTTGGGGTAACGCAATTTTTTTTTTGCCCGTAGCAAATAGATAGAGGTGTGCTTTTTGTGTTGCAGAATGATTTATTCCGCAGATTTCGTGCGCCACGAGTGCTGATCGCCCACGCGGGTTGCAGCGCACGCCGCCGCCGCCGCCGCAGCGGCAGGCAGTGACGTGTCGTTGTCAGCTGGCAGGCTACCAGCGGCGCGAGATCCCAGCGGCTTATCTCTCTGGCACGCAGCGGCGAGGCGGCGAGGCGGCTGGATCGGTGCGCACCCTGCAGCGAGGGAGACTCTTCTGCCGCTGCGTTGACACGCATTCTCCTGGGCACCAGCCTACTGCATTCAAAGCTCGCAAATAGCAGGAGAAGCGGCCCCAGAAATGTGACACTCGTGTGTGGCTGCCAATTCATCGCTCCTCGCTTCCAGTTCAATGTCTCGTGCTACGAAGTGTGTGTGTTGTGGTGTGTGTATGTGTGTGTGTGTGTGTGTGTGTGTGTGTGTGTGTGTGTGGCTGCTGTATGCTCATCGCAGTTTGCATTTTACCGGGTAAATCAGACGCCGGTAACTCAAGTGACTTCTGTATCCAAGTGTCACGTTATGGGGCTCTAAATTTACAGCACTGCCTTTCCTTCACACTGGGACATATGCTGCTCATTTAGTAGTATGCACCATTTATAAATATTTTTCTGACAGTTCTATAGCGTAAATGAGGAAGAAGCGAGGGGATTATCACAGTTTTAAAAGAGGAAGTGTTCCAAAAGGTGAAGAAACGTCCTTTCTAAGTAACGGACGACGTTTAGAAAGGACAGTCAAGTAAAAAGTGGTAGATGATAGGAAAGTAAGTAAATATTTATTACTTCGAAACTAACAGCCATAATAGTAAAAAAAGGCAGTCAATGCGTAAACGATGTGATGGCGCACAGAAAAATGTCTGTAACGAGGGAAACAACCGGTCACAAATGTCTTAATGTCTTCCTCCAGGGCTCCAAAACTGCATCAATTACGCGGGGTGAGATCGGAATTATGTGTAAGTAGTTCCCAGAGAACGTTTTGCGTCTGGTTCGAGACAATCGTGGCAATAAATAGGCGGTATTTACCCTCCAGGAAAAAGGCGTAGCCGGTCGCGGTGGCCGAGCATTCTGCGGCGCTTCAGTCACGGTCTTCACGGCAACGACGGTCGGGGGTTGCAATCCCCCATCGGGCATGGACATTTGTGACGTCCTTAGTAGTAGCTAGTTCATAAGTAGTTTGTAGGTTTAGGGACTGATGAACCCGTAGTTAAGTCCCTTAAGCTCTACAAACATTTGAACATTTGATTTTCTCTTCGATGTACAAATATCTTAGGAAAGGTCTTTCATCATGAACAATGGAATAAAATATGTATTAACAGTTTCGAAATAATAAACAGGCCACCTGAAAGAAGAAAAAATATCAGACCAGCCGTGTGCCTCCAGCTTGAAAATAAAAGGGGAAATATGTTCCTCTCTGAAAGTGGGGGATCCAGCTGCTTCAGAGCTCATTCCATCTTCCTCACAGCAAATTTTGTCACGCAAGCGTATTCGCGCTGTTTCAACAGAGAGCATGCTAAATCGCTTTACCCGGTCTGTCACCGTAGTGCGCATACACAGCACCTTCCTTTCGCTGCCACTGTCTGCATGTGTCTCTCGCACTGTCTCCTGTCTCCTTTCTCCTGTCTGCCCCCCCTTCTCACTTCTATTATCAGTGTCTTCATCCCTGCCTCTCGACCTTGCTAGTACTGCCTTTGTCAGTTTCTCTACACCCCTCTATGTACAGTTTTTCTTTTCTCAAATTGCCACGCCCCCTCCTTTCTCAGAGTCTGCTGCTCGTCTCCTCAGTCACCATTTTCTCCTTCCCTCCCCCCCGCTAAACCCCTCTTCTTTTGCTCCCACTGCTGCTACCGCTTCCTCCCCTACTGCCGCTGTCTCTCTCCCACGATGTCTGCCTGCTCGCCCTTTTCCTGTCATCTCTCTTCCACCGTCACTCTGTTGATCCCTTACCACACAAAACAGCGCGAATATTTCGCATTACCAAACTTTTTGTGAGGAATGCGGAACAAGCAGTGAGGCAGCGCGTTTTCCAGCTTTCTGTCAGTCTTTCAAAGAGTCTTACTCCGCCAGGAGTATTTTTCATCTCGTTCCCTTCATTTCCTTACTATTGAGGGTGTGCTGCTTACCTGTCAAGGGACACCTTTGACCTCTAAAGCTCGGAACCATGCTTAGAATAACAAGCAGTCATAAACGAGACAGTGGTGTGCGTCATTTCCATGAAAAACGCCGCACTTGTCTGCTGGCGTCACTAGATGGCGGCTTAGTGTAGCCATAAGAGTGTTTGATTTAAATTTGCAGAAATTTCCATAGAAGATTATTATTTTTTTTTCCGTTTGCTTACTGGAAGTGAGCATCTTCCTGTGTTCTTTTGCCCTGATGAGTTTCTGTTTCGTACCTCATAGCTGTAAGCTGTTCAACCTCTGAATTTTTAAATCTCTTGAATCAGACTGCATTCATTTTAGCTTTGTTTAAACAATGAAGTCATTCAGTTCTAGGAGATTTTATTTCATTTTGTGTATATATATATATATATATATATATATATATATATATATATAATTCTTTTTAAAAATCGTTGTCTTTACTTCATTTGCAGGAAGTGAACATCTTCCCCTATTTCTCATCCTCCACGGGATTTGTTTTCTTCCGTTCTAGTAGGAAGAGACATCCTACTATGGCTTACATAAGATGTTCATAGGTTACGAGGATATTGCTTATTTTCATTCACTTTTAATGTACAGGGGAGTGCATTTTATTTTCGTTGTTTGACACTGCACTCAATAAGTTAAAAAGATTTTCTTTAACATTCCTTAATATTATATTGGTGTGTGTTAGGCAGGGTTAAAGGGGAGGATAGAGACCCAGAAAAAAATAACCGGTGCTGCAGTTGCGTGAGTGGTGCAGCTGTAGTACGTATTTGTCTCTTGGAGTGTTCACAAGTGACTTACTGTGTAAACTTGGTACTCTGCACTGATATCATGAAGACGCGTGTTGTCCAAATATTAGGGACCAAATTCCGATGTACTGAATATGGAAATGACATCGGGGCCGAGGATTTAGAGGTAGGTGATGTATAACATAATAAATCAGAAATAATGGCAACGACACAACGACACACGCCATTTTCTAACTTCGGTCCTTGACGAACATGTAACAAATGAAAAGAGTCTATTCTTGTGTGATTCCTGGGGGTGTCATACAGATTGTACCCTTCTAGATGCAAGGTCTCTAAACAAATTTGTTACGCTGAAGATCTTGCCAACGAAAACAACAAAATATTGTGAACCCCTTGATGTTTACTTCCTTCGGCAATATAAACTCTGCATCAGAAGGATTACTGAAGGTGCTACACCACACGTGAATGTACATGATTGTTATTTTATCATGAAATTTCACTCTATGATTTACAATCAATGTGCTGAACCTACGTATAAGCCTATGTTGCAATATGCTTGGCGAAAGTCAGGGTGTGAGATTGACGTACTAACATCATTTGAAAATGTAATTAATGTGAAATTTTATACTGGACTGTGTGAATGCGAAAATAATTTGGAAAGTGATAACGTGGTTTTAGTGAGGTGTGCACATTGTTGTCTGCACTTTGAGGACTAATAAAGGATGCACATTAAGTCCGGGAACACTTTCCATTATTTATTGCATAAGAACCAAACATTATACAGATATCATACATATGTAATTTTGAAGAGAAACTCTTTTTTTTTTTTCATTTTTTTTCATGTATACCGTCGTAGCGTAGTTTGGTAATTTGCCGATACTCAGCGCTAGCTGTATACATGGCAATTTCATGTGCGGAACGAGGTTTCTGTATATTGGAGTTCGACAAAGACAAGTGTGCTACAGCTGTTCAGTGGATGTTTAGAACCAACTACGGTAAAGTAGCCTCCAACATGCAAGGCCATTTACCACTAGCACGACAAATTCATTACTACGGGTTGTGCCCAGGAGAGAGAAGCGGACGTCCCAGTGTGAGTGAGGAGAATGAGGAGTGCGTACCAGAGACATTCATAAGGAGTCCAAAGAAATCGGTGCGTCTTACAACCCGTGAACTCTAACCGGGTCCAATGACAGTGAGAAAAGTCCCGCAACAGAAGCTGTACGAGTAGCAACTGCCACAGTCGACGATGCCATGATGGGACGGGTATGGCAAGAATTCGATTATCGACTTACCGTCTTGACGTCTATCGGGTCACTCATGGCTTGCATATCGAATGTTTGTAATAAATAAATAAATACATACATAAATATCCAGAGTTTCTCTTCAAAAGGAAACATGTATGATATCTGTACAATGGTTGGTTCTTGTGCAATAAATAATTGAAAGTGTTCCCGGGCTTCATGTACACCCTGAACAAGCATCTTCAGGTGTGGTGTGGTACTGATGTATATGTGTGTATTGTTATTTCATAATTAGTTTAAGCAGATATGTAACGATACACTGACGCCATTAAATTACATATGATTTCCTTCCTATGGTATTGATATCTTGTTAAATGTCCAAATGTTTGTAAAGTTATGGTACCTAACTACAGTGGTCATCGGTCCCTAAACTTACAAACTACTTAAAGTAACGTATCCTAAGAACAACACATATGCCCGAGGGATGACTCGAACCTTCGACGGCGAACGGCCGTGCACACCTCAGCAAGGCGCTTTAGTGCGCACGGCTATTCCGCAGGGCGATATCTTGCTACTTTGTTTCTCTCTGTTGAAATGTTACTTGAGATACAATGCAAAGTTTGGAAATACGCGTACACTATCCTGTTATTCGAAGCATGGTTTCTCGCAATTACGAGTGTTCAGGGTTAAAAGACTCCTTCTTTTATACTTCGACATATTTATATACAGGATACGACTAATAGCAAAAGTAAATTTCCATTCATCGGCAGAAGATATCAGACTGTATGATATGCAACAACAAATTTTTCATAAATGGTTTTCTTAAAATGGAAAGGTAAGTGGTTTCTAAACGAGTGACAAGTCCGCTTGACAATAGTGGGTAAACCATTCGGGTGGGCGCGCCGTGTATCAACCCAACATCTCGAGAATCCAAGTAGGTGTTGCAGTGTTGCCAATTTTAAATAAAATTTCGGTATCTCTTCTGAATGTCACACGCCGCTATGTATGAGCTAAAATCAACCATACGCAAAGTCTACGTGATGTGTTTTTATCCGAGTAGACTCTTTAAAATATGTTGCAATTGTTTACGTAATTAGACGCTGCACAGTACCTGTAACGAATAACAAAAATAAAAATTCAGATGGTCAAATGTTTGTAAGCAAAGGGGCCAAACTGTTGAGGTTATCGGTCCCTCGACTGACGAACTGCTTAAGCTGACTTACGCCAAGGACAACACACACACACACACACACCCATGCCGAGAGAAGACTCGAGCCAATGACGGGACGGCCTCCGCAATCCTTGGCAACGCGCCTTAGACCAGTAGGCCATTCCCACGCTAAGACGATAATACTATCGATCTAGAGGCTGTGCCGTTGAACATGTCCAGAATGTTTGTGTCACTGAAAAGGAACCTTATAACAGCACCTTGATGTTAATTTCCCTTGTATAGGCTCTCCATATATTCCTTTCACGTTTGAGCTATTCGTTATTTGCTTAGTACTGTCGTTCCATCGGAGATCTTGAAATGCAACTGCTTTCCTTGTATTCAAACGTCATTCATTTTCCTGCAGGAGCGTCTCTTTTACCCACTTTCATTTGTTCTCCAGCCACTCCAGCTTAGCCAATCTGCACTTCCTGAGAACACCAGTTTTTAGCCGTCTGTACTTCCTTTTGGCAGCTTAACTTGCTGCGTTTTATATTTTTTCCTTTGATCAATAAAGTTCAATGTCAGCTGTGTTATCCAAGCATTACTATTAGACCTTGTCCTTCTACGTATATGAACATCTGCGTCCTTCATGACTGTGTCTGTCAGAGCTGCCTATTCTTCTTCTACTGTTTTACTTCTCCAGTTTCCGTTAATCATTGCCTAATGCTCCCTCTGAAACTCTCAACAACCTCTAGTCCTTAAATTTATCGAGGTTCCATCTCCTTACTTTTTAGCTTTCTCCAGACCCTTAAGTTTTAATCTACATTTCACAACCAATAATTTATGGTCAGAGTCTATGTCTGCCCCTGGATATGTCTTACCGTTTAAGACCTGGTTTGAAATCTAGGTATTACAATTATAAAATCGATTTGGTACCTTCCGGTGACTCCTGCTCTTTCCCATGAAAATAGTCGTCTTGCAGGGTGTATAAACCAAATGTTTGTGATGATTAAATTGTGCTCCGCAAAAAATTACTTCAGGCGGCATTTCTTTGATTCCTTTTTCCCCAGACATATTCAACTACCATTTTTCTTTCACTTCCTTTTTCTACTACTGAGTTCCAGTTCCCCATCACATCAGTTTTCTCTCCCTTATCTGTCTGAACAATTTCGTTTTCTTTTTAATTTCCTCATAGTCGGCAGAGATACTTGGCATGTAAACTTGCAATACTGTGGTCCGTGTTGGCTCCGTGTTTATTTTTGCTACGATAATGCGTTCACTATGCTATTTTTTCATAGTGACTTACCCGCATTCCTATTTTGTTATTCATTTAGACCTACTACATCTACATCTACATGGGGTACTGTGCAAATCACATTTAGCTGCCTGGCAGAGGATCCATTGAACCACCATTATACTATTTTATCTCCCATTCCATTCTCGAATAGTGCGCGGGAAGAATGAACACCAGAATCTCTCCGTTCGGGCTCTGATTTCTCGTATTTTATTCTGATGATCATTTCTACCTATGCAAGTGGGAGTCAACAATATATTTTCAAATTCGGAGAAGAATGTTGGCGATTGGTGTTTCCATCACGCCGCAGAGATAAGCGCTGTTAATTGATAAACAAGCAGCTCTCGGCTGACAATAGCCGCTATGTTTAAAATTTTAATAACCGCCGTTGTTGTAATGATTCCCATCCCCGATCCTGTATCATTTCGGTAACGCTGTCTCCCCTGTATCGTGACAATACGAAACGATCTGCCCTTCTTTGAACTCTTTAGATGTCCTCCGTCAAACCCACCTGATAAGGATCCCGCACTGGGCAGCAATACTCCATAAAAGGACGGACAAGCTTAGTGTATGCTGTTTCTTTAGTAGTTCTGTTGCATCTTTTAAAGGTTCTGCCAATAAAACGCAGTCTCTGGTTCGTCTTTTCCACGACATTATCTACGTTTTCTTTCCAATTTAAGTCTGAAGTAATTGTAATTCCTAGGTATTTTATGGAGTTTACGGCCTTCACATTTGATTGATTTATCATGTAAACAAAGTTTAAGGGATTTCTTTTCGTACTCATGTGGACGACTTGTTAGAGTCAATTGCCAATTTTTACACCATACTGATATCTTATTCAGATCGTTCTGCAGTTGGTTTTGATCTTCAGATGATTTTACTAGACGGTAAATGACGGCGTTATCTGCAAACAACCTAAGAGAGCTACTTAGATTTTCCCCTAAATCGTTTATGTAAATAAGAAACAGCAGAGGACCAATAACACTACCCTGTGGAACGCCCGATGTCACCTCTGTTTTAGTCGATGCCTTACCATCGATTACTAGGACCTGAGTCCTCTCTGACAGGAGCGATATACCAACACCACGCAATTTGATAAAAAGCCGTTTGTGAGGTACGGTGTCAAAAGTCTTCTGGAAATCAAGGAATACGGAATCAATTCTGCGACCCCTTGTCAATAGCACACATTACTTCGTATGAGTAAAGAGCTAGTTGTGTTTCGCATCAACGATATTTTCTAAATCCATCTTGACCTTGGACCAATAGATCATTCTGTTCGAGATAATTCATAATATTTGAATACAGGATATGTTACAAAACCCTGCTTTAAATTGAAGTCAATGAAATAGGCTTGTAGTTTAATGGGTTACTCCTACTGCCTTTCTTGAATATAGGTGTGACCTGTGCAACTTTCCAATCTTTTGGTACAGATCCTTCTTTGAGAGAGAGGTAGTATATAGCTGTTAAGTAAGGAGCTATCGCTTCATCATAATCAGATAGAAATCTAATGGGTGCAAAATCCGGACCAGAAGACTTGTTCTTGTTAAGTGATTTTAGTTGCTTCATTACTCCGATGATATCTAATTCTACGTTACTCATCATGGCCTCTGTTCGTAATTTGAAATCTGGGATATTGATTTCTTCTTCTTTGGCGAAAGAGTTTCTAAAAGCTATGTTTATTAACTCTGCTTTAGTAGCGCTGTCATCGGCAGGATCGCCGTTACTATCACGCAGTGAGCGTATTGTTTGTGTTTTGCCCCTAGTATATTTAACACATGACCAAAATCTCTTACGGGCTTCAGTCAAATTTCGAGAAAGACTTTCGTTGTGATAAGTATTGTAGGCATCTCGCATTGAAGTCCTCGCTAAATTTCGAGCTTCTGTGTAGGATCGTCTATCGTGGGGATTTTATGTTCGTTTAAATTTAACATGCCTTTTCCTTTGCTTTTGCACCAGTATCCTGACCTATTTTGTGTACCAAGGAGGATCACCTCCTTCCTTTATTAATTTATTTGGTATAAATCTGTCAATTGCTGTCGATACCACTTCTTTGAATTTGAGCCACACTACATTTAGTGGTAGAAACGAGTGGAAGCTATCTTTCAAGAAGCAATGTATTTTATTTCTATCTGCTTTCCGGAACCCGGAAACCCACCACCCGATGGCGCAAGTCAAGGAATCTGCAACCTACACGCTCGCAGAACCGTCTGATTCAGACCCTCCACTCGGCTCTGTACCAGAGGTCCACAGTCGGTCCTGTCAACTATGCTGCAGATGGTGAGCTTTTCTTTCATCTTGCAAGCAAGACTGGCAGTCTTTACCACTTCAGACAGCCGCTCAAAACCTGAGAAAATCTCTTCAGATACGCAGCGACACACATCATTGGTACCGACGTGAGCCACCACCTGCAGTTGGCTGCACCCCGTACCCTTCATGGCATCCGGAAGGACCCGTTCCACATCTGGAATGACTCCACCCGGTATGCAGACCTACTACAGCGTTACCTGCAATTGATTTGGTATTTATGTCTCTGTATTCTACTGACCAGAAATCCTGTGAATGCTATCACCGAACTTCTCTAATCTGCATCTTCTAACTCCAACGTATCCATGACTCTTTTTAAACTTTCTAACTCAGTCATCATCCAGACTGTTATCGCTTCAACTACTCCCTACAAGAGTATTAACCCTCTTCAGGAGAAACACATTTTGTGTGACCTTTCCTCAGATACCCCTCGTCTGTGTTTTCACCTACTGTATGGCTATATGTATCGTTGAGGCACGCAAGCCACACCAACTCGGCAATGTCTGTGGTTCATGGAGGTGGCTTGAATGACTAGAGACAGGAACTTTATGTTCACAGTACATTAGAATGTTCTGCAGAAATGATTAGCATCTGAACAGTGGAAGACCTCTGTAGGGGGTGTGACGTGTAGGAGAGAAAAGCAAGCCGACAGGTACGTGTGACGTCTGGCGAGGGCTGTGTACTGCAGTGTTGCCTAGTTACACGGGGCTGTGCTGGAGAGCTGTCAGCTGTAGGGAGTTAGACGACAGTAAGATGTCGAGTACAAGCAAAACGGAGGAACTGGATTTTCTTTCTGTGTGGGGAAGTGTATTTCGTCTTGTGCAATGTGGTTAGGTACGAAGTGTTTGGTGTATAACAGATAAGTAGAAACTAGCAAGTAAAATAAAAAGAAATTACAGCGTCATTCTTCGGTGTATTACGCAAATTGTATGTAGAGCTATTGAGACTTAACTACGGGGTCATCCGTCCCTAAACTTACAAACTACTTACGAACTAGCTAACACTAAGGACGGCACAAATATCCATGCCCGGGGGGGATTCGAACCCCCGACCGTAGTAACCGTGACGAACGCGGCGCAGTCCTCTCGGGCACCGCGGCCGGCTTACGCAAATTGGTATGGGAAATATCAAGGAGGAGAACGAGCGCCTAAATGTGGAATTAAAGGAATCTGTTTGAGCTACAGAATAGCTCTACATATAGTTAAGAAAGATAGACCTAGGCTGACTGTACGAAATCGATTGTGATAGCCGCTGAAGAAATGTATCAATATTTGGTAGAATACACTGAAGGAAGTGAGTTTATCTCCGAAAAGTATTATGGACATGGATGTAGGTGTTCGAGAAGAACTGGGTGCTACGGAACGTATTTGTATACGTTGTTTGAGAGCACTGATACAGCACAGTTGCCGGCCGCGGTGGCCGCGGGGACTGAGGCGCTTCAGTCACGGTCTGCACGGCCACTACGGTCGGGGGTTCGAATCCCCCCTCGGGCATGGATATTTGTGCCGTTCTAGTTCGTAAGTAGTTGATAAGTAGTTTGTAAGTTTAGGGACTGATGACCCCGTAGTTAATTCCCATAAGCTGTACAAACATTTAAAAAAAAAAAAAAAAAAAAAAAAAAAAAAAAAAAAAAAAAAAAAAAAAAAAACACTGCACAGTTCGCTATGTTCACTAGGGGCGTCGATTTTTAGATTTTGTCTCTCTTAAGGGACCACCACTATGTATGATATTTTTAAAGGCATTAGAAGAGCTTTTCGTAACATTGGCTAGTGTTGGAATAAGCTTTTCTTTCTGTGCAAGAGGTGTGGCTCCGTCTGTGGTTAAGAGTCAATGAGGGATTAGTAGCACACTTGAAAGGTGGTCCTGATGCAACATGTGAAATCACTGCAAACTAATGCATACTTCATCAAGAGAATCTATGCGCGCCGGCCGCGGTGGCCGAGGAGACTAAGGCTCTCCAGTCACGGTCTGCACGGCCTCTACGGTCTGGGGTTCGAATCTCCCCTCGGGCATGGATATTTGTGCCGTCCTAGTTCGTAAGTAGTTCATAAGTAGTTTATAAGTTTAGGGACTGATGACCGCGTAGTTAAGTCCCATAGACTATACAAACATTTGATTTGTATCTATGCGCAAAATACATTACAACTAAAAATGTTACGAGTGTGGTGGTACATGTTACAATTTCTATAAGATCAAAAGGCCTTAGATTGACACGTTTATTGAAGAAGTAGCCGTCGTTTTCCGGGCGTTTGCTCATTGTGCACACTGTTGCCAGGCGCTGTCCTCTCCCTTCCTCTCCCTCCCCCTCTTCCGCTCGTCTGCTCCTTCCCCTCACTCTGTCCCTCTCTTCCGGCAGTCCTCTGTCCACCTCCTGACTTCTGCGGTCCCCCTTCTTTTCTAGTTTTCCTTGCGCCTTTTCCCGCTTCCCCAGGGGCGCGTCCTGTGCAATCTGCGCGTTGTTTTTAAGGGCCGGATGCCACATCTCTGCCTTGTAAGACCACCGTTATTTGTAAAATTAATTCTCTCTGAAAGGAGCCAGTTAAAAGCTTACTTTAAACACATAATTCTGACTGTAAAAATCAGTTAAAGGCTTCGCGTGAACTACGGACTACTTCCTGCAACATAATCTTGTTCTCCGGCCCAAAATTTAGAACTGACTCAAAATTTACTTTACCAGCAGGAAGACAAAGAGACGGTGGCCGACACACGACGTAGTTCACGAGAATTACACACAATCATTAATATAAAAGCCACCGCGAACTAAACAATTTCATTAAGGTGGCTGATAGAACATTTATGGCGCAACGGAATTAAAATATGATAATTTGCACCTGAATTTGTTCTCAACAATGGTGAAAAACAACATTAAAAAAGGGAACGTATTCGTTAACTGATATTCCTAAGTAGGATAAAGTTTCATTGACGATAAATTATTTATTCAGTTCAAACATGAACAAATGGGGGAACCAATTTTGTTACACAATAAAAATGCATTCCATTGACCTACTAACTTAATCTGAACTGAACATCGTCGGGGGAGGAATTTACAATCAACAAGCATTCAGCCACTCACACTCGCGAAGCCAAGCGAAACTCACCCACCTCAGCGTGCTGATACGAAGCAGAAGCAGGCACCGCTATCGTAGGCGAAATTCAGCGAACCAGGATGTACCACACAACACAAGGAAAATGAACTTCGTAGGTGGCTCTAGTCTGTCTTTCTGTACTTGAGATGGTACGCAATAATAGCGAGATTAATTTCCATTAAAATCAAACCGTGAGTATGCAGACTTATTGAGACACATGGCATATGTCTGCTACATTATATATTCGCACTCCACTGAAGGCGAAGTGCTTAAAGGTCGTATTCATTTCAATAAAAATCAACGGAATTATAGAGTACGAAGCAATAATACACAATAGTAATGCACTGGTATGTGAGCAGTGGCGAGAACTCAAGTGACAAGCTTTAAACCCTTGAAGTCGGAGTTCAGAGCCACGTGGTTCCGACAGCCAGTAAAAAAATACAAAAATTCAATTTCCTAAAAATAAAAAAATAAAGTAGCTACTACATGCAACCCTTATAAATGCGTAGGATATCATAAGGAACCTAAAGAAATACAGCCAGACGTGACTGGAAGCGTTAACACGGATGGATGAAGTCCAGTCTTCAAAAATCAGAAAAACGGAATAAATTCAAAGTCGGAGAAAATCAACTTCGAAATACGGCATGCAGCCCCTAGAATTAAGTGGTATTTCATAAGCAAGCTAATAAAGGGGGTCGTACAAGGCTAGAAGAGAATTTACTGATTGAGTCCGAATGAAAAGTACAAGTTTGGAAACGAAAAAGCAATTTAAAATAGACGGAGAGGAAATCCCGATGTACTAGGGGAAATAAGAAAGATACATGCATAATGTTTTGCCTGAAGGGCATGGAAAGAGCCACAGGTGTAGCTCAAGGCTTTGTTCTAAGAACACACCACGTGGAGTACATATCACTTGCGGAAGAAGAAAACGGAAAAGAATATTTCACATGCACTACAAAGAATAAAAATATTTCTGCACATTGGTTGCATTCCACAAAGCTAGAAAGAAATTAAACCGAGTATGTACACCACCATCTAGTCTCACGAAGGTTACCAATTCTCAGTTGTTATCAAACCGAATTAGTTACATCTTCACCGCACTTACCTATGCAAAATTACCAAAATGAAATTGAATACACTTCTGTACATGATCGAAGAAACTTATTCCGGATAATGAACCTAAGTTCTCAAGTCTTACTTGAACACCAGACAAAAAATCACTACCATCTCAAGGGAGGACAGAAAATCAGAACGTCTTACCAGGTGGAAGCGCAGCCACAGAGTGACCAGACGGCCAGCGAGCCTTCGCTAGGGCCAGAAACACAGTATTACAGAAACTAACATTTAAAAACATGAAATGAAATGCTATTCCTTATGCCTCCGGACGAAAGGGGTTCTCGTTTAGCAAAAAAGCCCGCCCAGTGAACTTAGATAAATTACAAAGTTAAAAACCTAGGCAAGACGGCAGACGTCTTTCTGCCTCCCCCCACACTGTGTCAGCTTTGGTGGTGATCACTGAAACTGAAGTTTATTGCATGCGTCATACGGTAGGTTGTGGGTTATAAAAACCTTTTCCATGATAAAAAAAAGGGTAAAGCGGTCAACAATCCGAAGATTGGTTTGAACACCACAGTGCTTTACTAGGCATGGTCCTGTTTGGAGGTGGTATGCCGTTGCCTTTCTCTGACCTTCGAACTGACTTACCCAGCCAGTTATAGGGGGACCTACAGTTTAACGTGGGTTCCGAACCACGGTGCTGCTCGATATTTTTCACATGAGCAATACTGCCAGAGGTGAAAGAAGTGTAAAGTGACAGATAAAAATCCTAGGACCTGGCGGGGATCGAACCCGCGACCTTTGGATTTGTAGTCTGGCACTCTACCACTGTGCAACCGAGGCGCACTTTTCCATGATAACATACATAAATGAGCCAACTTTCATGGTAATTGGTGAAGAAATGTCAAAGTCTGACGTAAGATGCCATCTGCCATGCATTGTACGAAATATTTTATACCGGTGCGGACTGACCTGTACCGTACAATAATACAATTTTGCAGATTCATTCAGTTCTATATTTGCATAATGTCTGTGAAATGTGTTTCGACTAGAGTTAGTAGTAAAGACGACATGTATTAAAACGGCATCACTATGTGGCAGTTTTTCAGTGGTCATGATGTCATGTCTCCTGAACAATGTGTCGTACGGCCTATACCTTCTCGAAAGTGCAACCAATATGGTGACGAAAATTCATCGCAAACGTATGAACGGTACGACGGTACATAAAATACGAACAAACATACAAACAAACATTCATTTTTATATAGCTAGACTAGCTGTAAACCCGTTGTTGCCCGGGTGTTTATGTAACCTACACTTTCGTAGTCCATATCCCCTACCCCCTCTCTGCATGCACCTCTTTCTGTCCCATCTCTCTGTTCGTTTCCAACTTTCCCTCTCTCGGTAAAGTTTTTTGCAAGGTATCATCTGTCATGTCCATTCAAACATTTATGTATCCAGTGATCTTTCACTTGGTTTAAAGGCCATGTGTGCAAAACTATATAAAGATTGGAGGAAAACTATGCATTTTGAATAATTCCCTAAGTTCAGTACCCTCCACCATGCACCGAACGACATTTTATACAGACAGTGACATTCCTCTTGTTTTTTAAGGTAGAGTGTGCAAAAATTCATCAACATTGAAACAAAACTATAGATTTCTAAGCAATAGTAACGCAGGGTCACATTGAAAAAACGCACTTTGTTGTTCTCAGATATTCCAGTTTTACTTCATAGAACCCTTGTTCTAAGAATAACAAAAATGATCTGTGAAATCGGTGGAGACGTTCTCAATTTATGGCGCGACCAAGGAATTTCGGAATCCATTTTTATGTTGCAAAGTACCCTCCCCCACGCACCATATGTAACTTAAGGTAGACCGTGACCTTCCTCTTGTTTTGAAGGTCAAGTATCTACTCCACTGCATTTGTCGCGAATATTCAGTCGCCAGTGACTGGTAACAGGTGCATGAGACTCCCAATTACGAGAAAGCTAAAAGAATGGACTCGCATAATTGCAGACGAACATCATTAACATCCGTTTGCTGCGAAACTAATGAACTTATTCTCAGTTCGAATATAAGAGAATTCCTTGAGACGGAGAAACGTCTGTCCATACATCAGAACGGGTTTAGAAAGCATTCCTCGCGTGAAACTCTGCTTGTCTTTCTTTCACTCGGTATATTGAGAGCAGTGGAAGACGAGCTACATACAGACTGCATATTATTTGTTTTCCAAAAGATATTTCACACAGTGCCGTACTGCAGGTTGTTAACGAAGGTGCGAGCATATGGAATAGGTTTACAGGTGTATGAGCGGCTCGAATACTTGTTAAGTAACAGAAACTAGCACGTTGTGATCGACGGCGAGAGCTCATAAGAGACAACGGTGTCGTCAAGAGGGGCCCCATAAAGATGTGGTACGACCGCTTTTATGTATGCTGACGGTGCTGAGTTGCACGGGAAGGCGTCGTCACTGAACGAATGTAATAGCATGCAAGATGACTTGGACAAAATTTATAGTGCGCGTGAGTATGGCAGATAGCTCTAAATGTTGGGAAACGTAAGGTCATGCAGACGAGTAGGAAAAACAATGCCATATTTTTTGTATACACTACTAGTAGTGAGCTGCTTGATTCAGTCATTTCCATTAAATGTCCACACGTAAGGTTGCAGAACTATACAAACCGGAACGAGCATGTGAGGTCAGTCGTGGGGAAGGTGGCTGGCCAACTTCGGTCAATAGGGACAATTCTGGGAAGATAGTGTCCGTCAGCGTCTTCAGTATTGCTGAAGTGTTCGGGATCCAACCAGATCGATTTAAAGAAAGACATGAAAGCAATTTAGAGGCGGCCTGTTAGATTTTTTACTGGTAGGTTCCATCAACTCGAGAGTGTTGCATACTTGCTTCCGGAACTCAAATGGGAATCGTTGGAGGAAAGGCGATGTTCTTTTCGAGGAACACTGTTGAGGAAATTTAGAGGGCCAGAATTTTCAGCTGACTGCAGAACGATTCCACTGCCACCATCTTACATTTCGGGTTAACACCACACAGATAACTCGCACAGCGGCACACAAGCATCGGTTTTTGGCTCGCTCTGCCTGGTAGTCGAACAGAAAGGGATATGACCGGTAGTGTCACGAGGTACCCTCTGCTACGCACCTTCCTCTGGTCTGAGGACTGTGTATGTAGATGTAGAACGGCAATTGTGTTTATGATTGCTGCGATGTTTCTTCAGCATGTCTGTAGTCTCAGACAGAGCATGAAAAACTTCAACATAAGTTTCATCCTATTTCAGTCTTGTCGCTAGCATTGCTTTCATAGTTTGTACAACAAACTGGTCCATATATTGTACATCTTGGAAAATGCCGTTTCACTAGCAACTTCTACGCAATTAATATACAGTAACACCACAAGGCATACAATACACTCGGAGATGATTTCTAGCGAGTAGAAACCAGCTTTTTGTTCTGTGAGAGAGAATTTTATATGCACTAGTCCTGCGGCTGGTACACAACATGACAGGTTGTCAGTGACGGCGATTCTGCATTACATGGCGGAAGTCGCAACTTTTCAAGGCTATGCTGTATCAGCTGAAGCCTACTACATCAACGCAACCTAGCCACTGATTACGTCGGTTTAAATGACGAAGCAGCCCAGTCACACACCAAACCTACAGACTGGCTTTTTAATAATTTTTGCCTTTATGTTACAAACCGGACGATCAAGTCATTTTGTATCTGACGAACTGAGGGAAAAAAGACAGACAGACCTGACCAATAATCCCCGAAAACCATCCTATAAGTTACACGTAAAAACAATTAAAGCATAAGTTATACACATGCAAGGATCCTTCTTCAGTGAGGAGGCACTCCAAGGCCCTTACTCTTACGGGAATCAGTTTACAAAATTACGAGTTTGAGCAATAGTGGGCCGCGTAAAGTTGAGAATTTGTATCTGGCGGGAGACGTGCTTAGGCAATCCGCGTAGTTACAACGATCGCAGTGGAGTAGGGATCAGCTCACCTGCATAGAAACCAGGAGACCCGGGTTCGAATCCAAGCTGGATACACATTTTGAATTTTTCCCATTCGCAGTTAATGTCATACATTCCGCTATATGGACAATTAAAGCACCTGAAGATGCAACTTTTACTTGCTGCGAAACCGGCACTGCGCGTCTCCAGGACTCCAAATAAAACAATAACAGCTAATGTCGATCAACGGCCTTTCATTCAGTTATTTCCAGTTTTAGTTATTTTAACATCTACATTTCTAACTGTTTGAAAGTTTCCTTTAATTACGTATTTTTGTTCTGTGCATAATGATGTAAGTGGGACCTCTTTGATAACAGTAGACTCTCTTTGCCCAACAGTTGAATCAGCTTAACCAAAAGATAAAATATATTGGTATATCGAATGTTCAGTTAAATAAATCGTTTCTTGACTGATAAATCCACGACAAATATGTGTTCGGAATTGCCTCTACATTGCCACCGGCCATCCTGATATGCGTTTTTTTTTTGTGATTTCTCTAAATCACTCCAGGCAGATGCCCGACGGCTCATTTCAGGACACGGTCAGTTTCCTTACCCACCCTCAGCCAAAAGTTAATCACGCCGTTTGCTCAGTCTATAAAGACCTTCCTTCTAAGTAATTCAACAACAAAGTTGAAAGTCCCGAAAAAGGGGATAAAAATCTGTCTAACACCGTGTCTCATTGTTTTAGCTTATTTGACTTTTAGATGTAATGCTCCATGTTGACTTGCATATACCGAACAACTTTTCCAACATATGCACTTGATTTTCTGCTCATCGCTCGACGTAATACTGCTTCTAAAGCTGCCTACAGTTAGTGTGGTACATGCGCTTTAACACGTCATCTTCGCATAATTAATAATATTGAATCATGCATAAAGCAGATGTAACAGCCAGAATGCTTACGCAAATTAAAGCTGCGGATGGTGGAGCTTCAGCATTCATGTAGTCTTTGACAGCGCTTTACCATAAATGCTACAGAGAAGGTCGTACGTTCGTTTCATTTCAGTGTCTTTTTCATCATTCCTTTCCCGTCACACTGTGCTGGTGAAGTAGGGAAGGCCAGTTTAAAACGGCGCTACTCCGGTAGACTGGTTCTGGCATATCTCTAGGTCCGTTTGAAGAGTTACCAGAAAGCTACTTGAAGAGCCAGCAAATACCCGCTACTGCGCATGCGCGGCAGCGGTGGCGTGTCCATGCTTGGTGTTTGCGTTCTTTGAACACCCATCTCGTTTTATTTATCCTGTTTACCCCCTTCGCTAGTGCAGCGTGAAAAGACAGCAGAATGAACAGCAATGACGCGAATGTTATTTACATGACGTTTAATTTGATTTGTTTTTTCATCACTTATCATTTACAAAGTTACACGAGATGGGTTTCATCAATAGACATGAATGATACACATAATACATAGAAAAATATATGCAATATATCACAGTACACTACTTACAAAATACACAGTTTCGTATTTCACTAAGGAAAGTTGTTGGTACTTTTTTCAGATTATATTTTATTTAAATAGGCTAGACTTTGGCCATATAATAACTTTCTGTTAGAAGAAACATTTTGACAGCTCTTTTATTTATTTATTTTTATTCGTTTAATGTTGAGAGTCAGCTTATTGTACAATAATGTCCTGAGTTTTCACTCTGCGTTTTCTTGTCAGGTGCA
Organism: Locusta migratoria; assembly: GCA_026315105.1. NCBI lineage: Eukaryota > Metazoa > Arthropoda > Insecta > Orthoptera > Acrididae > Locusta > Locusta migratoria. The sequence continues at coordinate 53,622,366 of CM048744.1, forward strand.
GGTGCTTCCAATTTGAGTATTATGGTTATACAGGGTGTTTCACTAAGTGTGTTTGCCTCTGTAGCTTATAAAATAGGTGACGGGAAATTTTAATGCGGTAGGTCAACACAAGAAATGTTACACTTTCTGCGGAGCTATGAACATAGTTTATTGTATCATTTTCCAAAGAGTTACAGCACAAATATATAACTTTTTAAATGGAACATTTTTTTTCTATCGTTCATTGGATTCTTTGAAACCAGCTGCGTCCAAATCAATTTCAACTACAATCCTATCACTGTTAGTTTGGGAGCTACAACCATTCAAAGTTTCAGGGGCAGATACCACACGCTGTGTGGTGGGTGATGGATGTTATGGCGGTGGGAAGTTGATTTACATGAGATGTTCAAATGTGTGTCCATGTTCTTCAATGCATAATGCAATGCGCTGTCGAAATGATCTGCGGACGAGATGTAACATCGCCGGTGTGACGGAGCAAGATGCGTCCTCAATGCACCGTTTTAGATCATCTGAGGATGTGGGCTCAGTGACATAAACACGATCCTTTAGATATCCCCACAAAAAGAAATCTACTGGTGTTAAATTGGGCGACTTTGCGGGCCATGAATGAGGACCATGGCGCCCCAACCCTCTTCCTGCAAACCTGTTGTTTTGAATTCTGTTAACTTCTACAGGTGATGTTATAAGAATAAAGAAGAGCGTACAATTACAAGAGAAACATACAGTAGACTAATTTGTCCAGTTCTGAGGTAACTTCCATTTTAAACAAGGGCGTGGCGTGTATCCCCACTACAAATAACAGAGCTTCGCGCATGCGCGAATCTGGCTGCCAGAAAAATTTCCTCGGGCAGCATCTGACTACCTGCCCCTGCTTGCTAGCAGCTCTTCGAACAGCTGGCGCCCTACATCAAGTAGCCAGACTCGGGGCCAGGCGATCTTCAAACGCGAACTTTCGTAGTGCGCATGCGCGGTAGCCAGAAAGCAACTCTTCGAACGAAGCTGTTTCCACGGACACTACCCAACCGCCGTCGGAGGTCGTTGGTACAGAGCTCAGTTGTGCAGGGGCCGCGGCGTGCTTCGCATGTGTTCCCCCACGCGCCTTTGTTTACTTGCGCCGACGAGGGTCGCCGTGGAACTTGCGTGTTGCCACGCCCGCGATATCTGATGGTGAGAACTGTGCTGGCAGCAGTGCCTAACCCGTCCTACGCTAAGTTACATTTCTTCCCGCTATGTGCTGAATTGCGTTTAGATACTTATACCGAGGATAAATGAACGTGAAATGTCATTGTCCCGCGATCGCCGTTTGTGGAAAATGTGTAGAACTGTAACCAACTTCTTTAAAAAAAATTCTGGGGACACATCAGCAGCATTGCTTGAAGTTATTAGTTTTGGAGGTGACATTTTAGTTAAGAGTCGGCGAAGGTAACGAAATTGAATGCCAAATAAAGATTGTGGTAGGACGGATCTTTTGTGTAGCTCAATGTTTGTTTACGCCATATTTACAAACTACATAATATTAAAGTTTTCATCATAAAACTTAATCGTAAGATAAATCCAGCAAATGTCATTTTGCAAGATACTAGATATTTTTATGCATCATATGGACATATATCGTACGAGAATTACAAAAAAGTGTGTGTGTGTGTGTGTGTGTGTGTGTGTGTGTGTGTGTGTGTTTTGGGATTAGAAAGTTTTTTCCAGTCTTTATATATAAATTTACAATGTTGCATTCAGCAATGGATTTTAGAAAATTAACATTCCTAGTTTTGAAATTTTATTCAGTGACTGAATACAAATCCGGTTTTATTAATCAAATAAATAAACTTAAATATTTGTTCGTATATGCAAGGAGTTCCAGCGTTTAAGAAACGCCTTTGACCCACGGCACCTCCATATTTAAGCAACCTGACTGCATGACGCCATCCATATTTAAGCAACCTGACTGCATGACGCCATGTTCTGTTGATTTTGTTCTGTGAGCCCGTTCGCGCTTGTTCGTGTCAGTGCGTAGAACAGATACCGGTTCTGAGGCCGGAAGGCTTAGTGAATGAAATATTTCCTCGGGCCTGTGATCTGCGTTCAGCAGACGAGTAGGCTGTGTGGAGCAGGGAGAGGCAGCCACTGGGGCTGCTTCAGACAGTGGTGCCTCATAATCAAGAAGCACAGTACCGGGTTATGGCTGCTACTTTGACGTAATCTCTGCAGAAAATTTTTGCACCTATAATAGCCAGAGAGTTTACGTATCGTGCTTTGAGTTGGATGTGCGTGAATAAAACAAAATATACCTCACACAACCTAGTATGATAGAAGTTTGAAGAAAATAGGAATTTCTATTCGGTTGAGAAAACATGTGCAAAGTTGATACCTGCTATTAATGTCTTAATGCAACACCACGTAGTGATTCTTTGGTCTGTATAGATAAAGAATCCGCCGAACAGTTATCAGAATAGTTAATTGCAGTAATTTGTGAACATTGTCTCAAGATAAGGCTTGGGAAAAAGTTGAACCAGTATTGTTCATTACACATTTTCCTGCATGGCGTATTTCGTTAATACGAACAGTAAACGACATGACGGTGCGAAAAAGTTTTTCAAGATTTCGATGTTTTGAATTCCACACCAGTTTACATTTTTGCCCAGTTATTAATGCAAATGAACGATTTAATAGTGAAAGTATCTAGATTGCCACTTCACGAATCTTTCGTGCATAGTTTATATTACAGCACCTGATTGTGAATGGTGGCTAACGCAGAAGTTACCACCACTGCAATTTTCGAAGTTTACTTAAGTCAGATTATAATGCGTGATAGTAATCCTGATTTTTAACTTTCCTGGTATAAAAGTTTTCCTTCTACCACTATCTACGGTTAGGTATATACATCAATTTAGTTTTGTGTATACCAATGAAAAAACCTTGGTATTAGGCTTGTATATTAAAAATCGTTTTATTCACTGAGGTTAGTTTTTCAACAGAATACTTTCACGAATACTATTTTAACAATGTACCAACAGATATAGTAGGCGTACTAGCTACCGCAGTGTGCTCATCACTGACTCACTCCCATCTCAGGTCCCGTTTTGTTGAGCAACAGATTTCAGCGTTTTTGTGTTGCGTCCTCCTAGAGGACTTTTCCAAGACATTCGATACAGACGTTAAAAAGCGTTTTTACTAAGCGTCATTCCTAACGGTTTCGAAGATCGTTATTTTTTATCGCACTTGAACATCGGTTGATAAAAGGGTTAAAATGTAGTTCAGGTGTGGACGCCTTCTGCTCGTAGAAGTTGGTGACGCCGCTCTGAATGATGTGAATACGGCCAGTCTGGAGTGGCGTTCAGCCAGCTAGTACTTCATCAGTCTTCCATTCAAAGGGCTTGTTCTAATCCCGAAATATTGAATGTGTAGAGTTTCATTGGAAATAAAAACTGCTGCCAGATTGTGGATGGAAAAACACGATCACTACCGGGGTGTTAAAATTTTTCTGACAATTTGGAGCATTTAAATTCAATAACATTCCTCTAATTTTTTTCCCAGTTAGAGGTGCATAATTTTTAAAAAGTTGTTTTAAGATCTATAGTGATTACGTCTCGGACCAAACTGCAATCTCTAACTTTTACTTCATTTAAAACTCATTTTTTGTGACTGAAACATTTACCCTGAAACTTGGCAAACATATTTCGGTATTTTCTACAGATATCACGATTTTACAGTGTTGCGATTGTAAAACTTATTTACGTCAACACCGAATTGTTTACAAATCGCAAAGGCGTCCTTAATAACTCTCTACATGTCACTCCATATTGATTGCCTTAAGTTTCCATCATTCATGCTGCTACACACATTTATACGTAAAGCGGAATTCGCCGTATCTAAAGTTAAGAGAATTCATCATAGAAAGGGTGCCTTCGTGTACGGCATAACTGTAGACTGGGATACACCCGTCTGCTTTCACACATGACATCAAGATGTCGGAAAACCAGTATACGGGATATCTTAATACATCTGTATTGAAGATACAAATAATCTGTAGTTATTACAGATAACAGAATGTACCATCGATCACAGGTCTTAGCCCAAAAATTCGCGCCTTCGGCGCTCACATACGAAAGAGAATCTCTCGGTTAACCTACACTTGACCATCATAGAAGCTATGATCACTTTTTAAACACAATATTAATCTGTTTTCTGTTTGTAAACAATCGTCTTTAACTCAACCATCACATAATCACTCGCGCCTTCAACAAGCAAGCACGTACCTCGAAACTACCGCGCTGCGATGACGTCACGGGTCAAAGCTGACAGGCGGTATCCCGGTCTACAGGTGAGCCCCGTGTACTACCATTAGCAGCAAAACCTCGTTTGGAGATGGAGAAACGTTCACGTAAGTAAAACGGTGCCAAGCCTGAAGCGACTACGTCTTAGGGGTCAACTGAAGTCCGCGATACGACTAGTCGGCTTTGACCAATGACGCTATATCTGAGTGAAAGACGATAGTTTGTTTACACGCAGAACATAGCCTACGATTTGGTGTTTAAAAAGTGATCTGTAGCTTCTCTTTGATGGTTAGGTGTAGGTCAACAGAGACTTACTTTCGCAAGTGAACGCGGAAGGAGCGAATTTTTGGGCTGAGACCTGTAATCGATGGTACATTGTTGTAATCTATAATTTTCGAGAATAATCAATTATCTACAGTGCATAAGTATTACGATATATCGTATTTTTATATTTGTTGATAGTGTTTTAGTTCGTATATCTACGTATAGTATCTTGAGATTGATATGACGTCATTGGTTAAAGCCGACGGGTTGTATCGCAGTGTTCAATTATGTCTAAGTAACTCGGACAGTTAACTCATATAGACTGAATTTTCAGTGTTCAGCGCGAAGTGTCCCTGTTCTGGAATTGTCCGGCAGTTTGAAGCTCTGGTTAACCAGGAATCGAACTTGGGATCCCTCATTTCATAAGGTCTATATCGACCGAGCGTCGACGTAACTCCTCACCTCAACTCAAAACTCTATTTACCGGTCACATTAAGTTTCAATGAAATAAATTTCTTGCTGGGGGAAGGTTATACCCAAAAACCACAATTTCCCAGAATATCTCAGCATGTATCACTAAATCCTTGTTCCAACGATGAACGAGATTTTTATACATGAGGCAAACTGTAATTTTTCACTTTTCAACTTTTCTATGGAAGGACCAAAAAGAATTGAAATCCGACGGAGCCAAGTCTGGACTGCAGTGAGGATGAGGTCTGATTTCCAGCACATATTTCAGCGGTTTGTTGGGTCGGTTGGATATGGTGGAGCCTTGTTATATAGCAATATCCCTTACAGAAGCAGGTAATTTAGCATGCTGATGTTCGAAGAAGAAACTGTCATAAACATGTCGGACAAACTATTCTCAGACACCGTTTTGACCAATGACGTCACATATGACGTCATACATAATCGATACTACCAAAACGTTTACACAACACGGCGATATAATAACATACACGACTAATAGGAATATATTAATCGAAATTAACGAGACCAGCGCGGGAAATTGGTGTTTTTGAGCGGAGACATACTAAATTAAACTGCATTCACACTCCGAATATAGAACAAACCTGGTATCGATAACTAGATTAGACCTATTTAGATCAAATGTAATATTGTCGATACTACCCCTATATTTCATTCACAAAGAACCTATCCATCTCCCGAAACTAGAAGTCACACACGTAAATTGTGGAATGGTATCGGTAGTTAGATTTCACCAAATCTAATTAACGATACCACATCTTCAAAATACACTTAATAATTAGGTAATTCTAAAGAAAGCTTACACTCGAAGTTGTATGAACTGGAATATGTCGATCATACAACTTTTAATCTATTTTCTGAACCGGAAATTCAGGCGCTACGCGCACTCACGTACTAAAAGAAAATCTTGTTTAACTTATACCAAACCTTCTTATGGCTACGTTACATATAACTTTTTTTAAATATAAAGTTAGGTTAGGTATAGGTCAAACAACACCTAAACTTTCAAAAATAGAATAACACTAAAAGGATAATATAACGCCACCTAGGTGTCGTCAAAAATATCAGACACGTAAACAGTGAGTATTGAAACCATGCGCGGGACAGAATTAAGTTATACATGACGTCATTGGTCAAAGCGGTATCGGAGACTAGATTTGACCTACACGTCTTCCCGCGCATGCTTGCGTTCTGAATTTAACTGGTACGGTTGATCTTTTTTCCTTTCCATGTTTTCTTCTTTTGAGGGTTGTCGTTCAAAATGGAGGGTGTGAATACCACCACGCGTTAAAATCTTGGTTGGAAAAGTGGCATCCTCCCGTCTGCTTGTTTGCTTGTTACTGATGTTCCATACTGTCGGAACTTATGTTTTAGCTCCATGTTCAGCAGCAATACGTCGGTCTTGGCGAGTGGTGTCAATTAGAGTTTCAAGCGAAGAGATGGACACTCCAACTGGGCGCCCAGAATGTTGCTCAACAGAGGCTCCACCGTTTTTGCACTGATCCATCCAGTCACAAATATTACATAGAACTTACAGTAAAACCATTCAAGATGATTTTTACTTTTTCTGAAAAATGGGACATTCTTATTTTGAAGTTTCGTAGACGCCATGCTTAACTGCCGTATTGTGTGAACAATGTCTCGTAAGCTGTTAACTCATCCCTAAAGTTGTGGAAGTAGCAAGCGCCTCTTACAAACTTATGTCCCTGCATCAATTACTTTTTGATTTCTACATGGGGGGGGGGGGGGGGGGGGGGCGAGAGGGGAGGAAGCTACCGTATCACATTTCCCTAGTACATTTTTGGCAATAATTTGCCTCTGAATACTCACTTCGCTAAGAGTGAAGACTGAATACTAAGTTGGTACATCGTGTAGCTTTTGAGGTACAGAATAAAATGAAGACATATTTTAGGCATATCTTGATTAAAACAAGGGATCTATTGGTGGGTCACATTCTTAGACATTAAGGAATCGTCAGTTTATCTACGGAGGGAAGTGTGTGGTGGTAAAATTTGCAGGAGGAGACAGAAGAGTACAGTAAGTAGGTTAAGGGATGTGGGTTACCGTTCTTATTCAGAGATGATGCTTGTGCGGGGTAAGATAGCGTGCTGAGGTGCATCAAACCGGCATTTGCACTGAAAACTGTAATCTGGAACTTAAAAATGGCCCGCAGTTAATGTTACGCTCCTGTGAAAATTGGGCATTAGTTTCACTTAGTCCTCACACATATTTCCACAAAATTTGGCTTCCGATCACTAGTTCATGAGTGAGGGGAGATGGGGCGTCTTAAAGTGGTACAGCTTTAATTATAATCACGCTGTACATTTAAACTTAATGGCCTTACATAAAAGGCGAAGAAAAGTTCACAGACTTCGCAACGTAGGACTGCTCAGATACTACCAATACAGAAGTCTCATTGTGGTCCTGTGCGTATTTCCGGCAGGAAATGATCCAATATTGGCAATCCGGCAACTCTGTAATCTGATGGACGGTAACTGTCAGCATACGTAAGTGGTGCTCTGTATAATTTTGGTTACCTTGCAGGAAGTGTACAGGGTTCTTCATGGAGGTGTAGTTAGTTTCTGATGAACTACAGCGATTACAGATGGTCTTTCAACATACTATTTGCGCTTATATATTACGAACGCTGAAACTGAAGAAAATCTTTTTCATTTTTAAGCTTTTAAATCAGTTTTTTACGTCTTGGACGTGAATTCACACTTTCACCTGCTAAATTTCGTACCTGTTCTGTGAACCGTTCCCCCTAATAGTACTGACTCTTATGTGTCACGCTCAGGTCCATGAAACTTAGACCTAAGTGAAGAACAGAGCTAACAACGTTAGCTGTGCAAATGTTCATCACCAAGGATGCACCAATCACGCCTTTTAGCAATGAGTCTGATAAGCACATGCTGTTTAAACACTATACGTTTTTTTGTACCGATGGAAAATGTAATATCTCGACCGTTAGTTAGTCTGCCGTGATTCAAAATTTAACGTTTCAAGATTACTAGTGTCGGTATTAATCATGCAGAACAAAAGCTCAAGCTATTTGTAGTAATCGATGGGAACATTGGGCGAGGGTACACAGAAGAGGTTTGGAATCTAGTAGTGAAGTTGTGTGAAGCACTTGACATTCAGAACGTGCAAAAGGCTATCTTGAAAGCTGACCAATGAAACTGATTGCAATTCCATGTGTATCCATAGTACGATAACAAAAGGTAATGTGATGTTCTAAATGAATTTAATTACATCTGCTGTGCAAAATTCACACTTAAATTGATTTTTGCTTCCACTAATTGATACATTAAGATGGCGGTGAGTTAGTTCTTGCCTAATGATAAAGAGAATGAGATTTGCTATAGATTTTTACGAATCAAATGTTTTTCAACTGAAGACATAGTTTTGGAAATTACTGTTACATTCTGATGGGCTTAGTTGCGGCTTGGCATCATTATCAAACAGTTTTCATTAACCCTTTGCGTCACAGTGCTTTCACTGAAAAACAACTTCTTGCTGTGCCGCACCCCCTTGAGTCATAGGTGACTCACTGAAACCACCGTCTCACGCTAGAGCCCTAAAACACTATTATAATGGAGGTTTCTGTGGAAAAAAGAGAAACCAATGAACCGCATTTGCCTGGTCATAGCAAATCGAAATGTGCAAAAAGTTAAAAAAAACAACAAAAAAAAAAAAAAAAACAAAAAAAAGGCTACATGGGAAAAGATGGTTATGCAGTGTCTGTGATGTCGGAATGTGCCTGACTGATAAAAAACCTGCTTCTTATCATAAGAAATAGTTGCTGTATGTAATGTATTTAGAAATTTTGCATTAAAAGAAAATATTTTTTTGGGTTTAGTTTAAAAAACTAAAAATAAAATAGTTGTGTATTAATGAATGTTAAAAACTCAAAATTAGTGGTCTCTTTCAAAGACATTGGAAAATCCTTTGTCATAGTGGTTTCACAGTGAAACCACCTCTGCATATTTTTTAAAATAAAAATTGAAATTAAGACAATCTGATGTGCTCCGGTAAGGCATAAATGAGAGAACCAAATTTCAATGCCTACCAAAACTATGTATGACTCAACGGGTTAACATCTCATAGAAAACATCATGAGAGCTTACTAAAGGTGTCTCATACGTGTATCTAGCTTACTAAATGACTAATTGCACGGTATTGATCTGTTCGTGATGTCTAACACGGGGTGTCGTGTTAGGGTAGTAGTGGTAGATATTTTGAGTGAGTGTGCGCGGCAGGCGTGTTGTGTGTGATTTTTTCCGTCGTTGTGCTGCCGCAGGTGGTGCCGGCGAAGGGGCAGCAGCCGCTGCAGAGCCACGAGGTGTCGTCCAGCCGGCCGCCGCTCACCCACGCAGAACACAGGTGAGTACAGAGAAGAGCCGCGCTTTCCCTGCCAGCTGACACAGTGCCACACTGTCTTTCCTGGACCGGCGCGTATGTTCACCGGTATCGGAGTTTAGAACCTTTTTTATATTTATGGCACGTAAAGTTCAGAACTTAAATATCATCCAAAGCCATTCGACGCAACTCTCAAATTCTCGCAAAAATCGACTTTGAAGTTTGCAAGTGCACGCAAGAACTAATAATGAAAAGTTGCAGCGTCTGTCGGTGTAGCTCAGGTGATAGCGTGCTGGACTTACAGCCCTAGGGTCGGTGGTTCGAATCCCTCCGTGACAGGTTTCGTTGTTCGGATATTTACACCATTTTCAAGTGTCCTCAGTGGCACGTCATGGGGAGCGGATCGTACCGTCCTGCTTCACCTTTACCAGGCCATTGTTCAGTCGAAGCTAGACTACGGAAGCCTTGTATACTCTTCTGCACGGCCGTCGATTCTCCGCCGTCTCAACTCTATTCACCATCGGGGATTACGTCTGGCGACCGGTGCATTTTATACCAGCCCTGTTGAAAGTCTGTATGCCGAGGCTGCTGTATTACCCTTGACCTCTCGGCGTGACATACTCTTGTGTCGGTACGCATGCCGCCTGTGGTCGATGCCCAACCATCCTTCTTACCCGTTATTCTTTGATGACTCGCTCGATCGATTTTACCCTTCCTTCCACCTTTCGGTTGAGCGACAGCCCATTGCCACCGTGGCATCAGGCCCAGGTTCACACTCACCTTGAACTTAGTTCGCTCCCCAAGGAGAGCACCCTGGATTTGGTATACCGCTCGAGGCTTGTCGAACTCCGTTCGCGGTTCGATAATGCCATATTTATTTACACTGATGATTTCAAGAGCACTGACGGTGTCGGATCTGCCTTCGTCGTCGGGGACAACCGTTTCCATTACTAGCTCCCTGACCGGTGCTCGAATTTCACGGCTGAGCTTTTTGCCCTCCACCATTCTGTTTTGTATACCTGCCGCAACCGCCAACCTTTCTATGCCATCTGTTCGGACTCCCTTATTGCCCTGCAGAGTCTTAAGGACCCTTTCTCGACCCATCCTCACGTGTATCGGATCCAACGCTCCCTCCAGTTGCTAGCAGACGACAGCTGTCATGTTACTTTTCTGTGGGTCCCTGGCCACGTGGGTGTGCTCGGGAATGAGACCGCCGACATTGCAGCCAATGTGCTCATACATCTAGCCGGGGCTGCCTCATATAAAAGTTCCTTGCCGACCACGACCTGTAATTTCTCAGTGACGTTTCTCCAACTCGTTTTAATACCTCTAACGGCACTTTCTTCACCAAATATCTTGCACTCCCTGCTTTCAATTCATTGGTCACCAAATAATGACCACTGAGATGATCTCGTTGATTCTTGCACCCCTCTCCAAAGTGACGAGGAATTTTCCGTCGGCTAATTGGCAACTGTGTACATCCCAGGTTATTTCGACGAATGCCGGACAGTTGCCACGCCGGACATTTTCCACATCTCACCCTTCTCCAGGTAGGTTGAACAGCGCCCCCCCCCCTCCCCGTAGGCAAGGGATGCCCTTCCTCGTACTCCTGCTGAAACCTCCGTCTCCACATCTTACTCGATAAGCCACTACGTAACAGACCTTTTTCTGCGATATCTTGCAAAATGTACAGCTTCTTTTCAATCCCATAATCGAAATATAACATATGGGAAACAAGGCAATACCGTCGTCTACGGCACTGCGTAATTAGGCGCAGTTCTTCCAAGTAAAAATATGGATCCATTCTCCCTGCATCTGTATGGTAGCTTCCTCCTACACTTTGCGACAGTAACAGTGCATCGCTATGGGAGGAACACGAAAGGAACGATGTAAAGAGAATGCGAATGTTACACAAATGCAGTGATCAAAATTAAATGATTAGCTATTTTAATTACTACAATTGCATGTTCAAAAAAAGTGCAGAAAGAACGAAACACTCCATATAATTTACTCTCTAAAATCCGATATCCCTTGCAGTGAAATATTAAAGTGCATTGGAACAATATTCAAAACAGTGATAGAAAATGCATTCAGAAAATAGAGGTGAGAGCGTCTTTTAAAAGATCACCTAAAGTCGACTTTCAATTTTAAAGTGTTGGAAATAGGGAAATGAAGTAATAAAGAATGCTTACCTTATAACGTACTGTTGTTTACATTGCTTTGGTATCTACAGAGTTGCAGAGAAAGCATCCTAGTTTAAGATAAAGCCATAATTACTATCATCTGCTCAACAGCAGAAACAAGAAGCACACCTTAAGGAAATCATAATGTAATATGCCCTAGCTCCCAAGCGGAACTGAAGTAGATAGTTCATGTGAATTAGTATGAGGAGAGCTACACTCGACAACCGGAATAAATTAATAAATGGCTCCGTTTACCGACCCTCGGACTCATGATATAGCCGCTGAACAGTTCAAAGAAAACTTATCACGAATAGATAGACTACTGATAGCTATAATTGGCAGTGACTTAAATCTACCATTCGTATCTTCCCAAATAGTTGTAAATGTTTCTTAAAAATTATTTTGTATAGTTAGTTCACGACCTCATTCAAATTTTAAATGGTTTCGAAAAGACATCACGACGGATACAGTGATTAGTGAACATAAAGTTGTAGCGAGGCTTAATTCCGTGACAAAGATATTTACTAAAACTAAACGAGATTTTTATATAAAATCACAAGGAAAAACATGTAGAAATTCGGTTGACATCTTCCTAGGAGATAGTCTCAATTTCTTCAGTAAGTGGAAAGCATATGTGGCTTACGTTCAAAGAAATAGCGCATCAACAGCGCTCTAGGGATTCACACCAAATAAATAGATGGTGAACTGATCCCCCAGATTCCCCATGGTACACAACAGGACAGGACATTTAGACAAGTATAAAATCTCAGATAGGCGAAGTTTCACTGACGCTCGTAATTTAGCGCGGACTTCAATGCGAGATTCATTTAATAGTTTTCACAACGAAACTCGTTCTAGAAATGTACGGGAACATCCAGAGAGATTCTGGTCCTATGTTTTGTACACCGGTGGAAAAACTGTCAATGCCTTTACCGCGCGATAGCGATGGTAATGCTGCTGATGGGTGCCACTAAAGCGGAGTTACTAAATGCAGTTTTCCGAAATTCTTTCACCACAGAAGGCGACGTAAATATTGCACAATTCGAAACGAGAACTGCGGCAAACATAACATAGTAGATATCCTTGGTTCTGCAAAGCAAATCATCCTATCAAATAAGTGATGTTGCAGAGATGTCTGGACTGTCAGTGACAGACAAAATGATCAAATGTTTTCAAAAAGTTTCTAATGTATAAGTACGTCTAATACATTTATATTCTTTTGTAATAATTAATTTTGAATAGTAAGCTCCTTCCCTAGTTAAAATAGCTTTTACTGGCCTTTTTAAAGATAATCAACAATGTGGTAAGGAATTATCATTTTTAAGAACTATATCTAAATTTACTGTATGAGACCTAAATCATCTGTGAAGTTATTACTATCCTTTTCTAATTTTGGAGATACGGGAATTACTTCAACACTATAGCTGCCGAAATTGTAAACATTATCAGTAGTAAGGTGTCACTTATGTGCAATTCAAAGGTTCAGATATTTTCATGACCTACACCGTACCCAATTAGTTTAACAAAACACGACATTTTTATGTGCTAGTTGCGGCTCTGAAGGTTCAAGAAATAATTTTAGAACTTACTATTATTTAATAGTATGCCCATACTTTCAGAGGATATGAAAAAATTCTCTTAATGTGTCAACTATAGGTGCTCTTACGCAAATAATAAATTGCAAATTGAAAAGCGGTAGATGTAACTGTAAATTCTGACTGCAGGTGGATCATTTGAGTGATATTTAATATTTTTGCTTCGTTAAGTTTGACTGCTTATTGATTAAACGCTAGTGAACCGAAATGGCAAGAGATAGTTTAATCATTAAGCTATTTAGGGATACTGAGGCCTGATTCTCTTTTTATTTGTACAATTAATAAAGATTGCATCATCTCACCGATGTTCTAATACGCTCAATACTTATCCGTTTTTCGAAAGCAGCTTTCCCTTGCAATGATCCTATATTTGGCGTAAGTACATAGCTGTAAGAACACCTTCATTTGATTCACTTTATTATACTCGTAAACTCGTAACCATTATTATGGGCAAAAGGCCTGCCCTTGGTCGTTGTAATAACTTCAATACTGATGGTTACAGCCGCGGTGGAGTAGCCGAGCGGTCTAAAGCGTCTCGCTGCGGAGCGCACGGTTGCTCGCCGTGGAGGTTCGAGTTCTCCCTGGGGCATGGGTGTGTGTGTTTGTCCTTAGGGTAGTTTACCTAGGTTTAAGTAGTTTGTAAGGTACGGACTGATGACCACGCAGTTTGGTCCGATAGATTTACACACATTTGATTTGACTGATGGTTACACTAGGAGCTGCAAGTGTCTGGATACCGTCCACGTAATTTCGGGATCAGGATGGAGAAGGATTAGGAGGGGAAAGGGAGAGGGGGAGATAAGGGCACCCGACCTTTCGGAGCAAGTATCCGGCGTGACAAGTGTCCGGACACATTTCAGCAGCCTCCCCGCGATGTCTTAATGCGATTATTAAACCCGCTAGCATCGCCGCTAGTCCTCCGGTCGATGGGCCATTCTAGCCGTAGGTCAGTTCCGTGGTGGAACACAACTATTTCCGTAGGCATTCTGAGCGCCGTCAACCCTTGAAATATCTTAAGCGGTCCCTTAAACGCCTTTGCACTAAATTCCGTTACATAATCAGAAAGTGCAAGCGCGTGTGCTGGGAGCGTGTTCTCTCTTCTGTTCCCTTGCCACGAGTGTGGGCTAGGCTCCACTTCATCCAAGGTTGCCAGCGGCCGTCTTCAATCTCCGGCCGTGCCCTACCGGGTGGTGTCTGTACAGACCCGTCTGCTCTCGCAGAACATATTTCGTCTTACTTTGTGAAGGCATCGACGACGGCATCCGGTGGCGTCTTGGCGCCCCTTCTACTCAAGAAACAGGCCAAAGCCTCCAACTTGCTACGTTTCCCCTTCCCATGATTCAGCACCTGGCCCCAATAAATCCATAACGAATTGCTCCAACACCTCAATGCTGCGCAACGACATAGCTCCACCAGGTATTTAACATCTGACGCCTGTCAGAGGGGTGGGGAGGGACAATATTTTGATTTCATCCCTTCAGTTACTGGCAGATTAGCCTCACAAATGTACTCTCTAAATTGCTTCGAAGGGTTGTTGCGTGCAGATTATGCTGGGCTCTCGAGTCATGGGGACTTCTGTCACCTCATCAGTGTGGTTCTCTGAGGAACCATCTACAATACACTATCTATTTAGACTGGAAACGGTAATCGGACTGCCCTTCTCTAAACGTAAACATCTTGTTGCAGTAATCTATATACTGTGTATGATACCGCTTGGCATCGTCATATTTTACGTTCCCTCCATGACTTTGGTCGAAGAGGTTCCTACAGATATTTGAGTAAGTTTTTATCCTACCGCAGGCTCCGTGTTACGGGTCGGCTCTTCATTACACCCCCCCCCCCCCACGCTACGGATTCAGAAAGAAAGCCGTTCCACAGGTTTGTTCCTAATCGCCATGAATGGGTTGGTTAGCTCTGTTGGGTTGCTGGTTATTTCTGCATTGTGTATAGACTTCTGCGTTGTGGCCGGCCGCGGTGGCCGAGGGGACTGAGGCGCTCCAGTCACGGTCTGCACGGCCACTACGATCGGGGTTTCGAATCCCCCCTGGGGCATGGATATGTGCCGTCCTTAGTTGTAGCTAGTTCATACGTAGTTTGTAAGTTTAGGGACGGATGACTCCGTAGTTGTCCCATAAGCTTTACAAACATTTGAACATTTTTTCTGCGTTGTGTATAGATTTTTGCGTATGGTATAGCTCTCCCTCAGCAGTGCAACTCTACTTCGTATCTGTAAGGCTGATTTTGTCCAGATGGGGCTACGAGTGCCAATTTATGGCTTGGCAGCTCCAGTTCACCGTTGTGCTGTCTGCTTGGTTAAGGGTGGCTTCTGGACCAGTGCTGCTAAGTCTTCTTACCGAAGCTGGAAACTTCGCTCTTCATATTAGGCGGCATCAGCTGTTGGTGCCCTACGCTATTGCCATTTGACAGTTTCCTGCTTATCCCATATATGTTGATTTTGCTTGACGGGTCTCGGCCTTCTTATACGTATTTGCAGGAATTCGAATGGATCCAAGGTCCAAAAGCTTCAAGTGACCACATAATCTTCCGCGTTTGTTGTATCTAGTAGTTGATGAGTTTCAGGGTGCAATCATCTTCTACACTGATAACTCGAAAACTGTCGGTCATTCGGGATATCCCTTATCTCACGTTGGTTATGGAATGCCGTTTTGTTAGAAACGTGTAGCGTGTTTACGGCAGATATGATGGCCATTAGCAGAGCATTTATTAAATTGGCAGCTCTGGACCGTGTTTTAATCTGTACCGACTCAATTAGCTGCGTGCAGGCCATTGACTGATGCTACTCTTCCCATCCTTTAGTCCACTTCTATCCACGATCTCCTTGTTGATCTCAAAGGAGTAGTCAGTTGACTTTCTCTGGGTCCCTAGTCATGTGGGTATCCTAGGGAATGAACAAGATTGCCATTTGTATAGAGCAGTAGTTACTCGCTTACCATGTCTCTTAAACACCAGGTGTCGATTATCCTATCCGGTACAGGTTCTGCTCGTCCGAAAATGAAGAGGCTACTGACAGGCTACTGCCCCATCTAATGAACTCAAATAATCAAGGAGCCCACTGTAGCATGGAATTCTTCCTTATGCTCTTCCCGGAGGGAATCTAGTGTCTTTTATTTTCTCCACATAGGATATTCCAGGCTGACTCAGTTTAGGTTTTGTGCAACAAGCCTTCCCCCACACTGTGGCTGGAGACCCCTACAGTCGCTGGCTTATATCTTAAAAGGAGATGGTGGTGTGACACGCGGGTCACAGATTTCGATCGAATTTTGCATGGACGTTCTATATTCCTCGGGCATGGATGTTTGTGCTGTCTTCAGTATTAGTTTGTAAGATTAGGGTCTGATAACCCGCAGTTAAGTCCCATACGCTTAACAAACATTTGAACATTGAAAATTCTATATTGAATACAGACACGTGTTTTGGCTTTTTGCTAGACACTTCAAAGTTTCGAAAACTCAAGGTCATTGTTGTTGATGGAAAAATCGCGTTTTCAATATTATACACTAAAAGATCGTCTAAAGATGAGCATTCTTCACTAATATATGTGGCATTAATAATGACGTTCGAATAATAATGGTTTGTATTTGCATCCCGTAGCTTGGGTACTCGCGAACATGGCAGACTTTCCGAGCGCCGTCGCCGGTCGAGATGTCCGGGGCTTGGACTGTCCAACCGTGGATCCACGTTGGAACCTGCAACAAAGCAATTTTTTCGTCAGTTTTTTCGATGTATTTGATCATATTCTCGTGTTCGTAATAACTTTCTTGCTTTATTTTGCAATAGATCATCGGGAAGTGTGATATTAAGTGTATTCTGTTTACAGGGCAAAAACAAAAATATTTACGCATACTTCTGACGCCATGCATAACACACGAATGACCTATTTTAAATTTCACATGTTGTCGAGATACCGTTTGTGGGAAAACAAACCTGATTTATATTGGCAGGTCTAAGATATATTAATTTAGGTTAAAAGACCACTGTATGTAATAAGAGCTTTGCTTTAGCACTAAAATTAGTAAATGAGGTCCGTGTGAACTACTGGTTACTCCCTGCTATGAAGCCTTATTCCCTGGCCCAAACTGAGAACTGACTCGTTTCAAATTACCACAATAACAGGAAGTTAATACTATAGTGGTCACACATTATTACACAGACATTAATAAGCAAGCCGCCACAATTGAAGTTATCTTAGAAAGGTGGCTAAGAAAACATTTATGGCGCAACGTAATTTAGTTATGAGAAAAAATTGCATCTGAACTAGTTCTCAGCACTTGTGAAGAACAATATTAAATAAGAGGGAAAAACAACAACTTATAGGCAACTTACGGATTATGCTGAACTTAAACTTGTATATTCAGATAGAAAACAAGCAAAATGGGGAACATTTTAATACAATAAAATGCCTCTTACATGGATTAATGCAGACTGTGCCCAGCCTAAATTAAATATAATTTAACGCTACTGGGGGGGGGGGGGGGGGGGAAGGATTCACAAACACTCACTCTCACATACAAGCAATGCCACAGCGAAACTCACCAAAAGTAGTGTGCTGAGACGAGGCGGAGACAGGCGCCGCTATCGTAGGCGAAATTCAGCAAGTCGGAGGTAGCACAAAACACAATATACAAAAACACATTGAAGCTGGCTCTGGTCTGTCGTGCCTGTTTTAAGATGGCGCATGTGTATAGCAAGTTAAATTACACCTGAACAGAAAACGCGAGCAAACACGCTAACGGCGACACACGGCTACATTACGTGAACCGCAAGGTGAAGTGGTTGAAAATCGGGTTCATTATACAAAATAACGGTGAATTCTTAAGTCTGTTAGAAATAGAGCTAGGTACTGGTTTTATAAGAGAAGTGGTGTGAACTCAGGCGACTAGCTGCATACCACGGAAGTCGGAACTCGGACCCACGTGGTTCCGAAAACCGATAAAATTGAATAAATTCAGATTCCGAAAAATAAAGAATATTAACTACAGCTTGCAACCCATAGAAATGCTTAGAAATGAAAAGGAAGCGAATTAAATACAGCTACACGCGTTAAGGGGCGATTACAGAGACTGATGAAGTACAATCTCAGAAAAACCAGCCGGCCGCGGTGGCCGAGGTGACTGAGGCGCTCCAGTCACGGTCAGCACGGCCACTACGGTCGGGGGTTCGAATCCCCCCTCGGGCATGGATATTTGTGCCGTCCTAGTTCGTAAGTAGTTCATAAGTAGTTTGTAAGTTTAGGGACTTATGTTAAGTCCCATAAGCTTAACAAACATTTGAACAACATTTTCAGAAAAACCACAAAAATGAAATAATTACAAAATCGGAAAAATAAAATTAATAATTACAGCATGCAACCCATAGAAATGTTTAGAATTACATAAGGAAGCTATTGAAGGCGGTTGTACAAGGCTCGCAGTGAATTACTGACAGAGTGCGTACTAAAAGTTGGAGAACAGCAAAATTAAAATAGGCGGGGAGAGAAGATCGCGAAATATTAGTGGAAATCAGGATACCCGCATAGTTACTTGCATGATGGACATGGAACAAACAAGAGTGGAAGCTGAAGGCTTTGTTCTATGAACCAACCAAGTGGAACACATCACTCATGGAAGGAAGGAAACACTGAGAAGATTTATACATGCACTGCACAAAAATGAACATATCACCTATTAGAAATCGGGCCCGACAAAGCTAGAAAGTATTTAGAGTTCATACGCCGCCATGTGATCACAAAGGTTTTAACATATCAGGCCAATATCAAACTGCAACTAGAATCACACACACCGCGTTTATCTATTGAGAATCACTGAATTGAAAACTAGAACAAATTTCCGCACACGATCGGAGAAAATATTCCAAAAAATGATTCTAAGTTCCACGAATCTAAGTTAAACGTGCTAGACAATGAGACGCTACCATCTCCAGAGACAAGAGCAGAACCAACCTTACCTCACCAGACAAGAGCAGAATGCTTAGTTGAGTGGTTGAGTGGTAACTAGGGCGCGGGAAAACGAGGGAAGCCACCGGAAGCCGGAAAATCCACGAAAACAGCGGTGGTGGGTACGGTCAGTGAGACTCAAGATAAAGCTCGCTGACTGGACTTTAACTAAAGGGTGTAGAAACCTCTTTGGTAGTATCAGCAGCTATCGATACTGAGCCAGAGAGAACGATGCAAAGCGAGCTATCACTCCCCACATTCAAAAAGCCATAGATTCTCGCACACACTTAAAAGTACAACTACTGCACATTCTCACAGGGATAGTGGCGTATCGGAGAAGCCATACTTATTCCACATTAATATAATAATAATTATTAACATAACAAAATAAGAAACCTAGCAATGTTAACTAATACTTTAACACGTGAAACAACATCCAGCCTTGAAAAGAGTGGGGTTAAAGTTTTAACAAAATGATAATATAGCGACATTAAATAAATTATAACTTTACAGAAATATACAAAAATATATGGAAGACGACAGACGGTCGTCTTTCAAGGTTTATACCAAGAGTATAAAATCATTTCTTGAAAGACAGATCCGGACAACTGATTATGGACCAACGCATGAATTTTAACAGCATCTGCTCTCACTTTCGTGTAATGTGGCATAATTTTGAAGTCTTCAGATAAAATTCTTGACCTGTCTAAACAAGTAAACGTAAAAAGATTGACAAAGGTACATTCGCTGGTATCACTTAAACAGTGAAGGTCGGTTCAACATCAATAGTTGTCCTGTAGAAGCTGGGGAACGCTGAAGTATAGGCCAGTAATTGGAATTACGTAATATACTTCAGAAGTTATTTTTTATTTCTGCACTGTGTACCACAAATTAAAGTTGTTCACGGATTGTACATTTAATCACACTTCTCGATACTGTTTCAAAATAAGGTAAGAAAAGTTACTACAATTATGAGAATATTATCAAATATTGTTTAATTTTGATCGTTTCGTCGTTCACTGGTTTTTCGTTACAGAGAGCGTCAAGCACTCTGATCGAGCCGCGGAGCTACCACGCCGGCAACCCTCTGACCGAACGCTCTGAGCCACCGCGCCTTGCAACTTTAGAACCACCGTCTAACATGTTTGTGCATCACAAACTAATACGCCGCTCATTGCGCTACACTGAACAGCTGCGAGAGTAATCAGTAATTCTTGTACCATCGGCTCCAGGTGTTATCGGCTAACATAGCATTGTTAGACATTAGACTGTAATTCATTGTCCTAACGTGTTTTTGATAGTTTTCAGTGTGTCATTGCTTCGAAAAGACAACGCATGAGTTATAAGAAGAAAATCGTGAAATACAAAGAAACATGGCGAATACAGAAGAGTTTCATGGAAGGTTTCGGGCGAGTGATGCCAAGTGACTTATTTCCGAACTAGACATGTTCACTGTGGTAGTTATACTTTCACGTATATTTCACCGTTTTAATTTTTACCAACCATATATTTTATATCTGAGTATCTACCAGGACATGAATTTCCATATAACTAATGTATTCTATGAGGAACACTATAATAAGCAGTTTGTGAATGAGGCCAGATGATACCAGTATCAAAACCGGTCGTCTTGAATAAATAAAATAAGAATTGTGATGTTGGAATCACAACAGTAGAGTCGTAATCGTGTTGTCCAACAATTATTACTTATATTTTTTTAATTGTATCAGAAATGTTAGCAAAAATCAAAACCACAGGCAAATCTAAAGTGGGCTGTAAAACACTCCAGGGCAATATTTTGTTTTTCTGTTTACTGTTGCCAGCCCTTAAAATGGCTTAGGAACTGACATAACCTGGTCAACACATAAAAGTCGCTTCCGCGAAAGCTTTGTAAGGAACGCGCGCGCACGCGCTCTCACAATTGCCGCGCGGCGCGCCCACTGTCATGTCACATTGCTTGCTTCCCCGCGCCTCTCGTACTGAAAACTGCCCTTGTGTTTCACAGACAGGAGCCCAGCGTGGAGGGCGCGCAGTCGCTGGAGTGGTGTGAGCAGGAGGCGGAGCGGCTGTGGCGGCGGCTGTTCGCCATGGCGGCGCGCTTCCAGCAGTGGCGCTGCAGGCACCGCAGCCACCAAGGCCGACAACGCCCCGCCAGTGCCAGCGACGGACACACCACCGGCGCCTGAGGCCGGAGGGCAACCCCAGCAGGCTGCCGACTGGGCGTGTTACTTACTGTAACACTTGGTGGAGGGAAGCTTTTAAACACTTTCTCATGTAATTTTACTCATTTAGTTGCTAACATGTGTAACTCAATTGTTTTTCAAGTCTAGAAATTTTGTAATCTGTAACAAATGTATATATCGCAATTTACTATTTTAAGGCATGATATCTGGTACTTTCTTGAATACCACTGTCTGAGATTTTAATAAAGTGTTTACTGAGACGAACATTCCCTGGCGTTCTTCAGTGTTGATTCTCTCTCTCTCTCTCTCTCTCTCTCTCTCTCTCTCTCTCTCTCTCTCTCTCTCGCAGGCCAATGCGTTGACCCGAGCACGGGCGCTCTCGGGCGCTCACGCTGCTCGGCTGCGTGCACTGCCAGCCTCCAGCTCCCCAGCCACCTGCCTGCTGACACTGCTCGGTTGCTGATGCAGGCGTACCGAGGCCGGGCTGTTCACTTCGTCATTACAGTGGTTTCTTCGGAGTCAGACTGTTTGTGGAAGTACAAAATTGGTGAGGGGGTAAAAATTACTTTACAAGAACTTCCCTCCCCTGTTCATATTAGCTGCTCAATTCTGCAGTATGTTGAGAACTATACGTTGGTGTGTAGGCCTTAGTGCTTATTTTGTGAATTTAACGAAATTGGTCAGGAGTAATCTTCCTTATGTTAGACTAACTGGGACCGAGCGAGGTGGCGCAGTGGTAACACACTGGACTCGTATTCGGAAGGATGGTGGTTCAAATCCACCTCCGGCCATCCAGATTTAGGTTTTCCGTGATTTCCCTAAATCACTCCAGGCATATGCCGGGATGGTTCCTTTCAAAGGGCACGGCCGACTTCCTTCCCCCATCCTTCCCCAAAAATCCGAGCATAAGCTCCGTCTCTAATGACCAAGCAGTCGACGGGACGTTAAACCCTAAGCTTCCCTTCCTTCCTAGACTAACTGGAGCAAAGCGGGCGATGAACTGTAATCTCACTCAAAACATGGATGCTAATCAAAACATTTAAACGTAATTAGAAAATAATTCAAACATTTCTTTGCCATATGTTAGTCAGTTCTTAACGAGTCTCAAAGATATAGCAACATATTGAAATAAGAGGTTTTACAATTCTCGCAAATGTATAAAATTTTCCATATACTGGGAGGGAGGAGATTACCAGACAGCGGGGATGACAGATTGGATGTATGTATAGGGGAGGGGTGGAGTACATAAATTGTCAATATTTGAATAGATAAATATCCTAGCAAGCTAATAGAGAAGCCTAAGACGACATAGTAAGGTGAGAAGAACAGGGGGGGGGGGGGGGAAATGAATGGGCAGATAAATGGAACTAGTGCGGGGTGTATTCCTGAGTTTTAGCAACTTTGAAGCATTGCGGGGTTGATGAGTTAAATATTCATTATGATCATTACCACTGAATCCCGCACGGCGAACGGCAACGCGACCGCAGCAAGGTGCCCCAGCGCGCACGGCTAATTCGCCGCGGCGCTGAATAAGAAGTAATGGATAGTTTATCTAAAAGTCTTCATTGACAGAAGTTTTATAATTACACACATTCAATATAATCGCCGCCGTTGTTTATGACGTTTCACCAATGTTATGGAAGGCGTCGTAGACTATCTGCGCGTCTATAGTTTGATTAAAATTACTCGCTAGTTGACAGAACTTTTCCTGCAATGAGAGTTCAACGTCAGTGCCCAACCGTTCCTCATTGCCAAATTGTAATAGCAACTGGTCAATTCCATTTCCTTATCTGGATCTTTCTTGACTTATTTTCTTGCCGATTCATAGGTCTGTCTTTTTCACATTTCATCAGTTAATAACAATAAGAAAAAAAAAGACACGGACAACGGTGTTAACGAAATAAGAACTCGTTTATAGCACCAAGCACACGCCACTAAATCCTTTCGTACAAGCCGTTATTTAATGTCATATCTGTATTACATCACAGATATCGGCTTACATTTAGAGAAGCTTCGTATGATTTACATGAAAATGAGCTCTCCGAAGGCTTCAATTTAGGGCCATTAACTGCGTTTTTACCAGGTCTGTTCCGTGACTTAGTGCATCAGCAGCGCAGTATTAATCATAACTTTCTGTGGGTTCGCTCCTCATTGTATGCGATTATTTTAATTTCGAAATCAAAATTACTTGTTTTTATAACCTTAATTATGCAAGTTCTAATACCTCACGTGTACTTCATAATAGTACTGACTTTTATTCTTTATTTATTCGAATATGCTTGCGTCGTTAATAATCTGTAATTAAGTACCGAGCAGGACTGCTGATGGTTTCGTAACCCGGCAGCTCGTGTAACCAGTAGCCAGGGTGAGGATTTATTCAGGTAGGCTAACCGATGATAGCGAGAAATTAGTATTCCTTTAGCCCTATATCAGAATTTTTTTTTCTGTTTGCTCATAGAGGTAAACTTTATTCACCTGAACGAAGAAAACACGATTTTAGTTCTGATGTAAATGCCTGAACGCCATTTTGCGCCTAGAACATCACTTGTGGTCAGATTACAACATGTGATTAAACTGGAACTACGAAACGCGTCTTCTGCTGCAGTTCAGTCACTGATCACTTAAAACTAGCTCTCGACAGAGCTTCTTGCATTGCCACCTTTCTCTTGGTGGCCTCTTACAGCACTGTCTCTCGTTATAAAGTATTAACAGCACTTTTGAAGCGAGCCATCGTGTCTGTGCTTCGCCTACAGCCGTGCGCTAGCCGAACACTGTAGCGCCAAGTGACAAACGTCAACTAGCGAGTAATTCTACTAGTACTGTAGTTGTCAGTATCCCGCACTGACCCTCCTGGAACATTGGTAAGGACGCCTCTGGAACTGTACTATACGGGATTGCTTGCCTTTGTGGTCCCACCATCGTGTCAGTATGGTGGATGTTCCAGAATCTCCCGTTGCCAGTTGCACAAGACGTCCTGGACAG
This sequence comes from Locusta migratoria, assembly GCA_026315105.1. Taxonomy (NCBI): domain Eukaryota; kingdom Metazoa; phylum Arthropoda; class Insecta; order Orthoptera; family Acrididae; genus Locusta; species Locusta migratoria. Next base: position 53,646,645 of record CM048744.1, read on the forward strand.
CAGCATCCGCGACTACGGGACATATTGTTTCCCGTCCAGACTAGGAGTCCATGTAACGGTAACAAATCCAGTATCCTTAATGATCTGGAGGAGGTGGCACAGTGGTGACACTGGCGCCCAGTCTGGAGGACGGTGGTTCAGATTCACCTCCGGCCAACCAACGATGGTGAGACAGTAAATAAGTCGCAAACTGAGATAGATACGCCAGTACTTCGCTCTATTCAGGGGTATTTTTCTATCACGACACATACGCGATGTGGTTTGCAGCATTTAAGGAACCAAATAGTTATAGCTGAAGAGCGTCACTTACAGATGGAGTCAACTGAAAAGTGAAGCAAATTTCAGGCTTGTAAACGCGCTACTGGGGCGTCTACCGCAGTTTCAGACTTATTTACTGACTCATCCTCATAATTCAGGTTTTAGATTTCCCCAAATCACTCCAGGCAAGTGCCGGGATGTTTCCTTTGAAAAGGCACGGCCGAGTTCCTTCCCCCCATCCATACAAAAATTAAGAAATCCCAGCATGATCTCTGTCTGTCATGACCCCGCTGTCGACTGAACGTCAAACCGAAAATCTTCCGTATTTTGAATTCCTTAAAACAGTTTGCTGACTGAACCCTGAATGGTCAACTGGAATGGAATTCGGGCACTCTCTTCCTCTGGCATTCCAGTTGCTCGTGACCTTCCCCGTCCCCCGGCTTCCCATGTAACCTCTTCTATTAAAAAAATTCCTTTTGTATATTGGTCCTTACAATTTGTTCCCCTTGTAACACGTAGTACGTGTTGAAACGTGATAGTGTTTTACATTTTACTACGCAACCTGTGTGCTTCTAAGTTTGTACTTGCATTAAAATGCCGCTTGTCTGGATTTCATATGTTCCTTTAGGACAGCGGTCGCCAACTGGCGGACCGCGCTCCGGGTCCGGACCGCGGAACGCCCAAAGTTGAACCGCCAAAAATATTTTGAAAGTATAAGTTACATACTCAATTTTTAAAAAAATAATAAATATCAATTTTTCTGTAGATAACAATTCGTATGACATCCAACGTTATATTTTTTCTAGGATTTTACAATTAACTGCTGAATAATCAGAACCCTTAATGATTGATAGGTAGATTAAATAAAAAGTTGTCGTGATGTGCAACACCTGAGAGTACACTGACAAGCGGCGGCAGAACGTAACAAGCTGATAGGTGATTCGTATAAAAGCTCTGTAAACACGAATACAGTACCGTAACTTTATTTATAGAACAATGAAATTCTATAAATAAACTTCATACTCTGACAATCTCCGCAACCTCTACTTCAGCGCCAGGACATATCCATGTAAACACCATTTTTGTGCTCCTAACGAACAAAAGCCCGTAGATACTTTGCAAAGTAATATAAGGTTTTTAAATTTTCTATACATTTGTTTCACATCTATTGCATTTCGTATTAGTTTGAGTGAAAATTAAAAACAAGTATTACTTTTCTGAATTTTTCAGTACAAATATGCCTGTTTGTTGTATTTAATATTATTTTGTAAATAAAAATTAAAATAAATTGAACAAGAGATTTTACTTGCGGACCTCGATAAAAATTTTCAAAAGTATCCGGACCCATCTAAGATTACTTGCCGACCTCTGCTTTAGGGAATATAGATGTCACCAAGCGGTCTCATACTAGTAGTTGATTAACAAACGCTGGGCTAAGTTCCGCGATGATTTATACAGATCTTGTCACACACGTACAGGAGCACAGGATACACGGACTCTGGCCGCACGTTTACACAGTGTATGTATATATAGTGACAGAAACGTCTCGAATATTATTTCCCAATACATCTAGTTACTAATCGAACTCTGTATTCAAAATGTACAAACTGGGTGGGTTTCGAACCGATAACACTTTGCTACAGAGTCCAACACTTTATCGCCTACACTAAACGTTTGGTGTCTTCCAGCGGTTCATTGCGACAATATTCACAACCATTTTTGTGGATCACTACGCCTCCAACGCAGGAAGTTTTTGTAGCCGTGACTCCACAAGGAGGCATCTTAGTCGGCTTCTGAGGCTTCAGGTCTGCTGAGCTTCTATACTTCACTATCTAGGAACACTCATTCCCCATAGGTTTCTGCTGGGCTCTGATCTTCTTTGTAGGTCTATACCTTTGGCTCGAAGTGCTTATGCCCACTATTACTCGGAATTTTAGACGTCTTATTTTGTGTAGCCAGTCAATTTAAGTGGTTCTGCAAATTCTGTGCACAATCAGAATGTTTGGAGATGGTATATCTTTAATGGTCCAGTGTTAGATTAGTCCTGTATTTCCCCCTGTTTACTTAGTTTAACTGTTTGTTTCACCACAACTACTGCTCGTTTTAATGCTCTTCATACTTTTTCTGGATACATATATCTGAAGGTGTGATTAACGCGAAACCAGTCGTTAGAATCTTGTAGCGTTATTAATATTAGCAAATGCTGATACCATAAGTTTGTAGAAGACTTTAATGAAATGTGTATACTGAACCTGTCGATTCCGAATCGTAAAATTACATGGACTCAAAGTAGTCGTTCAAAGCCATTTCTTGAATGTTTGGTCAGTGGAACAAGAAGAGCGAGTCCATTAGATTTCAAAACTGAACACACCATTATAGAGCTACCGACAACTTCCACAGCTCCTTGTTGCTAACTTTGATCGTTGGCTTTGCACCATACTTCAGCGCCACCGTCAGTTGTTAACAGCTGTTCCCCCAGGGGGCCCACAGTTCTTTTGTGGGTACGTGTGTGGCGCGCATGGGGCCCCGAGCCAGAGCAGCCTTTCTTCTGCCCCAGGCTGCTTCACTTTCCCTCCCGGTTTATGCCTTCGCCCGGAGATGGGCGTCCTTTGCTAGTTCAGGTCGTCTTTTGTAGTAGCTCCTCTCATTCCTTGGTTTCTTCCTTTCCAAACCTTTGCTTCTGTCTCTCTCCTTATACTCTCCTAGCCTTCCTCTCCTCCTCATTAGTCTCCGCTTCGGCGTTTGAGACACTTCTTTCCTTCTTTCTCTTCATTTCCTATCCTCTTCTTCTTTCCTCCCTGTGCGTGTCTGAAGGCCAACCTACGCATTATCATGCGTAGCAGGTGACGGGGTAACGCGTAATTCCCCGCCCCGGGTAGACAAGTAGGGCACGTACGTACCCCCTGGTAAAGGCCAGGCCCAGGGAGGGGTGATTACCCGAGCTGGTACCTTCCGAACATGCCGATTGGTCCCTCCGTCAGTTCTCGGGAGGTGTGACCTGAGGTGTGAACAATCACCTAAGGCGGGTAAGCCCTCGGAGAGGGCCCCCACTAGGAAGGAGCGCGCCATCGGAGACGCCGGTAATCACGGGGGACACCTCCAAGATGACTTCCTTCTCTTCTTCAGTGACGTTGACCCAGAAACGTAAGGTAGATTCGCCTCAGCAAAAGAAGACTCTGCCTAATTTACCGAAATTTCTTGTTGTCTCGCACCGACGGAAAAGATTTCAATTCTATCTTTTCGTTATACAGAAAGGTGTTGATGCAATTGCTGGCCCTGTTAAAACCTGTTCGCGTCAGCGCAATGGCACATTGTTGCTGGAAGCGGACAGTGCTTTTCAAGCCCAGAAACTAATCCGGACTACGTTATTACACACGTTTCCAGTCAAGGTAGAAGCGCACCGCACACTCAACTCGTCACGGGGGGTAGTTTTTACGAGAGCCCTTGACGGGTTGTCTGATGAAGACATCCAATCCTATATGTCCGATCAGGGTGTAACAGCCGTCCACAGGGTGATGAAAAAGGTAGATAACCAGCTGACACGGACTCGTACTGTGTTTTTGACATTCGACAGAGTTGATCTCTCGTCGAAGGTCAAAGCAGGGTACGAAGTTATCTCTGTCAGCCCTTATATTACAATCCCAACGCGCTGTTACCAATGCCACAGGTACAACCATACCCGTGAATCTTGCCCAAATGCAGCAAAATGTGTCACTTGTGGTAGGGACGCCCATGAGGGGGATTGCCCACCTCCGTCCCCTCACTGCCTTAACTGCTACAGCGACCATGCAGCTTCCTCTCGAGACTGCCCTGTATATAAGGATGAAAAAATCATCCAGCAAATTCGGGTTACGGAGAAGGTATCAACAACTGCCGCTCGAAATTTGTTGGCGAGTCGAAAGCCTACTGTCCTTCCAGCGGGCACATACAGTAAGGTCCTCACCTCAACTCGACCTACTAAGGATTCCAGTACCCAGACTTGTGATTTCACTTTCGCTGACACAGTTGTGCGATCCGCCAGCCCGAAGATTGCCCGTTCCACGTCCCCGCTTCCTCCTGCTGCTCCTAAAGTACAGTCTTCGTCAACCTCTAGTAAACCGCGGGCACCTAAACAAGATGCCCGGACTTTGAAAAAGGAACCCGTCCGTGAGGATTTTCTTCGTTCTCAGGCTTCCCAACCGTCGACTGTCTCTTCTCACCGTCACTCTTTGAGAAGAGCCGACAAGAAAAAGAGTTCCTCTCCTTCCCCGCCGAGGCGTGACCCATCCGTCACGCCGTCCAACAGTTGCCGGCCTCGGCCGTCTTCTGTTTCACCGGGACGCTCCGTCTGCCGGGCACCCGGCCCTTTACCGGCGGTGGAAACTGCCCCTCCTGACCAACTCAGGGAGGTGGCAGGCGCGTCGGTCGAACCTTTGGACCGCGACCCTTTGCCCCTAGACAGCGATAGCAGTGCTCCCTCGAAATCCGGTCCTCAGCGGCCGTCGAGGTGACCCCGCTTGCTAGTTGGTTTTTATCCTTATCTCTTATCTCATTTTTATCATGGCGCTCCTTCAATGGAATATTCGCGGCATTCGTTCCAATTGGGAGGAGTTGAAACTACTCCTTCGGTTGCACTGCCCGACAGTCAGGTCGACTACCTCACAGAGGTTATTCTCACCGCTGCTGAACGTTCCATACCTCGTACATCCTCTTCTCCACGTCGTGTCCAGATCCCTTGGTGGACTGCAGCCTGCCGGGACGCGCTTAGAGCCCGGCGCCGTGCTTTACGCACCTTCCGCCGCCACCCAACTTTGGAGAATTGCATCAATTATAAACGTATGAGAGCGCAATGTCGTCGTATCATAAACGACAGCAAGAAAGCTTGCTGGACTGCTTTTACTAGTTCTTTTAACCGTTTTACTCCCTCCACGGTTGTTTGGGGTGGCCTACGCCGTTTATCCGGCGTCAAGGTCCACTCCCCGATTCCTGGCCTGACCGTGGAGAACGCAGTCCTCGTGGACCCCGCTGATGTTTCCAACGCATTGGGCCGTTTCTTTGCGGAGGTTTCCAGCTCTGCCCATTATCACCCCGCCTTTCTCCCTCGCAAACAGGTAGAGGAGGCACGGCCGCCTTCTTTCCACTCTTTTAACCGTGAAAATTATAACGTCGCCTTCACCATGCAGGAGCTAGCCCATGCTCTCGCCCTGTCCCGATCTTCTGCTCCTGGGCCTGATTCCATTCATATTGAGATGCTGAAGAACCTCTCTCTTGCGGGCAAGTGCTTTCTTCTTAGTACCTACAATCGCATATGGACTGAAGGTCATGTTCCCACAAGTTGGCGTGAAGCCATTGTCCCCATCCCCAAACAAGGGAAGGACAAACACCTTCCTTCCAGTTATCGCCCCATTTCTCTGACGAGCTGCGTCTGTAAGGTGATGGAACGCATGGTTAACGCTCGGTTGGTCTGGCTCCTCGAATCTTGCCGCCTTCTGACTAATATCCAATGCGGTTTTCGTCGACACCGCTCTGCTGCTGATCACCTCGTTACGTTGTCGACCTTCGTTATGAATAACTTTCTAAAGAAGCGTCAAACAGTAGCAGTCTTCCTCGACTTGGAGAAGGCATACGATACCTGTTGGAGAGCGGGCATTCTCCGCACATTCCACACGTGGGGCCTTCGGGGCCGCCTTCCTCTTTTCATTCAAGCGTTTTTGGCGGATCGCAAGTTCCGGGTACGGGTGGGCTCTGTTTTGTCAGATACCTTTTGCCAGGAGAATGGGGTACCACAGGGCTCCGTCTTGTGTGGCGCTCTTTGCCATTGCAATAAATCCGATCGTAGATTGCCTTTCAGCCGACGTCTCCGGATCTCTCTTTGTTGACGATTTCGCAATTTATTGCAGCGCCCAGCGGACCTGTCTCTTGGAGCGTTCTCTTCAACGCTGACTTGACCGTCTATATTCCTGGAGCATCGCAAACGGGTTCCGTTTCTCCACTGAGAAAACTGTGTATAAACTTCTGGAGATACAAGGAATTTCTTCCACCTTCTCTACATCTCGGCCCTGTTGCTCTCCCTTTCGTGGAGACTACGAAATTCTTGGGACTCATGTTGGATCGGAAACTTTGCTGGTCCACACACGTGTCTTATCTGGCTGCCCGTTGTGCACGATCCCTTAACGTTCTTCATGTCCTCAGTGGCACGTCATGGGGAGCGGACCGTACCGTCCTGCTTCACCTTTACCAGGCCATTGTTCAGTCGAAGCTCGACTACGGAAGCCTTGAATACTCTTCAGCACGGCCGTCGATTCTCCGCCGTCTCAACTCTATCCACCATCGGGGATTACGTCTGGCGACCGGTGCATTTTATACCAGCCCTGTTGAAAGTCTGTATGCCGAGGCTGCTGTATTACCCTTGACCACTCGACGTGACATACTCTTGTGTCGGTACGCAGGCCGCCTGCGCTCGATACCCAACCATCCATCTTACAGATTATTTTTTGACGACTCACTCGATCGCCAATATCAGTTGTCTGCGATAGCCTTGCTTCCACCTGGAGTTCGGTTTCGCCGCCTGCTACAGCGGCTCGATTTTACCCTTCCTTCCACTCTTCGGTTGAGCGAAAGCCCATTGCCACCGTGGCATCAAGCCCAGGTTCACACTCACCTTGAACTTAATTCGCTCCCCAAGGAGAGCACTCCGGATTTGGTATACCGCTCGAGGCTTGTCGAACTCCGTTCGCGGTTCGATAATGCCATATTTATTTACACTGATGGTTCCAAGAGCACTGCCGGTGTCTGCCTTCGTCGTTGGGGACAACCGTTTCCAATACAAGCTCCCTGACCGGTGCTCGAACTTCACGGCTGAGCTTTTCGCCCTCCACCAGGCCGTTTTGTACACCTGCCGCCACCGCCACCCTTTCTATGCCATATGTTCTGACTCCCTTAGTGCCCTGCAGAGTCTTAAGGACCCTTTCTCTAACCATCCTCTCGTGTATCGGATCCAACGCTCCCTCCAGTTGCTGGCGGATGACAGCTGTCACGTTTCTTTCCTGTGGGTCCCTGGCCATGTGGGTGTGCCCGGGAATGAGGTCGCCGACACAGCAGCCAAGGCAGCAGCTCTTTTGCCTCGCATGGCTACCTTTTGCGTCCCATCGGACGATGTTCAACGGGCTCTTCGCCGGAGTATCGTGTCGCAATGGCACAGTGTGTGGCTTTCACTGTACAACAATAAATTGCGAACTGTCAAACCGATCCCGACCGCTTGGAGGACATCCTCACGCCCCTCTCGGCGGGAGGAGGTCATCCTGGCTCGGTTGCGGATCGGTCATTGCCGTTTCAGCCACCGTCACTTGCTATCCGCCGAACCTGCACCGCTATGCTCCTGCGGTGAACTGCTGACAGTGCGACATGTTTTACTGACTTGTGTTAATTTTAATCATCTCCGTGTAGCCCTTCACTTTCCGTCTACTCTGGAGGAAATTTTAGCTGATGACACACGAGCAGCTGCTCGGGTTTTGCGTTTTATCAACTTGGCCAACTTATCCAAGGATATTTAACTCTTTTAATTGTCTTATCTTTCGTTTTTAGCCTCTTGTTGATGTTCTGACAGTCTACATTTTTTTTAGATCATAGCGAATCTATGTTCTTGTCTGGGCGCTAATGACCATAGAAGTTGTGCGCCCTAAAACCACACACAAAAAAAAAATTTACAGCTGTAATAGGGATGCCACCGAAAACGTAAAATGTACAAAAATGCAAGTCTTGCGACGAATTACGTCCACCATAAAAAGTCGGGAGATCTCATGGGAAACCAAGTCACTTATTTTAGTGTTGATGGAACCAACTATTCAAATAAATACGACTTGGAAATCGCACATAATGGCATCAGATTAAATATTATGATCTGGCAATTGCACACTGTCATAATGACAATAATTTATATTCCATTATGCAACCAAACGTAACCACATAATAATGAAGTACACTCAAATGTGCATAAAATGTTTTAAATATTAGTTTATGTTTCCAAGGGAAACCAAGTAGGTTATTTTATTGGTCATAGAACCACTTATTTGTTATCTAATTAGGAATCTACCAACATTTATAGCGACTATATTAGAATTATGCATCTTTAATTCTATAATACATATGACTTCGCAATCGCACCATAACAGAATATCAGAATACATATAACGATCAGGCAATTACATAGCTATATATAATTTATATTCCAGTATGTAACCAAAAGTAATGGCGTAGGGATGAAATACGTCACATTTGCATGACGTATTTTAAATATTAGTTTACGTCGCCATGCGATTGGCAAGTCATATTTATTATAGAAATAAAGATGTATAATTTTGATATAGTCACTACAGATGTTGGTAGATAACTAATTAGATAAAAAACTATGACGAGGTGTTGAATAGTTGGTTCCATCAACACTAACTAAAATAGCTGACTTGGTTTCCCATGAGATCTCATGACTTTTTATGGTGGAATTCGTCGCGAGACTTGTATTTTTGTACATTTTATGTTTTTGTTGGGATATCACTTCTTTTTGTAGGTAGTCCTTTTCAGTAAAATGTTGTGTATATCAGTCATGGATTTTCTTAAAACCCTTCCTTGTCTCTTTGGTTTGGTGTGGTTTCGTTTGGTTCGATGTAGCAGTATTTGGGAGGTCCGGAAAGTCAATTATATTATTGTTCAATCCTTTCATGTACAGTACTGCAACCTGTGGTGGACTACTATTAGCATCAGTTTGTGAACTTCATAATATACGAAAGTTGACGATCCGGTATATTTTCCTGTATAAGTGAAACTAGTAATTATTTTGCTTCATATTTATTGAATGATCAGTTTACATCATACAACAGTAATTCAAAATTAGTATTTTAGTGCATAAAAAGAAGCCTTGCTTTATAGAGCACACGATTGTACGGTATTAAAAACATTACATATAATTGCATAAATCTTTCTCCTAAAATCAGTAGAATTAAAGCTTATGAGAGTTACAGAATAAAACGAATTTCTTTCTTGAGAACAATAACTATGAAATAAGAGGAACTTCTATAATTTTCATCATTGTGGGCTCCAGCTGGAAGTGCTTTTGGAGGTGGTGGTGATGATGAAATGATGGTAGGACGACACAACACCCAGTCCCCGAGTGGAGTAACTCTGCGACCAGACCGGGAATCGAACCTGTACACCCTGCATGGCAATCTACCATGCTGTCTACTGGACTGCGGAGGCGGACGCTTGTGGAAAACAAGGCCATAATTATTTAGCGAACTTGCAGTATAATGCACACTGCATTAGTTCCGTATTTCATTTCCCAAATTTTTCTGAGATACAACTTAACAACTTTTATTTCACGAAGGTCTACTTCTTTTTGGAGATAATCCTCTTCTTCTATAGTATCATTTGTTGTATATCAACGGATTTTCTTAAAGCCCACTCCCTATCCTTTTTTAAATTTTTGTCAGAGGCATTGATGCAACGGTTTTTAGCATTCATATTGACAGCACGTTTGCTCTCGCACTAACACCGATATTGCACTAATGTTCTTTTTTGATAAGGGCTCTTCAGCACGCTGGCGCACGCACTAACACTTATATTGCACCAATCTCCTCGGTACATTCGTCCAATATTCTCTGATAATGTCTTTAACGTGAGTCCGGGGCCGATCCACATACACAACTCAGACCATCATAAGGTGAGTTCACACTAGGAAGTTCTTCCAGAAATTTACTTGCTGGTAGAAACTTGCCGAGCTACTTGCGAGTGTAAATACGTCACAAAGTGGACTTGCAGCTGTTGCAATATATTGCACAAGTGACTTGCTGCAAGTATCCGACTTTCAGTGCTTCTGCAAGTTACTTGCAGATTTTAGGATTCATTTCTATTTTCTGCAAATTGAAATCGTAAGCTTTTGTAAGTATGTCATCTGCATCAACACATAGCCTACTTAACATTTTATTGAATGTTGCGATTAGTTTCATGCAACCATCCCCACGTAGTATATCTTACGAAATAACAGAAATGGAGAATAAAAGAGTATGATGAAAGCAAGATAACAGACATTTAATGAAGCTGTGGAGCACTTCCCCGAAATATGGAATGTGTACAGAGATTTTAAATACAGAGAAAAGAAACATGTGTACAAATCTAACAAATTTAATTCATTGCAATAAATCTCACAACAAACTTTTTGCACAAACTGAGGACAATGGTAAAAAATAAGTTGCTCATAAGAATATAGCGCAACAACCGTTCCTTGGCTAAAATAACTAGGTAGTATGTGTCCTGTTTTGATGATATGTCCAATTGATGTTAATAAACAACCCAGATAATTTACAGAAATGTTCTAGGAATGTTTTCAAAGCTAAAATTTTTGAAACGCACTTCTAGCCACAGAGTATTGTAGGTTCCGTATTGTGGCCTAAGAATCCTCTCAAACCGAAATATTCATCTTGTGTTCTTCGTAAAAAGTAAAGGAGCTTCATTATAAATGACCCACCTACTCGTCATTTTACCTGCTCTCACTAAAATTACATATGAACGGTGTCTGCAAGTTATTGATGCAAGTTACTTGTCAAAGTACTCGCGGAAGTTTCTTGCTTCTTGTTATTCAAAGACAGCTGCAAGTGAATCGCAATAACTTGCAACAATAACTTCTGCAAGCGACTTGTTAGTGTAAACCCAGCTACAGATTTAGTTATTGGTACTATTTCCATTTGCAGGAATTTAAGCTATATCTTACCAGTTATTCTTCATTCTCTAATCAGGTGCCACATGTCATTTCTGAGAAATTCTGACGACTCTTCACTTAGTAGAAAGGTGACGGTTATATCAAAATGAGAAAAATATACGCCACTAGGAAACGAACCCTCGACCTCTTGCACGTGAACCCAACGCTTTACCACAAGACCATTACCAATCCAATCCTCAGCACGCCGAGATAGCAGATACTCTTCCGTCAAGCGAAAATGTGTTTGTGAACGGAATTAATATTTACAGATGATTCAATTTTTCCTTCCATTACAGGCTAACCACTATCTAAATACAAAATTTGACGTTTGTGTGTCTGTTAGACGTACCTTAGAATTTTGATGATCAGTGAGTCAAAGAGTGTCAGAATTAGCAATTTTAGACTGCTAATATTTCGTAAACTATAAGGTGTCGAATAGTATAATTTGAAAACATAGCTAGTTATGATAGATACTCTTGGTAACCGAAAATTCAGGCTTGTAGCTCTAACCACAACTGAGATACAGGGACCGAAAGTGCGGCCTACTGCTTAGAGGTAAGGATGTGGTACGGCCGTGCGGTCGACTTGGCGGGGGCACTTCCGTGACCCCAGACTGACCAAGTCGACTAGAGGCCAACCAATATTGTCAGGATGCCAGGAAAGGCGCTGTAAGCGATGTCGCGCTGTGCTCAACAGGCACCAGAGATGGTGCTTTGCTGCCACACCCCATTAACGACAAACTGCGCCTCACTGTCACAACTCACTCGCGGTTGTTTTGCCACGCGTTGCTTCTCGGTTGTGGTAGTTAGATCAGAGTCTGGTTTGATGCAGCTCCTCACGCTACCCTCTCCTATGCATGCCTGTCCACCTCTTAGAACGGCAGCCTACACCCTGCCTACTGTATTCGTCTCTCGCTCTGTTATTTTTATCCCCACACTTCCCTCCAATCAGTGGCGGCTAGTGCTTCAACTGACTGGGGTTCACTTCTATGAGTGCCGGGTCTTAACAGTAACCCCCCCCCTCCCCTCTTTCCCATTCCAAGCGTCGATGTTTCACCCCCTCCCCTCCCGCGCGGCGTCCAAAGCGCCCCGGTTTGCCCCCTACCCCCCCCCCCCCCCCTCTCTTCAGATATATTTTCGTTAAGATCTGCAGAATGTCTCACCTTCAATTCGAGCTCAGACGTCACACTTTTGTTCCAAACTTAAAGCTGAGTAATTTGTTTCTCAAAGATAGTCAGCATTGTTTGTTTTTATTTCATAATAAACTCCAAGAACATATGAATGTGCACATGAACAGCAAAATACAGTAACTGATTAAACTATCAAGTGACTACAAGAAGATGAATCTGTTACGGTGAAGAGACAAGCTACGTTTGGGTCACGTGACACTGTAAGCAGCACCCCCTCCTAACCTCACGCATGCAAAAAGGCTCCACTCCCCACTTTTTTTTAAAGTTAAATATTTGTCACGACGAAGACTACAAATGTCATTTACCCCCAAAATCGCGACAAATTTGCTAAAACGTTCAAAGATATGTGGCAAGTAAGAATGCAAAACTCATTGTTCCAGTATCTCTTAACAAGACGATTCCGTTAAAAAATTACTTGCAGTCGGTCTCGAATCCACCTCCTTAGACAGCAATGCGTGATGCTGCTAACCCCACACATATTCTTGCTAGGTGGAGATCAAAATGTTCAAATGTTTGTAGAACTTATGGGACTTAACTACGTGGTCATCCGTCCCTAAGCTTACAAACTACTTATGAACTAACTAAGACTATGGACGGCACAAATATCCATGCCCGAAGGGGGATTCGAACCCCCGACCGTAGTGGCCGTGCAGACCGTGACTGGAGCGCCTCAGTCCCCGCGGCCACCGCGGCCGGCTACTAGGTGGAGAGATGTGACTTCATTATTACTCATGATCGGATGTTTTGAAAGGCTTTTACAGTTGATGCTTCTTTAATTTATAGTTATAAGATATTTTACCAAATATGACGTGTTTTTGATGAATCTTCAATGCGCCGAAACAAATGATGTTGCTTCATGGAGTATTTGCGCATGCGCAGCACAAGATGCGCAGTAGCTCCACTGTCTTCGCTTCGGGACCATTCGTGCGTAACCATCAGAGCTCGAGTAGCTAGGAGCTGCCGCGGTGGAGCGGCCGAGCTCATTGAGGCGCTATGATACGATTCGCGAGACCGTTCCCAGTCGGGCGTTTGAATCCCTCCTCGGCATGGATGCCTGTGCCGTCTTTAGTATAAGCTAGTTCATAAGTAGTTTGTATATTTAGGGACTGATGACCCTGCAGTTAAGTCCCATAAGCTTCACAAACATTGGCATTAGCTGGGAGCTGGCGTCTCTACCAGCTCCTACACCAATATTAAAAGCGGCGTTTCCCCTCGTCCCTCCCTGCCGCGGGAGCGCCCATACGCTACCTCCAAGGGGTTAAGAAGAAAACCTGACCCTCAGCCGCGCATGCACATTACAACGCAGCGGCCACTGCCCCTATATTAGACGACTGCCCAACGACTCGTATACGTGTTGTCCTTGCGACGTAAAATGTTTCTCATGTGATAAAATACTTTTAATGTGTATATAAAATGATCTGATAGAAGAATGATAGTTTAAAAACACTTTTTAATTGTTTAATTTTTCCGGAGGTTCACTGAACCACTGCTCCCAATACCAAACTAACGATTCCTTGATGTCGCTAGATGTGTGCTACCAATGGCTCATTTTCTTTAGTCAAGGTGTGATAGCTATTCTGTTCCGTATCACCTCATTAGTTACGCAATCTAGTAATCGAGGCCTCAGAATTCGTCCATTGCACCACATTTCAGAAGCTACTATACTCTTTGTGTCTGAAATATTTATCGTCCACGTTTCACTACCGTTCAAAAAATGCTTGTAAATCCATCGGACCAAATTGCGTGGTCATCAGTCCGTAGCTTACAAACTACTCAAACCTAGGTAAACTAACCTACGGACAAATACAGACACAGCCATGCCCCAGGGAGGACTCGAACCTACACGGCGAGCAACCGCGCGCTCCGCAGCGAGACGCTTTAGACCGCTCGGCTACTCCACCGCGGCTTTTCACTCCCGTGCAAGGCTACACTCCAGACAAATGCGATAAGAAAAGCCTTTCTAAAATTTGGATTAGTATTTGATGGCAACAAATTGCTCTTTAGAAACGCCTCCTGCTATTGCCATTCTGTACTTTTTATCATCTATACTCTACTCTGTGTATCATCTGTACTCATTATTCTCTCTAGTGTTATAATGCCTTCAGGATCGCCAAATTTTCTTAGACAACATTCCATTACCCTTCTTCCCTCTTGTTAATGTTCGTCTTATGCCCTCTTTACAAGCCCTGTCTATTCCGTTTAACTGTTCTTGCAAGGTCTTGCTGTCTCTGACAGAATTACAATGTCATCGGCAAACCGCAATGCTTTTATTTTTTCACCCTGAACTTTAATTCATTCTCTAAATATCTCCTTGCATTCCTTCACAGCTTGCTCAATGTACGGATTGAATAACTTTGGGTGAGTGACTACAACCTTGTCTTACTACCTTCCCAATCACTTCGTCCCTATAATGGCCTTTCAGTCTAGCCTTTCAGAACTAGTGTCTGGTTTTTCTACTAGATGTTTATAAATTTTCGTTATGTATGTTATGTACCTGCTACCTTCAGAATTTCAAAGTGTGTATTCCAGTCAATATTGTCAAAAGCTTTCACCAAATCTACCAGAGCTAAAAACGTAGGTTTGCTTTCTTAATCTGACACAAAATGTTCGTAAAGCTATTGGTAAAACTGCTATGGTCATCACTCATCAGTACCTAGATTTACAAACTACGTTAACTAAATTCTGGGTACGAGGCCCGCCTGATGTGCAGAACACTATTTTGTTTTACACACGAAAATGTTTCAGCAACTCTGTGCCATCACTGAGTTTTTTTCATTTATTAATGGCTGTGAAAACCAAAAAATACAAAACTGTGTAAATATTAGGCCTAAAAAGTTGTCTTACTTTTGGTTATTCCTAGTTTTAAATTTTGTGGTCTTGTAGGACCGTTTCTACATAATTACACAATGGTAGCGTTGTAATCTGCAATCAAATAATCAGTATGAACCTTGAGAGGACTTTAAATGCTATTTCTAGTGTGAAAACATGAAATTGGTAAGTGGAGATATTTCGAACATCAGCCTGATGTCTTCCAATATTACAATAGGAAGTTCATTTCCGTTGTATAACCGCTGAATATATTCCCTACACCTTTTGCTTTCTTTGCTTAGTACTGGTTTTCCAACTGAGCTGACATCCATACAGCTGCTTTTCTTGTCTCTGAACGTCTCGTTTATTTTCCTGTAGGCGTTATGTCTTTTTCCCAGTTACACATTCTTATCGAATACGATATGGACGGCAATCATATAACTGTCAGTATCTTGGTAGCACTCTTTTTCTTAGCATATTGCGCTTTGTGCCAGATAAACTTTTCAGTTGATCTTAATGAATAGACGAGGGATCTCGCCAGTTTCGCGACCGAAAGTACATAAAAGGAAGAAGACGTTATTGCAGAATGGACATCGAAATGATCAAGAAATTGTTGTGAATTATATACGGAGAATTATTAAAGTACAAATTGATTGGAAAAAATTATTTCTTCGATGTTTTTGCGTACACCAGAAAATGTTTGAAATTGAGAGATTTAAACATAGTTAACAATTATGTAGAAAACAAAATTTTGAAAAATATTTCAAAGTTGTATAAAACATGTATTTAAAAGAAATTGTAAAAACCACATTAAAAATGCTACCAGATTGTTAGTAGACATCATTTCAGTTTAATCACCGTTATATTTTATAACCCTTTAACAATACCTCCCACTCCCCCCACCCTCTATGAAGGTAAAAAATGAAATCACTCGCTCTGCTGCTCTAGTAATACAGTGTTCGGGAGCTTCAATTCCATTTGTTCCTTTTATTTTCTCGGGTAAGTCAAGCAACTGTCTTGTTTGTGGTTCCAGCACCCAGAGTGCGTGGGGTCGCCTTGAGTATACGGAGTGAATTATCTAACACTTGTACCGCAAATATTGCGGAAACAAAAAGTGCGTTTACATGCGGTTTTCACAGAATGGTTTGGTAGTCAGGGGCTCGTATTTTTAGCCAACAGACAGATTGTAATATAACTTAGAAAGTGTATTTTTATCCAGACATACAGTTTTTGAAATGGAACAATGGTTGTTTCTATCATGCACCGGAATTTTTCACACCAGCTGTGTCAAAGAATTTTGAGTGACATTTTTATCACGTTTAGTTTGGCAGCTACAACCGTTAAAGGTTTCGGGGACAGAGGCTGCGATAGCGTAGCTAACTGGCCGAGTGGCTAGCCGCTGGGGCACGGCCCACTCTCTCATGACCACCAACCAGTGAGCTACGCTCTCATAGACTCTGCCCCCAAAACTTAGAATGGTTGTAACTGACAAACTAAACATGATAAAAATGTCATTCAAAATTCTTTGTACACAAGTGGTGTCAAAAATTCTAGTGCATGATAGAAACAACCATTGTTCTAAATGAAAAATTGTATATTTGCATAAAAGTATGCTTTCTAGGTATATTTACAATCCATACTGTGAAAACCGCACATCGATCGCACTTTCCGTTTTCGCAATATTTGCGGTGCAAGTATTAAGTGATTCACCCTGTACATGTAGCCTGATACCTTGGAATTGGATTCGCTGCCACTGGATGTGTTGAATGATACGCAGGAAAAACATTAGTAGGATGGTCTTCAATACAGGTAGCGCAATGGTCGAACGTGATCCATCTTACATCTTTTCACTAGACGTCCTTAAACTATAGAAGACAGATGTGAGGATCTTACTAGCCACTGGAGTACACCAGCATCACACGAACAATTAATAAAAGCATGTAAAAATGCTCGACAAAAAGATTTTATTATTCTCTGAAATGACTTCGTCAGTGGCACTTAACGCATCTTCAATAAAGTCTATCTTTTTTGAAAGAATAAATAAACCTCAATATATACTTGCAGAGTCAGATTGATTAAAATTGGCCTGTTCGCAATGTGAGGTCAGTACCTCTCAGGATAGGTGGCGAAATCCATGCTACTGTTTCAGCTACATCTACACCTACATTGGATACTCTGCAAATCACATTTAAGTGCCTGTCAGAAGGTTCATCGAACAAACTTTACACTATTTATCTCCCATTCCATTCTCGAATAGCGCGAGGGAAGAAAGAACACCTGAATCTCCCCGTTCGAGCTCTGATTTCTCGTATTTTATTCTGATCATCATTTCCACCTATGAAAGTGGGAGTCAAGAATATATTTTCGCATTCGGAGGAGAATGTTGACGATTGGAGTTTCATAAGTATTCCACGCCGCAGCGATAAACGCCGTTGTGGTAATGATTGCCATCCCAGATCCTGTATCATTTTCGTGATGCTGTCTACCCTGTATCGTGACAATACAAAACGAACTGCTCTTCTTTGGACTCTTTTGATGTCTTTCGTGAAACCTTCTTATAAGGATCCCACACTGGGCAGCAATACTCCAAAAACGGACGGACAAGCGTAGTATATGCAGTTTTTTAATACTTCTGTCGTATCTGTTAAGGGTTCTGCCAGTAAAACCGTCTGTGGTTCGCCTTTCCCACAACTTTATCTACGTGTTATTTCCAGTTTAAGTTTGAAGTAAGAGTAATTCCTAGCTGTTTAGTGGAGTTTACAGTCTTCACGTTTGATTGATTTACCTAGTAAACGAAGTTTAACGGTTTCTTTTCGTATTCATGTGGAAGACTTCACACTTCTAATTAAACAGTCAGTTGCCAATTTTTACATCATAGTGATATCTTATTTAGATGCTTCTGCAGTTGCTTTTGATCTTCAGATGATTTTACTAGACGGTAAAGACGGCGTCATCTGCAAACAACCTAAGAGAGCTGCTCAGATTTTCTCTCAAATCGCTTATGTAAATAACGAACAGTAGAGGACCAATAACAATACACCATGGAACGCCTGATATCACCTCTGTTTTAGTCGATGCCTTACCATCGATTACTACAAACTGTGTCCTCTCTACAGGAAATACCCTGTCCAGTCGCAAATTCTGGGCGATATACCATAACCACGCAATTTGATTAAAAGCCGTTTGTGAGATACGATGTCAAAAGCCTTCTGGAAATCAAGAAATACGGAATCAATTTAAGAACCCTTGTCAATAGCACTAATCACTTCGTGTGAGTAAAGAGGATTTTCAAAATCCATGTTGACCTTGGCTTAATAGATCATTCTGTTAGAGACAATTCATAATATTTGAATACAGGATATGTTCCAGAAACCTGCTGCAAATTGACTTCAATGAAATAGACCTGTAGTTTAGTGGGTTACTCCTGCTGCCTTTCTTGGATATAGGTATGACCCGTGCAACACTCCAGTCAATTGGTACAGATCGTTCTTTGAGCCTGCGATTGTATATGGCTGTTAAGGAGCTATCGCTTTAGCATAATCAAATAGAAATCTAAAGGGTATAAAGTCCGGACCAGAAGACTTGTTCTTGTTAAGTGATTTAAGTTGCTTCACTACTCAGAGGACATCTACTTCAACGTTACTCATTCTGGCCTCTGTTTGTAATTCGAAATCTGGAATATTGGTTTCGTCTTCTTTGATGAATGAATTTCGAAAAGCTGTGTTTAGCAACTCTGATTTAGTCGTGCTATCACCGGCAGGATCGCCATTACTATCACGTAGTGAGGGTATTGTTTGTGTTTTGCCCCTAGTATGTTTAACGTATGACCAAAATCTCGTTGGGTTTTCAGTCAAATTTCCTGAAAGAGGCAGAATTACTAAATGTTATTTTTCCAAAGCTGTTTCACAGAGGAAGATTGCACTGTAGTTCCTTCCCTAGATTGCCGCACAGATTACAAAATGGCAGATATCGAAATAACTGACAGAGGAATAGAAAAACAATTAAAATCGCTCAAAAGAGGAAAGGCCGCAGGGCCTGATGGGATGCCAGTTTGTTTTTACACAGAGTACGCGAATGAACTTGCGCCCCCTCCCCCTTTCTCGCAGTGGTGTATCGTAGGTCTCTAGAAGAGCATAGCCTTCCGAAAGATTGGAAAATGGCGCAGGTCATCCCCGTTTTCTAGAAGGGTCCTCGAACAGATGTGCAGAACTATAGGCCTATATCTCTAACGTCGGGTCAGTTGTAGAATTTTGGAACATGTATTATGTTCGAATATAATGACATTTCTCGAGACTAGGAATCTGCTCTATAGGAATCAGCATGGGTTTCGAAAAAGGCGTTCGTGTGAAACTCAGCTCACGCTATTCGTCCACGAGACTCAGAGGGCCATAGACACAGGTTCTCAGGTAGATGCTGTTTCTCGACTTCCGTAAGGCGTTTGATACAGTTCCCCACAAACGTTTAATGAACAAAGAGCATATGGTCTATCAGACCAATTGTTTGATTGGATTGAGGAATTCATAGATAAAAGAAAGCGGGTCATTCTCAATGGAGAGAAGTCTTTCGAAGTACGAGTTATGTCAGGTGTGCCACAGGGGAGTGTCGTGGATCCGTTGCTGTTCACGATATATATAAATGACCTTGCGGATAACATCGGAAGTTCACTGAGGCTTTTTGCGGATGATGCTGTAGTATATAGAGAGGTTGCATCAATGGAAAATTGTATTGAGATACAGGAGGATCTGCATAGAATTGACGCATGCTGCAGGGAATGGCAATTAAATCTCAATGTAGACAAATGTAATGTGCTGCGAATACACAGAAAGAAAGATCCTTTATCATTTAGCTACACTACAGCAGGGCAGCAACTGGAAGCAGTTAATTCCATAAAGTATCTGGGAGTAGTCATTAGGAGGGATTTAAAATGGAACGACCATATAAAATCAAGCGTCGGTAAAGCAGATGCCAGACTTAGATTCATTGGAAGAATACTAAGGAAATGCAGTCCGAAAACAAAGGAAGTAGGTTACAGTACACTTGTTCGCCCACAGTTAGAATACTGCTCACCGGTGTGGGATCCGTACGAGGTGGGATTGATAGAGGAGGTAGAGAAGATATAAAGGAGAGCAGCGCGCTTCGTTACAGGATCATTTGGTAATCGTGAAAGCGTTACGGAGATGATCGATAAACTCCAGTGGAAGACTGCAGGAGAGACGCTCTGTCGCTCGGTACGGGCTTTTGTCGAAGTTTCGAGAACATACCTTTACCGAGGAGTCTAGCAGTATATTGCTCCCTCCTACGTATATCTCGCGAAGAGACCGTGAGGATAAAATCAGAGAGATTAGAGCCCACACAGAGGCATACCGACAATCTTTCTTTCCGCGAACAATACGTGACTGGAATATGAGGGAAAATAGATAGTGGTACTCAAGGTACCCTCCGCCACACACCGTCAGGTGGCTTGCGGAGTATAGTTGTAGATGTAGATGTTGCCTTTCAAAATATTCCGTAAAATATCCAACTGGTATATTAACAGAACACAGAAAGTTGAAGTGCTAGCAACTTAAGCCCTACGTACCGATCAGACATTATGGTAGAAATGCTACCTGAAAGTAATAAGGTCGTATTCTAGGGTTGTTGATATTGGAGAGGTTCACTTTCAGTAGCAGACACGTACGGGCCAACAGCAGTGCCACAAGTGCGAGGTCGGTGAAGTTGCCAGCAGTGGAAATCATAACATTGTCATATCGAAGTCTCTACATACACCATTACCGCATAATTTGATGTTAATTCCTATTTTTAATTTCTTGGTTTTCAACCGGTACGGCGCCGGCCGCGGTGGCCTAGGGGACTGCGACGCGCCAGTCATGGTCTGCACGGCCACTATGGTCGGGGGTTGGAATCCCCCCTCAAGCATGGATATTTCTGCCGACCTTAGTAGTAGCTAGTTCATAAGTAGTTTGTAAGTTTAGGGACTGATGACCCTGTGGTTAAGTCCCATAAGCTCTACAAACATTTGAACAACCGGTACGGCGAGGGTAAGAGGAAATCGACAGAGAGATGGAGAAGAAAGGGTGGGGGGGTGAAGGATGCAAGACTTTGAAGGATGAATGCCGAATTTTAAGTAGCCGTAAAACAGCTGTATTTCGGTTCCTTCTAAAAACTTGGCGCTGTTACTAAAATATTAAAAAAAAAATACACTGTCAAATGTTTTCCTTTATTTGAAACTTGGTTGGTGAAGGAGGGCGGGCAAGCGGGACACTATTTCCCATTCAAAGAGGAGATGGACAGCGATGAAGGAGGAGAAGACGGAAAGGAAGAAGGGGAAATGGAGAAAGAGGGGGCATGGGTAAAGGGGAAGGAGGAGATAGAGGGGTACGAGTAGACAGACGAGTGAGGGGGAGAGTAGATGTACAGAATGTAGAAAAAAAAAACTGCTGTTGTCAAGGGGCATTTACACGGCGCATGCTCCGTAGTCATTAAACAGTCCGATCCTATGTTTCTGCAGAAAACGGACAAAAATATTTGTTCCTTCACTGGTTTGACAGGAAATGAATCTATGAGAAAACGTTTTTTCTTATTTCCCTTTCACTCCTCATTGCCACGGTAATGAAAAACAGCGGAAATAGCCTACTGACTTGACTGATGTATTTTCGCGGTATATCTATGTTCACGAGGATTCTTTTCTTTTTTCCTCTTTACTTTACTGGCTTTAGCTAGTAATTTATTGTACCTAGTACAGAAGTAATAATTCAGTAATAGACTTATGAACTTACGAATTTCCACGTTTTAGGCATTTAATTGTTGAGTTTTTATACGTTATTCTAAAATGTGAATAGGGACTGAATTGACACTCACTAGGCAAATCATTACTCTCACATAAAGCAATGAAATATTATCTGGGTTTAGTACCGTAGTATTGTGTGGAAGGCAACGTTTTCGCCTTGGCCTTTTACCTTTTGAAATAGTGTCGTGGGGTTTCCTATCATGGGGTTTCCTACTGTACGGGCCGGAATAACAAAGTGAGGCTCACCTTGCCGCTTCCACCCCCCCCCCCCTCCATGCACAGTAGTTCTCCGAGAGGAGAGTTTCAAACGCAAGACGGAAGTAAGTTCCACATTGGTTATCATCTTCATTTTCTGTCGTGACAAGTTAAAGTTATAACGTACTTTTACGACGGTAACATTAAAATTGACTGCTCTATTCTTTAATAGCTGTGTTGCCCCTTATAAGACAGCAATCATTACATGATTTCTATTGTTCGAATCTTTCATATATGTTTCGAAACTAAATCGTCAGAGCGATGAGGGTGCCACCCTTTAAGGTGCTAACCATAATATTTACGGAATAATGAGCGTGTTCGTCTGCAAGAAATTACACAATGTTTTGCTACGGTTAGATCCGAAGTATAAAGTCTAGAGAACTCGAGTGTCTACAAATGATTTTCCGTAGGTATGGGGTCACGAACATGACACTGCGTCCTGTTGGTAACTTTCGTTGAGCTGTGCTACACGCTAAACCGTTTTGGAAATACAAACTCCAGACTTCCAGCTGCTACCTAAAAGTCTACAGAAATATCAGGGCACTCAACCTTGTTGTTATGAAGATTACATTACACTGGGATCATTGAACGGTTGTCAATAGGTGTTTATCATTAAGATGGGAGAATCTCCGTCAGAAACCTGGATAATGAATTCGTCACCAGCTTAGCAATAGCTAGTAACTACAAAGGTATACCCATATGTGATAACATTTATTACGGACAGTTGAGGTTGGGTTTTAATTATTAAAAAACCAGCAGATGAATCGTAAAATCTTTGTTTTAATTCTGCGTAAGACTATATGTTTTAGTTATGTTTATACTACGAATTAACGGTGTTTTGGATGTCTCCGATAGGAACTTCTCATTTTATATCTACCCATCATGAAGCATATTTGCCCAATGTCTTCAAAAAGCCTTATTTTCGATATCTTGACTTTAAATAATATACAGGAAGATCTGAGAATAACTAAGTTCTTTCTAGAGAAATATCAAGTGGAAGAACTCTAGTTGGCGACAGGAACACCTGTGGTGTTCAAGAGTTTCGATTCCTGCTTGATACTCTGTATCTTGTTAAACAGTTCAGATAATAAAAACCTATTTCCGGCCATCAGGGACTTCCAGTTTACTCCCACCTCTACTTGTTTCTCTTGCTCGATCAGCCGTTTACGTTGGAAGCTTCACAGCACGAGTAACCATGTTATGTAAGAAATTTACGAGGTGAAATTTCAGTTTTGTTAAGAACTCAGTAAAAAGCATATTTCGTATTAGAACTTTAGAAACACTGTTAAAAGCGTACTTTTCTGAATGAGATCTTCCAAATACAAATAATTAGTTTCGTATGACACGTATGTCGAAACTCCAGAATCAGTAAGTTTACTCTACGAATTTATTGATGCTGGTAAAATGTGTGCTGTATCTACACATACTGTTTTTAAACAACAGTATTTTTAAGCCCTCACAGAAAATTTTTCACTCAGAACATAACGAAAATTTTTTTTATCCAACTTTTGTAATCTCTAGACCCGCGGTGTGGTGACGCTACCGTTTCCGACTACAAATAAATATCGTAACTGTGAACTTCCCCAATGACATGGAAATAGGATCATCCCTTCACATTTTATCGAGGCTTAGGACTGGCTATGCACGTAGTACATAGGCATGTTTAGATGCTTTCGTTTTTGTTTTTCATTTTATTTTTCACTATTGTTGTTCAGATTTACGATAGCAAATAGGTAGCCTTTTTCCTTATTTTAGGAATCATGATTTCTTACTCCATTTTTTGTAAAAACGGCAGAGACTTTAAACACCCTTTTAAATCTCCATAGTCTTGATATGTTTGTACAATGTCTTTTAATCTTTTGTCTAGATCTATGTACCTTTTCTTTCTTTTTTGAAGAGGCAGGGAAATGGAATCTTCCAACCGGAAAGTTGTGTTTCAGGGAACACTGTTGCATTAATTGCAGCCATTTCAAAATCTAGCATTGCAGTTTTTGGTGACCACTCTAATATGCAATAAAGGCAATAGGAGAAAACAGCAGAATTACAGACGTATATCACTGACGTCGATTTGCAACACGATCTTAGAACATATACTTTCCTCAAAGAATACCGTTACATGCATAAAGTCTTTCGTGTGTATTTTGACTTTTGTCTGGGAGCAAAGCAAATAAAATTGGAAATATCTTCGTTGCCTCCACTGTACTTCCGATGTCAACATGCATTGTTTACAGTAGTTTGAATTGTTTCGAACAGCTGTCAAATGACCCATCCATAAGAACAGTTCCATTTTCGCAAAGGATTTTCTCTGCTTCTTCACAAGCAAATACCAGCATTCTCTTTCCTGGAACAGACCCATCATATATCTTCAAAAAACTACTACACTTGAAATTAAGAGGTCTTCGCTAAGTCGAATTTCCGTAGCAATAGCTCATCTTCTTGCCTTACACAGTTGTCTTGTAGGTGTCGTAATTCGGAATGTTTGCAACGAATTCCAATCCTTTATCTTTTTGATCTTGAAATTCATGCTTGAAATTTTGGGATACAGTCACTGTCGTTTCTTCACAATCTCTTTTTCTGCAATTATGCATTCTTTTTTTTAATCTTGACATCTGCTTTGTCATGTTGGCAGGAATGTTGCTTTTGAGCAACGATTTCACCATTTCAGATTTTTAGATGGCCTCTGCACATACTCCGTAATTGACGCACATCCAGTTCGTATATTCTTTAGTTTTCTTATAAATACGGTAGCGATGACCATCCTTGTCAAGACACGACCATCCTTTCGTTGCTGTTATCACTTCCATCGTGTACAATGCACAGATCAGAAATCGCGTACGAAAATGCACGGAGAGAAAGCTATCGGCGACGACACTGAGGAACGGTGACAACACTTACACTGGTGGCGAGCGACTGAGGTAGACAGGCAGTGGGGCTCTGTTCGCAAACGCCTTGTTCGGGAACCGGTTAGTCGGGACAGCTAAGCTACCTGTGGCACCATGATAAGAAACCCCACAGTAGCAAACCCCACGTAGCTTTAGAATTAACATATTGTGTGTACAGTGCAACTATACATGCTGGAACTGTATCATAACCTTTACCGTATATTTATTTTCATTTTTTTTTTTTGTAGAGGTGGGATTTAATGTTATTTTCTCCAGTGGGTTTCAAATTTTATGTATAGCAAAAGCTTATTTTTGTGTCTAGTCCGTATTTTTTTTTTTTGCATGCTAGTACGAAGTAACGATACACAAATTGTTACTGTAACTGGAATTGAATGGTAAGCAAATTCTTAGTTCCTATGTAAACCCTGATCTTCCATATAATAAGGGAAGTAGGAAGTAATAGGTATTCAAAATGAAGTAATTAAAAATAAGGAGCTGACAAACTAGATTTTACGGATAATTTAAGTTGTTATTTTTATCGATTGCTGCAATCATTTTTTAATTGAGAATCGTTGTAATATAATTATTTTGTTTCATGACTTGTCTGATAAATCGTTATAAATATTTGCACTAAATCAATGAAAAATACAAAATGTTCATTCTCTCAGAACAGCAGCACTTAAAAAGTACATGTTCCTGTTGCTATCATGCCACCAGGATTTTCAGGTTTCGTGATAGGTCCAGTGATCTATGATACTGAACGACCATGGCGACTACCGGTTCGTACAGCCATTACCTGTTCCAGTTGCAGACTTGTAGATGCAACAAAAACTTTGTTATTAATATTTCGCATGATCATTGATAAGACAAGTATTAAAATTAGAAATTGACTTCAAGTATGTACCGTCACTTTTGTGTGGTCTCTCAGAAAATGATAAATGCTAATTATAGTGCTTGCTTAAAATCTAAGTCCAAAGTTGGACTGATTTTCTTTCGAATAATTATTTGAGAGCACACAACGTAGCGAGAGAGGCAATACACCTGTTTCATGTCTTATATGTTTGTTTACATTTTTCATTTTTTGTCTGCCTCTGGACAACCTGCATTTATACCTCTCAAGAGATACAGAGGAGCAGGACGTGGGATTTATATTCTCTTTAACTTATGGAATTCGAGCGCAATATATTCACGAATACCGTTATTGTGTTTTCACTAGTTCGTTTAAGAGCTGCGTATTAGCCGTATTATAAAGTTAACGTTATATTCATTAGTAATTTATGGACATAAAAGACGCAATCCCATTGGATATCTGAACACCACTTCTGATTTGATGCCTTCACCTCCCGTTTCATCGTGCCAGCTACCAACATCTACACGTGAAGCAGCAACCGTGTACCCAGAAACTGCGTTTTAACCTTTCATTTTAGGTACTATGTTATTATCGTAATGAATTTCGTTTAACTATAATACGTGAATTTTGATATTTTAGTTCGATGTTTGTTTAAAAGTTTGGGACACGTCGATTTAAAAACGGCGAGTTTACAAACAGAAAAATTTATATCAAAGAATCGTTTTTGGGATTTATTGAAATGAATACTAAAGATGCATCCTCAATTGATAATACAATTTTAGAACAATTACATTACGAACAGATTTCATTACAAAACTGTAGATCACAACCGAGCGAGGTGGCGCAGTGGTAACACACTGGACTCGCATTCGGAAGGATGGTGGTTCAAATCCACCTCCGGCCATCCAGATTTAGGTTTTCCGTGATTTCCCTACATCACTCCAGGCAAATGCCGAGATGGTTCTTTTGAAAGGGCACGGCCGATTTCCTTCCATATCCTTACACAAACCTTCCGAGCGTAAGCTCCGTCTCTAATGACCACGCTGTCGATGGGACGTTAAACTTCAAGCTTCCTTCCTTCCTGTAGACCACATTGTTATGATAATGCTGTCGTTATGTCATGTCACATATCTAGCGTTCAGCAAAGAATATTGAAGAAAAAAAAGCATTATTTGTAAATTGTGATAATCACACCATAGATTTAGTAGGAGTAACTGCAGCTAAGCAACATCCAATTGCAGTAACTTGTTTTGGGACTTGAAAACATCTCTCTTTTTCTGACAATCAACATTACGATAGGAACTATTAAAAAAATAATTGCATAGGCTTCTGCGGCCAGAGTCAGATGACAAAACTTTTGTGGGTGCTGTACCACGTTATGATGTAAAACGGCTATTACTTTAAAAACCGACGTTTCGGTCAACGTTACAGTGGCCATCATCTGTGTAGTGATGTCACATCAGTATACCCAGATGGCCACTGTAACGTTAGCCGAAATGTCGTTTATTAAAGTAATAGGCTTCTTATATCATGACGCGTACAACACCCAGGAAACTTTTATGTTATTAAAATGCTTTAAAGAAAACTGCGAAACATGAATCTGAAACACGATGAAGCGACAGAACATAAGCGGTTAGCGTTATAGTCGATGGTCTGGAAAATTAGAACTGTTCGAAAAATTAGTGGAGGACGGTACTACTACAAGTGACACCGGTAGTGAAGCTACAGTTTTATTGCAAAATATACTGAATTTCACTTTCATAACTTCAGACCATTTCTAGCATGAAATATTGAGAAGAATTGGTCGCGTGCAGGTAAGTTTACAAGATCATAAATGAATTTTAGGGAAGAGTTTCATGGTCTTAAATCATTAATGACTGAACTGGCAGAAATTCGAGAAGAGGTCTGTGAATGGGCAATAGAAAAGGCTAAGTCCCACTGTGAAAAGTGGGATCTCGATACAACAACTCGTATAGGAAGACGTCGAAAAATATCCGGAGAATTGGCTGGTGATGGCCTTTCTGCAGAAAGTGAAGTTTCTCGCATTGTGAAAAGCGTTGTTGATCGTCTGCAGAAAGAAATTAGTAGATTTATCCGACAACGTGATCTTGATTGCAAATTTGAATTTTTACTAGACGTTTAAACTTTATAACATGTAGCTAATAATTAAAAGGGACTTATAAAATTCACCCAGATTTTTACAGATTTTTCAACACAGATTTTGATGAAACAGACCTCTGCGCTTCTTGCTCTTATAAAAAGAAAATCTCATCGGACGCAAAGAATACCGTGCTCACGGGTGCGATTCCTTTAGGGGGATGCTTGTCCACTGTTGGTCGAGTTGATCTCTACGAGTTTACGAGAGTAACTCGGGCGTCCGATCCTTGATTGTCGTGAGAGCACTTGTGCTCTCCCGGTAATCCATTTGTAGTCTGGGGCAACGTCCCAGAGATAAATTAAATTGGTCCCAATACCCCGGTTCCCATGAACCACAGACTTTGCCGAGGTGGGGTGGCTTGCGTGCCTCAACGATACAGATAGCCGTACCGTAGGTGCAACCACAGCGGAGGGGTATCTGTGGAGAGACTAGACAAACGTGTGGTTCCTGAAGAGGGGCAGTAGCCTTTTCAGTAGTTACAGGGGCAACAGTCTGGATGATTGACTGAGCTGGCCTTGTAACATCAGCTAATGTGGCTTTGCCACACAGTTACTGGGAATGGCTGAAAGCAAGGGGAAACTACAGCCGTTACTTTTCCCGAGGACATGCAGCTCTACTGTATGAACATATTATGATGGCATCCTCTCGGGTAAAATATTCCGGAGGTAAAATAGTCCCCCATTCGGATCTCCGGGCGGGGACTACTCAGGAGGATGTGATCATCAGGAAAGACAATACTGGCATTCTACGGGTCGGAGCGTGGAATGTTAGATCCCTTAATCGAGTAGGAAAATTAGAAAATTTAAAAAGGGAAATGGATAGGTTGAAGTTATAATGGGAATTAGTGAAGTTCGGTGGCAGGATGAACAGGATTTCTGGTCAGGTGAGTACAGGATTATAAATACAAAATCAACTGGGGGTATCACAGGAGTAGGATTGATAATGAATAAGAAAATTGGAATGCGGGTAAACTACTATGACCAGCACAGTGATCGCATTATCATTGTCAAGATAGATACGAAGCCAACACCGACAACAGTAGTACAGGTTTATATGCCAACTATCTCTGCCGATGATGAGGAAATCGAAGAAATATATGAGGAGCTAAAGGAAATTATTCAGACAATTAAGGGAGAGAAAAACTTAATTGTTATGGGAGACTGGAATTCGGTAGTAGGGCAAGGAATGGAAGGGGAGATAGTAGGTGAATATGGTCTGGGCAAAAGGAATGAAAGAGGAAGCCGCCTGGTAGAATTTTGCACAGAACATAATTTAGTTATAACAAACACCTGGTTCAAGAATTACAAAAGAAGGTTGTATACGTGGAAGAGACCAGGAGACAACGGGAGATACCAGATAGATTTTATAATGGTAAGACATAGATTTCGGAACCAGGTTTTACAGTGTAAGACATACCCAGGGGCAGATATAGACTCTGACCATAAATTGTTGGTTATGAACTGTAGGCTAAAACTGAAGAAACTACAAGAAGGTAGGAAAATAAGGAGATGGGACCTGGATAAATTGAAGGAACCTGGAGTTCTTAAAAATTTCAGAGGGAGCCTTAGGCAACAATTGACAGAAACAGGGGAAAATAAAACAGTAGAGGAGGAATGGGTAAAATTGAGAGATGAAATAGTGAAGGTAGCAGAGGACAAAATAGGTAGAAAGGCAAGACCTACAAAAAATCCTTGGATATCACAGGAGATACTAAATTTAATCGATGAAAGGAGAAAATATAAAAATGCAGTAAATGAAACAGGAAAAATGGAGTACAGACGACTAAGAAATGAGATTGACAGGAAGTGCAAAATGGCTAAGCAGGAGTGGCTAGAAGGTAAATGCAAGGATGTAGAAGAATGTACAATTAGGGGAAAAATAGATACAGCCTACAGGAAAATAAAAGAAACATTTGGAGATAAGAAAAACAGCTCTATAAATATCAAGGACACTGATGGAAAACCAATTCTCAGCAAAGAAGGGAAAGCTGAAAGGTGGAAAAAGTATATAGAAGGGCTCTACAAAGGAAATGAACTTCGAGACAATATTGTAGGAAGGGAAGAGGATGTAGATGAAGATAAAATAGGAAATACCGTACTGAGAGAAGAATTTGACAGAGCCCTGAAAGACCTAAGTAGAAACTAGGCCACTGGAGTAGTGATATTCCTTCAGAGCTACTGAAGTCTCTGGGAGAACCAGCCATGACAAAATTGTTTTACGTGGTATGTAAGATGTATGAGACAGGAGGAGTACCCTCAGACTTTAAGAAAAATGTTATAATCCCCATTCCAAAGAAAGCAGGTGCAGACAGGTGTGAAAACTACAGAACCATCAGTTTCATAAGTCATGGTTGCAAAATATTAACACGAATTATATACAGAAGGATGGAAAATCTGGTAGAAGCCGACCTCGGGGAAGATCAGTTTGGGTTCAGGAGAAATGTAGGAACACGGGAGACTATACTCACTTTACGTCTTATCCTAGAAGATAGATTAAGAAAAGGCAAACCTACATTTCTAGCTTTTGTAGAGTTGGAGAAGGCTTTTGACAATGTTGATTGGAATAAACTCTTTCAAGTTCTAAAGCAAGCAGGAGTAAAATATAGGGAGCGTAAGGGTATTTACAACTTGTACAAAAACCAGACAGCGGTTGTCAGAGTTGAAGGGCATGAAAGGGATGCAGTGGTTGGAAAGGTAGTGAGACAGGGTTGTAGTCTCTCTCAATTGTTATTCAATGTGTACATTAAGCAAGCTATAAAGGAAAGCAAGGGGAAATTTGGAGAAGGAATTGAAGTTCAGGGGGAAGAATTAAAAACATTGCGTTTTGCCGATGACATAATAATTCTGTCAGATACAGCAAAGGACTTGGAAGAGCAATTGAACTGAATGGACAGTGTGCTGAAAAGTGCATATAAGATGAATATTAACAAGAGCAAAACTAGGGTAATGGAGTGCAGTGTAAGAAAATCAGGTGATGCTGAAGGAATTAGATTGGGAAACGAAGCAATAAAGGAGGTAGATGAGTTTTGTTACTTGGGCAGTAAAATAACAAATGATGGTCGCAGTACAGAGGATATAAAATGCAGAATGGCAGAGGGTAGAAAAGCGTTCTTGAAAAAGAGAAATTTACTGACATCGAATATTGATTTAAGCCTAGGGAAGTCCTTTCTGAAGGCATTTGTATGGAGTGTTGCCTTGTATGGGAGTGAAACATGGACGATAAGCAGTGTGGACAGGAAGAGGATTGAGGCTTTTGAAATATGGTGCTACAGAAGAATGTTGAAGATTAGGTGGGTGGATCGCGTAACTAATGAGGAGGTATTGAACAGAACTGGGGAGAAAAGAAATTTCTGGCATACCTTGACTAAAAGAAGGGATAGATTGGTAGGACACATTCTTAGACATCAAGGAATTGTGAATTTAGCTTTGGAGGGAAGTGTGTGGGGTAAAAATCGCAGAGGAAGATCAAGAGATGGATACAGTAAGCAGATTCAGACAGATGTAGGTTGCCGTTCTTATGTGGAGATGAAGAGGCTTGCTCAGTATAGGGTATTGTGGAGAGCTGCATCAAACCAGTCCCCGGACTGAAGACAACAACAACAACCACCCCGGTTCCGACCAAGGTTTTTGGGAGGCTTTCCTTGGTTGTAAGGCGTATGCCGCAACTGGTAAGCCCCTCCCACTTATTCCCAATTGGGATCTCCTCTTTGCCCCACTATCATCTTGTCTGATAATTGGCTGAATAGAACCGCGACTCTATGGGCCGGATCTCAAACAGCCCGCTCCACTCCTCGGAGTGGAGAATGAAAATAAGTTTTTTACCCTTATAAAATGTCGTATGGAGAAGTTGTGTTTCCAAACCTGAGAGCAGCACTTCAATTACTCCTTAGTATATCAGTGTCAATTGCTAGCTGTGAACGTTCATTCAGTAAACTGAAATTAATTATTAAATATCTGCGATTAACTATGAGACAGGACCGCCTAAGTGACCTAGCATTTTTAATTCTGTAAAGAGAAAAATTTTAATTGATAGGTTTTAATGATATAATTCTTAACTTTGCAGCAAGAAAAATGTATACGTAGTACTTACTGTATTAATGTTTTATAACATTATGATTGTTAAACAAGATAGTTATGTGTAAACGTTTTAACTTTGTTTTATTGTTCACAAACTGTAGGTTTCAAAACATGTACAAATGTAAAATAAATTAATCTTTTTAATTAATTTTACATGATAGAACATCTATTTTTTCCACTGACCCAGATACATTACCGAATCCAATCATAATCTTTGTAATTAGATTTTTGGATCGCATTAAAGCCTAACTTTAACCTGTATCGCTATTTGTCTCAAAATATTCGTATTTTGTAGAAGCGCAGTTAAATAGTGACTGTAATGTGTTACAGATATTTTAAGGTAGGTACAACGTTCTGCTATAATTTTATAATAATATTAGACGACTACATTCCATATATTACATATTTTTCTGGAAGGAGAGGGCGCGAATGAAGTATAGTGTTGTAACACAGGAACCATGTTGGTGAGGGAGGGGGGGGGGCAATAACGTGTCGTGCCCCGGACGCTAGACCTCCACCTTTCACACCATAGACATGAAAAGTCCACTTCCTTTAAAACCATTTTAAATAAGGAGCGAACCTGTAGTAGATTGATTATAAGTTGGGTTAGTGGCGACCGTCAGTCGTTTGAACTGGGTCACTGGTATGATCTCGCTAGAGTCGACGCTGGATAATCTTAGTGACAAAGAAATAGGACCAGTCCTAAATTCGGTACTAGTGGCTCTGCTGCAACCACGGCTGCCATGAGTCTTCCATTTTGCTTCATAGTTACTTGTATTTTGACTTTTGTCAAAGTTTGTGCTCGTTTCATCGTGACAAGGAACTTTCTGAGCAAGTTACTGTATTGTATTTTTCGTAAATTTGTATTTTTCTTAAACCTTTGTGAATTTTATAATTATTTAATGATTCGCTAATCTGAAATCACGACGACTGCTGTTGTAGTTGTGAAATGAAACAAACGTGCTATTACTTGTTTAATAGACGTATAGTGAAGAACCAGCCCTTTTTGATGTTGGGAATAGCCTGTGCGATAGTAAGTTACAGTTTCTGGCCCATAGTCACACAAACTCGTAAATAAAGCATGAAGTTACAGCAGCATCATGTTTCTTTGCGTTGTTTCAGCATGCCAGAAAGGAAAAATGATGTGTAATTCCGGAATTCATTTGGATCCTCCGGCATTAATTCTCTCACTGCCGTGCTGTATGCGTCGCGGTTTTCTTCTTCTCTTTTTCTGAAGTCACGGTCACATCCAGCTCTTAATTTTTCTTCGACGTTGTATCCACCTTCTAGCAACGAAAACCGATGCAAACGCGGTCATCGCTATGGCCAAGTTTACCGGTATCGAATGCATTTCCAGAAAATGTACTGCTGATGTACAACCCCGCAAAAACAACCACTAGATTATCGACACATTCGCTAGTAGTATGTGAAAGGAGCTATCCTTTATCATAAATGACCTAGCTACTTGAAGGAACTAGAAGGATCTAAATTTAAAAGTAAACTCAATAACTGGCTTATATCTAAATGCCCTTACAGTCTAGATGACGCCGGCTGCAGTGGCCGAGGGGACTGAGGCGCTTCAGTTACGGTCTGCACGGCCACTACGGTCGGGGGTTCGAATCCCCCCTCGGGCATGGATATTTGTGCCGTCATAAATTGTAGCTAGTTCGTAATTAGTTTGTAAGTTTAGGGACTAATGACACCGTAGTTAAGTCCCACAAGTTCTACAAACATTTGAAACATTGAGTCTAGATGACCTCTATCTAATAACTTGTACATCAAAGATTCCGGCACGTATATATATATATATATATATATATATATATATATATATATATATATATATATATATATATATATATGTGTGTGTGTGTGTGTATTTTACCATATATTATTGTGTATGTTATTTTGATTCCTTTTGGCCCACTTTAGGTTACGGTAGTAACACTAAAAGTGGGCCTTTGCGATCGTCTTTTGACAGCTCGAAATTTAAATGAAAATAACGGCTTAGATATTCATCTGACACAAAAATTGAATAACCGGATTTGTAGAGGAGAAAATTCTCTATAACTTTGTTCCCTTATGCTTTTTTCATATCTCGTATCGTTTGAGAGATTTCCAAAAATAAGACATTTGACATCGTCCATTGAATTAACTAAAACCAGCCGTTCGGAGATGTCACGTGACATTTCCCGCCCAGCACACTTGCTCATATACGCCATCTTGCGTTGCGTATTTGATGATTTCCTTACTGTAACTTGCACGTTGTCATTTCAAAGCAATGGCGCACTGATGAATTAACAAAAACACTTCGTTCTTCGTACGATAGTGTCTACATATGCCACAGTAGCGTCAGTTAACAACGGCCATCAATAGTATGAGATATTAGAGGCTCGAATCTTTACCGATAGCCGTAGCGTATTGGACTGTTATGCTGAAGGTCGGTGGTTCGGAACTCGCCACTACTGAAATTTTTCTTTCCTAAAAGGGTTTTAGTCATACTTATTAATTTTTTATAATTTACATTATTATTTAAGTCCAAAATGTTGGCAAAAACTTATAAAACTACAAATCTAATGTGGGCCGTAAAACACACACAATGTATGTAGGCAAATTTAGTATATAATTTCATTTTGCTTGTCTTCTTTCTAGTACTGTTTTAAAGCTCGGCTTGATATACCACAGCACTTTTAGCTATCATTTTTACGCTGAAATGCATGTTACTTCATTTTATATTGGACAACATTCTTTTTATCTGATCTTTCACATGTACTGTTTTAAGGTATGTCTATACCACAAATAGCGTTTAATCTTTTACTCTTGTATATTTTCTGTAGTTGCTTTTATATCAAGCAGATTATGATCTTGGAATGATTTTTAGCTGTATTATGTCAACTTTTAATTTCTTTTCTTTTTTGTATGATCTAACATTATCTTTAATCCCATGCATGTTTTGTTTTAATGCATTGTATGATTTTTTATTGTACCTTATTTACCTGATCTCAATCCATTATGATGCAAAATATGACATATTGTAATGCATGGAACACATGTTTTATACAATAAAGTTTAAGTAGCATTTATCCTCTGTTTATCGTTTAAACAAACTGCTGCAATATCTTGCGTTAGTATATAGTTCGGGACTAGTAACCTACGAGCGCTATTATCTATCTTGTCCACTTTCGTTCATCGTTTAAAACGACCTTTAACCTATCTTAATGGCTCCAAATTAACTGAGTTTTGTTTTGTGCACATCTATAGCTAATCCTCTTTGTTATTACATAAGCTTCATTTGACTACTTGTGTAATGTATATCTATAAAAATCGATGTGTTTATGTACGTACGTACGTACTTATGTATGCATGTATGTATGTGCCCTACATATAGACTCTAAGATTGGTGGAGTAATTTTGGTGATGTCTTCAGGTCATCCTGTGATGTTTGGTAGCGATCCGTTCTAAATATTTATGATTTTAAAAATATAACGCGAAATATGGAACAACACCCTTTGGAAGACTATATACTCTTTGACTTATCTTTACCATATTTCATAAAATGATTTTATTGGTTGTTATGTTCTACATAATAAGATTCAACACAGTGAATACAATGCTGGTTAACATAAAAAGTCGGCACTTCAGTTTCCGTATTAGGGTCTTTCTGTAATACTGATGGCTGGAACTTGCGCCACGCATCGAATCTTACGCTGTGACGTACCTACTGGGAAATCTCGAGCTCGTTCGACCACGAGTATCGTTGCCCAGTCGTCCAGAGACCCTCGCTGCGTTTACAGTTGATGAGTCTCGTTGACTCTGGCCACATGGTCGTCGGCGTGTTCCAATCGGCAGTGCTATCAGTCTGCTGGGGTCGTTTGTACAGTACAGTGGAGTGGTGCTGCACCGTTGTGTAAAATCGAGAAAACTGAGTGGTCGATTACATATAACGTGTCTGTTTCCGTGTCCGAGCTGTAAGGCGAGGAGTGTCTGTTTACACGGCAGTGTTAAGATTTAAGAACGTGTTGACCGTGCTGTTGTGTTGTGATTGTGGCTTTATGAAACAGGTGACTAGTACGAAACCAGTATCTCATTAATCCACCTCTACAGCAATGTTTTACCCTCATCACATTCCCATACAGTGAACGTGTTTCTTTTGAGAAATGCAGATTTTTTGTTTCCGCGCGTTGCCTTGTGTACCATATGATTTGTACTTTACAGT
The DNA here is from genome assembly GCA_026315105.1 of Locusta migratoria. NCBI lineage: Eukaryota > Metazoa > Arthropoda > Insecta > Orthoptera > Acrididae > Locusta > Locusta migratoria. The sequence continues at coordinate 53,682,850 of CM048744.1, forward strand.
TGTGTGTGTCGTTCTGGTTACCCATTTATTTTTGGAGTATTTGTCTTCTTGCCATACATTTTCCAATTCTGGTGACTTCACGGTAAGTGCGGATTGTTCTCGGAACTAAACTATTTCACGTAAGGGCATTTTAACTTCTGGATAGCGCGTCGTTTTGTTTCTGAAAAAAAGAAAAAAAAACCATTCCGTTATTTGGTAAATATGACGATCAGTACTGGTTTTATACGAAGTATGTATTCATCTTGGATTTGTGAGTTATGCTAACAGTGGACTGAACATGCACTTTGAACCCAGACAGGTAACAGTACAATCAGATGTTTATTAGCCCTCCAACTTCTCTGGTCTACTGAAAGAAGTTACTAGTGCATTGTAAACTTAATGTTGCAGGCACACAACGTTCCATAAATATTTGGGTCTGTAATTGATATAAGGGACTCATCAATTTTGGTTTCTCTAACTGCTAATTGTGATACTTTAAGTCATTGCATACCTGTTTTGTCCAAAGGAATACTGCGTTTTCTTTTGTTACTTTGAATTCACTTTGAAACGCATTCAGCTAGAACTGCAATCTATGTACACCACTTACCTTTTCTACATATTTTACTATTTTTTCATCAGTATAACCAGTTCATGCGTATGTGCGCAATATTCAATTTTCTAATGATAAGTGCTAATCTTGTTACATGATTGCACTGCATGTGTATTTATTATACACGTCCCTCCATTCCTTGGCCTGGTACAGGAACAGTATTTCAGTATATAATGAAAACAGAAACGTGCGTCTCTGCTGCACTTAAAATTATTTATTACCCTTTTTTTATTTTCTTGGTTAGCTGCAAGAATATTTACTCGTTCTCTGAGAGAAAGTAGCTTTCATTGAAGTGTAAGAGCTATTTGAGTTTGATACTATTTCACATAATTTATGAAAGTACTGCTTCCATGATTATTAGTTTCAAAGTGGGGCACTCCAGGGTATGAAACTATTGTCAATGTTTTACGTGCAAAGGTATGTAATCTTTACCGCTGAAATACTGGAACTTTGAGTGGATTAGAGATCTACCTGTGACACATTTCACTGAGATTGCATTCATTCATTAGTTCATCCATCCATCCATCCATCCATCCTTACAGTAGTGACGGTATAGTATGCTGACGTTTGCAATGAGTATTGAAAGCTGTTTTCCAAGACTAATACACATAGAGGGAAATGTGTGTTCACCATAAAATGCCATTTCTGGTCTGTGGTACCTTTTGTTTGGTCAGTAGTGTATCCTCTTAAAGCGACCATTCAGTTGCCAGTTATAGCACACTATGCCGCTGCCGTAAGTAAAATTAAACCCAACATAGTTATGTCGTGTTTATTTTGTTGCGACGAATGTCACGGCTTCACCGAACGGGCTTCATGGATTTTCGGGTTAACTGAAGTACCACCCGCCGGCTTTGCGCCATGACGGCTGTGTGGTGTGGTTTATGACTCAAAACAATCACTTACAAGTGGATTTTTATTGTTACTAATGTCATTACTTTTATAAAACAAATTCGTGAATTCACGTTCACCCATCCACCTCAGAGGATCATAATCTAATTAAAAACACTAATCACTTGAAGCTATGATCGTAACGGCAACTGTTTCGCAGAGCACTGTAGCGGAGGAAAGTTTGTGTACAATGGAATGTTACGTTTCGTTTATGAATGTTTTCGCTATGTTTCCATTTAGTATGCGCCGCCAGTTATGCGACGAGTCAACGCAAACAAATATTGACAATACCGAAGGCCCCGGTACCACAGGGTGGTATCGGCAACTTCAATATTGCCGATATTTGTAGTGAGACGCTGACTGTTTTTTAATTGGGTCACGGCGCAACCTGTGTTCTGATTGTAAACGTCTGTAACTTTTAAAGCGAAGCTGCTGATATTTTGGATCAGTTGAAGTCCTGACTACGACCCGTTGGCTCGACCGATGACGTGTTTGAGTTAAAGCCGATAGTTTGTTTACACGCAGAACGGATTGTAGATTGATTGTCTAAAAAGTGATATGTAGCTTCTCTCTGTTAATGAGTTATAGGTTAACAGACGTTCTTTTTGGAGGGGCAAGTAGGCGCCGGAGTCGCGGATTTTGTGGTATTCTGTAATTTACAAGGAAAATTAATTATCTACAATATGAGTATTATGACTTGATGTTTGACAATCATTTTTATATTCGTTGTGTGTGTTTCCTAGTTGGCACACCTACGTCATTGTTCAAAGCCGACGGGTTGTATACCGATCTTCAATTACGCCTATATTTTGAGATTGTGATGAGACTGAGCGTCTTGGTCGGAAGTATTTCGTAGTGTGTACAGTGTGAGTGATATTGTGGGTGAAAACATCAACTTATATTAATCGACAGCTGGCATCCCTGTGATAATTGCTTTATAACTTGTGCAATATCGATAGGAAATGCGAACCTTTGAACTATTAGTCTGGTTGTTGTGCCGTTCAGTCCGAAGACTGGATTGGTGATGCTCTCATTGCTGAAATATCCTGTAGATGCCTCTTAAGTTCTGAATAAGAAAGACAACTGACATTCTTTCGGACCTGCTTACTGTATTCGTCCCTCGGTCTCCACCTCTGATTTTTGCCTCCACTTCCCTCAATTGGTAATTGACGAATCTTTTGACTCAAAATATGCCCCACTAAAGTCTCTCCTTTGTCAAGGTACGACAGAAAATTTTCTCCGTAATTCTGAGCAGTACCTCATTACTAACAAAATCTAGACATTTAATCTTTAGCATTGGTTTGTAAACACTTCAAAAGCTATCTTTTCGTCTGAATTCCTTATCGTACATGTTTCAACCTCTTACAATGCTACACTCCAAACAAATGATTCCAGAAAGGACTTCCCAACATTTAAATTAATATTGGATGGTAACAAATTTCCTTACGGAAATTTTTATTCTAATAGCCATTCTGCATCTTGTATCTTTGCCCAGAAGTTATATTGCTAACCATATAACATAACTTCTATCTTCTCGTTATCTAATCTAATTTCCCTCAGAGTCTTGGCCTACATTCCATTAGCCTTCTTAATGTACATCTTACACTCTTTTCAAGACCCTTCAGCGCTTAAACTGCAGTATCGTTGTTGTTTCGTTCACTGTATTTTAGCCCTGTTAACTTCAGAATTTGAGTGTATTCCCATAAACATTGTCAACGACTAACACTGTAGGTTTGCTTTTCCTTGATATACCTTCTAAATTGACTAGTAATGTATTGTCGTGTGTTCCTGCGTTCCTGCTAAATCCGAACTGATCGTCTGACGTCGGATTCTAACAGTTTTTACATTCGTTGTGTGAATAGTGTTAGTATTTTGCAGTCATGACTCATTAAAGATATTGCGAATTTTCACACTTGTTTGCACATCATTTCTTTGTAATTGGAATTATTACATTCTTCTTGAAGTCTGAGGGTATTTTCCGTCTTCTGTCTTGCATACCAGGTGGAACAATTCCTTCCCCGTCTGGCTCTTCCAACGATATCAGCCGTTCAGCGGGATCACCTAGTAAAAGGGTCTTGTTCAGACTCATATTTCAGATATTTCAGTGGTCTTTCAAATTCTTCTTGTATTATGGTAGGTTACCTCATTTGCTTCCTATTTTCTATAAAACACCTTCAAAGTTATTTCCCTTTCGTGGATGCTCTATGTATTCCAGCTTTCAGCTTTTCCTTCTTTGCTAAGTACTGTTTTTTTTTTCGTTTGAGCTCGTGATATTCACGCAGCTATTTTACTTGTCTGTGGGTGGTACTTAAGTTTCAGCTAGTTATACATTCTGCGGACTTGCATCTGGCCTCCAGCCACTCCATTTTGGCCAATCTGTGCTTTGTCAACTTATTTTTTTATCTCACTTTGCTCCCTTATGTCTGCTTCACTTGTTGCATTTTTAAATGCTCTTTCAGCAATTAAATTCATTATCTCTTGTTATTAAATTTCTATTACGCCTTCTCCTACCTAAATGACCCTCTGATGCCTCCTAAAACTACCCATTCTTCTTACCTGTATTACTTACCTTAGTTTTTGTCAATTTTTGCGTAATGCTCCCTCTGCCTCGAAAAACCTTTGGTTCCTTTAACGTATCCATCTCCTCCCTTTTCTCATTTTGTTTACAGTTCGTGAACAATACGTTATCAGTGAAAATCTTTCCCTGGAGATGTCATAGTTTAAAACCTGGATTTGGAACTTGTTACCATTATAGAATCAGTATGGTAACTTCCAATTCCTCCTGGTGTCATCGACACATACAACTTATTTATGATTCTTAAACAACGTGTTTGTGATGATTAAATTGTGCTCGTTGTGAAATTAACTCATGTGACTTCCTCTTCCATTCATTTTTCCCATTCCATGATCACCTATTTTTTCTTCTATTTCTTTCCTCACTACTGAGTTTCTGTCCCCCATCACAGTCTAGTTTTCTTGTCCATTAACTGTCTAAATAACTACCTTTGTCGTCATACATATTTTCATTGGCAGAGCTAGTTGGCATATAAACTTGTAGTACTGTGGTCGGTGCTGGCTTCGTTTCTCTTTGCAATGATAGTGCGTACAGTTTGCTGTTAATAGTAACATACCCGCATTCCTCCTGAGTTACCCCTAATTAATTGTATATTTATAACCCTGTGGTCACCTAACCAGCAATCATGTTCGTCCTACCACCGAACTTAAATTACCACCATTTGGTACTTCATGTTATCCATTTCTTACCAAGTTTAACACGACTACCTTATGAAGAGACAGTGCATTACATCCACCAGTCCGAAGAATTCCTAGTCAGTTTTGCCGACATCGTCCTGAGTAGTTCCCGATTGTCTGGTTAACAACTTCATTATCGTCTGTGGCACTGTTGCTGACACAGGACACTCCGAAGCATTGAGTTTGTTAGGGATTGTGCGCTGTGATTGTCATAAATTCGTGTAACAGCTTGCTCATACTAAATCGTTAGTGTAAAGAGACGTCTACCAGATTCATGTTCTGGTCTAATGTATCGTGAGGCACTAAGCCCAAGAAAGTATTGGCTTCTGCATTGTGCATCGCGTTTATATGCAAGACCTATTCACATTTCCGACATGAAATTAATTCAAAATTGCCAGTGTAATCACCGTGCGTTGATACGCTACATTTCATCCTGCATTTAACTATCCTTTTCCTGTGTTACTTGTCGATTGACTACAGTGTCATGTGCAAAAGGCTTATTTGTACTTCCGATGTTATCTAAGAGGTTCTTTATACTTAGCGTGAAAACAACGGTCACAAAACACCCCTCCCCCAGGGGACCCACAGCTCTTTTGTGGGTACGTGTGTGGCGTGCACGGGGCCCCGAGCCGAAGCAGCCTTTTTTCCGCCCAGGCTGCTTCACATTCCCTCCCGGTTTATGCCTTAGTCCGGAGACGGGCGTCTTTCGCGACTTTAGGTGGTTTCTTGTTGTAGTTTCTCCTATTCCTTGGTTACTTTCTTTCTTAACCTTTGTCTCTGTCTTCCTCTCCTTGCTGTACTCTCCTAGCCATCTTCTCCTCCTCATTAGTCTCCGCTTCGGCGTTTGAGACACTTCTTTCCTTCTTTCTCTTCACTTCCTCTATTCTTCTTCCTTCCTCCCTGTGCGTGTCTGAAGGCCGACCCACGCATTATCATGCGTAGCAGGTGACGGGGTAACGCGTGATTACCCGAGCTGGTACCTTCTGAACATGATTGGTCCCTCCGTCAGTTCTCGGAAGGTGTGACCTGAGATGTGAACAATCACCTAAGGCGGGTAAGCCCTCGGAGAGGGCCCCCAATAGGAAGGAGCGCGCCATCGGAGACGCCGGTAATCACGGGGGACACTTCCGCGATGACTTCCTTCTCTTCTTTAGTGACGTTGACCCAGAAGCTTAAGTTAGATTCGCCTCAGCAAAAAAGACTCTGCCTAATGTACCTAAATTTCTTGTTGTCTCTCGTACCGACGGAAAGGATTTCAATTCTGTCAATCCTTTCGTTATACAGAAAGGTGTAGATGCAATTGCTGGCCCTGTTAAAACCTGTTCACGTCAGCGCAATGGCACATCGTTGCTGGAAGTGGAAAGTGCCTTCCAAGCTCAGAAACTACTCCGGACTACACTGTTACACACGTTTCCTGTCAAGGTGGAAGCACATCGCACACTCAACTCGTCACGGGGGGGTAGTCTTCACGAGATCCCTTGACGGGTTGTCTGATGAAGACATCCAATCCTATATGTCCGAACAGGGTGTGACAGCCGTCCATAGGGTAATGAAAAAGGTCGATAACCAACTGACACCGACTCGTACTGTGTTTTTGACGTTCGACAGAATTGACCTCCCGTCGAGGGTCAAAGCAGGGTGTGAAGTCATCTCCGTCCACCCTTATGTACCTAACCCAACGCACTGTTTTCAGTGCCACAGGTACAACCATACCCGTGAACATTGCCCAAATGCAGCAAAGTGTGTCACTTGTGGTAGCGACGCCCATGAGGGGGATTGCCCACCTCCGTCCCCTCACTGCATAAACTGCAACGGTGACCATGCGGCTTCCTCTTGCGACTGCCCTGTATACAAGGATGAGAAGGTAATCCAGCAAATTCGGGTTACGGAGAAGGTATCGACATCTGCCGCTCGAATGTTGTTGGCGAGTCGAAAGCCCACTGTCCTCCCAGCTGGTACATACAGTAAGGTCCTCACCTCAACTCGACCTACCAAGGATTCCAGTACCCAGACTTGTGACTTCACTTTCGCTTACACAGTTGTGCGATCCGCCAGCCCTAAGATTGCCCGTTCCACGTCTCCGCTTCCTCCTGCAGCTTCTAAAGTTCAGTCTTCTTCAACCTCCAATAAACCGCGGGCACCTAAACAAGATGCCCGCACTTTGAAAAAGGAACCCGTCCGTGAGGATTTTCTATGTTCTCAGGCTTCCCAACCGTCAACTGCCTCTTCTCACCGTCAATCTTCCAGAAGAGCCAACAGGAAACAGTTCCTCTCCTTTCCCGCCGAGGGGTGACTCATCTGTCACGCCGTCCAACAGTAGTCGGCCCCGCTCATCTTCTTTCTCGCCGGGGCGCACTATTGTTAGCCGGGCAACCTGCATTTTACCGGCGGCGGAAGCTGCCCCTCCTGATCAACTCAGGGAGGTGGCAGATGACTCGTTTGAACCTATGGAACATGTCTCTCTGCCTCTAGATGGCGGCAGTCCGGTCCTCAGCAGCCGTCGAGGTGACCCCACTTGCTTGTTCCTATTTTCTTCCCTTCTTATTTTTTTATCATGGTGCTCCTTCAATGGAATATTCGCGGCCTTCGTTCCAATCGGGAAGAACTAAAACTAATCCTTCGATTGCACTGCCCGCTTCTAGTTTGTCTCCAAGAAACTAAGTTACGTATAAGTGAGCCTACAGACTTACCCCACTACACCTCTGTGCGTTTGGATTCGACCTGCCGCCTGTGGAAGGTACCCCAGCCAATGGAGGGGTTCTGATGCTCCTTCGAGACGTCTATTACCATCCCATTTCATTGCAAACTAACCCACAGGCAGTGGCCGTCTGCATCACTCTACCTAGCTTTTCCTTTTCCCTCTGTAAATATCTATTCGCCATTGTCATCCGCCCTTACTAGGGCAGATGTGCTACACCTCGTTGACCAGCTCCCTTCACCTTTCGTGTTGGTAGGCGACTTTAATGCCCACGACCCCCTATGGGACTCTCCGGCACCTTGTCAGAGAGGCTCCCTTTTGGTGGACCTTCTCCAACACCTCGATCTTGTCTGCCTCAACACCGGTGCACTGACCTTCCTTTCATACACAACACACACTTATTCCCATATAGACCTTGCAATATGCACTCCTCAGCTTGCCGGTCGGTTTGAGTGGTATGCACTTTCTGACACGTACTCAAGTGACCATTTCCCTTGTATCATCCACTTCCTACATCATTCCCCATCTCCTCGTCCCACCAGTTGGAACATTTCCAAAGCCAACTGAGGGCTTTATTCTTCCGTGGCTGTTTTTCACGATCAGAATTTTCCCAACTGTGACAGTCAGGTCGATTACCTCACAAAGGTTATTCTCACCGCTGCTGAACGTTCCATACCTCGTACATCCTCTTCTCCACGTCGTGTCCAGGTCCCTTGGTGGACTGCAACCTGCCGCGACGCTCTTAGAGCCCGGCGCCGTGCTTTACGCACCTTTCACCACCACCCGATGTTTGAAAATAGTATAAATTATAAACGACTGGGAGTGCAATGTTGTAAAGTTATAAACGACAGCAAGAAAGCTTGCTGGACTGCTTTTACTAGTTCTGTCTGGGGTGGAATACGCCGTTTATCCGGCATCAAGTTCCACTCCCCGATCTCTGGCCTGACCGTCGAGAACGCAGTCCTTGTGGACCCCGTTGTTTCCAACGCACTGGGCCGTTCCTTTGCGGAGGTTTCGAGCTCTGCCCATTACCACCCTGCCTTTCTCCCTCGCAAACAGGCAGAGGAGGCACGACCGCCTTCTATCCACTCCTTTAATCGTGAAAATTATCGTTTCTCCTTCACAATGCACGAGCTAGACCGTGCTCTCGCCCTGTCCCGATCTTCTGCTCCCAGCCCTGATTCCATCCATATTGAGATGCTGAAGAAACTCTCTCCTGCGGGCAAGTATTTCCTTCTTAGTACCTACAATCGCCAGGAGAATGGGGTACCGCAGGGCTCCGTCATGAGTGTGGCCCTCTTTGCCCTTGCAATCAATCAGATCGTAGATTGCCCCCCCCCCAGGGGGCCCACAGTTCTTTTGTGGGTACGTGTGTGGCGCTCACGGGGCCCCGAGCCGGAGCAGCCTTTCTTCCGCCCCAGACTGCTTCACTTTCCCTCCCGGTTTATGCCTTCACCCGGCGACGGGCGTCCTTTGCTAGTTGAGGTCGTTTTTTGTAGTAATTTCTCTCATTCCTTGGTTTCTTCTTTTCCAAACCTTTGCTTCTTTCTCTCCTTATACTCTCATAGCCTTCCTCTCCTCCTCATTAGTCTCCGTTTTGGCGTTTGAGACACTTCTTTCCTTCTTTCTCTTCATTTCCTATCCTCTTCTTCTTTCCTCCCTGTGCGTGTCTGATGGCCGACCCACGCATTATCATGCGTAGCAGGTGACGGGATAACGCGTAATTCCCCGCCCCGGGTAGACAAGTAGGGCACGTACGTATCCCCCGGTAAAGGCCAGGCCCAGGGAGGGGTGATTACCCAAGCTGGTACCTTCCGAACATGCCAATTGGTCCCTCCGTCAGTTCTCGGGAGGTGTGACCTGAGGTGTGAACAATCACCTAAGGCGAGTAAGCCCTCGGAGAGGGCCCCCACAAGGAAGGAGCGCGCCATCGGAGACGCCGGTAATCACGGGGGACACTTCCGCAATGACTTCCTTCTCTTCTTCACTGACATTGACCCAGAAACGTAAGATAGATTCGCCTCAGCAAAAGAAGACTCTGCCTAATTTACCGAAATTTCTTGTTGTGTCTCGCACTGACGGAAAATATTTCAATTCTGTCAATCCTTTAGTTATACAGAAAGGTGTTGATGCAATTGCTGGCCCTGTTAAAACCTGTTCGCGTCAGCACAATGGCACATTATTGCTGGAAGCGGACAGGGCTTTTCAAGCCCAGAAACTAATCCGGACTACGTTATTACACACGTTTCCAGTCAAGGTAGCAGCTCACCGCACACTCAACTCGTCACGGGAGGGGGGGGGGGGCATGGCGTAGTTTTTACGATATCCCTTGACGGGTTGTCTGATGAAGACATCCAATCGTATATGTCAGATCAGGGTGTGACAGCCGTCCATAGGGTGATGGAAACGGTAGACAACCAGCTGACACCGACTCGTACTGTGTTTTTGACGTTCGACAGGGTTGAACTCCCGTCAAAGGTCAAAGCAGGGCACGAAGTTATCTCTGTCCGCCCTTATATTCCAAACCCAGCGCACTGTTACCAATGCCACAGGTACAACCATACCCGTGAATCTTGCCCAAATGCAGCAAAATGTCACTTGTGGTAGGGATGCCCATGAGGGGGATTGCCCACCTCCGTCCCCTCACTGCTGTAACTGCTACGGCGACCATGCGGCTTCGTCTCCGGACTGCCCTGTGTATAAGGATGAAAAAATCATCAAGCAAATTCGGGTTACGGAGAAGGTATCAACATCTGCCGCTCGAAAGTTGTTGGCGAGTCGAAAGCCCACTGTCCTCCCAGCGGGCACATACAGTAAGGTCCTCACCTCAACTCGACCTACTAAGGATTCCAGTACCCAGACTTGTGATTTCACTTTCGCTGACACAGTTGTGCGATCCGCCAGCCCGAAGATTGCCCGTTACACGTCCCCGCTTCCTCCTGCTGCTCCTACATCTACATTTACATGGGATACACTGCAAATCACATTTAAGTGCCTGGCAGAGGGTTAATCGAACCACAATTATACTATTTATCTCCCAATCCATTCTCGAATAGCACGCGGGAAGAAAGAACACCTGAACCTCTTTGTTCGAGCTCTGATTTCTCTTATTTTATTCTGATAATCATTTCTACCTATGTAAGTGGGAGTCAACAATGTATTTTCGCATTCGGAGGAGAATGTTGGCGATTGGAGTTCCGCAAGTAACCCACGCCTCAGCGATTAGCGCCGTTGTTGTAATGATTCCCATCCCAGATCCTGTATCATTTCCGTAACGCTGTCTCCCCTGTATCGTGACAATACGAAACGAGCTGCCCTTCCTAAAGTACAGTCTTCATCAACCTCTAGTAAACTGCGGGCACCTAAACAATATGCCTGGACTTTGAAAAAGGAACCCGTCTGTGAGGATTTTCTGCGTTCTCAGGCTTCCAAACCTCTTCTCACAGTCACTCTTCGAGAAGAGCCAACAAGAGTTCCTCTCCTTCCCCGCCGAGGCGTGACCCATCCGTCACGCCGTCTAACAGTTGCCGGCCTCGGCCGTCTTCTGTTTCACCGGGTCGCTCCGTCTGCCGGGCACCCGGCCCTCTACCGGCGGTGAAAACTGCCCCTCCTGATCAACTCAGGGAGGTGGCAGGCGCGTTGGTCGAACCTATGGACCACGACCCTTTGCCCCTGGACAGCGATAGCAGTGCTCCCTCGAAATCCGGTCCTCAGCGGCCGTCGAGGTGACCCCGCTCGCTACTTGGTTTTTATCCTTATTTCTTCTCTCATTTTTATCATGGCGCTCCTTCAATGGAACATTCGCGGCATTCGTTCTAATCGGGAGGAGTTAAAATTACTCCTTCGATTGCACTGCCCGCTTCTAGTCTGCCTCCAGGAAACTAAGTTGCGTCCACGTGATCGTGCAGACTTTCCACACTACACCTCTGTGCGGTTCGACCTGCCACCCGTGGAAGGTGTCCCAGCCCATGGAGGGGTTCTGATGCTCCTTCGAGACGACGTCTATTTCCATCCCATTTCCTTGCACACTCACCTACAGGCAGTTGCCGTCCGCATCACCTTATCCACATTTACCTTCTCCCTCTGTAATATATATTCGCCATCGTCATCTGCCCTTACTAGGGCAGATGTGCTAAACCTTGTTGACCAGCTCCCTTCACCTTTCGTGTTGGTAGGCGACTTTAATGCCCACCACCCCCTATGGGGCTCTCCGGCACCTTGTCCGAGAGGCTCCCTTTTGGTGGACCTTCTCCAACACCTCGATCTTGTCTGCCTCAACACCGGTGCACCGACCTTCCTTTCTGACACAACACACACTTATTCCCATATAGACCTCGCAATATGCACTCCTCAGCTTGCCGGTCGGTTTGAGTGGTATGCACTTTCTGACACGTACTCGAGTGACCATTTCCCTTGTATCATCCACTTCCTACATCACTCCCCATCTCCACGTCCCACCAGTTGGAACATTTCTAAAGCCGACTGGGGGCTTTATTCTTCCATGGCTGTTTTTCACAATCAGCATTTTCCCAACTGTGACAGTCAGGTCGAATACCTCACAGAGGTTATTCTCACTGCTGCTGAACGTTCCATACCTCGTACATCCTCTTCTCCACGTCGTGTGCAGGTCCCTTGGTGGACTGCAGCCTGCCGCGACGCCCTTTCGAGCCCGACGCCGTGCCTTACGCACCTTCCGCCGCCACCCAACTTTGGAGAATTGCATCAATTACAAACGTATGAGAGCGCAGTGCCGTCGTATCATAAACGACAGCAAGAAAGCTTGCTGGACAGCTTTTACTAGTTCTTTTAACTCCCTCCACGGTTGTCTGGGGTGGCCTACGCCGTTTGTCCGGCATCAAGGTCCACTCCCCGATTCCTGGCCTGACCGTGGAGAACGCGGTCCTCGTGGACCCCGCTGATGTTTCAAACGCATTGGGTCGTTTCTTTGCGGAGGTTTCGAGCTCTGCCCATTACCACCCTGCCTGTCTCCCTCGCAAACAGGTAGAGGAGGCACGGCCGCCTTCTTTCCGCTCTTTTAATCGTGAAAACTATAACGTCGCCTTCACCATGCAGGAGCTAGACCGTGCTCTCGCCCTGTCCCGGTCCTCTGCTCCCGGGCCCGATTCCATTCATATTGAGATGCTGAAGAACCTCTCTCCTGCGGGCAAGTGCTTTCTTCTTAGTACCTACAATCGCATATGGACTGAAGGTCATGTTCCCACAAGTTGGCGTGAAGCCATTGTTGTCCCCATCCTCAAACCAGGGAAGGACAAACACCTTCCTTCCAGTTATCGTCCCATTTCTCTGACGAGCTGCGTCTGTAAGGTGATGGAACGCATGGTTAACGCTCGGTTGGTCTGGCTCCTCGAATCTCGCCGCCTCCTGACTAATATCCAATGCGGTTTTCGTCGACACCGCTCTGCTGCTGACCACCTCGTTACGTTGTCGACCTTCATTATGAACAACTTTCTAAAGAAGCGTCAAACAGTAGCCGTGTTCTTCGACTTGGAGAAGGCATACGATACCTGTTGGAGAGCGGGTATTCTCCGCACATTACACACATGGGGCCTTCGGGGCCGCCTTCCTCTTTTCATTCAAGCGTTTTTGGCGGATCGCAAGTTCCGGGTACGGGTGGGCTCTGTTTTGTCAGATACCTTTTGCCAGGAGAATGGGGTACCACAGGGCTCCGTCTTGAGTGTGGCGCTCTTTGCCATTGCAATCAATCCGATCGTGGACTGCCTTTCAGCCGACGTCTCCGGATCTCTTTTTGTTGACGATTTCGCAATTTATTGTAGCGCCCAGCGGACGTGTCTCTTGGAGCGTTCTCTCCAACGCTGTCTTGACCGTCTATATTCCTGGAGCATCGCAAACGGCTTCCGATTCTCCACTGAGAAAACTGTGTGTATCAATTTTTGGAGATACAAGGAATTTCTTCCACCTTCTCTACGTCTCGGCCCTGTTGCTCTCCCTTTCGTGGAGACTACGAAATTCTTGGGACTCATGTTGGATCGGAAACTTTGCTGGTCCACACACGTGTCCTACCTGGCTGCCCGTTGTGCCCGATCCCTTAACGTTCTTCGTGTCCTCAGTGGCACGTCATGGGGAGCGGATCGTACCGTCCTGCTTCACCTTTACCAGGCCATTGTTCAGTCGAAGCTCGACTATGGAAGCCTTGTGTACTCTTCAGCACGGCCGTCGATTCTCCGCCGTCTCAACTCTATCCACCACCGTGGATTACGTCTGGCGACCGGTGCATTTTATACCAGCCCTGTTGAAAGTCTGTATGCCGAGGCTGCTGTATTACCCTTGACCACTCGACGTGACATACTCTTGTGTCGGTATGCATGCCGCCTACGGTCGATGCCCAACCATCCCTCTTACAGATTATTTTTTGACGACTCACTCGATCGCCAATATCAGTTGTCTGCGATTGCCTTGCTTCCACCGGGAGTTCGGTTTCGCCGCCTACTACAGCGGCTCGATTTTACCCTTCCTTCCACCTTTCGGTTGAGCGAAAGCCCATTGCCACCGTGGCATCAGGCCCAGGTTCACACACACCTCGAACTTAGTTCGCTCCCCAAGGAGAGCACTCCGGATTTGGTATTCCGCTCGAGGCTTGTCGAACTCCGTTCGCGGTTCGATAATGCCGTATTTATTTACACTGATGGTTCCAAGAGCACTGCCGGTGTCGGATCTGCCTTCGTCGTCGGGGACAACCGGTTCCAATACAAGCTCCCTGACCGGTGCTCGAATTTCACGGCTGAGCTTTTTGCCCTCCACCAGGCCGCTTTGTATAACTGCCGCCGCCGCCGCCACCGCCACCGCCGTATCAGCCACTGTCATTTGCTAACCGCCGACCCTGCACCGCTGTGCTCCTGCGGTGAATTGCTGACGGTGCGACATGTTATACTGTCTTGTGTTAATTTTAATCATCTCCGTGTAGCCCTTCACTTTCCGTCTACTCTGGAGGAAATTTTAGCTGATGACACACGAGCAGCTGCTCGGGTTTTGCGTTTTATGAACTTGGCCAACCTATCCAAGGATATTTAACCCTTTTAATTGTCTTTTATCTTTCGTTTTAAGCCTCTTGCTGATGTTCTGACAGTCACCATTTTTTTGAGATCATAGCGAATCAATGTTCTTAGCTGGGCGCTAATGACCATAGAAGTTGTGCGCCCTAAAACCACAAAAAAAAAAGAGCGATAGCAGTGCTCCCTCGAAATCCGGTCCTCAGCGCCCATCGAGGTGACCCCGCTTGCTAGTTGGTTTTTATCCTTATTTCTTATCTCATTTTTTATCATGGCGCTCCTTCAATGGAATATTCGCGGCATTCGTTCTAATCAGGAGGAGTTAAAACTTCTCCTTCGGTTGCACTGCCCGCTTCTAGTCTGTCTCCAAGAAACAAAGTTGTGTCCAAGTGATCGTGCAGACTTTCCACACTACACCACTGTGCGGTTGGACCTGTCACCCGTGGAAGGTATCCCAGCCCATGGAGGGGTTCTGATCCTCCTTCGAGACGTCTATTTCCATCCCATTTCATTGCACACTCACCTACAGGCAGTTGCCGTCCGCATCACCCTATCCACATTTACTTTTTCCCTCTGTAATATTTATTCGCCATCGTCATCAGCCCTTACTAGGGCAGATGTGCTACACCTTGTTGATCAGCTCCCTTCACCTTTCGTGTTGGTAGGCGACTTTAATGCCCACCACCCCCTATGGGACTCTCCGGCACCTTGTCCGAGAGACTCCCTTTTGGTGAACCTTCTCCAACACCTCGATCTTGTCTGACTCAACACCGGTGCACCGACCTTCCTTTCAGACACAACACACACTTATTCCCATATAGACCTCGCAATATGCACTCCTCAGCTTGCCGGTCGGTTTGAGTGGTATGCACTTTCTGACACGTACTCGAGTGACCATTTCCCCTGTGTCATCCACTTTCTGCATCATTCCCCATCTCCTCGTCCCACCAGTTGGAACATTTCTAAAGCCGACTGGGGGCTTTATTCTACCATGGCTGTTTTTCACGATCGGGATTTTCCCACCTGTGACAGTCAGGTCGACTACCTCACAGAGGTTATTCTCACAGCTGCCGAACGTTCCATACCTCGTACTTCCTCTTCTCCACGTCGTGTCCAGGTCCCTTGGTGGACTGCAGCCTGCCGCGACGCTCTTAGAGCCCGGCGCCGCGCTTTACGCACCTTCCGCCGCCACCCGACTTTGGAGAATTGCATACATTATAAACGTATGACAGCGCAATGTCGTCGTATCATAAACGACAGCAAGAAAGCTTGCTGGACTGCTTTTACTAGTTCTTTTAACCGTTTCACTCCCTCCACGTTTGTTTGGCGTGGCCTACGCCGTTTATCCGGCGTCAAGGTCCACTCCCCGATTCCTGGCCTGACCGTGGAGAACGCAGTACTCGTGGACCCCTCTGACGTTTCCAACGCATTGGGCCGTTTCTTTGCGGAGGTTTCGAGCTCTGCCCATTACCACCCTGCCTTTCTCCCTCGCAAACAGGTAGAGGAGGCACAGCCGCCTTCTTTCCACTCTTTTAATCGTGAAAATTATAACGTCGCCTTCACCATGCAGGAGCTAGACCGTGCTCTCGCCCTGTCCCGATCTTCTGCTCCCGGGCCCGATTCCATTCATATTGAAATGCTGAGGAACCCCTCTCCTGCGAGCAAGTGCTTTCTTCTTAGTATCTACAATCGCATATGGACTGAAGGTCATGTTCCCACAAGTTGGCGTGAAGCCATTGTTGTTCCCATCCCCAAATCAGGGAAGGACAAACATCTTCCTTCCAGCTATCGTCCTATTTCTCTGACGAGCTGTGTCTGTAAGGTGATGGAACGCATGGTTAACGCTCGGTTGGTCTGGCTCCTCGAATCTCGCCGCCTCCTGACTAATATCCAATGCGGTTTTCGTCGACACCGCTCTGCTGCTGATCACCTCGTTACTTGTTCGACCTTCATTATGAACAATTTTCTAATGAGGCGTCAAACAGTAGCAGTGTTCTTCGACTTGGAGAAAGCATCCGATACCTGTTGGAGAGCGGGCATTCTCCGCACATTGCACACATGGGGCCTTCGGGGCCGCCAGCCCTCTTTTCATTCAAGCGTTTTGGCGGATCGCAAGTTCCGGGTATGGGTGGGCTCTGTTTTGTCAGATACCTTTTGCCAGGAGAATGGGGTACCACAGGGCTCCGTCTTGAGTGTGGCGCTCTTTGCCATTGCAATAAATCCGATCGTAGATTGGCTTTCAGCCGACGTCTCTGGATCTCTCTTTGTTGACGATTTCGAAATTTATTGTAGCGCCCAGCGCACGTGTCTCTTGGAGCGTTCTCTTCCACGCTGTCTTGACCGTCTATATTCCTGGAGCACCGCAAACGGCTTCCGATTCTCCACTGAGAAAACTGTGTGTATAAACTTCTGGAGATACAAGGAATTTCTTCCACCTTCTCTACATCTCGGCCCTGTTGCTCTCCCTTTTGTGGAGACTACGAAATTGTTGGGCCCCCCCAGGGGGCCCACAGTTCTTTTGTGGGTACGTGTGTGGCGCGCACGGGGCCCCGAGCCGGAGCAGCCTTTCTTCTGCCCCAGGCTGCTTCACTTTCCCTCCCGGTTTATGCCTTCGCCCGGAGACGGGCATATTTCGTGACATACGGTGGTTCTTGTTGTGGTTTTTCTTCCTTCGTTCCTTCCTTTCTTACCCTTCGTTTTGTCTTTCTCTCCTTGAACTCTCCTAGCCTTCTTCTCCTCATTAGTCTCCGCCTCGGCGTTTGAGACACTTCTTTTCTTTCCTTCTTTCTCTTCCTTTCCTATCCTCTTCTTCTTTCCTCCCTGTGCGTGTCTGAAGGCCGACCCACGCATTATCGTGCGTAGCAGGTGACTTGGTAACGCGTAATTCCCCGCCCCGGGTAGACAAGTAAGGCACGTACGTACCCCCTGGTAAAGGCCAGGCCCAGGGAGGGGTGATTACCCGAGCTGGTACCTTCCGAACGTGCCGATTGGTCCCTCCGTCAGTTCTCGGGAGGTGTGACCTGAGGTGTGAACAATCACCTAAGGCGGGTAAGCCCTCGGGAGAGGGCCCCCACTAGGAAGGAGCGCGCCATCGGAGACGCCGGTAATCACGGGGGACACTTCCGCGATGACTTCCTTATCTTCTTTCGTGACGTTGACCCATAAACGTAAGTTAGACTCGCCTCAGCCTAAAAAGACTCTGCCTAATGTACCTAAATTTCTGGTTGTCTCTCGCACCGACGGAAAGGATTTCAATTCTGTCAATCCTTTCGTTATACAGAAAGGTGTAGAAGCAATTGCTGGCCCTGTTAAAACCTGTTCACGTCAGCGCAATGGCACATTGTTGCTGGAAGTGGAAAGTGCCTTCCAAGCCCAAAAACTGATACGTACTACGTTGTTGCACACTTTTCCAGTTAAGGTCGAAGCGCACCGCACACTCAACTCGTCATCACGGGGGGTAGTCTTCACGAGATCCCTTGACGGGTTGTCTGATGAAGATATCCAATCGTATATGTCCGATCAGGGTGTGACAGCCGTCCACAGGGTCATGAAAAAGGTCGATAACCATCTGACACCGACTCGTACTGTGTTTTTGACGTTTGACAAAGTTGACCTCCCGTCGAAGGTCAAAGCAGGGTATGAAGTCATCTCCGTCCGCCCTTATGTACCTAACCCAACGCGCTGTTTTCAGTGCCACAGGTACAACCATACCCGTGAACATTGCCCAAATGCAGCAAAGTGTGTCACTTGTGGTAGGGACGCCCATGAGGGGGATTGCCCACCTCCGTCCCCTCACTGCCTAAACTGCAACGGTGACCATGCGGCTTCCTCTCGCGACTGCCCTGTATACAAGGATGAGAAGGTAATCCAGCAAATTCGGGTTACGGAGAAGGTATCGACATCTGCCGCTCGTAAGTTGTTGGCGAGTCGAAAGCCCACTGTCCTCCCGGCGGGTACATACAGTAAGGTACTCACCTCAACTCGACCTACCAAGGATTCCAGTACCCAGACATGTGACTTCACTTTCGCTGACACAGTTGTGCGATCCGCCAGCCCGAAGATTGCCCGTTCCACGTCCCCGCTCCCTCTTGCTGCTTCTAGGGTACAGTCTTCGTCAAACTCTAGTAAACCGCGGGCACCTAAACAAGATGCCCGGACCTTGAAAAAGGAACCCGTCCGTGAGGATTTTCTGCGTTCTCAGGCTTCCCAACCGTCAACTGCCTCTTCCCGCCGTCACTCTTCCAGAAGAGCTGACAAGAAAAAGAATTCCTCTCCTTCCCCGCCGAGGCGTGACCCATCTGTCACGCCGTCCAACAGTTGCCGGCCTCGGCCGTCTTCTGTTTCACCGGGACGCTCCGTTTGCCGGGCGCCCGGCCCTTTACCGGCGGTGGAAACTGCCCCTCCTGATAAACTCAGGGAGGTGGCAGGCGCGTCGGTCGAACCAATGGAACATGACCCTTTGCCCCCAGACAGCGATAGCAGTGCTCCCTCGAAATCCGGTCCTCAGCGGCCGTCGAGGTGACCCCGCTCGCTACTTGGTTTTTATCCTTATTTCTTCTCTCATTTTTATCATGGCGCTCCTTCAATGGAACATTCGCGGCATTCTTTCCAATCGGGAGGAGTTAAAACTACTCCTTCGATTGCACTGCCCGCTTCTAGTCTGCCTCCAGGAAACTAAGTTGCGTCCACGTGGTCGAGCAGACATTCCACACTACACCTCTGTGCGGTTCGACCTGCCACCCGTGGAAGGTGTCCCAGCCCATGGAGGGGTTCTGATGCTCCTTCGAGACGACGTCTATTTCCATCCCATTTCCTTGCACACTCACCTACAGGCAGTTGCCGTCCGCATCACCTTATCCACATTTACCTTCTCCCTCTGTAATATATATTCGCCATCGTCATCTGCCCTTACTAGGGCAGATGTGCTAAACCTTGTTGACCAGCTCCCTTCACCTTTCGTGTTGGTAGGCGACTTTAATGCCCACCATCCCCTATGGGGCTCTCCGGCACCTTGTCCGAGAGGCTCCCTTTTGGTGGACATTCTCCACCACCTCGATCTTGTCTGCCTCAACACCGGTGCACCGACCTTCCTTTCAGACACAACACACACTTATTCCCATATAGACCTCGCAATATGCACTCCTCAGCTTGCCGGTCGGTTTGAGTGGTATGCACTTTCTGACACGTACTCGAGTGACCATTTCCCTTGTATCATCCACTTCCTACATCATTCCCCATCTCCACGTCCCACCAGTTGGAACATTTCTAAAGCCGACTGGGGGCTTTATTCTTCCATGGCTGTTTTTCACAATCAGAATTTTCCCAACTGTGACAGTTAGGTCAAATACCTCACAGAGGTTATTCTCACTGCTGCTGAACGTTCCATACCTCGTACATCCTCTTCTCCACGTCGTGTGCAGGTCCCTTGGTGGACTGCAGCCTGCCGCGACGCGCTTCGAGCCCGGCGCCGTGCTTTACGCACCTTCCGCCGCCACCCAACGTTGGAGAATTGCATCAATTACAAACGTATGAGAGCGCAGTGCCGTCGTATCATAAACGACAGCAAGAAAGCTTGCTGGACAGCTTTTACTAGTTCTTTTAACTCCCTCCACGGTTGTCTGGGGTGGCCTACGCCGTTTGTCCGGCATCAAGGTCCACTCCCCGATTCCTGGCCTGACCGTGGAGAACGCGGTCCTCGTGGACCCCGCTGATGTTTCAAACGCATTGGGTCGTTTCTTTGCGGAGGTTTCGAGCTCTGCCCATTACCACCCTGCCTTTCTCCCTCGCAAACAGGTAGAGGAGGCACGGCCGCCTTCTTTCCGCTCTTTTAATCGTGAAAATTATAACGTCGCCTTCACCATGCAGGAGCTAGATCGTGCTCTCGCCCTGTCCCGGTCTTCTGCTCCCGGGCCCGATTCCATTCATATTGAGATGCTGAAGAACCTCTCTCCTGCGGGCAAGTGCTTTCTTCTTAGTGCCTACAATCGCATATGGACTGAAGGTCATGTTCCCACAAGTTGGCGTGAAGCCATTGTTGTCCCCATCCCCAAACCAGGGAAGGACAAACACCTTCCTTCCAGTTATTGCCCCATTTCTCTGACGAGCTGCGTCTGTAAGGTGATGGAACGCATGGTTACCGCTCGGTTGGTCTGGCTCCTCGAATCTCGCCGCCTCCTGACTAATATCCAATGCGGTTTTCGTCGACACCGCTCTGCTGCTGACCACCTCGTTACGTTGTCGACCTTCATTATGAACAACTTTCTAAAGAAGCGTCAAACAGTAGCAGTGTTCTTCGACTTGGAGAAGGCATACGATACCTGTTGGAGAGCGGGCATTCTCCGCACATTGCACACATGGGGCCTTCGGGGCCGCCTTCCTCTTTTCATTCAAGCGTTTTTGGCGGATCGCAAGTTCCGGGTACGGGTGGGCTCTGTTTTGTCAGATACCTATTGCCAGGAGAATGGGGTACCACAGGGCTCCGTCTTGAGTGTGGCGCTCTTTGCCATTGCAATCAATCCGATCGTGGACTGCCTTTCAGCCGACGTCTCCGGATCTCTTTTTGTTGACGATTTCGCAATTTATTGTAGCGCCCAGCGGACGTGTCTCTTGGAGCGTTCTCTCCAACGCTGTCTTGACCGTCTATATTCCTGGAGCATCGCAAACGGCTTCCGATTCTCCACTGAGAAAACTGTGTGTATCAATTTTTGGAGATACAAGGAATTTCTTCCACCTTCTCTACGTCTCGGCCCTGTTGCTCTCCCTTTCGTGGAGACTACAAAATTCTTGGGACTCATGTTGGATCGGAAACTTTGCTGGTCCACACATGTGTCCTACCTGGCTGCCCGTTGTGCCCGATCCCTTAACGTTCTTCGTGTCCTCAGTGGCACGTCATGGGGAGCGGATCGTACCGTCCTGCTTCACCTTTACCAGGCCATTGTTCAGTCGAAGCTCGACTATGGAAGCCTTGTATACTCTTCAGCACGGCCGTTGATTCTCCGCCGTCTCAACTCTATCCACCATCGTGGATTACGTCTGGCGACCGGTGCATTTTATACCAGCCCTGTTGAAAGTCTGTATGCCGAGGCTGCTGTATTACCCTTGACCAATCGACGTGACATACTCTTGTGTCGGTATGTATGCCGCCTACAGTCGATGCCCAACCATCCATCTTACAGATTATTTTTTGACGACTCACTCGATCGCCAATATCAGTTGTCTGCGATTGCCTTACTTCCACCTGGAGTTCGGTTTCGCCGCCTGCTGCAGCGGCTCGATTTTACCCTTCCTTCCACCCTTCGGTTGAGCGAAAGCCCATTGCCACCGTGGCATCAGGCCCAGGTTCACACTCACCTTGAACTTAGTTCGCTCCCCAAGGAGAGCACTCCGGATTTGGTATACCGCTCGAGGCTTGTCGAACTCCGTTCGCGGTTCGATAACGCCATATTTATTTACACTGTTGGTTCCAAGAGCACTGCCGGTGTCGGATCTGCCTTCGTCGTCGGGGACAACCGTTTCCAATACAAGCTCCCTGACCGGTGCTCGAACTTCACGGCTGAGCTTTTCGCCCTCCACCAGGCCGTTTTGTATACCTGCCGCCACCGCGAACCTTTCTGTGCCATATGTTCGGACTCCCTTAGTGCCCTGCAGAGTATTAAGGACCCTTTCTCGAACCATCCTATCGTGTATCGGATCCAACGCTCCCTCCAGTTGCTAGCAGATGACAGCTGTCACGTTTCTTTCCTGTGGATCCCTGGCCAAGTCGGTGTGCCCGGGAATGAGGCCGCCGACATAGCAGCCAAGGCAGCAGCTCTTTTGCCTCGCATGGCTACCTTTTGCGTCCCATCAGACGATGTTCAACGGGCTCTTCGCCGGAGTATCGTGTCGCAATGGCACAGTGTGTGGCTTTCACTGTACAACAATAAATTGCGAACTGTCAAACCGATCCCGACCGCTTGGAGGACCTCCTCACGTCCCTCTCGGCGGGAGGAGTTCATCCTGGCCCGGTTGCGGATCGGTCACTGCCGTTTCAGCCACCGTCACTTGCTATCCGCCGAACCTGCACCGCTATGCTCCTGCGGTGAACTGATGACAGTGTGACATGTTTTACTGACTTGTGTTAATTTTAATCATCTCCGTGTAGCCCTTCACTTTCCGTCTACTCTGGAGGAAATTTTAGCTGATGACACACGAGCAACTGCTCGAGTTTTGCGTTTTATCAACTTGACCAACCTATCCAAGGATTTTTAACCCTTTTAATTGTCTTTTATATTTCGTTTTTAGCCTCTTGTTGATGTTCTGACAGTCACCATTTTTTTGAGATCATAGCGAATCTATGTTTTTGGCTGGGCGCTAATGAGCATAGAAGTTGTGCGCCATAAAACCACAAAAAAAAACCAAACCAGGGAAGGACAAACACCTTCCTTCCAGTTATCGCCCCATTTCTCTGACGAGCTGCGCCTGTAAGGTGATGGAACACATGGTTAACGCTCGGTTGGTCTGGCTCCTCGAATCTCGCCGCCTCCTAACAAATGTCCAATGCGGTTTTCGTCGACACCGCTCTGCTGCTGATCACCTCGTTACGTTGTCGACCTTCGTTATGAATAACTTTATAAAGAAGCGTCAAACAGTAGCCGTGTTCTTCGACTTGGAGAAGGCATACGATACCTGTTGGAGAGCGGGTATTCTCCGCACATTACACACATGGGGCCTTCGGGGCCGCCTTCCTCTTTTCATTCAAGCGTTTTTGGCGGATCGCAAGTTCCGGGTACGGGTGGGCTCTGTTTTGTCAGATACCTTTTGCCAGGAGAATGGGGTACCACAGGGCTCCGTCTTGAGTGTGGCGCTCTTTGCCATTGCAATCAATCCGATCGTGGACTGCCTTTCAGCCGACGTCTCCGGATCTCTTTTTGTTGACGATTTCGCAATTTATTGTAGCGCCCAGCGGACGTGTCTCTTGGAGCGTTCTCTCCAACGCTGTCTTGACCGTCTATATTCCTGGAGCATCGCAAACGGCTTCCGATTCTCCACTGAGAAAACTGTGTGTATCAATTTTTGGAGATACAAGGAATTTCTTCCACCTTCTCTACGTCTCGGCCCTGTTGCTCTCCCTTTCGTGGAGACTACGAAATTCTTGGGACTCATGTTGGATCGGAAACTTTGCTGGTCCACACACGTGTCCTACCTGGCTGCCCGTTGTGCCCGATCCCTTAACGTTCTTCGTGTCCTCAGTGGCACGTCATGGGGAGCGGACCGTACCGTCGTGCTTCACCTTTACCAAGCCATTTTTCAGTCGAAGCTCGACTACGGAAGCCTTGTATACTCTTGTATACTCTTCTCCGCCGTCTCAACTCTATTCACCATCGGGGATTACGTCTGGCGACCGGTGCATTTTATACCAGCGCTGTTGAAAGTCTGTATGCTGAGGATGCTGTATTACCCTTGACCACTTGGCGTGACGTACTCTTGTCGGTATGCATGCCGCCTGGGGTTGATGCCCAACCATCCATCTTACCGAATATTTTTTGACGACTCACTCGATCACCAATATCAGTTGTCTGCGATAGCCTTGCTTCCACCTGGAGTTTGCGATAGCCTTGCTTCCACCTGGAGTTCGGTTTCGCCGCCTGCTTCAGCGGTTCGATTTTACCCTTCCTTCCACCTTTCGGTTGAGCGAAAGCCCATTGCCACCGTGGCATCAGGCCCAGGTTCACACTCACCTTGAACTTAGTTCGTTCCCCAAGGAGAGCACTTCGGATTTGGTATACCGCTCGGGGCTTGTCGAACTCCGTTCGCGGTTCGATAATGCCATATTTATTTACGCTGATGGTTCCAAGAGCACTGCCGGTGTCGGATCTGCCTTCGTCGTCGGGGACAACCGGTTCCAATACAAGCTCCCTGACCGGTGCTCGAATTTCACGGCTGAGCTTTTTGCCCTCCACCAGGCCGTTTTGTATAACTGCCGCCGCCGCCGCCACCGCCACCGCCGTATCAGCCACTGTCATTTGCTAACCGCCGACCCTGCACCGCTGTGCTCCTGCGGTGAATTGCTGACGGTGCGACATGTTATACTGTCTTGTGTTAATTTTAATCATCTCCGTGTAGCCCTTCACTTTCCGTCTACTCTGGAGGAAATTTTAGCTGATGACACGAGCAGCTGCTCTAGTTTTGCGTTTTATAAACTTAGCCAATTTATCAAAGGATATTTAACCCTTTTAATCGTTTTTATCTTTCATTTTTAACCTTCTCTTGATATGCTAACTGGCAGTTACCCATTTTTTTCGAGATCTATCGTATCTCTGTTCTTATCTGGGCGCTAATGACCTTAGAAGCTGTGCGCCCTAAAACAAAAACAACCAAAAAAGTCAAAATATTTCACGAATATTTTTCTGTGACTCACTGTTGCAAACAAGACATTTATGTAACTTATCTTACCTTAAATATGTCGTTTGTAATGTATAAATATTAATGTATTGAGAATTAGTACCAAATAAATGTTAATTACTAATCTTGAAATGTGGTGTCTTATTTTTCCATGCCATTGTCACTAATCCATTTTTTGGTTTAATGCCATGAGTTAAGAAGTGTGGCTACATCATTATTGATCTTTTGTATTTGAACTTCCATATGGTTATCTACACAAAGAAAGATTTTTGTGTTCTGCAACTATTCCAGTTTGTAGACCTGTTTAACTTTATATTAAAGTTTATTCAGTTGATAAATCCCTTTAATTTATTTGTATTTGATATTTTGCAATATGTATAAAATGAAGTTCATTCCACAAAATTAACTATCAAGAGCTTGCAACATTCCTTAAATTTTTAGACAAATTTTTCGTTTCATAATGACATGTTGTAGCAATGCTCAAAGATGTTGCTTATCTTTAAACTCCTGACACAGTCTTCCACGTTATGTTCAAAAAATGATGACCGACCACTATATCTGTAATACAATGGATAATTCAAAACTTCTCACACACTAGCAAACAATATCCAATAGTGATAGCGTCTGATAACTTAAGATTTACAAGGAATACTCTTATTCCTTCTGCTGACTTGAAGAAATTCCATCCAAAGTCATTTCAGAAGATGTGGACTGTCAGTTTAATAAATGGTATCTTGACATTAGAACATACATTTTTAGTCACAAAAGATAGTTATCCTTTACAAACTGTTTTATTTATCTATAAAAATATCTACTGAAGAGTTGTCACAATTTATTTTTAGATGGTGATTGGCTGTCCCTTTTGTTGCTATTTGATGAGTGGCAAAACTTTTCTGGTAGCATAAGTCTATCATTTATGTGCCAAGGTTAAATCCAACCTTGAATAGTGAAGCTCAATCTTACTCTTTGTGTTGCAGTTATGCACACTGTTTATTAAATTGATTTGAATTTACAGCAGCAAAACTCATCAGTGAATATATGTATTGTTAAAGATCATTAGTTCTTTAAAATATGTGCAGGTTGATGTTACACAATATCCAGCAATTATTCTGATCACATGCTTGTGTGTAATGAATACTCTTTACTCAGCGAATTACTTCAAAATGTGACACCATGTGAGAGAAGTGAGTCGAAAAATAAGTGTAATTTCCTGAAATGTCGAAAAATCTGGAATATTCTCCCATAGCTAAAGACTTCTGTTCAAAGTGTGTATTGATGCCCCGCAATTAATGTACATAAATGTGTACATTATTTAAAATTTCATTAGTTGTTGGTCAGGGGTGATTAACTCATCAAAAAGCGCTGGCTAGTGGTGGATACAGTAGAATATAAACTACAATGAAAGTATAACATTCTGTAAAGCTTTCAGCATTTTTAGATGTATATGTTCAGCTGTGCCATCTCGACGAAATTAGGTAACATAGTTGAGACGAAGAATGTTTGATTCATAAATTTAGTACACGAATTTTCTCCGAAGTTATATTCAACACACTCGCCTCAATTCACTGACTTTTCTGATGTCAAAGTAGGACATACCAGTCTGTCAATTTTAGATTTTTATTCATACTTTATAATATTTTGATGGAAGATGTTAATTGATGCATCATTCTATTTACATAAACAAAAACGTTTGTTTCTATTTGCAATAACAATTACAAATCCAGTGAGGAAGAGGGTTATATATGTATTGGTGTTTAGATTGACTACTGAAGAGACAAACAGAAAACGCCGGATAACAAACAGCCCCAAAAGGGACTGCAATCAATTTAACAGAAGTGTCGTGTTAAATATTTTGGGGTAGACGTCAATGTTGTAGTTTTACAAAGACTGATGGGAATGATCAGTAGTGCACTTGTCGGAGACTACTGCTTTACCCAGTTGCTATGCCAGAAATATTCCATAATGTCTAAGAAAGATTCAGTATCAAAGGTGGTGTGATCCACTAACCACAAGATTACATGCATGCAAAGAAAAAGTCTGCTTAAGGAAATAAACAAAATTCAGTGTTGGTGTGCTGAGTACAAGGATAGGATACACAGTTCCTGAAAGTGGAGTGTTGGCAGTTTTTTATAGTCTAGTTACAGGCAGTCAATATTGACAAACTAGTATTTAGCATACTATGCAGCACTACAAATGGATTACTAACTTATCACATGTGAAACATTAAGTAGCTCTAATCCTCACTGAATGTGTCCGGCCAATGCAACAGTAAATGCCTATCTACTTAACATTGTAGATAATTTTGTAATTCTGCAAGTGGATGGAAATTGGTTAAGCTTTGTATTCAGTTCAGGTGTGTAACTTTCTGGATTTGCCGAAATTTCCCATCAGAGGTAAGAACTGTACTAGCCTTTCTTCAATCTTCTTTATGCAGCAGTTTCAAGGTTCTTTTGACTTCAGTTGTAAGGATCAAATCTACACAAATTTAGTGTTGAATTTTATGTCTCCTTGTGGTTTGACTTCTCTGGTAAAATTAACAAATGTTTTCATTCTTAGTAAAACAAATTCCAGCAGTGCATATTCTTTCCTGTCATCTGATTTCTGTGTTTTCGATGTGACTTGTTGAATCAAAGGGACTGACAGAACACACAATTTAGGAACTGTACAGTTTGTTAAATTGCTTATCCACTGGAGTATTATGAATATTAAAATCCCTATAAGGAATTTATACAGCAAATGGAATTGTTTCTGCCTTTCACCATTGCATCTGGTGACAGGCTTGAGTTAAATTTATTTGGATAGATGGAGGGCTTTTGACACTATATAAACTAATTATACACATCAGCCATTTTATCATTGTACTACAGTTACTTCAGATATTTTGAATACTCTTTCAGTACTACAGGGGTTAAATATGTTCTGAAAGCAAAAAACCTGATATTTTGAATCGTTTAGTATGTATCAGTAAGAGTAAACAAACTTTCATGTAACCTATGTACTTCAACTGAATAAGTACTGTTTATATTTTTTTTTATTGATAGTCTGCGCATATGGCACAGGAAAATTTCCTCCAGAAGTAATGAATCGTATGAGCAAATCCGATGTAATTTTTTCATGTGCTGATGTGACTTCATTTTGTCCTGAGCAACTTTGGCACAGAAAATGTTATTGTAGACTAATCTGGTTTTACAGCACACAATTGCCCAGTCATAAAATTTATGTTCACATTTACAGATAAATATTTTGAAAATTCAGCTTGTAGTGGATTGAGCGTGCCATCTATTGTGTAACTCGGTAATTTTGCATATGTAGTTGTGCAGCTTAATATAATAGCATGAAACAATCATATCTAAAGTATCAATGGCAGCTGTTGTATAATCTGGCTGATTAGATTTTTTAAATTTGTAACAGAATGTCTTTATGGGAAATCAGTTCTGTTGTATACAAAAAGTTGGTTTGCATTGTGTAACAATTATAAACTCAAATGATCATTTATGTTCGAAGAAAGTATGAATTAATAGAAACGTAAAAATATAAGTTGTTAAGACTATGCATCTTTTCATCGAAAAAAAAAAATCATAAAATTTTTGCTGTGACATACTCCTGTGAACAGATCTATGAAACTTAAAATCCTGACTCTAAGTCTTGTTTTCCATGTGTAATTTATAAATGTTGAACTGTATTGAGAAATGGTTTCCAAATAAATATTCATTATTAATTTGGAAATGGGGACTAGTTTTCCATCCTAATGTCACGAATCCCTCCTTTTTTGGGTTCAGTATAAGTTCAGAAAAGCGTGGCTAAACCATTATTCTTGTTGTGTTTATATGCCCATCTGATACAGCTGGCAAAAACTCAGTTATATTTGAACTTGCATATGGTCATGATCTGCACATAAAATATACATAGTGAAATCTTTTTGTGGTTCACCACCGTTCTCAATTTTACACCTGTTGAACTTAACGATAAGTTTTTCCAATTGATAAATCCCTCTTATGGCGTTTATATTTGAAATTTTCCAATATATGTACATATAAGTTCATTACAAAAAAATGAACTTTCATTGTGATTGCATCATTCCGTGAATTTGAAACTGTTAAAAACTAAACTTTTTGTTTCATAATAACATGTAGTAGTGCACAAAGATACTGCTTTTCTGTAAATGCTGTCTTTATGATTTAAAAATGTTGGACAATTTCAAACATAAAATTAGTTATGCTTCTCACACTCCAGCACACAAAATCCAATAGTGAGTGTCTGATAATCTATGTAAAGAACACCTATTCCTTCTACAGACTGATTACTTGAAATTCAGTCTGAAGTCAGTATTTCAGTAGATGGTCCTAGCTCATATTTCAAGAGTATAAATGATTGTCACTTCATATAGGAAAGGTCATCTAGGTAGCATGGGCAGTGCAATGAAGAGACAAATTGCAACTCTTATCTTGGAAAGTAAACGTGTATCTAGTGCAAAGCAGGAAACTATAGCCAAAAGTATAATACAACATACATGAGTTTTTAGAAATTAGTAGTAGGCCTATTTCTAGTCATATTGCTAGAAAGTTTATTACTTAAGAACAAAGATTGCCTGAAAATTGTTCCTACTGAAGACAGGTTTGATGCAGCTCCCCACCCTACCGTGTCCTGAGCAGGCCTTCTCATAAAGATGACAACCTGCTTATATTTCAACCTGCTTACTGTATTATTTGTCTCCGTTTGCTGTTATTACCATCCACACTTCCCTCAAAAGATAAAATCACGATTTCTTGATTTCTCAAAACGTGTGCTACCAACCGATCCCTTTTAGTTAAGGTATGACAAATTATTCTTCTCTCCGATTCTGTCCAGTACCTCATGAGATACATAATCTAGCCAGTTGATTTTCAGAATTCGTCTGTAACTAAATTGCAAACACTTCTATCCTGTTTCTGTCTAAAATATCAGTGTCACTACTGTACGAGGCAACAATATTTGATAAGAAATTTTTCTTCTCTTCCCAAACGCTTTCCCTTCCCATTTACGTTTTGCATATTATATCTGTACTACCCAACTAACAAAATCTCATCTGCCAACTTCATTGTTGTTTAATTCCTTCAGCATCGGATTTCTTAGTCTACACTGCGTTAGCCTCGTGTTACTCTTGTTAACACGTTCGCTGCGGTCACCAGTGCGGGCTTCTAACGCTCTAGGTGGACGCCTGTAAGCGCATGTGCGCCGAGAGCTGAAATAAGACCCCTGCGAAACCTGTAATATTGAAAGCGAATATGTCTGCAAAAAGAGCTGGTGCTAAGCTGCATGCCGATTATGTGATAAATGCTACAAGCTCTCTGATTTATAAGCGTCATATGCATTTATAGCAAACAATTCTAACAACGCCTCTGATTTATTGATTTTATTGCAAACTGGGAACAAAATTAAATTCAATTAAGCGATAAATCCGCTTCATTGAGAAATAATTATACTGAAAACCCCAAAAGGTTTACCAAACGGAGAAAAACAAACGTCTCATCTGCAGTGTGGTGCTACGGCAACCTAATCCCATATAACAAATTTGCAAGATGTATAAGCGATGTTTTTATAGCAAATCACTAAAGACGAAAACACACAACTGCAGTCAGAAAAATGTTACGTGATGTTTTTTGGTGGCCTGTATGAACACGAGTGCGCAGCCAAACTAACTAAACTGAGTACTCGGCTAACGCGCCACTTATAAGCGTCTGCAGCTCTGGCGTGTTGATCGCGGAAACGCTTATAAGCGTCGGCAGCAGCGAACGTGTTAAGTTAATCTTATGCGCTTCTTTCAAAACACTGTCCCTTTCGTCCAGTTGGTCTGCCACGTCCTTTGTCGTCAAGCAGAATTACTATGACATCGGCAAACCGCAAAGTCTTTATTTCTTCTCCCTGAACTTTATTCCTGTCTCCAAATTTCTCCTTGCCTTATAGCTTGCTCGATGTACAGATTGAAAAACATTGGGGAAAGGCTACAATCGTGTCACACTCCTTTCCGATCCAATGCTTTCCTTTCATGCCCTTCGTTTCTAGTAACTTGTAAATAACGTCATGTTCCCTAAATTTTACCCCTGCGGACTAAAGACTTTGAAAGAAATTCCAATAAACGTTGTCTTCCAAGAGGAGTCTGAAGGAGAGCATTGCCTTGTGTGTTCCTATATTTCTCCTAAATCCAAACTGAACTTTCCTGAGATTGGATTCTATCACTTTTGCATTATTCTGTAAATAATTTTGCAGCCATGACTTATTAAACTGATGGTTCTGTAATTTTCACACCTGTCTGCATCTGCACTCTTGAGAATTAGAATGATATTTTTTTAATTTTTTTTTTAATTGTAGTTACGGAATTTCATCTGTCTTTACAGATCTTGGTCACTAGACGGAGTAGTTTTGTCATGGCTGGCTCTCCCAGACTTCAGTACCTCTGAGGGAATGTCATCTAGTATCTCCTGGGCCTGCTTTCAAATTCTTCCCTCGGTATATATTTATCTACTTCCTGATATATTCCTTTCAGCTTTCCCTTATTTGCTCAGAAAGTTTTCCATCCGAGTCCTTGGTATTTACGCATCTGATCTCTCCTTTATTTTTTCTGTTGGTGGTATGTATCTTTCTTCTAGTTAAATGGTCTTATAAAGACTCGCATTTGCCCTCTTGCCAATCCTTAATAGCCATTTTACACTTCCCATCAATCGTATCGCCTGTGCTCCAATTTTTCTGCTTAATTTACGGCATTTTTGTACTTTCTCCTTTCATCAATTAAATTCACTATTTCGTGTAATATCTAAGGATTTTTTGTATGACTTGTTTCTACCTAGTTGGTCCTCTGCTGCCTTCACTAGTCTGTTACTATGCCAGTTTCTTTCAATTGTGTAAAGCTGCCTCAAGCTCTCAAGAACCTCAGGTTCTTTCAGTGTATCCAGGCCCATCATTTTCCTACTTTTCTACAGTTCCTTCAATTTGTCTGCAGTTCATAACCAATAAGATACGGCCAGAGGCAGATATAGGCTGCACATGTTTTACAGTTTAAAACCTGACTCCGAACTCTGTCTTACCATTATAAAATCTGATACCTTCCAGTGTTTCCTGGTCTCTTCCACGTATGCAACTTCTTTCGCGATTCTTAAACCAGTGTTTATTAAATTATGTTATGTACAAAATCCCACCAGGAGTCTTCCTATTTCATTCCATTTTTCCAGTTCATTTTCATTCACTAACATTCCTTCCCCTCCGTTTCCTACTACGGAATTCCAGTTCCCTGTAACAAAGTTTTCCTCTCCCTTAACTATCTGAATTTCCTGTATCTCATCACATTTTTACACTCTCATCGGCAAAGCTAGTTGGCATATAAACAGTGTACTACTATGGTGAGTTTGGCTTCATATTTTTCCTGGCTATGATAATCCGATCATTGTACTGTTCGTAGTTAACATACATTTGTATTTAATTCATTATTAGGCCTACTCCTGTAGGCGTGATTGTGGGAAAGGCTTTATAGTGAAGCCAAAATAAATGTGTATCATTATATAGGAATACAAGTCTTCGGTTGATAAAATGTAACTGACGGTCACATTTCCAAAGGGTGAAAAAGAATAGATTTCTTTGCTGTCAACGAGGAGAGATGTCAGCTGTTGACAATAAGCAAATTAGACACTGAATGGAATGTAAGGACAATAGAGTATAGCACTGGGTTTACGTCTAAGATGCTATTTGCTTTGCTTGTTGCAGTCCAGGATACATTTATGAATGGCAGTGTGTTGCTGCTTCTTCCATTCGTTATGTTGGTTGTAAATATCTACGATAATTGCATTCCTCTGAATTCTCTTGTCAGGTGACACAGGACTAATGCGAAACACATTCAACAATATTTCTTATGGAATTAAACAACTATACATAATAGATGTTTTATTATGGTTGGAAGAAAATTAGATGTCCAAAACTTATTCACGATCGTCTTTTTATGTACTGTAGCCGTTTTGTTTTTAATACAATGCAACAGCAGCAAAATATGCTAAATGGAAACCAGGTAAAGAATTGTAATGAGATTTCGTATTTTGGAAAAACAGGGAAACTGTCAGTGTGTGTAATGATTGGTTAGTGGAATGACACCATTGCAACGAAGTGAAAATAAAATGAGTAATTCAACATGTTTGGCTTTAGTTTTCCAAAGTAACTTATTTGTTGGAATCAAATCTCAAAGTAAAATAAATTAGCCGAGATGTCTACATGTCGAAATCTAAACTTTTCTCGGCTATGCGTACCTGGCCAACTGACTTCACAAGCTACAGAACTTTCCGGCTGCAGCCTGTAATATAGGCGTCTGTGCGTGACCGCTCACCTCGAAGGTATGGAAGAAGAAAAGTAAACGGAGAAAAATCCATTGCGAAGGTGTGATGCGCGCTGATGGGATGCACGGCTGTTGAAATTGCGTTAGCAAGCAACCTCTTGGGATTCTCCTGCATCTCAGTTGTACCGGAACTGTGCTCGCATGTGATGCTCCTAGCAGCTCTTAAGTCTGGCATGGATCGTTCGACTTTCTCAGCTTCCAGTGGTATGAGTGTTCTACTGGAGGCATCAACATCCTACCACCAAAAAGGTCTGGAGGATCCAAAAAGGAAGGTTAGTTTCACGGCCCGTAGACAGCGTTCTCAGTAGATTGTTAGGTATTCAGTCCTCCCGATTGAGTTTCAAAGGGAATAAAAAGTACATTAGCTACCGTAACAAAGCATTATGCTAGCCAAAATGAGTTTTTAGTAATTAGAGTGCAATTTGAGAAGTTATGACCGTTACACATTCAAAAGGGCTTAGATGGAATTGCTGGATCGTTCGCATCTGTTAAGTGTCTGCGTAATGGAACTTTAATAAAAACATTAGTTCCCAGTGAGCAGCAGAATGAAAGGTCACACGCAGGAACCTCTTACAAGGAGGAGGCCTCTCACATGGCTAACCGATTCGGTTCAAATTTGGCAGATCGTATGTGTACAAACTAAAACGGACTAAGAAATTTTTGGTCCACGCCACTCCGTTTTTGAGAAAATCGCCCGTAAAGGTTATGCTAGCAATCTAATCAAACTTGACGGGATTGACAGGTAATTTTAAACAGATCATTTTCGTCATATACATGGGGATCCGCAAATGCATACTTTTCCAAAAATCAGGAAATACTTTTATATCTGTCACTTATGTACCCTCATGGTACATACTTTGTTGCACATACTTTGTTGCACATACTTTGTTGCACATACTTTGTTGCACATACTTTGTTGCACATACTTTGTTGCACATACTTTGTTGCACATACTTTGTTGCACATACTTTGTTGCACATACTTTCGCCGATAGCGTCGGCGCGGTGCCTCAGCGCATTCGGACAGAGGACTGACCTTCTGTAGCAGAAAGAAAAGCTACGAACTAACCACATCGAACAAATACAAACCAAGGTCCGCAAAGGACCAAAAAATCCGAAGAAAGGAAGTAAACGGCCAAGGTAATTAACTGGGAACTGTAGAACCTGGGTTTGAATCGCGAAAAAAGTATGTTACCCTTATCGTTTGTATTTTTACAAATCTATATATATGCCTACACGCGACATGAACTTCAAAAGCTGCAGCTATATTTTTTTTCCAAAGAGTCAGCGGAAAACACTTTGTTTAAATTTAAAAAATGTCCTTTCCGGGAAACGAGAAAATATAAAAATACAGTAAATGAAGTAGGTAAAATGGAGTACAGGCGACAAAAAAAAAAAAAAAAAAAAGACTGACAGGAAGTGGAAAATGGCTAAGTAGGAGTGGCTAAAAGCCAAATGCAAGTCTATAGAAGAATGTATAACAAGTGGAAGATTAAACCGTCTACAGGGAAGTAAAATAGACATTTTAAGACAAGAAAAGCAGCTGTATGAAAATCAAAAACTGTGATGGAAAGCCGGCCGCGGTGGCCGAGCGGTTTGCGGCGCGCCAGTCACGTTCTGCACGGCAACTATCGTGGGGTGTTCGAATACCCCCTCGGGCATGGATATTTGTGTCGTATTTAGTATTAGCTAGTTCATAAGTAGTTTGTAAGTTTAGGGACTGATGACCCTGTAGTTAAGTCCCATAAGCTATACAAAGATTTGAACATTTCTGATGGAAAACCAGTTCTGAGCAGAGAAGGAAAAGCTGAAAGGTGGAAAGTAAATAAACTTCGAGGCTATTTTAGAACAGGGAGAGGAAGTAGATGAATACTAAATAGGAAACACTATATTAAGAGAGGAATGTGACAGATAAGACGGAACAAGGCCCTGAAGTGGACAATTAGACAATATTCCCTTAGAACTACTGGTGTGTCGTGGAGAGCCAGCCATGGCAAAAATATTTCACCTGGTGTGTAAGATGTCACTGGCAAAATACCTGCCACTTCAAGATAAATGAAGTAATCCCATTCCAAAGAAAGCAGGTACAGGGAAGTGTGAAAATTACAGAACCATCAGTTTAAGAAATCATGCTTGCAAAATTTTAACATGTTATTTAAAGAAGAATGGAAAATCTGTTTTAAGACGACCTCTGAGAAGATAAGTTTTGATTTAAGAGAAATGTAGGAACACAGGAGGCAGTACTCACCTTAAGACTTATCTTACAAAAGGCTAACATACAAAAGCGAGAAATGTAGATTTAGAAGAAGGTTTTTGACAAAGTTGAATGGAATACTCTTTCAAATTGGGAAATCAGCAAGGGTAAAATATAAAGAACTCCTAAAACAACCAGACAGCGGTCATGAGAGTCAAGGACGTAAAAGGTTGCTAAGGGAGTAAGACAGTGTTATAGCCTGTCCCCAATGTTATTCAATATGTGCATTGAGCAAGCTGTGAAGAAAAGCATAGAGAAATTTGGAGAAGGTAAGGTGAAGAAATTAAAACTTTGTGTTTTGCTGATGACATTTTGTCAGACAGCAGCCACGGTGAAATAGCCAAGTGCTCTAAGTGTCTTGGAAGGAGGGATAAGATGAACAAGAGCAGAAGAAGGGCAATGAAATTTAGCCTAAGAAAACCGAGCAATGCTGAAGGAATCAGATTAGGTAATGCAGCAATAAAGGTGGTAGATGAGTTGTTACTTGGGAAGTAAATAACATATGATGGTAGCAGCATACTGAATGGCAATGGTAAGAAAAGAATTTTTGAAAGATATTTGTTAACATCGAATATGTTAAGATATCTTTTCTGAAGTCATTTGTAAGGAGTGTTGACTTGTACGGTGAGACATCGATGATAGTTCAGATAGGAAAAGGATAGTGTAGCTTTCGAAATGTGGTGCTACAGAAGAATGCTGAAGATTTGGTAAATCGCGCAACTAATGAGGCGGTACTGAACGGAATAGGGGAGAAAAGAAATTTCTGGCATACCTTGACTCGATTGGCAAGAAACGTTCTTAGACATAAAGGAATCGTGAATTTACCATTGGAGGGTAGCGTGTGGGATAAAAATGGCAGAGAGACCAAGAGGCGAATATACGCAGATCCAAAGATTTGGGTTGCCGTTCTTATGAAACGAAAAGATTTGCCCGGGACAGAATAGGGTGGAGAGCTGCATCAAATCAGTGTACAGAGTAACGACGACGACGACTCATACTATGTTTCCTGAAAGATCTATGCCGAACGTTGGTTATGGATTGTGCTGTGAATAACTGCCATTGATTTTGTAGGCGTCAGGAGCCTCAGTCATATAAAGTTTTTTAAAAGAGCTGACCGCCATTTGACTGAAAGTTTTGTTTGTCATTACCTGGTTTCGGCCTTAGGCCATTTATAAAATAATTCCGACATTGACTCAACTCTGAATATTTTATTGTTTTATTATGCTCATGACCTAAGGAAACCTGACAACTTTTACCACAGCACTTAAAAATGGCCTAAGGCCAAAACCAGGTAGGACAAAACTTTGTCAAATGGCGGTCAGGTCTTTTAAAAAAATTGCGATTGTTTAATTTGTTGGGCGTTGCGCATTCGGTACTCTCAAAAAGCGTTTGCCATGTGGGTCCATAAATGATAGTTGTAAATGGTTGTTTCCTGGATTATGGAAAAGTATGCGTTCACAGACCTCTTATGTAACGATGAAAAATGCTTTATTTATAATTTTCTATCGATCGCATCACGTCTGAGTCGACTGCTCGTCATAACATTTAAGCATCATTTTCTCAAAAATGGAGGTGTTGAGCCAAAAGAGATGTCTTAGTTTTAGTTTGTACACAAGCAACCTGCTAAATTTGAGACGAATCGGTTGGCCCTGTCTGAAGCCTTCCCCTTGATTAGACATTCACACAGAACTAAAAGCTGTGTTGCTACCAGAAGCTTTTCTGGATGTTTGAATCCAGGCAGCTTCTTAGCCACTCCACCCTTGGTAACCTATCTTTCCAGTGGCGACTGTACTAAAGGCTCCTGCTCCGGCCTCACTTTCTGGGTGTACTTCTTGAAAACCAGAAGGCATGCGATATTAATTCGAGGCATATTTTCCCCAGGTAGATCAACGATTAGGAATTTCGTGGATGTCTTCCCATTTTTTCGTTCCTCTTTTCCACATTTTATTTAGAGTCCGTCACATTCTCTGTGATCGATTTGAGCAGAACTGTCTCCCTCAGGATTGTCTTGAGAATGCTGTTGTCTTTGCTGTAGCTTCCACCAGTATTATGTCAGACGCAAAATGTTCTGTACAGTGTTTCTTTTTTACCTTTGTTGCAGACGTGCAACTACAACACGCTATTTGCATCTAACTTTTCGATGGATCCCTGAAAGGGATGAGAATAATAATTTCAAATATTCAACAGAGAAGATTCTTTTTTAACAGTTTCACTTCAGTTTTAAACTTTCCTTAACTACATATGAGGGACGGTGTTCTGCTCTTTAAAGATGTAGTCAGATCTGGGATTCACATGGGTGCCACACCATAAGAACACAAACAGACGGTGCGTCAAAGCACTGAGTACTTTAAACTGTCTTAACGATACTTTGTGAGGAACAAATGATTAGTCTGCTTCTGTTATGTAGAGCCTTGGTGCGATATGGGCTTAATTACAGGTGCATGGCGTAGAGTCTTCAAGACCCCCTCATTTAAGGACGTTGGAAGTCGCGCCCCATGAAGGCATTCGTCTGGCCACTGAGGCATTCAGCAGCAGCAGCAGCAGCAGGCCCACACCACGACTGCGCCGAGCTGCTGAGCTGCGGGTCCTAAGGCATGTAATGCCCAAAGCTCACTCCCACATATTTTATGGAAGTATCTCCCTCCGGTGATTGTTCTGTAGGGATGTTTCTTTTTATATGTTGGCAGTACTTTGATTACGTTGAAGTTGAACCGCCACCCCCAGCACCACGCATCCATAAGCTGCCTATCGTCTTTCATTTCGCTACAGAATTCCAGCGTCGAGACTCCATATACTGTTGCAGAATCCGCAAAAAAGTCATATACATCTAACACAAAAACTAATGTATCTTGTATATTATGCATAGCCATACCGTACATCCAATTGCGATTAAACTGTCAATATGTTGCTTGCACTTTCGTGAAGGTTATACGCATAATTATATGACTGACATAGTTCAGGAGATATGACATGGAAGCAATGACCTGCGTGAAAAACTGCCGCTTTATGAACGTAGTTTAAATTTATTGATGCGTGGCGACGCTGGCGTCAGTTTGATCTTTGGTTGTCGGTCGACTCAACCGTCCTCTCGATCTCTCTGGCTTGCTGATCTTTGGTGAACCTTCGCTGGATTTAAGTGGGCAGTGACCTTTTGGTGTGGAGAGCGGGAATTTTGAGTAGAAGCGAGTGCTCGGTGGGATTTCCTTGCGGGCGGGTTGTGCTCTAGCTCCTGTGTGACGGCTTGACGGCCGAGGCGCATTCTTTGTTACTGTGGAGCCCGCAGTTTCCAGGATCGAGCATTGAGTCGAGTGGCTCACGGCAAGAGGACTGGATAAGCTGACCTCGTTGCTTTGCAAGCCTGAAGGTGGTGACAAACTATCCTGTGTCATCTGCTACAACTGGTTTTATGTTCTCAGGAGAAGCGCCTGTTTGCCTTGCTTATTTGGAAGGCTGTAAAGTGTGCGTGGGCTTGTTAAAACTAGGTTGTGGCTGATTCAATAACCTGGTTTTATGTTCGGAAGTGGCAGCATGTGTAAAGAGCCCCCGAGCCATGATACGGATTTGCATACTCCAGTGGTAAACAGCATCCTGTACATCGACGTGGTATAAAGATTTTCTGCTGTTGTTTGATGAACTTTATACATTTTCATATTGTTCGGCGTTTGTGGGATAATGTATCGCGCTGCCCTGCCTTCTATAGTTTAGGCAGCTTTGTAATTTACTGGTAAACTGTTGTATTTTCTAAGTTATTCCTCTTGAAGACGCAGAAGTAAGTGGGGAGGATTTCTTGGTTAAAAACATTCAGTAGTTTAAGTAACTTCCCTTGTAAATATCCTGAATATTTTAAGTGATAAGTGTCTACGTGCCGTGACATATTGCCGCTTGTGCTAGGTATGGTGTGCCCTTCCCTGCTGTACGGCCGGTTCGGCGGTGTGACGACTTGCGTACGCGAGTTTGAGCGAAGACCGCCACTTGCCATCCTGACATACTGCTTGCCACTGGCAAATCAAAATTTTAGACGAGTGTTCTTTTCACCTGTTCCTCCCGGCGCCCAGCCGTCCCCTCTGGTGTGTTGTCTGGACTCTGGATTCCGGAGCGGTGTAGGGCGCATCATGTCTTCGGCTGCTTCTAATTATGAACTTAAATTATTTACAGTTATTTCGTAGTAAAGTGACTTGCAATTCCTGTAAAAGGCATGCCTTAACAAAATAATTGTAAGCTAGGAAAATCAATGGTTCTTTGCTTTTAACTATTGTTCATGTCGGGTAGTATACTATTGAAAACCTTTTAAGTGATTAAAATTGAATCGTTTCCAGTCCATGGTGTACAGCAATCAGTGAGAATAAATATTCCTTCAGTAAAAAAGTCTTGATTGCAAATTAATAAAACAATGACGCGTTTCGCCCTTCAGCAAGGCATCTTCACATTATCTGCGTGACAATTTACACAAAATTACAAGGCTGGAATTACAAAGTGGGTATAATGGTACATGGGCTTACTTTGTGTTAAGAAGACAGTATAAATGCTAAACAAAGCTCTGTTTACCATTTATACTGTCTTCTTAACACAAAATAAGCCCATGTACCAATATACCCACTTTGGTAATTCCAGCCTTGTAATTTTGTGTAAATTGTCACAGATAATCTGAAGATGCCCTGCTAAAGGGCGAAACGCATCATTAATAAAACAATTTGCAATCAATACTGAGAAACTACTTCACTTGTCAGCATGAAAGTTAAAAGAGTTATATAATTCTTTAACAGATGGAGGCGGCAATGGACTGAGGAGATAGAGTTCGACAGAAACAGGAAGGCGGAGATGGGCTCACAGGGGGCAGCAGGGGATGAGCAGAAAGGGGAGAGGAGACACACACACACACACACACACACACACACACACACAAAGGGTGCGGAGTGGGGGGGGGGGCAACAAATATGTATTTTGTGTATTGAGCGTATCTCTAAGGTGGAAACGTTAGTTTATTGTTAAGGCAGAAAATAGGATGCTACAAATAGATATTACAATTAAGAACAATATATTGGGGGACAGTGTAAAATTGCCCAGGGGTGGACATGATTCCGATGGTGGTGCTGCAGTCAGCAGCCCAGCACGACCACTTATGCTGGAGGGCCGCGGTGGAGCCGTTCACCGTCGGAGGTTTGAGTCCCTCTTTGACATGGATGTCTGTGCCATCTTCAGTATAAGCTCTGCCGGAGGCGGCGGCGGCACAGCCTGGCGACGCGCAAACTGACGCAGTCTTGACTTTTGCCTCAGTAACTCTGCACCCTCACTTCGAAGGATGGCTTTTGTGGGGAAGAAAGCCTCCGCCAGTGTTAAGTCTGAACACACTGTTCAGGCTTGCCGAAATTCTGGAAATGCAAAAATCAGGGCATGTAAGCCAGGTGTCACGAATTTTATTTCGACATGTGTTTCGCACTACACAAGTAAATGGTACAACATATTACAATAATATAAGTGTCATGAATACTATCGGTTTGAGATTTAACAATACATTTCGTAAGTTTGCTATTGACACCAACTTTGTAAGTTAGATGTTAGCAATATTAACGCAGCAAACATTGCAGTTAACTAAGTTCATGGCTTGTAGAAAAGTGTAAAGTCAGTTACACTGTTTTTGCAGTTTCTAACAATTCGACCAAAACTCACTCTCTTGCACAGAATGGGGAGCTTAAGTGAGACTGAGCTGATCAAACTTCTAGCTGTTCAGATTGTATGCTGTCATGGAAAACCCGTGTTCAGGATCTTTTTCCAAAACAAAATGCCGCTTTGTTTTCCATTAGAACAGTAATGAGGCACTTTATCACGAAAAGTAGTCTAGTCTGCTTATTTTCATTCGGTTATGACAGATGGCGTTATTTTTGTGCTGAACTTCTGAATAAAAATGGTATTTAGTGGCCAGAAATGGGCGGTTCCAATAATGTGGTGCAATCTCAAACATCCACCGATGTTTACTAGCTTGGGAATTCTGACAATGCGCATCCAGTACATATTTTCGTTAATGTCGTTTGTTGTTAATACTTCATTATTTTAAAGCGAAGCCATAACTCTTTAATCTTGACAAATGTAGTCTGTATTTGGATCGCATGTTCTTGACCTTGTGCAGAAAGTTTTGCAATAATCTGCCGCATCAATTTTAATAACCTATAGTGTAAAGCACTGCAGTGAAACAGTGGTACCCACCGCATACCAGCTAACAGGGTCCGTGAGAACTCTTGTCATTGCAATGATGGAGCGCAAAATTCAGCAAAGGAGTAAAGCATTAACATAGTGGGACGTTCGTCCAAGTGAATTACTCTGAAGTGAGTGATAAAGAGAGTGCGAGTGGTTGCGGAGATCCAACAAGGCGTTACCTCAGCTTTTCAAGCGATTCCACAAGAAGCCTTTGCTGACCATTTCCATCAGCTGTACAACCGATCTCAACTTTATTGTAGCCAGCAGCGATTACGTTTACGGCCAGTAAAGGTATTTTGTTTGTAACTTTCTGTATTTCTTTACACCATTCACCGAACTTTGCATCGATTACAAGTTCGGTCAGAACTTTGAAGGCTAAACTGACTAGTTTACTAATGGTTCACTACTACTTCTGTCGAGGGATTCCAGGAGATGTTTTAGTAGGTGATTGCAATTGCGTTTTAAATGGAAAGGACCAACGCCCAAACTTCAATAAATCTAAAGAACTTGAGGGCTTAGTCAATAATATGAAATGAAAAGAGACATGGGAAATTAAATACCCCACCCTCGTCCGATTTACATTCATTACTAGTAGATCACAAAGCAGAATCTATAGAATTTACGTTTCTCCAAAGTTCGAAAATAAAATAGCTACAATATAAGTTATACCAACTACCTTCTGACCACCTTGCTGTCAAATGCAGTATTAAGTTACCAAAGCAAAAAACATACTGGGGCAGATCACTGTGGAAATTAAACACAGGTATGCTGTCAGAAAATGATCTAAACGCACAAATAGAAGAAACCTG
The DNA here is from genome assembly GCA_026315105.1 of Locusta migratoria. NCBI lineage: Eukaryota > Metazoa > Arthropoda > Insecta > Orthoptera > Acrididae > Locusta > Locusta migratoria. Next base: position 53,725,292 of record CM048744.1, read on the forward strand.
GCAGGTCTCTAAGACGTCATAAATACATGTCATCTGCACAATGACGGGCTGCCGTTGCGAAGAAGAAATTGAGAGCTACCCTAATAGCGTGTGTCAAAGAGAATGCGACGGAGACATACGATGTAATTTTATTACTCTTGCTTACGCCATCTATATGAACAACCGATGACTAACGATATTTTCATACAAATAAAAAGAATCAAAAGCCAAGCTCAAATATGAAGAGGTCACAGAGGGCTTAAAAAATAAATCCCATGCACAAACTATTGTGAAAGAGGAAAATACTTCAATATATCATCTCATAAGACACGAACAACGGAGTCGAAGAAATTTTATTGATTACTTGCGAGCCGAGGATAACAATCCTGACAAATCATTAAGATATTGTCGCGTTAAAATTGAAGCAGACTTGACTTCGAAGGCAGGGTTGTCGGCTGAACACAGCACTTATACTGAAAGCAGGTTTATTGCTAACAATCTTACACGCAGAAATGAGAAAAACAGTTAACATAAGAAACAAGAAGAAATTACAAGTGAAAAAACATGTATAACATTTCCAGAATGTCCATTACAAAGAAATTTTTGCAGGTGGATGGGATTGAACTGGCGATCTGTGACGCTACCTCTTGTGCCATGCCTGCAGTCTTAAAGTGGGGTCTCGCGGCATTGCTCCCTCTCCTGAGAAACAGAGACTCGCTGTTTGGTTCCCTTTGGAGCCAGCTGCAACTCCCTGGATCTTGATCTTGTCATGGGTCCTCTGTATGGCAGCTCTGGACAATCCTTCCCTTCTGTACGATTATCGACGACAGACGTTCCTGCGGTGACTTCATCAGTATCATTACCGTCCTTACAGTTCTTACACCGGTCCTCTATACCAGATGTGTCTAGACGACCGGTGTGGCGGCTAAGAGACCGTTGTGGAAGACCAATCCGCTATATTACACAGACAGCGGGTCCATAATCGCAGGCAACAGTAAAAAAAAGTTCTTGAACAAGAAGCCATTTTCGCCTGTTTGCTCTTCAGGATCGTAGTAAGGCTTCATGCGGAGGACGTGAACAATGTCTCTTCGTTTTTGTCGTTTCGACGACGGCTCATAATCCTTAACTTCGTATGTGACTTCTGACAGGCAGCATATGACAATACGGACCAGGGTATCGCTTCAATAACTTTGATAGCCCAACCTTCCATACAGGGGTAAATATCCATACCAGATCTCATGGGCTGTACACAAAAGGTCGGTGCTTATGGTTATACCGCTGACGGTCCCCCTCCTGGGTGTCCAGTGTCCGTATGCGCTGCAACTGTCTTGCTTCTTCGACCCTGAGTGTCGTCCGGTTCGAACGGGAACAGCGTATCCATTGTTGTCTCAGCTTCACGGCCATGGAGCAGGAAAAACGGCGTGAAGCCAGTGGTGTGTTGTCTTGCAATATAAGCGAATGTCACGACGGGCAGTATTTTATTCCAATCCTCCAGCTCAAAATCTACGTACATCGACAGCATATCTGCTAACGTGTTGTTAAAACGTTATGTACGTTCCGTAAGACCATTTGTCTGAGGGTGATATGCAGTTATTCTGTGGACAGTGTCGCAACGCGACATTACCTCTGATACTAGTTTTGACTGGAATACTTTTCCACGATCAGATATCAAACGTGGTGCTCCATGCTTCAAAATAATGTCTTCTACAAAGGGTTTTGCGATCTCCAGAGTTTCTACAGTCGGCACAGGTTTGGTTACAGCGAAGCATGTGAGGTAGTCAGTGCAGACTTACCCATAGGTTACCGGTTGTCGACTTCGGGAACCTCCCTGAAAGATCGATCCCAACTCGGTGGAATGGAGCTGCTGCCGGCGGAATCGGTACGAGATGTCCTGGAGGTAATTGCGGCACATGCTTCCGTCGCTGGCACTCTTTACGGTGACTCACATAGTGCTTGACAGATCGGTAGAGACCTTTCCAGTAATACCTGCGTCTGATTCTGTCTAGGGTCTTCACGAATCCCAGATGACCGGATATTGGAGCATCATGGAAATATTTGAGAATAGCTGGCTGGAGATGAGCTGGAACAACAAGTAGCCATTTGGGGCCTAGTGAATCGTATTTGCTCTTGTACAATGTTCCGTTTATAAGTCGGAACTCTCCGTTGGTCGGTTCTCCTTTCTCCAAGGCCTCTATGGTTTTTAATAGCGCTGGATCTTCCCTCTGTTCAGCTGTAACGTCATCTAATTCAGTGAGGGCTGAAATTTCATTTATGCTGTTGTGTTCCACTAATGAATTCCTCGAAAGGCAGTCGGCATCTTTGTGTTTGTGCCCGTTCTTGAATGCCACTGTGACATCGTACTCTTGGCGTCTTAGTGCCCATTTTGCTAGTCGACCTGATGGATACTTCATGCTAGCCAGCCAACACAAGGAATGGTGATCTGTCACGACGGTGATTGGTTTGCCGAATAAATACGACCGGAACTTGATAGCCCAGATAACGGTGAGACATTGTTTCTCAGTTGTAGAGTAGTTTATCTCAGACTTTCAGAGTACTCTTGATGGATACTGTTATCACCTTTTCGGCACCTTCATGAACTTTTACAAGCACTGCACCAATCCCATAACCACTGGCGTCTGTATGAAGTTCAGTTTCCGCATTCTGCTCGTAGAAGGCTAGAACTGCTGAGGAAGTCTTAGCCTCCGTAAGTGCCCGGAAATATAGTACAATTTCACAAAGGGGACTTATTTTTCCTTTCCAAATTGTTAATGAACGAAACGTTTATAAACAAAAAAATTTAAAAATATACGTACAAAAAGAAATTTACAAGGAGGTACTTTCCAGAACCGAGGGTTTCAACGTTATGAGAAGATGCAATAGGGCTGATGCTGATGAAAGAAATGAAATTGGACAATCCAAAGACTGTGGACCTACCTGCATTTAGCAGCAATCTACGAGAAGACTAACTTTGAAGCCTTCATTCGGCTTCGGTAGAGTCTAGACAAAAATCAATTTATGCAGTATCCAACAGGTTGATAACGAAATCAGGGGCAGGAACCAATGTTCATGAACACAAACTTTATTTTACATTGATTTCTAAACTATGTATATAGCAATGAAGCTTTACAGTAAAATATTTTACGAAAGTCTGATGAAAGCCTGTGCTGAAGAAGGCCAAATATTAAAAAAATTAAAATTTAAAAAAGTGATAGAGCGCTTGCCCTCGAAAGGCAAAGGCCCCAGGTTCGAGTCCCAGTACCGGTACACAGTTTTAATCTGCCAGTAAGTTTCACACAAAACTTGTCTAATATCTGCTATCACCACACACTGCTACATATCTTGCTGCTCTGCACACGAGTATTTGACTTATACTTAAATAATTGCTAACAACATTTTTTTTTGCATTGATCTGAAATTATTTGTTACACTTCAAAATAATGAGAACAGTGGTTTTTCTTCCTTTCTTGCTGACAAAGGTATTTGGGAAGTGCACTTTTCAGAAGATATGAACCGGAGGTAACTACGAAAAGGAAATTCGGTAATGTGTATATTTTGCAAATAGATTATCCGACAATTTAATGCGAGAGAGGTGGAAAGGTGAGGAGGAGGGGGAGGGGGAGAGAGAGAAAGTTGCCCGCTGTGACACTTGCCAGGAAAGTTAAGTGTCGACTCTTTCCCGGAGCCCAGGGCACTACATAAAGAGAACTGGGTGCTGCAGAAGTGAAACACACGCCGTAGGTACCTTTGGGCGCATCTCCAGTCTCCAGTTTGACCAGCAGTATCCATCAGTACGCTAGGCTTTCAATGGCGTCGCGGCTTGGTATTCTTAGTGTTTCAAATAAAATGCTTTTAATTTAGATGACTGAAGAAAGAAAAATCTGAATAAGATCCCTAACATTTTCACTACGAAAATCCATTGTTCTCTTCAGGAGTTAGATTTAGTTACTACTACTATATTCTTAAGCTTGCATACGGTTGTGCATTTTCACTGATTTTCGTTTTATGTTGAGCTAGAACGTTTATATATACAACGTGAAGTTTCAGTGATTAATTTCATAGCAAAATTTGTCTCTTAGAAGTCTATCCTGAATGTAAATATGAAGCTACGATTGTATGTTCAGACTTTCATATACATCGCAATGAAGAGAACGAAATCCATCCACAGAAGCTCACTGGAATATTTCAGCTTGTCTCCAAATTATCATTACTGTAAAAGTGGTATCAGGCATTAATCTTTCATCCAAAAGGATAGGAAATAATATTCATTGACGTTATGTCCTTTCGTGCTTAATGACTGGAGGAAATGTTAATATTAATTTAAACTTCGTCCTAATTGGTAATTATTATAAGATTAACAGTCGTAAGAAATACATTGGTCAAGCCATTAGGATACGAGTTGAGACTTAGGTACTGAAATATTGTCATCGGCAGAAAGTACTAAAATGGTTCGCCGTATTTCTGTCGGTTACACGGATTGGAGACAACATTACATCAACCGAGATAGTGGTAACGAAGTTGCTGCAGAGGGGCTGTGTAACTTTCCCAAACGAATCACACAAGCAGTTGGGTTCATATAGTGCAGTGAGCAGGAGTGCAAGCCAACGACATCGTGACTTGCCCGAAACTATGGCATGGCGAGCCATAGGAAACTTGGCCAAATATCCCTGAAGAGCTGACTGATAGTATGATATTCCTGGCCTGTGGCCACTTCATATTTCTGGCCGCTGGCCGTTTCTTTACTAACATCGTATGTGTCTTAAACGCGGAAGAACTACAGAAGCGCAGCATATGTTGAAATGTGGGGTGGGGAGCAGTAGCATATGCCACAGTAGGTGCTGGTGGTTTCCGTGGCAAAGCCCGCCTATGTTACTGGTGCTCTCCTCGCACTGGCTCCTGCATTTCACGTCACGTGATTTCTTTTGAAATTACTTTTGTTTATTATAAACTAAATATTAAATATTCAGAGCTGAGAATTTGTAATAAATATCTCTCAAGGACAGGCTAGGTTTGGACAATTTAAAAAGTTTAAGGTGCCTTCTCTTATTGTAACAAGAGAAGAGCGATTTTGCAGAAGGCGCGCGACGGCCCTGTTTTGGCACGAAATAGAGCGTGAGGTGCCCTCTCGAAGATTTGTGTAATAGTGATAACAGTCGAGATCTCAACATGAGCTATGGGTAGCATAGGTCATGTCATATTAACAATAATTCATATTTTATTATTTAATAAATGGCATCCCTGACAAAAATCTCGCGAGTCGCTTATTATGCTTCCATCATACAGAACTTTTTTTAGCCTCACTTGTATGCTGTAGAAGAACCAACGGCCTGTGTGCTGTCTTCTGCGCTGGGGACACAACTATAGAAGACAACAGGTTAGTCAGAACTCTATGCTTTCCATAAAGACTTGGACAGCAACTACGGCACCTCGTGCGTATTGTAGGGCGGTACAAACGCACACTGCTACGCAACAGCATCCGCAAGGATGCTGAGGTTTAAGAGGATTTGTGGGAGGAAGCAGTATTAACTTCTCCGTCCGCAAATAAAACCCTAGGATGCTTGTAATAGCTTCATACTGTCCGTGTCACGCAGGAGTGGAACTGTACTGGCCGTCCGAGGTGACCACACCATATTAGACGGCAACGAGAATGATTTTCACTATTATGGTAGCCCTACGATGTTTCGCTGTAAGTGCCATATAAACGGTTTCTCAGGTAGACGCTGTGTGACTTCCGCAAGGCATTTGATACAGTTCCCCACAGACGTTTAATGAACAAAGAGCATATGGTCCATCAGATCAACTGTGTGATTGTGTTGAGGAGTTCCTAGATAACAAAATGCAGCATGTTATTCTCAATGGAGAGAAGTCTTCCGAAGTAAGAGTGATGTCAGGTGTGTCACAGGGGAGTGTCGTGGGTACGTTGCTGTTCACGATATATATAAATGACCTTGCGGATAACATTGGAAGTTCACTTAGGCTTTTTGCATATAATGCTGTAGTTTGTAGAGAGGTTGTAACAATGGAAAATGGTATTGAAATGCAGGAGGATCTGCATCGAACTGACGCATGGTGCAGGGAATGGCAATTGAATCTCAATGTAGACAAGTGTAATGTGCTGCGAATACATAGAAAGATCCTGTATAATTTAGCTACACTATAGCAGCTCAGCAACTGGAAGCAGTTAATTCCATGAATTATCTGGGAGTAGGCATTAGGAGTGATTTAAAGTGGAACGACAATATAAAATCAGTCGGTAAAGCAGATGCCAGACAGATTCACTGGAAGAATCCTAAGGAAATGCAGTCCGCAAACTGAGTAGGTTGCAGTACACCTGTTCGCCCACAGCCTGAATACTGCTCGCCGGTGTGGGATCCGTACCAGTTGGGGTTGAAGTAGAGAAGATCCAATGGAGAGCAGCGCGCTTCATTACAAGATCATTTGGTACTCGAGAAAGCGTTACGGAGATGATCGATAAACTCCAGTGGAAGACTGCAGGAGAGACGCTCTGTCGCTCGGTACGGGCTTTTGTCGAAGTTTCGAGAACATACCCTTACCGAGGAGTCTAGCAGTATATTGCTCCCTCCTATTTATATCTCGTGAAGAGATCATGAAGATAAAATCAGATCAGAGCTCACACAGAGGCATACCGATAATCTTTCTGCGGACAATACGTGACTGGAATAGGGGGGAGAATCTATAGTGGTACTCAAGGTACCCTCCGCCACACACCATCGGGTCGCTAGCGGAGTATGGATGTAGATGTAGATAAACCTAAAGAGGTTAGACAGCAAATATCGTACTTTATAACACACAAATTGCTACTGTAACCAATATCTGAATGAAATGCGTTATGTGAATATTGTGTATGATCTCCGATCCCCTAATTGTTTTGAGCAGTTTATGTTTCGTATTTGGATGCCCGCCGGTCTTTCCATCAAGATATTAGGAGATATTACGAATGTCATTGTCAGTTCTTTATTAATACACCTGTATTACATTTGATAAGAAACACGTTAATGAGCCTTCTTTAAGCGATATATGGTTGCTTACTGCTGTGCTGTGACGTGAGCGCCAGCCAGCTCGCAGGAGCCGCTGTGCTGAACTCACTTGTTAGTGTGCACTGCACCTGTGAAAAGCCGGTTAGGCTAACATGAGCCCCAGCCTCCGTCCAAGAGTTCCGAGCACGATGAGGGACAGGAGGAGGCTGTGGAGGAGGGAAGAAAGAAAAGGAGATGACAAACATTGCTCTAGTGCACGCTAACTTTGGGAATACGTGACCTCTTATGAGAAATATTCAGGCGCCCTGAAACCATAAACTCTTAGACTTAATTTTACTGGAATATTTTTCGGAATGGAACTTATATAAATTCCTGAACAAAAATATATTTTTCATAAAGTTTGGCATTGCGAGTAAAACTCAGGCGAATTGCCGATATTGAGCAAGGTGACTCGTAAATTTCGCATTTCACTGTTATTGAAAACCATTTGACTATCCAGTGGTTCCTGCATATAGTTCTCAGGGTCTGCGTTTATTCATCGTCAAGAAAGTTTTTAATTATAAAACCATTTACGATCTAGTCAATTCAGAATCAAATACAAATAAGGAACTGCGTAATTTTATTACCTGTGCTCCACCACACACACTCCTGGCCATTTAAATTACTATACCACGAAAATGACGTGCTACAGACGCGAAATTTAACAGGCAGGAAGATGCTGTGATATGCAAATGATTAGCTTCTCATAGCATTCGCACAAGGTTGGCGCCAGTGGCGACACCTACAACGTGCTGATACGAGGAAAGTTTCCAACCGATTTGTCATACACCAACAGCAGTTGACCTGAGTTGCCTGTTGAAACGTTGTGATGTCTCGTGTAAGGAGAAATGCGTACCATCACGTTTCCGTATTTGATAAAGGTCGGATTGTAGCCTACCGCGACTGCGGTTTATCGTATCATGACATTGCTACTCGCGTTGGTCGCGATCCAATGACTGTTAGATTATGGAAGCGGTGGGTTCAGGAGGGCAATGCGGAACGCCGTGCTTGATCCCAACGGTCTCGTATGACTAGCAGTCGAGATGACAGGCATCTTATCCGCATGGCTGTAACGGATCGTGCAGCCACGTCTCTATCTGAGTCAACAGATGGGGACGTTTTCAAGACAACCATCTGCACGAACAGTTCGACGACGTTTGCAGCAGCATGGACTATTAGCTGTGATACCCTTGACGCTGCATCACAAACAGGAGCGACTGCGATGGTGTACCCAACGACGAACCTGGGTGCAAAACCATTTTTTCGGATGAATCCAGGTTCTGTTTACAGCATCATGATGTTCGCATCCGTGTTTGGCGACATCGCGGTGAACTCACATTGGAAGTGTGTATTCGTCATCCCCATACTGGTGTATCACCCAGCGTGATGGTATGGGTGCCATTGGTTACACGTCTCACTCCTTGTTGGCATCGACGGCACTTTGAACAGTGGTCGTTAAGTTTCAGATGTGTTACGGCACGTGACTCTACCCTCCATTCGATCCCTGCGAAACCCTACATTTAAGCAGGATAATGCACGACCGGTGTTGCAGGTTCTGTAAGGTCCTTTTTGAATACGGAAAATGTTCGACTGCTGCCCTGGCCAGCACATTCTACAGATCTCACAAATTGAAAACGTCCGGTGAATAGTGGCCGAGCAACTGGCTCGTCACAATTCGGCAATCACTACTTTTGATGAACTGTGGTATCGTGTTGAAGCTGCATGGACATCTGTGTTGTGTTGAAGCTGCACTAGCATCAGCACCTGTACACGCCATCCAAGCTCTGACTCAATGCTCAGGCGTAACAAGGGCGTTATTAAGGCTAGAGTTGGTTGTTCTGGGTACTGATTTCTCAGGATCTATGCACCCAAATTGCGTGAAAATGTAATCACATGTCAGTTCTAGTATAATATATTTGTCCGATGAATACCTGTTTATCATCTGCATTTCTTCTTGGTCTAGCAATTTTAATGGCCAGTAGTGTAGATTCTGAATAAGTGCGAATATAGTAATGCTTTTGGAAGTGTGTTATAGAAATAAGTTTTGCTTTGAGGGGGGAGGTCAAACCGGAGGTCAGGTAATAAATGCTGACAGTTGCATATATGTGTTTAGTGCATTTAAGATAACAGAGTACCGACTATTTGCAACCGAAAATATGCGGTGGTAGATACTTTGTGCGGGTAGTGTGGAAAAATTCGCACTACAGTGTCGGAGTGAGTTAGTTACTGGTTAACCTGCGGTTTACTTCATCACGGCAGTTCTGCTGAATGACAATGACAAAATCCAAACATTGTCGACACTACTGAATAAAGACCAGCTTTATCGTAGCAGAGTAGTGGACGTACAAAATACGTGTTTGTAATCTTCACACGTTCAGCGAACCTGTCCACATGTAGCAGCTCGGGAAACTGCTTTTATTAAATTAGAGGCGATTCCTTTCTGACATGTGCTTTATGTATGTTTAAAAATGGACTTAAGTATTTGGGCTCTGCCTCCCAGATGTAAGGAAAACTGCTTGAAAGTTTAAGGCAATAAATCGACTAAGTAACTGGATCGATAATTCTAATCCAATAATTAAATATGTATTTCTCGAGAAATTAAGGAAACTTACGACTTCCCAATAAGCACGCAGTAAGGAAAATTTAGTGTAACAAAAGCGGCGCTAACCAAATACCAAGACTTTGTTCATGTTCGGCCTCATAGAATTACAAACATTTGAACATTTTGAATTTTGAACATTTCTTCGTTAATGAGGGAAGATTCTTGTGTTCTGGTGATTCACGGACACTGCGTATTATTTTGCTTCTGTAAGGTTTTGCTTATGTAATTTTTTCCTTTTTGTTATTGGCTTGTAAGCTGACGCACTATCTTTGACTGGCCGAGCGAGTCGACTATCGATTCTTACTTTCGCGAGTGATCATTTGTTGGAGGGAGGGTCAGTCGCAGGTCGCAGAGAAATGACACAAATGGACCAGCATCAAGGGAACAGCGCCACAGCAGCGCCAGGGAAGAATTAATGTTCTCTCAGTGCATTATTGTGAGCGTTGCCGACGAATCATGGAATCTTACAGTGTCTAGAGAGGAAGTAGTATTTTGATACCCGTTAACGTGTGTGTCGTATTGAGTTTGTTGTTCAACCGCGCCGCGACGGTCTCTGTTTAATTATTGAATCTTAAGACGACTAAATTGTGCAAGTAATCTGGACAGCTGATATCTCCATTCGTCACTCGTCATTATACGTACCGAATTAATCGGGTAACCGCGTCGCGAGCTAACTGTGGGAAACTACATTTGGCCAGTGACTTCATTGTTGGATTGGAACCTTGTGATATACAGCTGCATCTACTGGCAAAAACAATATGTTAATTAGTGGGTCCTATGGACACTTTGAAGTGGAGCAATAATTTTGCAGCACCAATTTAGACACATTTGGATGGACTTATCATAATCGTCAATATAATTGTTAGAACAGTGCAACCACGCATTTGTGTGTTATGGAATGTACATGTTACTACTAAACTGTGTTTCAATAATGCTAGTGTATCATTTAGCTAACCAAAATATTACTGGACAGTTTTTGTCTAGTACGGAGTGGAAAGATTAACGTCTCAGGGGAATATTTGGTGGGACAGGCACACGGCAAACACTAACAGCTTAAACTGCATTATTACCCTGGGCGCGTTACAGGCTGGTCATAGAGGGTACAATAGGTAAATAAATCAATGGGGAATATAAATAAGGTTGGAACCAGTTTTATTAATGAATGATTGAAATTTCAGTTCTAATCGTTTCAGAAAAGTTTTATGCATTGTAATTCATATCTTAATTGTTGCTCGAGCAACTAGGGGTGGCAAGTTATCAAGCAAACATTCATTAATGCAATTTCCCGGAAAAATGCAACGTTACATGCGAAGGCTCAGTGAAAAAATTGGGTAACATTTGAAAATATGTATTTACCAGGAATTACTTCGATTCGTTCCATACGTGCAAACTTGGTTGAAAAACCTATACTGATCATAAATAACGCTGTAAATTTTAATTGTGTCTCCAGCGTCGAGGTTAACCATCCAGGCGCCCCGGACGCCTTTATTATAAAAACAGCAAACTGGCAGTACTTTACAATAGGTGTTTCAATGATTTTCTAGAAATCGTCGTAAACAGTTAATTACAAAATCTTATGACATGATTTTCATCGTAAATTTGAGGAATTTATATGATAAGAGAAAAACTAAAGAACGGAAATGACCCGGGTTCGATTCCCAGTCCGGCACATTTGATGTGTTCCAGATCGACTGTCCATCTGAACAGAACTATCCAACAGAAGTTAGAAAATTTAGCAATTTGGGAAAGTTTGAGATCGCTTCCTGCGTTTATTTCTGTGCAGGTCATTTTTATGTTTTAGTTCACTGTTAATAACCATGCAATGCAACTGGAAACGTTTAAAGATTTAATATGTACAGATTAGTGAGCTGACGGTTTACATTTGCAAAACAGATGTTCGATATGAAACGCCAATGATTTGCATTTAAAACTTTTTCTAACGTATTTGCTGAAGGTGCATATTTCATGTCGGACTCTAGTTTCAATATTTACACTAGTGATGCAGTACCTAAGTATACAGGGTGTTCCATTTCTCTCATGGCTACACGCGCAGGTGGTGTTTCTGCATCACCGGAGCCGCGCAGGCCGTATCAATGGGTGCTGCACCTCCCTGCTCAGTGTCGTTCAAACAGTGAAACGACGGATGTTGAATGAGACCCAATATTGTAGTTTCGAAATATTTGTGATTGTATGCTGTAATTCTGATTTTGTAGTGCCAGTGTTTATTTTTATTTATTTATTTTTTATGTATGTATTTATTTATTTGGCCACGTGTTGGCGTACGCGGCGGCCCTGGATTTCGACGCCCTGGGCGACGGAACCCCCCCCCCCACCCCTCCACCGGAGCTGTGTCTCCTCGGCAGTGTAATTGCCGATTCGTTTTTGTGGCAATTTTGAAGTCTGGAAATAAATTTCTAAACTTGACAAAAATCAGCAGCACACAGATGGCACGTACTGTAATTGTGCAGTCAGATCCGAGTTCAGCTGGTGTGGGTCCTAGTGAACAAGGGACAGCAGTCTTAGAACTACTTTCATAGAACAAGGCATCAAACGTTTCTTCTTAACTACTATAATCGCTTGACAATTTCTGAGTCACTATCCTGTTATTTTTTTAAATTTTATTTTCATTGTTGTAAATCTTATGGGACTTAACTACGGGATCATCAGTCCCTAAACTTACAAACTACTTATGAACTACTTACGAACTAGGACGGCACAAATATCCATGCCCGAGGGGGGATTCGAACCCCCGACCGTAGTGGCCGTGCAGACCGTGAGAAGCGCCTCAGTCCCCTCGGCCACCGCGGCTGGCTATCCTGTTATTACCTACACCTTTATCTTCTGAACCGTCTAATGGTAAAGTGGAATAACGTACATAATCTCAAGGAAGGAAAGAAATATCAGTTTATGTATCGAATTCAGAACCTTCACTCACGAGTCAGGTGCTGGGACACTTTGCAAGCGCATCATTGTTTACTGTGGCGGTAAAATAAAAGAGGTCGGAGGTTCTCCAGAGCGGTACGGACGGAGAACGCGATAACGGTGTAGTGTTTAAAAGTATCAGCTAGCGGTACGTACCTGGTGTGAGCGCGGCTACTCGCCGACAGCTGCGGTGAGCGACGAGCGACGTTGCAGAGCGCGGCACCGAAAGGCGAAAGGTGGGCCTCGCTAGCTGGAGACAACACCAGCGCCTGCAACAGCGGCAAAACATGATACAGAGAGAGAGAGAGAGAGAGAGAGAGAGAGAGAGAGAGAGAGAGAGAGACTGCAAAACAGTACGATCGACCTCCTCTTTGCGAAATGCAGCGAGGAAACAGTCACTTTCAGTCGGGGACAAAAATAATTAGGCTATGATACATTGCTACATCTACATGCATTATCCGGAGTCCACCCTAAGGTGTGACGTACCACTGCTAGTCATTTCCACTTCTGTTGCACTTCCGGGCAGCAGTGGCTGCAGATTCGAGGAGGCAAGGGAGACACGACCTCAGTTTTCTGTAATAGAAGCCGTAGCAGTGGACCAATTTTTTCTGTTATTCTCCAAACAATTGATAAACAATGCTATTAGGACGCTGTGTAAAATTAGAGCCACAGATGGTGAGGTGGCCATGCATTTATTGACGCGTTTCGATAAAACTCATCTTCAGAATCGTGGAAGGGGTTTTACATAATAAAATTGTATGGCGTCAAGGCCCTGCTGAACATGGCATGAAACGTGGAATGTTCAAATCAAATGTCAAATGTCTGTAAATCTATCGGACCAAACTGCATGGTCATCAGTCCGTAGCTTACAAACTACTTAATACTTGGTAAACTAACCTAAGGACAAACACACACCCATGACCCAGGAAAGACTAACCTCCACGGCGAGCAACCGCGTGCTCCGCAGCGAGGTGCTTTCGACCGCTCGGCTACTCCACCGCGACTATGGAATGTTCAATAGGGCCTTGACACCATACAATTTTATTATGTAAACCCCTTCCACGATTCTGAAGATGATTTTTATCGAAACGCGTCAATAAACGCATGACCACCTCACCATCTGTGGCTCTATAATTTTACACAGCGTCCTAATAGCGCTGTATCAGTTAATACTGATATGGGCGCATACCTCATTAACGATTTCACGTCACGTCTACAAACACTTTTCAGCGGTTGCGGAAGACTTAGGCTTTTATTATTTCTTGTATAGTGCTAGCGTATACACAGCAAGTTAAGCAGCATGGAGGCGTGAAGAGCACGGCGACTGCCGCAGGAGAGCTGGCTCCGCCGGGAAGGTCGGGAGGCCACGGCTTCTAAAGGGGCCCTCACACTTTCCATAATATATTGACCGTCAATATATTGACCGTCTGAGGGCGCGTAAGACGTATTGTCAGTACTTAAAATATTGACGATAAGTATTCATGGCCACCGTAACATTCAGTATTGTCAATATATATTGAGCGTGTGAGGTCAAATACTGACTGTTTGACAATATTCGCCGTTCAGATGTTGACACAGGTTCATCACACAGCCACTAGGCACTAGTGTGCTTTGCTTTTGCGTACAATGTTTATGTTTTCATTTCGTCCACGTGCGCGTAGCGTTTTGTTCCGCCTGTTTCTGTGCTGTTTATAGGGGTTTTTAAAAATGAATACACCTATTCTGATAGATTTTGATTGCTACCAACGTAATGAAGACTTATGGAATCAACGTGCACAAGAATATAGGGACAAATTAAAAAATAATGCAGCATACTAAGAGCTTCTTACAATATGTCGTTCGTGTTACGGAGAAGCCAAATTGGTAGCCGTTAAAAAAAGATTGCGGTCGAATTTCTTTAAGTATAGCATTTCTGAGTTTTATTACTGTTCTCGTCGGCGAGCGATACCTATATCTCACCAAATTACAAACAAAGCGTAGGGTATAGAATTTATTACCTAAATATATTACAGCAGTGCACATACATTTTTTTTTTTTTAAGAAGGATAGTTAATATAGGCTGAATTACAGAAAATTTGCACCAGAGGCGTCATGGTATGCTTCAGCCTACATTCATCGCTACTGATAAAGCTAAACGATCTGTCTCAGCAGCACACAACTGCCTGCCGCGGTGGCCGAGGGGACTGCGGCGCGTCAGTCACGGTCTGCACGGCGACTGCGGTCGGGGGTTCGAATCCCCCTCGGGCATGGATATTTGTGCCGTCCTTAGTATTGGCTAGTTTGTAAGTTTGGGGACTGATGACCCCGTAGTTAAGTCCCATAAGCTATACAAACATTTGAACATTTTTGAACACAACTGTTTCGATGTAAGTATTTCTAAGAAGGCTTTGCATCGTACAATATTTGAGAATATGGACGAATGTATGAGTGCAGACAAACTAGTTTCACGAATGAAAAAGAACATCGTGTCTAACGGCAGTATGTTGACAGCGAAGACAAAGGACATGGGCTTTAGTTATCGTAAGAAACAAATTTCTTCAGGACAGAAGTGGTACTGTGGCTTTGACAACTCTGAAGTAGAATAAAGAACACAAATTTTTAGATCCCGAGTCTTATGTACAAGGCGCACTGTACTACGAGGCTTAGCTGAAAATCACGGTATGAAGACTAAACAGGTGCCCCAAACGTATGCTGGCGCTTCTAACTGTTGTAGCACGAGAATTAAATTACCTGCAAGGTAACGTCCGTGAAATTACCCCCAAACGTTTTACACATTGTTTTTCACATTTTTTGAATTTAGTTTTGCAACAGCACTGCTGTGTGAAACCAATAACGATTCTTTTCTCCAAGCTTCAGGGTATTCCTACTATCTTCCATGGGTCTTCCAAAGCGCAGCAATTTGTGTTAGTATTACTAGTAAACGAATGCCGGCGAACAGTGAAACGCGATGCAACTAACACCGGAATATTATCTGCCATTCAGGAAAATCATCCGGGCTAACAGATTTTAAATAATTGACAGTCCAGGTTGGATCGGCAACAGAGGCCTGTTTCAAAAATAGTCTCCTGAACTTTGAGTTTTTATGTTTTGAAAGCATTTTCGAAGACAGAACTGGTTTTCGATTTTCTTCAGAAGAAAAAATGACGTACCGTTTTCCAGTCATATTTCAGAATGTTTAGCTTAAATGAAAAATTTAAGAGAAGATAAACTGATTCACTTTTTAAATTTTACGAAAGTATCGACAAATTTCGAACCTGAAACGTCCACGAGCAGAGCTGGAATGATGAATACATTGGCACTCCACTGACGTCAAAATACAAACAGGACCAATTCGAGGTGTTGGCCAATGTTATAACAATTGGAAACATTTTCAAATCTTGTTAAACTGCTCTTCCTTAAATTAGGAGATACTAATCAGTTCGGAAGTTTTGCCCATGCCAAGTACATGGTGTAGATTCATTACTACAAATGTATGGTGCATTTTTCAGTAGCTCGCAATTACGAGTAAAACTGGAAACTATTCTTTCCAGAATAAACATTTCAGTATGTCAGTTAAAGAGATGCTCAAAAGATTGAGAGTGAAACCGACCAAATTCTTGCAGAAGCATTCAAATTACTTTTATTGCTATCATTCCTGCAACAGATACTTCGGTTGAAATGAGTTTGTCTCAAACGCGTAAAAACGTATTTGAGGAACAGTGTGTCCCAGAATCGCTTATCAGCTCTTTCCCGCGCCTCAAACGAAAAGTAAGTTCTGTGAATGCTCGAGAGCCGAGACACATGGTATGACTTGTTCTACAGGTAACAGCGCTCAAACGCCCAATCTACTATAGGAGTTCGTTTCTACTTTGTCGGCGTCTAAACGCAGTAGTAGCTCTGACTGATTCTCATGACTAACATTGCACTGGGTAATGGTACCGGATTTGCACGATACCTGATACCAACAACCCTATAACGCTTGTGTCGCAGCCGCGGCGGAGCGGCCGAGCGCATTGAGGCGCTATGCTGCGATGCGCGAGGCCGTTCCCCTTCGGGGCTTCGACTCCCTCTCGAGCATGGATGTTTGTGCTATCTTTAATATAAGATAGTTTATAAGTTTAGGGACTGATATCCCCGCAGTTAAATCCCAAAGCTTTACAAACATTTTTGAACTACCATTTTTCATATCACTTAAAGATTATTTTCAGATCTAAATATAAAAATCAGGCCGTCTGGTACAGAAACCAATAAACATTGAAACAGTCTTGATATCAATGATTTTTTTTCTTTAACGCATCTCGTCTTTTTGGGGCACGATCAGAATATTAGAATGTTTTACATCGGTCACCTGTTAAAAGGATTTCGCGCCGAAGCCTGACCTTGTCAGCATTTAAAGGTAGCACTGGGTGTAGGTCACCCGTCAAAAACCTGAAATACGGCTGCACCGACAGCCAGCCATGATAGCACAGATACAGGCGTACTTTGACAAAGTTGGACATATCCGGCTACGTAGGAATGCACTGCCGCCGCCACTGCCACATACATCAATGAAAATGAAACTAGCTCTATATTGGCCATTTACATTAAAGTGTGATCGAGGAACATTACGGGATACGCACCAGAAATTACTCATTTCCCGACATATAAGCAAAGTCAAACGAAAGTGTCTTATTGGATAACAATATAAGGAAAGAACACGGAGAAAAGCAAACTCATACATTACCCGATTCGAGAAATGGGTGGCAAGAGACCGTATAAAACCCAATCCAAATAAAACAGAGACCTTACGAAAAAGAAAAACCTGAGAGGAAAGGGACATAACCAATCTTATGGGCCCCACGGCTCAGAATCTGCGACAGCGCCAAATATTTAGGCATTCACTTCGATGAGTATTAAAATTGGAAAGCCATCAGAGAGAAACACTGAACAAAATAAGGCAAAGACAAGGACTAGTGCGTAAGGTACAGGGTAGACTAACTACAATACACACAAAACATGTGCGACCGGTCCTGGAATATGAAGCCCTGCTCTAGCAGGAATACCTGCCACAGTAGCGGTAAAGATGTACACCACTGAGCGTAGCTTCATGAGACTGCACAACACCACGCCATATGAAGACGCAAGAGTGGCACCACTGCTAACGAGATTAGTACAGCTCAGGGCCAAATATGGAAATAGTACACTCCAACAGAGACCGGACCTAGAACATGATCACAACACGACCTACTAGAACCAGAAGCCGAAACAAATACACGTATCCCAACAGGACCACTGCTAAAATACCACAAAGATATACCAAGATCCAGAACTATGTTACCATTAACGCTAAACGAAGAAACCCCCACACAGACCAAGACCAAACCTCAATATTAACAAACCATATCACGAAAAATTGTAGCACCCAGTCACTGTAGAAAGCAGTGGGATTCGTACATATTAGCCGTAGGAACACCATTGTAGTAACCAGCCACTGCAAAGAGCAGTTGGATATGTATATAATAGAATTAAGTTTACGTATATCCTATCTAAACGAAATAAAATTTTTAACGAACAAATTGAAAATAGTAATTAAGTAAAATTGTGAATAAACAAATGTGATAACTAAATGGCTGAATAGAACAGATAAGAAGCTCTCAAGCGGCCCGTCCCTACCCTTTCGGCGATCGCAATGAAAAGACTAAAAAATCCATGTTCCGAGAAGTCGAGGGAGTGGGAGCGAGGGAGAATAATTCTACAATTCAAGTCCGAAGCTGCTTTCAACTGATTGTTGCTACGCATTCAGTTTTGTACACCTGATTATAAAGAAAAGATGTAAATATTTGGCTGTTATTTCCGAATATATGCGACTTAGTGTTCGGTTAGTTCACTCGATAACCAAAAGTTATTTTACAAGCAAACCACTAAATTTATTTCCTCAGATGGGTACTTTTGGAAGTAGGCTATGTCGACAGGGATAAATACTTCTTCATTTCAACAAAGTTTATACTTTTTCAATGTTCGGTTGTTTAGTAAATACAGCCTGAGGTTAGCCAAGAAATGGCGTACGTTGCGTTAAACGAGCAGATTGAAAATTTTATTCTGATTTTTTACTAATATGTCATGTTTAAGGATGTGGTTAGACAGGAACCTTTGAGCACAGCCTATTGTTGCGACTGAAACGAGCAGCAATTACATCACATTCTAGTTTCCTGTTTTCGACCAATATTTGATATTTAAAAGATATTACAATGTGGTGAAAGATCATTGAGGTCACTACATATGCGGTTCACAGACATTTACGTCAGCGCTACGTCACGATGACTAAACGCTCGCCTGAACATGGATGAGAAGACTATCCCAAATACCATGGCAGATCTGTGAAAAATAATTCACTTATATCGCTGACTCAAAGTTGATCTTTGCTCGCAAGAGAAACCTAATGGCAGTGTGCAATCGCGATTAAATAACGTAAGTAAGAATATAAAATTCTTAAGTAGTAAAAACTAATAATTGTGATCATTCTGTAACGATATTAACACAGTATTAGGCTTGCGAAGTTATTATAGATGTTTCTTCCTACATTAGCGGTGTCATTGACGCCAATGAATAATCGTGTACAAGATGAGTTTTGAGTTTAATCAAGTTGGTAACCAATTTTAATTTAACGTGGCCTTATATTAGGTAAGTAGGATTGAACCAAGAACTTTATTACTAATGATAAAACCGTCATAATGTTAAAGTTCATTAGGCTGAGCTGATTAACTTGGTTAAATTTTACTTGCCGTGTTAGCGGTGTGGTGGGCTAAGCTTGGCATCAAAATGTTCGCTCTACGAGGATAATTTACTGGTCGCACAATGATACAGGAACCTATCAACCATAGACCAGGAATAGCATTTTACGGTAAATACGAAAAATGATTTCCTTCCATTGCATGTGGCCGACCTTTCAAACAACATTTATAGATAGTTGCCAACATAAGCACACTAACCCGCCAACGCGATAAGTAAAATTTTTCATTTGCTTCACTTTTTAAGTTAGTTATAACTAAAAGAACACTGGATCTAATTTAAATAGATGCGTTAGTTTTTTGTATTGGCTACACAAAATGTAGGGCCTATAAATTATATGTAGGCCTACTGTTAAGTGGTGAAAATATCCGACATATACTAATTTTTTCGGTTCATGTCAGTAATTTCTTCTTTCCTTTATCTGCTAACCGTGTGATAGTTTTATTAACCTACTGTAGAAAGTTTATAGCTAGGTCAAATATCAACTCAACGTGTAAATTTATTAATTTAGTGTACTTTTGAATTTTCCCTCCATAGGGTGTCTTCATTGCTTTCCAACAAGAGGTATTGCTTGTTTGTGCCTTACTGTACAGTAGGCTTACGTCTAGCGTTCGTTTGATCAGTGTAATCTGCTAATGGAATCCTGTAGTTTTAACCGCTATCATGAGCTTATTCGCACCCAAATAGAGAAGAAAACTTATGATTTAATCGAATACTATCGTTTTGCTTGTGTGAAAATTGTTCTTAAGCCTATCTTCCAAAATTGATACACTATATTCCATAGAATTGCATTATTCAAATGTTAGTGATAAATATCTACTTGCTAGTAACAACATCCTTTTGATGCAATATTATCTCTTTCACGATTGAGTTCTGTTTCAATGTACTTTTAATAACTTAGTGAGTACTTGAGAATTGTAACCGTTACTTACAGCGATTTTTCTAAGTATAACTTTTTTTCTTGGTCTTGGTCTCAAGCAACCCTTTGTTTAGCGAACAAAAGTTACGCCTTCTGATAAGCAGCTCGTGATTAGATCGGACCGGATCTTCGCACTGCTCTCGTTCGCGCGTACAATTTTACTTACGGCCTCGGCGGCGTATTGTACTGTTTGCGACGAAATGTTCGCTGTACGAGGATAAATGTTTGTGAATAATGCAACCAGCCACATGTGCTTTAAAAATGCTTTATTTCCAAGCCATTATCGATTTCGGGTTACCTTGCCAATCTTCAAATGGCTACATTTTCTTTGTGTATTTCTTTCTTCATATATTAATTCTCTGCTCGGATAAGGGTACATAAAAGAACCTGTGAACCACAGAGCAGGAACAGTATTTCATGGCCAACACGAAAATTATTACCTCTCATTCTGTGAGTGATTTTTTCAAAGGGCATTCATAGGTAGTTGCCAACATGAGCACACCTCGCCGAAGCCGTAAGTAAACTTTTTTCCGTTCGCAGCATGCAAATTTTGACAGATTGTATGAAGTGGTATTGCACTATGTTCATGCCATCCTCCTACTTATCCCAATGATTTAAAAAAACATACGTTTCCACCAGTGACTATTTGTGTTGTCTTTACATTACACTTACCACTTTAAGTAATTAAGAAAATTGTGAAAGTTGGCTTCCTGTATGATCGTCTTTTAGAAACAAAAAATGTTCAAATATTTGTATAGCTTATGGGACTTAACTACGGGGTTATCAGTCTCTAAACTTACAAACTACTTATGAACTAACTAAGACTAAGGACGACACAAATATCCATGCCCGAGGGGGGATTCGAACCCCCAACCGTAGTGGCCGTGCAGACCGTGACTGGAGCGCCTCAGTCCCCTCGGCCACCGCGGCCGGCCTTTTAGAAACAATTATGACGAGCAAACTAACTACATTATATTGAATTCCACAGTAGTGGATGGTGGGTCGTATGCAAATACCAAAATAACACAGCCAAAGGTTGCAACCATGGCAGGGGCGCCGACTCTGGGTGCTCAGGGGCTGACACCCTCCAAGAATTTTTTGGGGTTTCTGAGCACCCACATAACATTGAGGTGGAAAATAAAATTGTGTAAATTAAAAAATTGGGATCAAAACCTACCTTATGACTCAAGAGGCAATGCAAAACGTGACCATAGCGGGAGACGATATTTAATACGTGAAAGAAATGATCAGTTTTGTATGTACGCGGGTTCCCAAGCGAGTAGTAATGAGTGTCCGTGTTTTAGCCACTATGCTAGCGTTATTCATCCTGAAGCACGTCGGTCATTTTGACCTTTCAGGTGTACGTATTTATGAACATTAAGTTGTGTTCTTTCAGGAATTTAGCTTGAAGAATCCGATGCTAATGCTAAAGTTAATCGTTTTTCATTTATCTCTGTCACTTCCCTTGTTATTAAAATTGCAGATTCAGTTGAAATTTGAAATGCTTTTCTCTCTGGCTTAAAAAATCTTGGACTATATTAACACTGTCAGATGTCATGAAGTTATCTCGATGAAGGTTTCGATGAAGTATACAGCTCTTGCTTGGAACTGACCAAAAAAATTTGATGTCGGACTTCAAAATATTTCAAAGATTTTTTTAAACCTTGGTGTCTGTGTTCTACCAAACGCTTTTTACTGAAAGAATAGCTTCGCACAAAAAGTGTTAGTGTACAGTGAAAAATTATTTCATTGGTCGTGTACAAGTTTTGGGGTGTTACTTATATCGAGATATCCACTTCGGCCAATTATATCGATTTACTTGAAGTGTCCTAATGCAGCCATGCTTTCCTTTTCTTCATCCTTCCTTCTTTAAAAGGCCAGACAACTGCCTTTTTACTTTTATGAAGTACTGCTCATTCAAAAATGCATGAACATGATTTTCAGGAGGGTTGGTTTCGCACATTTGTGAACCGTGATGTAGAGCAGCCACACTGATTTTCAGAAGTCGGCGCCTCTGAACCATGGTTTATACTTTCTTTACAAGAATCGAGTTTAGAGCTGCCAGCTCTCATTTCAGACTTCCTGTGCCAACGGCAAAATGTTTCAAAAATTTCTATTATATCGATGTCTTACAATACCAACTCCATGTTTAGGAGTCCTTCCGCCGCTTACTCTTGCAGAGCCTATCTGCCAGCTTCCACGGACATATCTAGTTTCATTTGATTATTTCGAATTTTAAAAACAAATAGCTCAGCTTATAAGTCGCATATACTGAAATACTACTTGCCAATGTCACAATATTTATCTTTTTATGCCCAATCCAGAGAGAGAGAGAGAGAGAGAGAGAGAGAGAGAGAGAGAGAGAGAGAGAGAGATCAGCTACACATGTGTAATTACTGTAATCGATACAAGACTGTTTCTAATACTGCAGTGTAACATCTTTCATTGTGACGGCTGTTCCGAATACTATGTTCAAGGATAGGATTTTCTCGCGGTAGATAATTATAAATTAAAATTTGACTACAAACATTACACGATCGTATTTAACTCCTACTTAATACTATTTTCTTAAATGTTTGTAATTTTGAATTCACTATATTATCGCATGACGTTCTTACAGAAACATGCTACTGCCAGTGAAGCCCTGGCACACAAAATAGTGTGTTACACGGCAAAAGTGTTTGTGCTCTAAGAGTAACTGGCTTCAAATGAACCGTAAATTATTTATCAACAATATATGATAGCAACATTCCAAAGACTGAAAATATTACTCGCTTAATATTTGATCTCATCTATGAGTAACTGTCTAATTCTAATTCCAGTTTTATTTTAAAGCACTGGGCGACACCAAAGCCCGTTAACATTTGAAATGTAAATACTTTATCCGACAAAATAAGAAATATCTGTGGGTTTTAATTGAAGCCAAAAATAACCAGTTCGGCGCTTCATACGATACGAAAAATCGTGCTCATCGTGTCACAAAATCTGTGGCTGACGATGGATGCTGTACGTAGAGAGCACGCCTTAGTGATCTTTAAAGAAAAGTGCGTGGAATTCTGGTGTGACGTGAATTGACAAGTGCTGGTTTCACCATGCGAAGATGTGCATCAGCTCGCTCATGTGCGTGTGGTCAGCTATTACTGGTCTATCGTCTGAACCACTTGTGGCCTTTAGTTTTTTAATCATCCACTCTACAGCGACACCCTCCCTTTTCGGCAGAATAGTGAAACTGTGGAACCGTGGTGTTCTGGCAGCAAAGCTTCGCTGCGGTGTAGTCAAGATGGCGCGACTGCCAACGCTTCTGAATCACTCTGCGGCTCATTTTGCTTGCCAACCATTCGCATGCCCCTCACTGAATGCTACCGCCTCTTGGCACGGTTTGTTCGTTTCTTGTGCTTTCAATAAAGCGTTATCTCAAGCCCGTGTGACATTCTGTACCTCATTTTTAAACGACTTTTGGGTTACCTAATGTAGATGAACATAAGAATTTTAACCTAATCTTAGGACCGATAGGTTTGCCAGCTCCTGGGTACTAGAGCTCTGGCGGTTATGCACGAATGGTCCCGAAGCAAAGACAATAGAGATACTGCGCATCTCTCTTTGCGCATGTGCAAATCCTCCATGAAGGCAATATCCGACCTTTATACTTGTTTCTGGCGCATTGATTTATCAAAAACGACATTTTTTCTAAAATCTTATAAGCACCAATTAAAGACGCATGAACTATAAAAGCTTTCAGAAGATCGGATCATAAATAATTAAGCACTTCTCTATCTAGAGCAAGAGTTGTGTGAAGTGTCGAAGGTAATGGGTCGAATCTGACTGCAAACAGTTTTTTTTTTTTTTTTTTAATCCAACCTTTTCAACCGATACGGCAACAACAATCACTTTTGGATTATTACTTGCCACATACCTTTGGACGTTTCTCCGAACGTGTCGCAATTTCGAGGGTAAATGACAGTCTTCGTTGTAACAAATAATTAACTGTTTAAAAAGAGCAGCCTTTGCGCATGCGTAAGGTTAGGAGGTGCACCACTGTCAAGCAGAAATATTGTATCCAGAATGAAACGTTTACTCTGCAGCGGAGTGTGCGCTGATATGAAACTTCCAGGCAGATTAAAATTGCGTGCCGGAACCGGGGCTCGAACCTGGGACTTTTCGCGGGCAAGCGCTCTACCGACAGAGATCCCGACACGACTCACGATGCCGCCTCACAACTTTACATCCCTTTATGCTGTGGCTAAGCCTTGTCTCCATTTCTTTTCTTCCAGGAGTGCTAGTCTTGCAAGTTTTTGCAGGAGAACTTCTGTGAAGTTTGGAAAGTAGGAGGCGAGGTACTGGCGGAAGTAAAGTTATGAGGCGGCATCGTGAGTCGTGTAGGGATAGCTCAGTCGGTAGAGCGCTTGCCCGCGAAAGGCAAATGCCCCAGGTTCGAGTCCCGGTTCCGGCACGCAATTTTAATCTGCTAGGAAGGTTCATAAATATTGTAGATTCGGCACTGAAAGTAGTGAACTTCCCCCAGTCATCTGAAACACTAGCCGCCACCTTTATTCTCAGATGTACGATTGTATTCTTTAATTCGTGTAGTAATTGACCAATTCAACGAGTAAAAAGAGCAGAGGTGTCGAGAAACGTACCTGGTGGGACGCGACTCTTGTTTGGTGCGTGTGTCGGCCGGTGGTGGCGGCGGCGCTAGCGGTGGTGGTGGTGATCGTGGTGGTGGTGGTGGTGGTGGTGTTGGTGGTGGTAGTGATCGTGGTGGTTGTGGTGGTGCTGCCGCGGCGGGGCGGCCGGCGGTGGCGGCGGCGGCTGCTGGCGCCACATCTGCAGCAGCGGCGGTCGCAGCAGCAGGCCCACCAGCAGCGAGCTACTAGCCGGCCTCTGCAACCACCAAAGCCAGCCCAGTCACCGGCACGCGCCATTTGCAACAACACTCAAACTTTCACCCGGCCAGTTGCAAGTCTCGACATAGTTACTCGAATCTGCTTTACCGTACCAAGTCTTCAGACATTTGTGTAAACCACCCAAATCAGTGGAACGCGGGACGTGTGTCCGTATATTTCACTTGGTAGCCAAAATTATTCACTGCAGACCAGTGACGGTTATGCATGAGCGTAGCCTTTAGGTTCGCGGTGTGCGCTATGATGTTTTGGTCGCAGTGTATGGTGGTGGGTGAGTGTGTCGAACAAAAATGCGTAAAATGTGGAGCAATACGACGATCAAAAGAGCCTCATAGATGAGTAGAGCCTCATAGATGAGTAGAGCCTCATAGATGAGTAGAGCCTCATAGATGAAACACTGAGAGAAACAGACATACATTAACTCAGGATCTCTATATAAACACTGGAAAGACAACTGTAGTAATTAGGATCAAAATACTGCTACTGGATTAGCATTTCCATGTCGATTGCTATAAGAGGGTGGATAATATAGTAGCTGAAAGTCGTCAGCTAATAAAAAAATTCGCACTTAAGCGATGACTTGACACTAATAGCAAAGAGGTTATATACTGCGAAATGTGATGTACATTATTCAGTTGTTTTTCTGCAGCAAGCGTACGAATAAAGAAAAGTGCATACTGCAGTTTGAAAAGTAAAACTACCAAGAAAGATGCAAAAGCGAAAAATAGAATTTTCGCGTTCTCGATCCGTTTCTAAAAGACAGAAAACGGCGCTGAGAAGTGAATCTACAGACGATAGAAACTTTAAATTTGTAGATGTTTATCTTACGCTTACTTAGGCATCAGTGATTTATCGATATTCCACCCCTAAGGGGGGTGAAATAGGGGATGAACGATTTTTTGAAAATACGTTGCTATTAAGGCAATTTTGAAGAAAAAATACAAAACTTCGGATTTAGAGTTTTCATTGGAATTTTAAAAACACGTTTCGATATTTTTGGAAATTCAACCATTAAGCGGGTGAATTAAGGGAAAATTTTTTACGGTTGCTACTAAGACTATTTTGATACTAGAAGTGTGAAAATTTGGGTTTGAACCATGTTCATGACTTTTAAAAAATGTGTTTCGGCATGTTTTGAATTCTGCAAACAATGGTGCAATAGGGAGAGGCAAGTTGTATCAAAATACTTGATTAGGAAAGCATTTTTAAATTTAAATCGATGAAAATGTATATTTTTAAGTAGATACAACCAATGCAGACCATCCTTTCTACGCATGCAAAGCAGCGGGATTTTAGCTAGTGAGCTATATACAAGGGTTGGATGAAAGTAATGAGAACTTATGATTCAAGTGACTTCAGTGTCCTAGGTATTTATAGCGCACGCCTTCAAAATAATCATCACCGTTATTTATGACATTTTTCCAAATGTCTAGAGGGCGCCGCATCTATATCTGCTGATGTTCCGTAATGACCACGCTGTGGCATGGATGTCATATCTGGAATTGAACCGAATCCCTCTGTGGTTCTTTCCACCATGGCAAATAGATCGGAATCACAGGGACTACTAGGTGGGTAGGTGGATCTACATCTACATCTACATGGGATACTCTGCAAATCACATTTAAGTGCCTGGCAGAGGGTTCATCGAACAACAATTATACTATTTATCTCCCATTCCATTCTCGAATAGCGCGCAGGAAGAAAGAACACCTGAATCTCTCTGTTCGAGCTCTGATTTCTCTTATTTTATTCTGATGATCATTTCTACCTATGTAAGTGGGAGTCAACAATATATTTTCGCATTCGGAGGAGAATGTTGGCGATTGGAGTTTCGCACGTAACCCACGCCTCAGCGATAAGCGCCGTTGTTGTAATGATTCCCATCCCAGATCCTGTATCATTTCCGTAACGCTGTCTCCCCTGTATCGTGACAATACGAAACGAGCTGCCCTTCTTTGGACTCTTTCGATGTCCTCCGTCAAACCCACCTGATAAGGATCCCACACTGGGCTGCAATACTCCAAAAATGGACGGACAAGCGCAGTGTATGCAGTTTCTTTAGTAGTTCTGTTGCATCTTTTAAGGGTTCTGCCAATAAAACGCAGTCTCTGGTTCGCCTTTCCCACGATATTATCTACGTGTTCTTTCCAGTTTAAGTCTTAAGTAATAGTGATTCCTAGGTATTTTGTGGAGTTTACGGCCTTCACATTTGATTGATTTATGTTGTAAACAAAGTTTAACGGATTTCTTTTCGTACTCATGTGGACGACTTCACACTTCTCATTATTTAGAGTCAATTGCCAATTTTTACACCATACTGATATCTTATTCAGATCGTTCTGCAGTAGGTTTTGATCTTCAGATGATTTTACTAGACGGTAAATGACGGTGTCATCTGCAAACAACTTAAGAGAGCTACTTAGATTTTCCCCTAAATCGTTTATGTAAATAAGGAACAGCAGAGGACCAATAACACTACCCTGTGGAACGCCCGATATCACCTCTGTTTTAGTCGATGCCTTACCATCGATTACTACGAACTGTGTCCTCTCTGACAAGAAATCCCATATCCAATTGCAAATTTGGGGCGATGTACCATAACCACGCAATTTGATTAAAAGCCGTTTGTGAGGTACGGTGTCAAAAGCTTTCTGGAAATCAAGAAATACGGAATCGATTTGCGAACCTTTGTCGATAGCACCCATCACTTCGTGTGAATATAGAGCTAGTTGTGTTTCGCATGAACGATATTTTCTAAATCCGTGTTGACCTTGGGTCAATAGATCATTCTGTTCGAGATAATTGATAATATTTGAATACAGGATATGTTCCAAACCCCTGCTGCAAACTGACGTCAATGAAATATGCCTGTAGTTTAGTGGGTTACTCCTACTGCCTTTCTTGAATATAGGTGTGACCTGTGCAACTTTCCAATCTTTTGGTACAGATCCTTCTATGAGAGAGCGGTTGTATATGACTGTTAAGTAAGGAGCTATCACTTCAGCATAATCAGATAGAAATCTAATGGGTATACAATCCGGACCAGAAGACTTGTTCTTATTAAGTGATTTTAGTTGCTGCACTACTCCGATGATATCTACTTCTATGTTACTCATTACGGCATCTGTTCGTAATTCGAAATCTGGAATATTGGTTTCGTCTTCTTTGGTGAATGAGTTTCTAAAAGCTAAGTTTAGTAATTCTGCTTTAGTAGCGCTGTCATCGGCAGGATCGCCATTACTATCACGTAGTGAAGGTATTGTTTGTGACTTTCCCCGAGTATATTTAACATATGACCAAAATCTCTTTGGGTTTTCTGTCAAATTACGAGAAAGAGTTTCGTTGTGATAAATGTTGTAGGCATCTCGCATTGAAATCCTCGCTAAATTTCGAGTTTCTGAGTACAATCGCAAATCCTGGGGATTTCGTGTTCGTTTAAATTTAGTATGCCTTTTCCTTTGCTTTTGCAACAGTGTCCTAACCTGTTTTGTGTACCAAGCGGGATCGCCTCCTTCTTTTATTAATTTATTAGGTATAAAACTTTCAATTGCTGTCGATACCACTTCTTTGAATTTGAGCCACATCTGGTCTACACCTACGTTTAGTGTTAGAAACGGGTAGAAGCTGTCTTTCAAGAAGCAATGTATTTTGTTTCTATCTGCTTTCCTGAACAAATATACTTTGCGTTTATTTTTGGTAACTTTGGGACATTCGATATTAAATTTCGCTACTACAGCTCTGTGTTCACTAATACCTGTATCCGTTTTGATGCTCGTTATGAGCTCAGGATTATTTGTTGCTAAGAGATCAAGTGTGTTTTCACATCCATTTACAATTCTAGTTGGCTCATGAACTAATTGTTTGAAGTAATTCTCAGAGAATGCGTTGAGTACAATTTCGGACGATGTTTTATGCCTACCTGCTGATTTGAAAATATAATTTCGCCAACAGATCGAGGGTAAATTAAAATCACCACCTACTATTATCGTGTGAGTCGGGTACGTTTTTGTAATTAGACTCAGGTTTTCTTTGAACATTTCTGCTATTGTATCGTCAGAGTCGGGAGGTCGGTAAAAGGAACCGATTATTAACTTCTTACGATTTTCCGGTACAACCTCTACCCATAATAGCTCGCACGAACTATCAACTTCAACTTCGCTACATGAAATACTACTTTTGACAGCGACAAACACGCCCCCACCTATTTTGTTTAATCTATTCTTTCTGAACACCGATAGATCTTTTGAAAATACTTCTTCTGAACTTATTTCCGGCTTGAGCCAACTTTCGCTGCCTATAATGATGTGTTTTTCGGTGCTTTCTATTAACGCTTGCAGTTCTGGAACTTTCCCGACACAGCTACG
The DNA here is from genome assembly GCA_026315105.1 of Locusta migratoria. Taxonomy (NCBI): domain Eukaryota; kingdom Metazoa; phylum Arthropoda; class Insecta; order Orthoptera; family Acrididae; genus Locusta; species Locusta migratoria. The sequence continues at coordinate 53,754,760 of CM048744.1, forward strand.
ACAATTTACAACTGTTATGCCGATAGTTTCCGTATCTACATTTCTCCTGTGATCCACCTGAACCCTTTGAGATTGCCCATTTTCTATTTCCCCGAAGCTCTTTATCCTAAAAAACCGCCCAGTCCACGCCACACAGCCCCCGCTACCCGTGTAGCCGCTTCCTGCGTATAGTGTAGTAGTAGTAGTAGTAGTAGTAGATGCTGCTGCAGCATCAGCATCATTCAGAATGATGAAATGCTGCCCCATGAAATATCACTCTCGCCAGTCCTTTAGTATTTATTCATTTCGTTTCCCAAGAAATGTTTTGGAATACGTCTTTGATAGTGCTTCATATTTTTCTTCTGTCGAAGGCTAGAGACGTGACCAAGTATTTAATTGAATTGAATTTTTCGTGTTTATTTCTAGTGCTCTATACAGCTGATAGATTGCCAGGTTGGTGTCAAATCCTAAAAGCAGCTTCCGCCCTTTCACTTTGAAATACGTCCACTGATTGTGTATCGTGTTACAGTTTGATCTATTCTTTAACCTAAAGTGTTTCTGCACCATTAATGTTATCTGTATGTTAATTATTTTATTATTTTGCATGTTTACCCGTATTTATAAATGTTCCACCTATGTGATTGAACCTTTGTGTTCATGTGAATGTGGAAGGTTGCTTTTAATATTGACTGCCGCACAATTGCTTACAGTCGCCGCCTCCCGCTTTAGGCCTCGTTTTGCTGTAGTTAAGAACGCATGGCTTCGTTTGTCGTCTGCGCTAGCGTCTGCAGGGTGGCCAGAGACAAGTTTACTTGGCAAGGTGGCCGTGTTCTTAGTGTCGTACTATCCTAATCTTGGAAGAAAGAGGTGACAAGAGACCTCTCTGGGAGCGGTTGTAGAGGGAATTGTCTTGGCCAGGTAGCAAGAGATGGTAAACAGTCTCTGTACGCACCCTGCATCGCTTTTAGCGCGCACTACATCCGGTGTATGGCGGGGAGGGGAGGGCGGTTAAAGTACTTTCCGTCGTCAGCTACACTCTGGCTCAGTAGAAAGACTAATGCCGACCACCCCTTTTTACCCCATGCCCAATCAAACAAAAGTGTCACAGCTTAGAAGACTCAGTGCATTGACAGCACGCTCGCTAGCTCCTCATTCTTAAAAAAAAAAGTTGGCTACAATAATGTGTAAAACAAATGACAAAGCGCAAAATTAATGTGCTCCAGCAAATTGAACTGGAGTCGTAAAAGACCCGAAATGCAAGTATCTTTCACTATGTACCAGCGAAGGGTTCAAATATCCGAACTTGCTAACAGTCAATGCACTACACATTGATGAAATTAGCAACCCTGTCTTCTGGCTGCATTGCTTCAGATATTCAAGTTATAAAAAAAGATTCAAATACCACAGCTCGTAGGTAGAACAGATTACGAGTTAGATTTTTAGACCGAAGAAGTCCAACGTTGTCCACTTCATCACAGAGGCTGTGAAATACTGCAAGCTGTTTGGTGGAGCCAGTACCTGCAAAAGTTGTGTCCAGCAAGAGAGGGGGGGGGGGGGGCTCTAAAAGGAGACACGAAGAGGAAAACTATGAACTCAACACATGCAGTTTAGAGCTCACATTTATTACTTTTGTTTTGTTGCAGGGCATCTGTCTCCAAAGATAGTGGCTAGATATCGAGCTAGTTCATCAGCATACTCTGTATATCAGATTCGTTTCAATCTTCACCAGAAGACCTGCTTTTGTTAAGCAATTTTTAGTTCCATTAGTAATCCATAAAATATTTCTTCTAAATTATTCGAATTCCGCGGTACTTTGTTCGTCGTCTGGTTAAGGCAATTCTGAAAGCTGTGTTTAGCAATCCTGCTTCTGCAGCACCGTCACCAAAAGCGTCACCATAGCCAGGGCCGGATCTAGGACATTTTTAAAGGGGGGGGGGGGCAAGCTTAAATTTGCCGCCCCTTCTTTCACCCCCCTCCTGTGAGAATAGACTTTTTGACGCTAATTGGGTTAAATATTTCTAAATAAATGTCAATCTCACATCATGTACGGAGAACAATTTTAATACATACAAAAATATTAGCCGGCCGCGGTGGCCGAGGTGACTGAGGCGCTCCAGTCACGGTCAGCACGGCCACTACGGTCGGGGGTTCGAATCCCCCCTCGGGCATGGATATTTCTGGCGTCCTAGTTCGTAAGTAGTTGATAAGTAGTTTGTAAGTTTAGGGACTGATGACCCCGTAGTTAAGTCCCATAAGCTTAACAAACATTCAACATTCAAAAATATTACAAGATTACTCATCGTACAAAAATCAATTCAAAATTTCGTTTTTTCGAGCTTTTTGCTGCAAAACTGTTTTTGATATAGTTTGGAGAAGCAGCTCGTTTGTCCTCTATGCGTATTATACTCAGATTTGTTAAGTAGTAGTGCTCCTCAAGTGTATTTAATTAGTTTCAGCTTGCTGAAACTTCTTTCTCCAGACGAAACAGAAACTAGAAAGGTAAGATATATTTTGACGCTGTAGTAAGGTTGGGATACCCCTCTACCAATTTAGTTTTATAAATTAAACTTAATGTTGATGATGCATTGGAATCTTGCAAGGCTCTGTCTACTGCTAGCGCATGTTGCCTGAAATTTTCAACTTCAAGTTCTTTCTCGCTAAGATGATCTGCCAGTTCCGCTGCTTTGGCCTTTAAGTCCACTTCCATTTCTCGAATTTGCACACCACACAGAAAACTAATTTTTTGCACCAATTTTCTCAAGTAAGGTAAAACTGGTACTAAGCTCTGTCAATTATTCCTTATTTTTTTCTGTGAATGTTGGATACTTTATCCTCACAAAGCTCATCGGCCATTTTCTTCTTTCTTAGAATTCTTTTTTCGGAGAATACCGTTGGTACCTCATTATCTTCTGCTAGCATTTTGGCCTCAGACATAGCTTCAGAGGTACAAGAATCCCGGGAAGTTTTGAGAAAGCCCAAAAGTTCTTTAATATTTCGAACAGCTTTATCAATTGTAAAGTATTAACTTCGCAGAAACTGATAGGCCAGTTCATTTTCTGAAGTATTCTTGACTGGACCCCTTCCTACTTTCCAGCCCTGTTTGCCCCATTGTCATGAGACTGCCCCCTGCAGTACTTAATGTTCAACCCATCTTGTTCCAATTTTTGCAGTATCTCTTGACTAAGGCCTTCTGTTTTGTCTAATTGTAAAAAAGTCAGTAAAACTTTCCTCAACCTCAGTCAGTCGACTTGACATATCGAATTGCTTGTGTCATCTGCGTATTGTGGCTGATATCTGGAGTGCAGTCAAACATCAGTGAAAAGTTTTTAGCAGGTAGGGGGGACACTATAGTATGATATGAGATCAATTGTATTTAGAAATTTGCCGCTATGTGGATCACCAAAATCACCTTTTGTTCCTCTAAAAGGACTTCCTTGCTTAGCTAGAAAAAGGACAGCATCAATAATACAGTGAGATTCCTACTGTTTTATCTGGTCTTGCTGCCCAGTGTGCGATACTAATCAGGTGGGTTTGTCGGAGGACATCGAAAGAGTCCAAAGAAGGGCAGCTTGTTTTGTATTGTCGTGATACAGGGGAGAATGTTCAGATGTTTGTAGAGCTTATGGGACTTAACTACGGGGTCATCAGTCCCTAAACTTACAAACTACTTATGATTACCTAATACTAAGGACGGCACAAATATCCATGCCCGAGGGGGATTATAACCCCCGACCGTAGTGGCCGTGCAGACCGAGACTGAAGCGCCTCAGTCCCCTCGGCCACCGAGGCCGGCGTATATATACAGGGGAGACAGCGTCATGGAAATGATTCAGGATCTGGGATGGGAATCATTAGAACTTAGGCGTTTATCGCTGCGACGTGGACTACTTACGAAACTACAATCGTCAACATTCTCCTCCGGATGCGAAAATATATTGTTGCCTCCGACTTACATAAGTAGAAAAGATCATCTGAATAAATACGTGAAATCAGAGCTCAAACAGAGAGATTCAGATATTCTTTCTTCCCGCGCGCTATTCGAGAATGTAATGGGAGATAAATAGTGTAATGGTGGTCCGATCAACCATCTGTCAGGCAGTTAAATGTGATTTATAGAGTATCCTGTGTAGATGTCTATCAATTCCACCGCTACCGAGAGAGAACTCTAGATCCTTAATGCTTTTGACTTTCAATAAGAAGTGTGCGCACCTGAAATACTTTTGTTTTTATAAGGACTGGAACGTTACTCAAATTCACCTGTTCTACAAATATTACCTTGATAGGAAATATGAATATTCATTTATCTGAAAAAGGAAATGTATGCAAATTAATAAACGTTGTGCCTTTACTTAAGCAATAACGCAAACATCTCCCTCATTCTGGCTAATATCTAGTAGATTTTTAAAGTTTGATTTGCTGAAGTACCTGTGACTGGGCAACACTGAAGTCAGCAACCAGGAATTTTAGTTTTATTAAATGATTTCGGTATTTCTTGCAGTCATTTTACTGTTAATAATTCTGTCAGTTATTTTTTATAATTATACCAGTAAGATACATTCTGTAAAAAAAAAAGAAAAAAGAAAGTAAAAGAGTCGGTCAAAATTTGCCGCCATCTAAATTCTGCCGCCCTTTGCCCCCCCTAGATCCGGCCCTGATCATAGCTATCAGGAAAGAAAGGTATTGTTTGTACTTCACTGCTAGTGTGCTATACAAAACATGAGAATTTCTTTGGATTTTACGAGACTGAATTGCGTTGTGGAAACTATTACAACCTCTCATTGCAGGTTGCATCAAAATCCGAGTCTTGGGTATTGTGTCTTAAAATGTCATGCTTTTTGTTTCGGCAACAGTGATCTGACCTGTTGTGTACCACGGGGAATCCAGCCCCTCATTGTACTTTATTTGGTATAAATTTCTCAATCGCTGTCTGTTATTTCTTTGAGTGTGAGCCACATCACACACTGGACATTGCGACACAGGAAAGCGTTAAGGAATTTTTATTTCTTTTCTCAATAGATTTGAATAACTGATGGATTTAGATATCTCTATATTCATTGCCGCTGCAACTCGGTTCGCTAATCCCTGTTTTTGTTTTGAATCATTTTAATAGCTCCGGATTTTTCATTGCTAGGTGGTCAAGTTAGTTTTCACAACCTTTTACTATTATGGTGGATTCATGAACTAATTGTTTGAAATAGGTTTTGGGGAATGCTTTTAGTACCATTTCGGACAGATATGTTTTTAAAATTTTATCCAAGCTTTTTCTGAACTTCTCTAATCAAATCGACTGAGTCACGGGGTCGGTAAAAAGGAGCAATTATTAATTTCGGTCGTCATGTATAATCTCTACCCATACGAAAACTAGATTTCGCTACAGAATAAACCGCTTTTGACAATACGCCACAACCTATTCCATGCAATCTCTCCCTTTTGAACATTTGTTCCTTTGTAAAAATTCGCCTGAAGTTACCTCCGGCTTTAGCCATCTTTCAACATTTAAAATGCTTTGTGCTTCCGTACTTTCTAGTAGCGCTTCGAGCTCTGGCACTTTCTGCATGTAGCTAGGACGATCGTCTTCTGATGGTGCAGCTCTTATCTTACGTGTTTGCTTGCTTGTGAACTAGTACTGTTTACATCGCCATTAGTCTTGTGTTGACCATTGGACAAGACTAATGTCTATGTAAACAGTGCCAGTTCACAACAAAAAGCGCACTAAACATGAAAAATAACATGTCACAAACAAGCAAGCAGCAACACCATACATCGAACATGACAAGATGTGAAAACTTGTCATTCCTCAAAGCAGATGCAAATCCTGCGAAAACTTAAAAAACCACGGAAGATGCCACAATAAGTGCCGAAACATGTTTGGGTGTTAAATGAAGGTACCTTGCATAAGGCGGATGTTTTTTTTCAGTCCGCAGACTGGTTTGATGCAGCTCTCCACGCTACCCTGTCCTGTACAAGTCTCTATCTGAGAACACATTCGGCAACCTACATCCTTTTGAATCTGCTTACTATATTCGTCCCTCAGTCTCCCTCTACGATTTTTACCCCACACGCTCCCTTCTATGCTAAGTTGACAATTCCTTGATGTCTCGATGTCCCCAACCAATCTATCACTTTTCTTGGTCAGGATATGCCAGAAACTCTTTTCCTACCCGCTTCGGTTAAGCACCTCATTAGTTACGTGATCTACCCCTCTAAATTTCATCATTCGTCTGTAGCACCACATTTCAAAAGCTATCTGTTTATCTGAACTCCTTATCGTCCACTTTTCACTCCCTTACAGTGCTACACTCCAGACAAATGCTTTCAGAAAGGACTTCCTAACATTAAAATTATTGGATGGTACTAGGTTTCACATCTTTAGAAACGCTTTTCTTCCCATAGCCATTCTGCATTTTATATCTTCTTTACTTCGGCCATCAGAAGTAATCTTGCTACCCAAATAAAATTCATCTACTACTTTTATTGTCTCATTGCCTAATCTAATTCCTTCAGCATCACCTGATTTTCTGACATTGCATCCCTTTACCTTCGTTTTACTCTTGTTAATGTTCATCGTGTATCTTCCTTTCAAGACATTGTCCATCCCATTCAATTGCTCTTCCAGATCTTTTGCGGTCTCTGACAAAATAACTATGTCATCCGCAAACTGCAATGTTTTTATTTCTTCTCCCTGCACTTTAATGCCCTCTCCAAATTTCTCCTTCCATTCCTTCACTGCCTGCTCCATGTACAGATTGAACAACATTGGGGAAAGGCTACAGCCCTGTCTTACTCCCTTCCCAACGTCTGCGTCCCTTTCTTGCCCTTCGCCTCAAATAACCGCTGTCTGGTTTTTGTATAGGTTGAATATAACTCTTCGCTCCCTATATTTCACCCCTGATACCTTCAGAACTTGGAAGAGTATTCCAGTCGACATTGTCAAAAGCTTTCGCCAAATCAACAAACGTTAAAAATATGGGTTTCCCTTTCCTTAACCTATCTTCTAAGATAAGTCATAATGTGAGTATTGCCTCACGTGTTCCTACATTTCTCCTAAATCCAAATTGATCTTCCACGAGGTCAGATTCCACTGTTTTGTTTTTCTTGATGACATCTTCCTGAGTAGTCCCCGCCCGGAGATCCGAATGGGGAACTATTTTACCTCCGGAACATTTTACCTAAAAAGACGCCATCATCATATAGTAACACAGTAGAGCTGCATGTCCTCGGGAGAAGTAACGACTGTAGTTTCCCCTTGCTTTCAGCCGTTCGCAGTAACTGCATGGCAAAGCCATGTTAGCTGATGTTACAAGGCCAGCTCAGTCAATCATCCAGACTGTTGCCTCTGTAACTACTGAAAAGGCTGCTGCCCCTCTTCAGGAACCACACGTTTGTCTGACCTCTCCACAGACACCCCTCCACTGTGGTTGCATCTATGGTACGGCTATCTGCATCGTTGAAGCACGCATGCCACCCCACCTTGGCAATGTTCATGGGAGTGGAAGGCGGATATAATCACAAAAAATTGCTAGGAAGATTTACGGTTGTTAGAGCTATGGTTCTTAGATCTGCATTCCTGGTATTTGTGATCTGCATCGTTAAAGAGGGAAACTATTTGTGCGTTCGTATTGGACGCCTGACCCACTCATCGAAAGCCGTAAGCCGATCACCCGATGGCGCAAATAGAGGAATCTGCAGCCTACACGGCCGCAACCGTCTGAGCCTCTGATTCACATCACTTGGCTCTGTACCAATAGACTGCAGTCGTCCTGTCAACTATGCTGCATATGCTGCGCTCTGCGTGTATGTTGCAAGCAAAGAGTAGCAGTCTTTACCACGTCAGATATCCACTGAAAACCAGAGTATCTCTTCCAATCCAAAGCGATATTGTTTGCACCGATATGAGCCACTATCTGCAGTTGGTTGCTCCCTGTACTCTAACATTCGAAAGGACCTGATCCACATCTGGAATGACTCCACCTGGTATGCAAACAGCGTGCACACAGGATTTCTTCCCCTCCGTAGCAGCCACATATCTAAATAAGGCGTATTACTCGCCTAGAGTTGGAGCTCGCACTTGCAAGGCATGTCACCCTTTGACTGCTGACTAAGAGGTGGACTCGGGACAAGCGACACCGCGTGGTTCGGGAACATTGTCTGCACACTTAATGCCTCGACCCTGTTGATAAGGCGAACGGGGAAGGCCTGTCAATCGGTCCCCAGGGAAGTCTTTCGCTGCGTACCACGCACTGGGAGCGACCACGGGTGAGCTGTCAGCCTCACTGCGAGCAGTAACAGGGCAGTTGTAGCCAATCAGTGGACACGTCGGGCATGCTGAATCCCCATAATTGGCCCATAACAGCGGTACTCATCGACCGCAGCATCCAGCTGTGCAACTGAACCTAACACCACTTTAATCTCGAAACTGTACACAACAGTCACATTCCCTACCCATGACTATAGTACACAGAAAAACCAACGACTATCAAGAGGGGCTTTAGTTCTCGGCAATATAAATGCGAGAACTGCGCCAAAAAAGTTAGGCTATGAAATTACACGTGAGGGTAACCAACGACTGTCTACGTATAGGTGCCGGAAACAGCTGTCAAAACCCGGTTTCCGAAAAGCGAGAAAAGGGTTTACAAAAAGCAGGGCCGGCGCAAGACTCGCGCGAAACGTGCGGCCGCACGGGGTGGCACATCAGCGGTACGGTACCAGACAGTAGCGGCCGAAACTTCGCTGAAACGCGCCACAGCACTCCTGAGCACCTAGCGGCGTGAGTTGTCAACTAAAAGGAAGTTAACGGCCGATTAACTCTGCGACGCTGAACTCTTACATCATTCGTCGGCGTACTTTTTAGAAGTAGGAAATGGAAGAGGGAGTGTATGTGCTACGTATGACTAACGGCTAGGTACAAAAAGCGATGAATTTCGAAATCTTTCTTCAGTTTCCCGAAAAAATGGATAATTATAAATGTGATAGTTGAAGAAGATTAGGGGGAGACCGGGGCACATTTTCCATAGGGGCAAGTTTTCCAAATCCGTTTATTTTCGAAACAAACCGCTAGATGTTAAAATCAAATGTTCAAATGTTTGTATAGTCTATGGGACTTAACTACGGGGGCATCAGTCCCTAAACTTACAAACTACTTATCAACTAGGACGGCAAAAATATCCATGCCCGAGGGGGGATTCGAACCCCCGACCGTAGTGGCCGTGCAGACCGTGACTGGAGCGTCTTAGTCCCCTCGGCCACCGCGGCCGGCGCTAGATGTTACCACCGGCGATATTGTAGGAAGTAGCAACAAAGCACGCATCATTTACGAAAGTTTCATTGTTGTACCAGCAGTCACAACGTCGGCAGGGCTGTTTTCGTCATTTTTGCAAATGTGAGTAAACTTTCACGTTTTTATTGAAACTTAAAATAAACATTCTAGCGTTAAACTTATTATTTTGACATTGCACACAATAAAAGTGGGTTTCTTTCTTCACGTAACTGTGCATTTGTTTTGTAAATAGCTTCGACGGTTACTCATGGACGTAGTGTTATAGTTCCGAATATGGCGACGGGGCACGTTTTCCGAGTGCATATGGGGCACATATTCCTTATTGCTTTGAGTCTTACGCCAAGTCTAAAGCAAATGAAAAGTGTGTACAGTGCACGAAATGGGCGCATGGAGACTGTACGAAAGGGAATGTTCCATTTTTTGTTTGCTTACATTGTGATTCAGACAATCAGTATAAGTATTGTTAAAAATGTCTGTAAAATATTTAAGTCACATATTATGTAAAACCATTAAATAGCATTGGTTTTTATTTAATGTGGCTATATCCTCTTTTGTAATGTATTTTAAATTCATGATAAAAATACGTATTCAGTGAAATCAAGATAATTATCTCTGTTTTAACATTGAAAGTATAATTGGAATATTTGTCCCTGTACATTTTAAGTAAGCTGGAAAACTTGCCCCGCATACGGGGCAAATTTTCCAACGCAACACGGTCAGACAAAACCATTTGCTACCAAGAATGATATTTACTATTTTCAAAAATATCTGTACAAGACTGTAAATAAAGGTGTAGGAAATATAATGATCCTCTGTTTACCGCAAAATCGATAAAAATAAGAAGTACAAAAATAAAAATGTAAAATAGTGGAAAACGTGCCCCGGTCTCTCTACTATTAGATCTACTGCGATCGTTTATTTCTTTTATAAACAGTGTAACACTGATTTACTATTTTTTAAAAGTTCTTTATAGATACAGCCAGTGGGGTTATTCGTAAGCGAAGAGCTGACTTAGTAAAATTTTTAGAAAGAAGGCCCAGAGCATTTGAATAAGAGCTATTTATTACGACCAGACTACTTCGTCGAGAAAGATTTCTGAAATAAGTTTGTAAAGCCAATGGTAAATGTAATTTTTTCACTGCGTGTAGTTTAAAAAAATGGTGGTTAATGTTTTGTAACAACAAATGTATAACAGTTATTTCAATCCGTTCATTTAAAGAGTAGACGAGACTTTAGAAACACCAGCACAACAATGTCACTGTCAGCTATTTGTATTTAAGCAAAAATTACATTTCATGAAACAAGGCTAAACAGAAATTTAAAATGTTTCATATTCTGTATTTCCGGACTTTGGTCTGATGCATTGCCTTCCGTTCTGCTGCCTAACTACTCATGGAAACTGCGTTCATGTATGGCTAAACTTACGTCATGTATCCAAGTCAACTGTACACATTGTGAAATGTAGGCCTATCATTTATCCATCTACTCAATTACAATAAGTACGATGGTTTTCTCACGAGAATTTTTTTCCACTGAATCAAACTTCTTTACCTATTTGAAAGTAGAGCTATGTACAACTGAATTTTTCATAGTTTGTTAAAAAATTGTAAATGTAGATTTTTACTCCCGAAAATATTTTCGCCTGATATCAAGCGCCGACCTGTTGCAGAGTTCATGGCAGAGACGATTGCTTGATTTTCTTCTACCCTACACTTAATCATCTAACAATCTCTTAAATGGTTTAACAAATGTTAACTTTGCGAAGTAATTTTGATACATAGAGAAATGAAATACGGAACCACAGATGCGAAGGCAAGAATCGCGTACAACCCTAACCAACAGATGGCACTGTTAGCGGCGAAAAACTCAAGTAAATGCCACGGAGTTTCCTCTATTATATTTTTTGTAAGATATTTGGTAGTAGGGGCAGGGCTAGAAGTGCCCGTTGGGCAAGGCGTGTGAAGGGAGCAGAGGGGAATTCTGCGATAACGCGTTTGTTTTGAGACTGTCCATTGTGGTGTTTATGATGTCGCTATGAATGCTATTTTTTTCAGTTACTGCCTTTTAGAAAACCATTGTAGCCATTTTGTGTTTTTTGCGAATGAAAAATTCACAGAACTGGTATTGACAGTTGGCCGATGGAGTCAAGACCGATCAGACAGTTTTCATTGCTTTTCCTAATCTTGGAGAAAGAGGCTCGCACAATTTTTTGTAAGTCGTGATTATAGGCTGTAACTGATGTAACCGGGAAGGGCTCAGTACAACTAGACTTACCAGAATGAAACTGTAAGATATCTGGGAAAAATTCAGACTGTCATTATTTTGGATGTGTTATAAATTTTACAAATGAAAATGTTACTTTTACTTTCAAATCAACTGCCTACACACTTAACACTACCGGCAGAAAATTAGCATTTAATTTAAACTTTCCCACTCGTTCTGGCTTGTGGATTTTACAGAGCGAATTTGGATCCTGTAATCCTGTAACAGTATTCAGAAAAGGCTGAAAATTCAAAAATTCAAACAATTTGCATCAAATTTCAACCTAATTATGAAGTCAGATTTTATTAAAGCAAGACACAAAGGTATTTTCGTTATACCCGACCCTGGGCTTTGAATTAAATAAATGGGAGACACGCAATTTGTGGTGGGCCGCGTTTCGAAGTTTCCTACTTCCTAGGCCGCCGCCCAGACCACACCACCATCTGCACACAGTCGTCACACCTGCACCGACTACCCTACGACGTTCCTGCCAGTCACCAACTTTCACATTTATGGTAACTACTCTATGTACAACGTTTCGGAAATTCTCGTTACAAACTGAGCACTTTTAGACAGGAGAATGAATATGATTTGATCAGGAAACTATGACCAAGAATGTCATCCATTGACGCTATGCGCAATTCTTTACTTTCTGACACTGAAATCACTACTACTGAAAGTTCAAGGGCGTACCCAGGATCTGAGCTAGAGGGGGGCAGGCCATATTATCTTGGACGAACAGGGAGCAGGATCAACATGCAGATTAATACATCATATAAAATTAGGTGTATGTATGTACACATATATGTTTGTATGTTCCAAATCTCCTCCTAAACTACTGGACAGATTTCAGGTAAATTTGGTACACATATTCCTTATTATCCGACAACGATCGCTGTCGAGGAAGAACAACATGCGACACATATTTCAGGATACATGACGTCATGAACAATGAGAGTTGCAGAGAACTGGCGGCGTGAATGACGCTACTTACCCGTCCACTATTAGAGAATAACAGCAAACTTGACATATAATTTCAAACCTTACCAAATTTTTTTCCGCTGACAACCCCAGAAGAATCATGATAGGCATAATTTTTGTCCCTTATTAGTTTTCCGATGTTCATGCTATAAAACTATGACATTTGGCATAACGTTACAATTTATTATTTCTACACTACTAATTATATTCGCAAGTCATTTTACTGACAGTTTGCACATATTTCAACTGAATATACCTCAAAATTACTTAGTAGTACGACACATAGTTCATGAGATATGACGTCATAAACAATAAGGTTCATGAAAACCACTTCATCATGCACGAGGTTTCAATTTGTTATGCCTTTACTACTGACTATTCGCAACATGTTTGCAGACAATATGAGCATATATCACTCAACGTATCTAGGAAATTATATCATAGTATGACTCATAGTTGAGGAGATACCACTCCAAAAAACAAAGAACTGCATGAAAATCTGCCCCATCACACAGGAGGGTGTAATTCATTACATCTTTAATATCATCTCCATTCCCAACACATTTTGCAGGCAGTTTACGAATATTACAAAGAACCTGGAAAATTATATTGCATAGTTCAGGAGACATGATAGCATAAGGATTGTCCTGCAGGGAACCGAAACTGAAATTGACAGGGAGTAGGGTACAAGGTGATGGACAGAGGGAAAAGAAGGAGATGGAGTAACATAAGGAAGGAGTAGATACACGCCCGAGCAACACCGGGATCTAATGCTAGTTTCTTAATAAAGAAAATAGGAATACGTGCAAATTCCTTTTAATAAACATCTTAAATACAAGAATTCACTTAAACAAAAATACAACTTTTTAACTGAGTAATAACCTCCTGGGATTCGCTGCAAATTTGTCAATTACTTTCTTCACGAAGATCTCGCAGTTTTCATTTACGTAATTTCTGTTATGCTCATCAGGCACAACCCAGTAAGCCTTTCTTCTCCCATAATGCTCCTAAGCCAGGTCTTCACTCTTCGAAGTGCACTGAAGGAACGTTCCACAGTCGCCGTTGTACATGGAATAGTGCACAAAATTGTTAGTGCCTTCCTCATGCCAGGGGAAAAAAATATTGGTCTCGCTAAATAGGTCAACGACTTCTATGTCCCTTAATTTTGCTTCAGGTAGATTCTTTTTCCTCCATAAATTGTACCATAGGTCCAGTTCTCCGTCAATTCCATCCAGACCATAGTATTTTTTTTAACAATTCTGCTTTTGTGTGGACGTCTGATGTACTGGTTTTTGCCATGTTCAATGTATGTAGCTTATTTAAAGCAAAAGCAGGAGTATTTTCTTGTGAAAATCGAACATTTAACGATGACATGAGGGATTCAATGTATGGAATTACTAATGAACGTCGCCAGTATTCGCTGTCGTTTTCTGTGTGTCTTTTACAGTGACAACAGTATTCCTAATTGTTGGTACTGCATTTGCATCATTCACCACAAGGTTGCATTTGTGGCTTGAGCAATGAACATATGATGCACGGTAATATTTCTTTCTTAAAATGGCTTGTTCCGGCCGCGGTGGCCGAGGGGACTGAGGCGTTCCAGTCACGGTCTGCACGGCCACTACGGTCGGGGGTTCGAATCCCCACTCGGACATGGATATTTGTGCCGTCCTAGTTCGTAAGTAGTTCATAAGTAGTTTGTAAGTTTAGGGACTGATGACCCCGTAGTTAAGTCCCATAAGCTTAACAAACATTGGAACATTTTTGAAATTTAAAATGGCTTGTACTCCGTTCCCTCTGCCTGCCATTGTAGAACAGCCAAATTCCACACAGTTTTCTGTTGGAAGATTATAACTGGTTAACAAATTGTCAATTACTTAGTTCAACAAAACTTTCGTCGTAGAACCGCAAGCCTATTGATAGCTGTTCCTTCCCAGCTATGTCTGCTGTTTCATCAGCCAAGACTGAGTAAAACATTGCCTTTTTAACGCCAGCGGCTATGTTCTCCCTAATGGTATCGCCACACAAATTTATCAATTCATTTTGAATTTTTGGCGATGTGTAAACGGCATTGTGGCGACATTTTTCCAAATGACTCCTTAACTTGTCTTCGCCAGAATCGATTCTTAATTTCAGTAAATGTAATAAAACACCTCCATCCGCTTGTTTCCCTCTAAGAGGCATATCATCTGTGCCGCAAAAAACTATACAAGAAAGAATCGATAACAATATTTCCCTGTTTTTATCGATCACTTTTTGATGCACATTATGCAGTTGGACGTCCACTGGTTCATTTTCAAGAAAAGTTTTTGCTGCAGCTGACGCTGTTAAGTGAAGTTTTAGCAAGTTTCCGACATTCTTCATGCATATTCTTGAATTTTGTGAATGCCCTGATGATAAAGGATCCCAAAATGCCTCTAACAGTGCCAGTGACAGGAGGGAACAAAACACAGTGCTTGCATAGGGCACACTTTAGTAGTCTGGAGTATACTAGCCATGGTGCATACTGGTCTAGCCAAACACGATTAAATTTTCTTTGCAAATGCCTTGCGTCACTTCCAAAATCGTAATCCCTTGTTGGGACCCAATGATTTAGTAAGAGCTCCTTCTTATTTTCCACTGATAGCTACGTAGTTAGTCCCAGATCATTGTCGTTGTAGTCACTTTTAATTACATAATCCGAATCATCTTTGGACCCACAAGCTAGCTGGTGTGTTTTGGAATAAGGAACAGGGACTGCTGCAGTTACAGGTGCTGCTGTTGAAGTTGACTGTTGTGATTGTGACACTTCATTTTTCTTTTCATCTTCATCGCTTCCGCTACTACCGTTTCGACTCCTTTTTCTTCCTTGAGATGTAGACCCTACAAAATAGATATATATGTATTTTATTTTCCTCTTGCTTAGCCCCAGAAATAAAATAAAGATAAACAGACGACAGTAGATAAACACTGAGTTCTACACGGATCTACGTCTACATATATACTCCGCAATCCACCGTAAGGTACGTGGCGGAGGGTACACTGTACCACTACTAGGCATTTCCCTTCCTATTCCACTCCCAAATAGAATGAGGGGAAAATGAATGTCTATATGTCTCGGTACGTGACCAAAATTTCTCTTATATTGTCTTTGTGATCCTTACGCGAAATGTGAGTAGGCGGCAGCAAGATCGTACTACACTCAGCTTCAAATTCCGGCCCTCTAAATTTCCTCAACAGAATTTCTCGAACAGAACGTCGTCTTTCCTCCAGCGATTCCCATACTCAAGACGTGGTCGTACAAGTGTTTTATACGCGGTCTCCTTTACAGATGAAGTCCATCTTCCCAAAATTATCCCAATAAACCGAAGTCGGCTGTCCGCCTTACTCACAACTCTCCTTACATGTTCGTTCCATTTCATATCGCTCTGCAATGTTACGCCTAGATATTTGAATGACGCGACTGTATCGAGAAGCTCACTACCAATGCTGTATTCAAACATTATGGGACTGGTTTTCCTACTCATGTGCATAACCTTGCATTTTTCTACATTTAGAACTAGCTGCCATTCATCACACCAACTAGAAATCATGTATCCTATTACAGTCAATTAATGACAACACCATCCCATACACCACAGCATCATCAGCAAACAACCGCAAATTACAAGTTACTCTGTCCATCAGATTATTTATATACATAAAAAATAATAGCGGTCCTATCACACTCCCCTGGGGCACGCCTGACGATACACTCGTCTCTGATGAACACTCGCCATCGAGAACAACGTACTGCGTTCTATTAGTTAGGAAGTCTTCCAGCCAGTCACAAATATGTGAACCTATTCCATAAGCTCGTATCTTCGTTAGCAGTCTGCAGTGCGGCACCGCGTCAAATGTCTTTTTGAAACCGAGAAAAACACAATCTGCCTGTTGCCCTTCGTCCATGGCTCGCAAGATTTCATGTGAGAAAAGGACAAACTGAGTTTCACACGACCGATGTTTCCTAAATCCGTGCTGATTCATAGAAAGAAGCTTTTCGGTCTCAAGGAAATTTAATATATTCGAGCTCAGAATATGCTCGAAAATTCTACAGGAAACTATTGTCAATGATATTGGCCTGTAATTGTGTGGGTCAGTTCTTTTTCCTTTCATATAAACGGGAGTCACCTGCGCTTTTTCATTCACTAGGAACTTTGCGCTGAATTAAAGATTCGCGATAAAAGCAAGCTAAGGAAGGGGCCAATGCCGCAGAATACTCTTTGTAAAACTGAACTGGTATTCCATCCGGACCAGGAGACTTTTTTTATTCAGCTCTCTCAGCTGCTTCCCTACACCGGAAATACCTATTACTAAGTCCTCCATTTGGGAGTCAGTTCGTTGATGAAATGATGGTATGATTTTACGGTCCTTCAGCGTGAATGATTTCTTAAAGGTTAAATTTAGAACTTCAGCTTTACTTTCTTCTATTGCTGTTTGCGAATGATCAACGAGTGACTGAATAGAGGCCTTTGCCCAGCTTATCGATTTTACATAGGACCAGAATTTTTCGGGTTTTGCTAAGGTATGGCTGTGGCAATCATTGTATACTTCGCGCATCGATCTTTTTATAGACGCACGGATCTCTGCTAACTGCCTGTCTTGATTTGCATGATCTTTCTTGAACCGACACTGCAACAGCCTTTGCTTTCTTAGTAGCTGTCTAATATTATTATTGTACCACGATGGATCTTTTCCATCCTTAACCTACTTTATAGGCCAATATTTCTCTAACCCACTATTTACAATGCATTTAAATTTAGTCCACAATTACTCTACATCCATTGTACCGGAACTAAACGATGTCCATTCATTTTCTCACTGTGATGCTAACAATTGCTTATCGGCTCTTCCTAACAAAAACACGCTCCTAGCCTTCTTGACTGGTTTGTTAACTTTGGTCACCATTGACGCTATGACGATATCATGATCGCTAACTCCTGTCTCTACAATGACATCGTTAATAAGGTTGGGCCTGTTTGTAGCTTTAAGGACAAAAATATTTCCATTACGTGTGGGCTGTCGGTTTAATTGCTCAAGATAATCTTCAGAAAACGTGTCTAATAGTATTTCACAAGACCGCTTGTCTGTACCGCCTGAAATAAAGCTAGATAGGTCCCAATCTATACTCTTAAGGTTGAAATCTTCCCCGAGTAATATTGCATGGGCCGGATACCTAAGAACTACCTGGCGTAGACTTTCTTTGAATGACAAACTGCTACAGTAGCACTGGGGGGCCGGTATAACACCCAACTACTAACTTCACTTCTCTTAGTCCAGTTATACATGTCCAGATAACTTCACGGTCACTCTCGACTTCGAGCTCGGTAGAAACAATATCTTTGTCCACTGCAATGAACACTCCCCCTCCAGTTGTGTCTGATCTGTCTTTCCGATATACATTCCACGCCTCGCTAAATATTTCCGAGCTTTCCACATCATGATTTAGCCAGCTTTCGGTGCCTAAAACTATCTGAGCACAATAATTTTCTGCAGCGCGGTAAATTCGGGAACTTTGTTTTTAATACTCTGAAAGTTTACGGTTAATATTTTGATAGTGGAATTATTGTTCTGAATGCGGCCTGAATTCGAGTGCTCATCAGAGCTAGTGCCTAGCCTAAAAAAAAAAAAAAAAAAAAAAAAAAAAAAAAAAAAAAAAAAAAAAAAAAAAAAAAAAAAACCATGTGTACTCCACAAGTACTCTGCTACCCGAGTAGCTGCTTCCTTAGTGTAGTGCACCCCTGATCTATCTAAAGGCGTCCTACAATTCCCCACCAGATAATGGAGATCCAGAAATCTGCAGCCATGGCTGTCACAGAGTCGGCGAAGCCTCTGATTCAGACCCTCCACTCGGCTCCAAATCAAAGGACCCCAGTCAACTCTGGGAACAATGCTACAAATCGCGTGTTAGACCAGCAGTCTTCACCAATTCCGCCAGCCGCCCGTAGGAACTGAGGATGTCCTCAGAACCCAAGCGACAATCATCATTGGTGCCGACGTGAGCCACAACTTGCTGCCGGCCGCACCCCGTACGCTCGGAGAAGACGAAACTTGCTGGCCACAAATCCAAACTCCTGTTTCAATACCATTCTAGTCCCCACTAATGTCTTCGTAAATAATTTTCGTCGCCAAACGACAGTCTTGGAAACGGATGCGTTTACCTCCAAGAGTGGAGCGGATTAATCACTAGTTTTGCAACTAATGAAAAAGCAGTTTGTCTGTGCCAAAAGCGTTTCCTTTCTTTTATTAGTGAATTATCAGTAGTGGCGATTTATAGTGTTGCTAACTCAAACTCAAGAGCGCCCGTACCTATGGGCAAGGGGTCGGGGGTGCCCCCTAGCTTTCAGGTAAAAGAAAATATACAGTTTAGAGTGGAGATATTTTAAAATAATGATGTGAATGTCATTTTTTTAGAAACAGAATAAAGTTTTTAGCAGGATTCGAACTATTTTATGGTTATTTCAAATTCGGCATTTGTCTTCCAAAATATTAAATAGCGCAACGCCGTCCCCTAGGTTTTGCCCCCCGCCCCTCCCACGGAAAATGTCATATGGGCCCCCATGCTCATACTTTTCATCCTACAGGTGGTAGATTTTATCGGTATTTCAACTACGTTTGCCACCAATTCACTACAATTTTCCAATTTTCACTTGTTCATTTCTGACTGCGTGTTGTCTGTGTTTGCAGTGTTCAAGAGCCAGTTGACTTGTAATCAAGCTATATATATATATATATATATATATATATATATATATATATATATATATTTGATTACAAGTCGATTGACATTTGGTTGGCAACGTAATAGTGCCCGCCAGAAGTTCCCTGGAGACAGTAACGTGCCAATGAAGGAGAAAAAACACGTCGGGCTACATGAACGCGTTCGAATATTTTCTAGGGGGAGGGGGGGGGGCAGCTGCCCCCTCTGCCCCTCGCTGGGTACGCCCATGTGCAAGTTCTTCGATTTTCATATTTTAGAAGGACGTAACATGGAACAAAACAAGAAGAAAATCTAGACTAATAATAAATCTGTAAATGTAGGCCTCTCGCTGTTCATCTTCAAAACTAATGGACGAATCTTCATGCGGTTTTCACAGCAAACAAGAGAAAAGTTTGGGTCAACATATAGACATAATTTTATCAAAATCGGATCACGGAAACAAAAGATATCGTAATTTTAAGTGTTTTCAGTAACCGTCGTTTCTGTTGAACTATTAAAAACCACTTGTCTCCAAAAGTACTTCACGAATTTTCATGGGGGTTTTCTCGAGAACTTGAGCATATCGTGCGTTTACATAAAGGCGTCAATAATTATAATCGGATCAGAGAAAATAAAGATATGATGTAATCATTTGTTTAAAAGTCATCGTGTATGTCTATCTGTTGAGGGTAATCTCCAAAAGTACTATACGAACTTTCATGGCTTTCCACAGGTAAATTTACAATAGTTTGGAGAGTAACATAGGCGTTTTCATCAAAATCGGATCAGAGAAAGGAAAGTTATCATAATTTGTAGTTTATGGTGTATGCTATAGCAATTGCAGCGTAGTATAGCAAAGATCCGATAGAGGCGCTGTTACATAGCATACCAAATAATAGATGGCGATGCTGCGGTAGAGTCATTTTTGAAAAAATCAGTCACGTACAGTGAGGGAAATAATTATGTTGATAATGAAAGGAATAATAAAGTTGTTCCAATCAATAAATTAATGATCCCCTAAAGCGAATATTTCGTTGCCAACGTAAACATACTAAACCGCTGCCACTGAAAGTGAAATTTAACCCAGGTACGACACAAAAAATAAGTTTTACTAACTATATCCCGCATGCCTTGCAATGCCATGGAAAGAAAAGTGCTCCTTTCCGCAGGTATCATTTGAATTTAAAACATGACATTACTTCGCGTTTATTGATGTTTTAATTTACTAAGAATTCTTTGCAAGGAAAATGGCATTTATGTAGTTCCCTTTCTGATTTCGGTGTATCCTCATTACATTTTGAGTGCGTTCTGTTGAATACTCGAAAACGCCGTAGTACAGGAAAGGACAGTTAGGCTACGTTAGTTAAATAGTACACCAAATAACTACTTATGGCGTTCTTGCGTTTTTTTTCATTGTCATAACTGGTGTAATACACTACAATACGGGGTACAATTTTACTTACAGCGGCGGCCTTGTGTGCTGATGTTCGCAACGACCGTTGAATGCTTTTTCAAAAATCAGTCACGTAGAATGAAGTGAATAATTAAAGTTCATGATGCAATAAATAATTTATGCTGTTCTGGTCAGTAAATTAATCATCCTCCTATAGCGAATAGTTTGTTGTCAACGATAGCAAACTAAAACGCTGCCACTGCAAGTAAAATTTAACCCAGGTAGGATAAAAAAATTTTTTCTTCCTAGCTGTATCCCATATGCTTTGCAATATCACGGAAAGAAAAGAGCATCTTTCGACGTGTATAACCACTAAATGGTACTTTGAGTGAGCATTGCGTTCTGTGCATCTTCTCAATATTAAGATGGAATTAACACGTGATATTGCGAGAAATCCACTCTTCCCAGGTATTTATTTGCTCTTGCGATTGGTTTGTACCGCACTGGCTGCAAAGACGTCCCACCTCTTTTTCGCAGAGCAACCGCATAAAATGAAGTAACATGTAAATAAATGTTTCACAGAAGCAACAAGAAAATTGATGAAGCGTCGCTAAAAGGGCCATTTACACAGTCATCCGTCTTAACCGAACACAAAAAGAACCAAGATATAAAGTCCGCGATTAGTAGATTTTTTCCAAATATCACAAGACATTTCCATCTTATTGTTGAGGACAAAATCTGTTCTGCGGATCTGAATTCAAGCGAGATATTCCTGCTCTGTTCCTGCCACTAGCGATAATATACACACGTGAGCCACAAACTCATCAGTAACCTCTCTTCTTTCAAAGCTCTTCGGTACAAAATTGTGATTAAAATTTGTAATTACTTTTGATACGGGCTACATTAAGATAAAGACGTCGTCTTTCGCAGAGACAACTGTACTGTAAACCGGCTTCTAAATATATAGTTATATTACACAAGGTCGATTTCAACTTCGTGGAGATATGCATTAGCTAAAAAAGTGGCCGATGGTGCTAACAGTCAAGACAATTCCCTGGAATACTATATTTAATGGAAAGATATATAGACGATCAACTGACGCCATTCCTTTAACGACTACTCAGACTTACTTTATCGCACATTGACACGACCATGACGTCTTATTTAAACAGACATGAACTGCTCTTTTTGTTTAATTATCAGACTTTCAGCATTCGTCGAGTTTTCGATAATAGGGAGCACTGCATACAGAAGAACTACATTGGCCCCTAGTGCAACATACTAATAATTCAGCATGCACTTTGAGAGATACAGTTTATTATCACACCATAGAACAAATAGATGGCGTTGATATTATTATTATTATTTCTCATCTGAACGATAGAAGTGTTTTCAGAAGTTTACGCCAGTCAACTACACACCGCAGTCTTAACTTTATGAACACAACATTGAATTTACTTCGTTCTGGAGTACGGACTAATTTCAATTTTTGTATGAAAACTTTATGTACATTCATCGTTTACGGCAATACTTTTACTTACATTTGACATCTTGGCCAGGAGTTTATTGACAGAGCGCTCCAACAAGGAATCTTTTTGATGACCTAGGTCCAAAACCCTAAAAACAATGATATACACAGGTCCCTCTTTTAACAATCGTTGAGAAGCACGGGCATATAAGCTATTCTCTAGTAAACATGCATACATTCCAGCTTTGAGCAACGTCTTCATATTATGTTTACTGTTTACACGTCTCTACTGGTCACGTGCTCATAGCTCCTTGCAGGTTTACCCTTTATTTTCAAATTTTGGCGTCATTACTCCGGAACCCAGGGTAATGTCGCCATTGCGTATACTTTTACAACATTTTTTAATAAAATGTAACAAGATACATGGCTGAAAAAATTACAATGAAGTAGTATGAGCTGGAGAAACTGTAGTACTGTTCTGTACGAAAAAGACAATACGGTAAAGAAACTTATTTCCCTTACGGTAGCGCCATTCCATGGTCTCCCCTGTTTTAGTTGTCTGAAGGATTCCGATTTTCTACGATTGCTGACAACTGACTTGATCCAGATGTCAGAGTGCGTAAGGTATGCCTAATTTACTAATACCTACAACGATTACTTTTACTCTGAAAATTGGGCTCATTCTATTTGTAATGTTCAAATAATTTTGTGGGAATATAGTTGGGCAGCGTCTTCGACAACAGCCAGTATTTCTTCGGCAGGCGAACGCCCATCATTTTCAAGGTTTCTCAGAAAAGACTGCTTCATAGCTACAATCTTTTTCAACAACGCTTGATTATTAACTTTTCACAATTTTGCAAATTCAGAAAAAAAATCTCTAGTGTAATTTTTTTTTTTTTTTTTTTTTTTTTTTTTTTTTTTTTTTTTTTTTTTTTTTTGCGGGGGGAGCGTCAACAGTAGTCTGCGGGAGAAACATTGTCGTATCTCGCGACCAGCCACGAGCCCACAGAATGAATTTAATGGTTGCCAGTGTAGTAATGCAGGGGGTGCGCAGAACGGCTGGAAACTGGGGCGCTTTCCTACGTGAAGCGGACTATAGTGTGGTCTGCAGTTTTTATTATGTTTGTTGCTTTTTGCAGGTCCGGCGCAACCCGAACTGGTGCCCCGTGCAAGGGGCAAAATTGCCGACCCTCATATATATTATATGTATAAATATATATTCTGCTCTGACATTTTCATAATAAAAACATGGTTACACGAGACACGTTATCCTGGTCTCCCCTACGTTTCAGCTCCTGCACATCGGCCTTTGGAAACTCAAATTACCGTAGTGAAGTTGCAGTGCTGACGAATATGAACATGCTGACAGGCGACAGTTGTTAAAGTCCACTGTCGCCTCTTATGATGACATCCGTCGCTCCTTTGCACCTACTATTTTGGCGAAATGGCACTTTAGAGGTTACATCGTGATATCAGTGTGGATTTACACTAGTAGGACGAAGGTAAGGTTGCTTCTAAGCAGAGGGGAACATGACAGGCAAATCAACGCACTTCTCCCGATTTTCATGTAGTCAGTTTTCCGCCTCGCTCATGTTCACCTGAGCTGAAGCCTGACTCGCCTGACTGTTGGTACGCTATTGGAGGGGGGTGCAGGTCTCAATTACAAGTTCTTTGCGATCAGTATCCCGCATTATCATGTTAAAACATCCGAAATTGGAACACATGTTGCATTTACCGAAGTTGGGAGCGGTAGGAAACATGACACGGTGGCCTTCGTCACACTAAGCAACCCTCGCGCGGTACTTCAAGCTGTCTGCGGAGCGTGTTTCTGGCTGTAATTCAACAATACCTGTTATTGTTGCTGGTGGTTAGGTGGTGGTTACCTGAGCAATTTTTTATTTTAATTGGCAAGATTTACTGTAACGGAAGTTATGCGGGACTCTTGCCTAGGCCTCAAGAAGGCCACCCGTAACATTCGAGACAGTATCCCGACAAGTAAGAAGCCAAAGCTCGAGCATCGATTACAACTTAGGCAACCTGGTACCTCTGTTGGCAATGTAACTCATTCGTTACACAAATTGTCATTTTTTACTTTTAACACGAGTGACAAAAGTTCGGGGAGGGGGTGGTTTGAACCCCTCCCCCCCCACCCACTGCCGTATCTACGCCCCTGAATAAGACATATGCCGGGGAGCACGAGGATTAAGAAGCGGTCGTAATAAAGCAAAAAAGTATTGGGGTATGGGGTCCCAAGGATGAGAGTCAAAGGAATGTACTGTGATGAGTGTCGTGCCCAAGAACCAATGGTAAAGTGAAAGAGTGCAGAGAAAATAAGGGAAGCAGCCAATGCTCACCAGAGGAGGCGCGTTGCGGTGTGGCAGGACAGGTGGCGGCGGGCTGCCAGTGGCGACGTGCAGAGGCGGGGGCGGGGCAGGGGGCAGCGCACGCGCAGCAGTGACCACGCCCACCGCGGCGTGTGCCTGCGCATGCGCATGCGCATGCGCACCCTGCCAGGTGGAGGCGGCGCGCAGCTGGCTGACGACGAAGCGGCGCAGCTGCGCCAGCGTGGCGGGCGCCAGCAGCTCCTGCTCCGTGATGCTCAGCGTCTCCTCGCCCTCGCCCTGCACCAGCAGCAGCCCGCCAGGGCCTTCCACCACCTGCACGTACATCCTGGAGACAGCGGCGATCTGCAATAAAGGGAGACTATGGCTGTGTGTGTATGGGGGAGGGAAACTCATCAGTATTTCTGTAACGTTTCTACCAAAACCAGCATTAACAGCAGAAGCACCAATATCGATGTAGTCTAATCTCATGACCGAGCAGGCATGACCCCAGTGGCGTAGCTATGTCACCAAGGACCCCGGGGCAAAAAAGACATTGGGGCTTTGTTTACAATAAAACTGTTCAAATGTTTGTTAAGCTTATGGAACTTAACTACGGGGTCATCAGTGCCTAAACTTACAAACTACTTATCAACTACCTTATACTAAAGATGGCACAAATATCCATGCCCGAGGAAGGATTCGAACCCCCTACCGTAGTGGCCGTGCAGACCGTGACTGAAGCGCCTCAGTCTCCTCGGCCACCGCGGCCGGCACAATAAAACTGTACAGATGCAAAACTACATCAACTCCTTATCGCTCACTAGAAGAGATAAGGCAAACCTAAATACTATTCTTGTCTGTCACGCGGCAGGTAATATTTAATCGTACTCTCAAATGTAATTATAACTCAAAGTTAGTTATTCTTTCAAAGAAAAATTACTGGAATTGGTGAAATTTTGGAGAGGTATAGATTTGGATCTGAGTAGGACATACAGATAAGAAGTTGCTCCATACTAGGTGAATGAAGTCGCAGGCAGAAGACTAGTAAAAAATAAACAATGCATTATTACTCAATCACGAAAACATGGTCCGCTGTCGCGAAGCAAACCGGGAACAGCCAAGGCAGGTCTCGCGCGTCCGCGGTGACAGCAGGCGGACTGTTGTCGGCACTGACAACTATTGCGCTGTTATGTCATTGCTCCATACCGATGAAACTAATTTCGTAAAATAAGTCGACATCTTCGCCTATTATCGTGACAGTGGGGTAGAGGTTAGCGTCTTGAATGCACAATTTACTATTGTGACAATGTAACCATATTTCTCTTTTTCTTGCACGAAATTCAGAGTGCAATTGGTTACAGCAGTTAAGTGGGATCTATGACTATGGAGCTCGCCCTTGGGTAATTCACTACACAAACAGTTGCGTTATGATACCTTTCTGTAATAATACATTGTAAAGACTTCATATTCAAATGTGGTCAACACCGTGTATTGTGAAACACACTGCTAGTAATTCAGCCCCATTCATTGTTTTTTCGCCAAGATTGGCAGCCATGGCACGTCAGACTTGTTTGTGATGGTTCAAAAAGTTAAAAGTCGGATATCCTTCATTCAACAAAAATATTATATACAGTAGAACGTCGATTACCCGAAGTAATTGGGGGGACATGGATGTTCGGAAAACAGATTATTCGGATAATCTAACTGTACACTTTATTTGCCAACTAGTAGTAGTGTTGAGCAAATGTGCTCATACAGTATTCGGAGGCGCGCAATCCTTCACACTGCGCCGATCGGCACGGCGCAACACTTGGAAGGCGCAGCTGTTGCTGTGATGCTGCCGCTACTTTTGCTACTACGCAACTGCAACAGCGACTGCGACGTGTGAAGGTCCCATTAGAAGCACTGTTCCGCCATTCGGTGGCCCAATGCGGCTACTGTGGGAAACTTGGTTTGAGGGGAGGGAGAAATGATGACGGTAGGGCGGGAGAGTAAAAAATAAAATAAAATAAAAATAAAACGTTGAACGATCTACTGTAACGTTTTACGGAAGTCGCTCACGGAGGCCGAGGGGCCCCTTGTGCTCGGGGGCCCCGGGGCACTGCCCCGCCTAGCCCTATGATAGCTACGCCACTGATGCCCTGTAGCTTCTTGTGACTTAGGTGGGTAGAGTGGGGGCATTTCACAAACCTTACCGGCCCTTCCACGCATGCCTTAAATCAGTGTCGACTGAAGGAAACCAGGGTTTACAGGTTTAGTAAGCTGTAAAGCACAGACATTGAGGAGCATCGAAAACAAATTGAACGCAAATCAGTTGAGTTAATTTTACCAGTAATTTATATAAACTCCATGGCATTTTATAAGGTGTAGAATAATATCCGCTACCATTATGTATACACATGTCGCTTTGCCACTTGCAATTGTTTGACTTGTTTAGTCACTATCAGAATCTCTCCTTTATACTTTAACGGTGAACTCCATTATCGAATGTTTAAACATGCAAATGAATGTATAAGCATCTGAAGGTGCGCAGAAGCCCTAAAATGCATAAGCTTTAATAATCACAGTGTGAATCACCGGACACTTCTCTACACAATTATATATTTGACGACGTTACAGCGTTCACTTTTAATGAACAATCGCAATTTGCTGTACTACCAATGTGCGGCGAATGAAACTTTGTGCATGGCCGGGATTCGAAACCTTGATCTCCTGCTTACTAGACAGACGCGTTGACCACTCCGCCACCGAGGACACTGACCAACCCGCCTGCAGAGGATTCTTCTGCACGTCTCCCGCCACACCAAATGTTCAAATGTTTATTAAGCTTAAGGGTCTTAACTACGGGGTCATCAGTCCCTAAACTTACAAACTACTTATGAACTACTTACAACTAAAGACGGCACAAATATCCATGCCCGAGGGGGACTCGAACTCCCGACCGTAGTGGCCGTGCAGACCGTGACTGAAGCGCCTCGGAACCCTCGGCCACCGCGGCCGGCTCCCGCCACACCCAGATCTCCATTCGCCACGCTGTCTCTTTACTATACCACAGCCTCTTAATTCTGTAACGCTCGCAGCCAGAGGCTGTGGTAATAGGAAAGAGTGTGGCGAATGGAGATCTGGGTGTGGCGGGAGACGTGCAGGGAAGGGTCCTCGGCAGTAGGGCTGGTCATTGTGTCCTCGGTGGCGGAGTGGTCAACGTGTCTGCCTAGTAAGCAGGACATCCCGGGTTCGAATTCCGAC
Organism: Locusta migratoria; assembly: GCA_026315105.1. Taxonomy (NCBI): domain Eukaryota; kingdom Metazoa; phylum Arthropoda; class Insecta; order Orthoptera; family Acrididae; genus Locusta; species Locusta migratoria. The sequence continues at coordinate 53,782,408 of CM048744.1, forward strand.
CGTGCACAAATTTTCATTCGCCGCACATTTGTATTACATCTAAACCTAGTACAGTGAAGCCATAAGTGATCGCAAATTGCAATTTCATACTTCTCTACACCGCTAGACAGCTACCGGCCAGCTGATTTTTGGAGTCCCTATTGAGCTCACGCAGGTTCTTCCGGCAACGACCAGTGCCCTCACCCAGAGCGCTGCTCGTCATGAGTTTACAGACAGACCGTATTAAAACTTAATACGGTTACAAATTGCTTAGCTGGGGTGCCGCCAGCCATGCATCATAAGGCGCCGCACATTGCTGCAAAATAGACAACACCGTTAGAGAAGGAACTATGAATGGCTCATTACCTGAAGTGTCAAAGTGACTCATTGGAAATATACTACCAGTGTGTGTTATTCGCATAAAATGTAATTTTATTAGTAGTACCGTTGAAAGCCAAACATGTAAACAACAAAGGAGTAACTATTCTGCTAGAAGTAAATAATACCATCACCCAAATTTAATAAAGATTCCGCTTGGATGTTGCGACTTTACGCTTTATCCTGCACTGCAATCATCTCAGCTCAGATTAAAGCAAGTGTGAATATACGCTCTACGAAACTTCGTATTGGGCTGTGTGCGGTTCTGCTCTAGAACTTTTGCTCTGTTAGCTTAGGGTCAAACCGTACATGTATGCTTTCGTGCTCCAGAAATAACCTTTTACGTGCGATCCTGTACTTTAAAATATCCTATGCATAAGCTGTAGTTTGCGAAACAAATATTACACAGATTAACTAGTTCGTTAATAATAAGGATTATTCTAACGTTTGCAAATGATGGTCGCGAAGTCAGATTAAGATATGTTCATCCAAACTGGTTCCTTTTTGGAAATGGTCATTTATTAATCATAAATAGAATAAAATGTCTAAACAGTTGCATTGTCTGCGACAAGACTTTGGCAGTCCTTTTCTCCAGCTAAGTAATTATAGCCGGCCGCGGTGGCCGAGGGGACTGAGGCGCTCCAGTCACGGTCTGCACGGCCACTACGGTCGGGGGTTCGAATCCCCCCTCGGGCATGGATATTTGTGCCGTCCTAGTTCGTAAGTAGTTCATAAGTAGTTTGTAAGTTTAGGGACTGATGACCCCGTAGTTAAGTCCAATAAGCTTAACAAACATTTGAAGTAATCATAACTATGAAACACAAAAACACTATTTCGCGAGCACTCAACATGAAATTGTCCACGGTTCAAAATAGTTTAAGTTCACCGAACACCATTTCTACAGTCTTAAGTTCTTGTGTAAAAACATACATCTGCACTTGCGTACAATTGTTCTCGCCAAATTTAGAGTCGAAGAAGCTATCGTTCACTGCCCAAACATACTGCCCGATCGAATCATTCGTATCATCAGGAGTGTCCAAGACTAGCCATGGAGTTCCTTTTCCACGCACACCTTTCGCCCCCCTCCTACACACACACACGTACGTTCTGTGCCCGCTTCCTCATTTGCCGATCGCCATTCCTTCCAAAATCGTATACAATTTTACATAAGATTTCTTGAGGTAAAAACTAACCATCTGAAACCCTTGCTAAAATTAAATACAAAAAAGGAATTAGTATTACATGAAGTCTGAAATAAACCAGCTTTCATGAGCTTGGCGCTCATGCCACCATTTACGTAAATAACTGGCCAATTTTACAATAAATCTACACACTTATTTAAATATACGAGAAGTAAATCATTCTGTTCAAATATTCAGTTTTACTGTGGAGAATATAATGATTTACTTATATGTCCATTATAAATTTATATCACTTGAAATCAATCATTAAATAAGGGGTGAGCAAAAAGTATAAATTTGGAAACTTAATCACGGAATAATGTAGATAGAGAGGTAAAAATTGACACACATGCTTGGAGTGACATGCTGTTTTATTAGAACCAGAAAAGTTCAAAAATGTCCAACAGATGGCACTTCATCTGACCAGAAAAGCAATAATTAGCATGACAAATTAAGACAAAGCACAGACGATGTTATTTACAGGAAATGCTCAATATTTTCACCATCATTCCTTAATAGCTGTAGTCGAGGAATAATGTTGTGAACAGCACTGTAGAGCCTGTCCGGAGTTATGGTGAGGCATTGGCATCGGATGTTGTCTTTCAGCATCCCTAGATTTGTCAGTCTATCACGACACACTTGCGACTTCAGGTAACCCCGAAGCCAATAATCGCACGGACTGAGGTCTGGGGATCTGGGGGGCCAAGCATGACGAAAGTGGGGGCTGAGCACACGATCATCACCAAACGACGCCCGCAAGAGATCTTCCACGCGTCTAGCAAAATGGGGTGGAGCGCCATCCTGCATAAAACTTACGTTCCAGCAGGTGTTTATCAGCCAGGCTGGGGATGATGCGATTCTGTAACATATCGGCGCACTTGTCACCCGTCACGGTAGCAGTCACTGACGTTTTGCTGTCCAGCGCCATCTGACCTTTTTAACCTTTTTTAAATAAAACCCCATGTCATTCGAAGCATGGGAGTCAATTTTTACCCTCTATCTACATTATTCCGTGATTAAGTTTTCAAATTTATACTGACTTTGATCAGTATAGCCTATACAAATGTGACGCTTTCAAGATGGTACCTAAACGACAGCTTGTTGAAACTGCATGACGTATTCGAAAGTTGGTTATTTTAAGCCTGATTTTTCTATGTTTTGATGTAGTCAAACATTTGTAATTCGAGATATTTAAATTATTTCACGAGATACCCATAATTATTCCGACATTGTAGATGTCTTCAATATTAACGGTAAAATAGTACTTCTGAACTACTGAAGTATGGAACTCAAAGTCCTCCAGACACCCTTCCGAAACGCTCGGCTAATAGCCCCCAGTTTTTAATACAAAGCATGGGCCTTTCCCCAATTTCCGACGATTTGCACAAACCCGGCCGGATGCTCGGTGTAACCCGATATGTGGCATATCTGGCAGTTGCCGCGCTCCACTGTCAGCCCTTTATCTTTCCACGCAATACCATTACTAACTGCCCGATTCTACGGACATTACTTCCGTAAAGTCACAATATAACGAAAATTCTGTTGCCATTGCTACGCAAAGCTTGTTTTGAGACATGTCGACCCCCTGCAAGGTGTTCAGTAAGACCATTTGAAGTGGAGGGCTCCATGGCTGGCATTCAGCAGAGGCTACCGAGTGCTAACTGCACCAAATGAAAATATAATCGACATACAGCACAGCGGTGACCAGCAGCCCATCAGAGGTCACCAGAAAACTGTGGCAGCGTGGAATACTGAGAGATACCATTCTCCACGAAATTATATAAAAATCTGTAACTTGAGCTTCTATAATTGACAACATAATAGTGTCGAGACCTGGCACCTATTTGTAACATCCGTAGTTTCATCCAGTATTATTGCAGTTAATTTGGTATGCATTATTTCTTTTTATTCCTGTAGTTAGGACATCTGAAATACATTGTATCAAGTCATTTTGAATATCGTTTGAAAGACTAATGAAAACTGTTGCATTGTCAAGATAGGCGTCGAATTCTTTATCAGTGCTTCAGAACAATTTCACCAGCTCGACAATTTCCTTCATTCATAGAATCGGGAGATTCATTGTGCCCACGGAATGAAAGCATATTTTCCCCCCAAAAAATCGCATCAATGAGACGACTCAAAACTAGCTCATTGTGTTTGTCTTCATTCATTTGAAAGTGTTTGCTTGAACTAATTTCTATTCTTCTTTTGCGAAATTGTTTTAAAGCAATATAGGAAACTACTTGCATTGTAGAAATCGCTTTTCGGAGATTGTGAAAATTGAAAGCAGTGACTCCTGTTTTGTCCAAATATTTCTCTGAAAAAGGGCATGGCCAGCAAAATAATTTCTAAACTTTGTAAGGTTTCTTACAAGGAGTCAAATTTTAATAAGTTACTAATATTTTTGTGCGAGAGTTGGCGGCAGATACGTTTTCAGTTAGGAACGGATAGGCAGTGGCCGACAGTAAGAGTCGTACGTTCCCACGGCAGAGACGCACCATGTGGAGTCAAGAGGTGGGGGTAGCGAAAGCTCTAGACGCCGTTTCCGTCAGATTGTCCGTTGCTGCCGCCGCGCCTCTAAGAATATTTATTAATATTTTTTATTTAACACTGTTTTGGTGGTATACAGACCTTAGTAACAGACTAGGGGATCAGCAGAGGTAGGTTCTAGTCATTACATTTTCCTTTATGTCCAAATAGATAAATGAATTACAACTCCTGTAACGAACATTTCCAAAGATGTACGAAGTTTATAGTAAGTCTCGGCTGCACGACACTATAGTCGGCGTTAGGACCTAGTCCTGATCGGTCTCATAGGGATAAGGCGGCCAACTTTTTCAAAAATCAATGCGGGACATTTCGAGGCTGTGAAGGACTAAGATCACGTGACCCCTTGTGCCAGTTATTCTGAAACTAGGAAAGAAATTTATGCCAGTAGAGTAGGCCTATTCATTTGCTTTTAAAGCAATACATCTAACGTGAATGACATTTTATTCTTAATTTTCAATCTTTATTTACAGTTAATATTTTCTTATGTTACCATTTTTAATTTTAGAGCCTGACAAGTTTTACATATTCTTCCTACGTTACGTTTTTCCGTTAACCTAAGTTGTCTGTACTACTATTTGTTCCAGCTCAGAGCATCATACTCAACATTTTATAAATAGCTCACTCCACCCGAAGAATTATTTTGCAATAATCTCGAAATAAATTTGATAAAAACTGCTTTTTAACACCATTTGTGTTTTAACTGTGCCTTACTACAAGCAATGCTCACTCACTTTCGTTGCATTTTCAGAATTTCACCACCTTTTTTATTTCTGAAGAAAGTAAGGAAAGCTGATATTCTATTTGCATGTCAGATTTTAAATACGTTTATACAGACGGTGATATTACATCATGCTTGCCACCTTGAGAACCAAAAAATATTCATTACATATTGAAACGTACTCAAGAAGTCAGAAAATATGGCAAAAACAGAAGTTTTTAATAAGTCATCTTATCACCAAATGCAGTACCAGCTTAAAATTAACTACCACTGCTAGCGAAATTGTCATTCTTAAATAGATAATGTGTACCGTTTCATTTGTGTTTAATGTAAGAAGAACTTTATTTATTAATAGATGATGCACTGTGAAGTTGACTTTCAAGTAATATGTCAGCGTGCCGATACAGAGATTCGGCTTGTGCTCTTAGACCAACAGTAATAAAATTACTGGAATGCGGGACGCTTTTTCCATTATGCGGAACATTCTCAGTTATCGCAATGCGGGACAACGAGTCCCAATGCGGGACTGTCCCGCAGAATTCGGGACGGTTGGCCGCCTTAGGGTACGTCCATAGTGAACGGCTCCCCGCTATCTGCTCGGCCGCTTAACTCGCAGCGGTCGGACCGCGCGCGCTGCAACGGCGCGATGGCAGCTGGTGGCGGTGGCGGCCACAGTGCGCAGCCAACCGCGCGCCGGCTGATGCTAGTACATGACCAAAATTACTTTTTCGATTTTCTTGCTGAAAAAAATACTTCATATGTATGAAACAAAGCTACATCGCACTTTGGTATCAGTTTCTCGATAAAAATTCTTCTGCTTTAAAAAAATAAAAACCACATCTCCCGGTTTTGTGCGTTTTCCTTGACGTAGGATACTTCTCACTCGATTCAGGGGAAACATTGTCCTACCTCACTGAGTTTTGCACATCTTACAGGCTAACATAACAGCTTCATAACTGAGTGTGTTTTTCCGGTATTCGCCATAGTTGTTACGATACTTAATTTCCAGTTAACCTATCGCATAACATTTGAAGCTTTTGCAGAGAAAAATATAGTCGCTGGCTACTTTTAGTTTGGTTAACTTTAGGTTATACATTACTGCGTACGAAATGTAGCCAACATTGTGAAATTGTTTTTAAACCTGAATAGAAAACGATACATCGCTCCAGTATAGCGAACTGGGTGTTGAAATTTGAGGGCGCTAGCGCCGCGCGCTCTGCTTGTGCATGTGCACAACTACTGAGCCTCTAGCCTGCAGCTCAGTCAACCTTCGTAATAAAGCACATGCCCGAGCCAACAGAAAATAAGTTTATCTGGGACATATGCCAGTTCTCTAATTCGTTTTAAAATATTGGTGGACACAAGTTCGGATAAAAAAAAGACAGTAAATCTACTATGTCTTAAAGTTACAAATATTGCATTGCTAGCTGTCACTAACGGAAAATTGCAAGTTCATAATGGGGACTGTAGGGGTCTACGGAAAAGAGAATGCTAGTGTGTGTTGAATGTCCATTCCGACATGCAATAGAAATGGGAAGACTAAAATTACCAGAATTTAAGACAGGATTCAATAGCATGCGTCTAACTGTTATCCAAGGCTGCAGCATTTTCCCTCTGAATGAATATTTAATTAAACTTTCTCCACAAAAAACAACAGCGGGGGGAAATTAAAGATGTTTTCAACGGCACTGTTAAGTTGGAATATGCAGTTCGTATCAGCTTAAGTGCATCATATTTCTAGTTGACTTTAATGCAAGTATATCAGTGGTGCTATATGTAACTGCTGTTATAACTTGGCACCATCCACGGATGATGACGAAAAAAATGTTGATCGCAAATTGCATAAAATGCCAAAACTGGACTCACTAGTTGCTGGCATGGGGTAGTAACTGTTAGATCACGACAGGGAAAAAGTTGCAACTGCTGTCCTATAACTTCAATATACATACAAAGTAACTATATAAGACTTTCTATAGTCCATGGTGTGGCTGATACAGCAACCAGTCAAATTTTAATTTCAAGTAAAAACAGTCTTGGTTGAAAATGGTTTTATTAATTATCAGTGAAGCGTTTCGCCCTCACAGCAGGGTATCATCACATTATCTGCATGACAAACGTTACGCAAATTGCTACAACAGCCCCTGTTTCACTACTTTAAATGTTGTTGTAAGCCGCGGTGGAGTAGCCGAGCGGTCTAAAGCGTCTCTCTGCGGAGCGCGCGGTTGCTCACCGTGGAGGTTCGAGTCCTCCCTGGTGTGTGTGTGTGTGTGTGTGTGTGTGTGTGTGTGTGTGTGTGTAAGCTACGGACTGATGACCACGCAGTTTGGTCCGATAGATTTACAAACAGTTAAACATTTGTTGTTGTTGTAGCAATTCTTGTGTAACATTCGTCATACAGGTAAGATGATGGCCTGCTGTGAGGGCAGAACGCGTCATTGGTAATTAATAACACCACATTGCAACCAAGACTGTTTTTACTTGAAATTACCCTGTAACTGGCAGTGTACTGTCTGTCACAGTGTATGTATTTTGAGATTATAGTAGGACAGCAGTTACAATTATTTCACTGTCAAGGTTCCTAATCACACACAGACATTTTATACTGTTCACGAACAAAAAAACTTTTGTTAAGGTAAATTGACATGGAATGGCAGCAAAGTAATTAAGAATGAAGTAGCCTCGTGTTAGTGGCTCACAAAAAAGCCAATTTCACATGCAACCTTTAGCAAAGAAGTAACCATTTCATATTCTGAGCTAAATAACCTATCTACACGTAAATTATCTTGAATGTCTAGTTGTTTGCTATATTAAAGTACTGGTATTCTTGCACCAATATGAACAAGATGCAATTAAAGACATTGCCAAACCGGTTGTGCGAGCTACAAAAGTTCAATAAAATTCAGCTACAGTGAATTAACGGCCTTTCATTCAACACTTTTGCGATAAACGCGTCTTTATCAGCTCCCATTAAACACGACGCGCAGCGCACAGCGTTGAAACATCGGAACCCGCGAGCTGAGAGCTGCACAAGAAACAAATTCTTTCTTACACGCGCCTGTGAAAGCGACGTGAGCGAGCTGAGGCGGCCGCGGGTGCACTGTGGCCACCCCAATAGGATCACCCACTGATTTTCCAACCGCCTCCCTGCCGGCGAGAAGCAGGAAGCGTGGAGCGGCTCACTATGGCCGTACCCTTACATAGGAACCATGCTCAGTGTCAGCCGTAAAACTATAATTGTTAATTTCAAAGTCAACCAAACAGTCTTGTATTATGGTGTGGCTAGTAATAAAGCCCCATATTGGTATCCCGGATTTTATTTTAGACTAAATACCTACACATAAGTTAATATTTCAGCTGTTAATAGCTCTTACCGCAATACTCCAGTGTGCTCTCTAGATGCGAAGGCAGCTCATCGAGAGCAGTTCCTACAGAGCAGGTAGGAGGAACGCCTACACGTCAGCTCACAAGTCTGAGTCAAAGGTGGATCAGCTTTACTTGCAGATCCCAGACGGCCAGTGGGCCGGTAAATCAGCACGCCCCTACACCTACGGACTCCTATCTACGCCTACACTCTCAGAATAGGTATAGTCGCTAGGAGGGGGTTCTTGCACTTGCCATCCCTTGAGAGGGGAATGAATTTGTTGAAAACGAGTGATATTTGGAACGAGAAGAGTAACTTAGACTGAACGATTTCACGAGTGAAGTGACATCAAGATCTGTGGAAAAGTGAAAGCGCAAATTTTTTATTTATGTGCTAAATAAGTAGAGCTGTTGCAGACAGCGAAACTTTAATACGTTACGGGTAGTTGCAGTATTAATGCGTGTCGCATAGTGCGAGAGAGTGTCGCGGGATGTAATGAGTTTATTGCAAGTTTTACGCTTCCACACAACCACGAAATTTATTAATTTTGTTTCTTTAAATACCTTCTGTTTTAGATTAGATTAGATTATTACTTGTTCCTTAGATCATATATACGACATTTCGTAATGATGTGGAACGTGTCAGTTTAGCAAATGTTGTCTATACTTGACAATATTTTAATGATTCTTTTTTTTAATTTTTTATTTATTTATTTATTTATTTTATCTTATTTTTTAAGTTTTTATAAAAAATTCATCTACATTGTAGAAGGAGTTGCCATTCAGAAATTCCTTTAATTTCTTTTTAAATACAAGTTGGCTATCTGTCAGACTTTTGATGCTATTTGGTAAATGACCAAAGACTTTTGTGGCAGCATAATTCACCCCTTTCTGAGCCAAAGCTAGATTTAACCTTGAATAGTTAATATCATCCTTTCTCCTAGTGTTGTAGCTATGCACACTGCTATTACTTTTCAATTGGGTCGGATTGTTAATAAATTTCATGAGTGAATATATATATATTGTGAAGCTACAGTGAGTATCCCTAGATCCCTAAATAAATGTCTGCAGGGTGCTCTTGGGTGGGCTCCAGCAATTATTCTGATTACACGCTTTTGTGCAATTGATACTTTTTTACTCAATGTTGAATTGCCCCAGAATATGATCCCATATGAAAGCAGTGAATGAAAACAGGCGTAGTAAGCTAATTTACTGAGATTTACATCACCAAATTTTGCAATTACTGATAGCATAAGTAGCTGAACTCAGACGTTTCAGGAGATCTTCAATATGTTTCTTCCAATTCAATCCCTCGTCAATGCAAACACCTAAAAATTTTGAATATTCTACCTTAGCTACAGATTTATGTTCAAAGTATAAATTTATTAATGGTGTCATGCCATTTACTGTATGAAACTGTATATAATGGGTTTTATCAAAGTTTAACGAGAGTCCATTTGTAGAGAACCACTTAATGACTGTCTGGAAGATATCATTTACAATTTCATCAGTTAATTCCTTGTTTGTCAGGTGTGTTAGCTATACTTTTATTATCAGCAAGAAGTACTAGCTTAGAATCTTCGTGTATGTAGAATGGCAAGTCATTAATATATATTAAGAACAGCAAAGGACCCAAGACCGAACCCTGTGGGACCCCATTTTTGATAACTCCCCAGTTAGAAGAATTGTCTCATCTACATCATGTGAACTGCTTATTTCAACTTTCTGCACTCTTCCAGTTAAGTATGATTTAAACCATTTGTGCACTGTCCCACTCATACCACAATACTTATCTAGAAGAATCCCATAATTTACACAATCAAAAGCCTTTGAGAGATCACAAAAAATCCCTACTGGTGATGTCCGGTTATTCAAAGCATTTAATGTTTCATCAGTGAAGGTATATATAGCATTTTCAGTTGAAAAACTTTTTTTGAAAACCAAACTGACATTTTGTTAGAACTTTATTTATACTAATATGTGAAGCAAGTCGAGAATACATAACTTTTTCAAAAATTTTTGATAAAGCTGTCAGAAGTGAGATGGGCCGGTAGTTGACATCGTATGTATCCCCTTTTTTATGCAAAGGTTTAACGATAGCATATTTCAGTCTATCTGGGAAAATACCCTGCTTTAATGAGCTATTACAAATATGACTGAGAATCCTACTTATCTCCTGGGAACAAGTTTTTAATACCCTGCTGGAAATACCATCAATTCCATATGACCGTTTACTCTTGAGAGTTTATTATTTTTGTAATTTCTGAAGGTGAGGTGGGTGGAATTTCAATTGTATCAAATTGTGTGAGTATGGCCTCTTCCATTAATTACCTTTCTCCTTCTAATGAACATTTAGATCCTATTTTCTCTACAACAGTTAAAAAGTAATCATTAAAAATGTTTTCAACTTCTGACTTTGTTAATAAAGTTTTCATTTGTTTTGATGGTAATACCCTCTTCCTCTGCTCTTGGTTGCCCTTTCTCCCTTTTAATAATATTCCAAATTGTTTTAATTTTATTATCAGAGGAGCTAATCTCAGATATGATGCACATGCTTCTTGATTTTTTAATAACATTTCTTAATGTAGCACAGTAGCTTTTATAATATTTTATTGTTTCTGGGTTATTACTCTTTCTTGCGGAGAGATATAGTTCCCTTTTTCGGTTACACGATATTTTTATTCCTTTAGTAAGCCATGGTTTTTTGCATGGTTTCTTAGAATTAAATTTTACTAATTTCTTGGGGAAACAGTTATCAAATACCCTTACAAATGTATCGTGAAATAAATTATATTTTAAATTAACATCATGTTCCTTTTAAACCTCATCCCAGTCTAACTGCTGTAGACTTTCTTTGGACTTTTTCGAATTACTGAACGGAGCTATGTTTACTGTTACTAGCTGTGCACCATGATCCGAAAGACCATTCTTAATGGGACAAGCATTTATGTTGTTAAACTTATCTTGGCCTATAAAAAAGTTATCTATCAATGTACTGCTGTCCTTTACTACCCGAGTAGGAAAATCAATAACGGATGTCTGAGCCAAGTAAGGTTTCCAGGTCTTTCTTCCTATTCCTTTCAGTGAATCTACAGTACATTGAAATCACCACAAATAATAATTTGCTTCCCCCTATCTGACGGATAGCACAACAAGGCATACAAGTTTTCCAGAAATAACTGAAAGTTCCTTGAAGGGAACCAATATACTGTTACAATAAGATAATCATCATTGAGTTTAAGCTGGCAGGCACATGCTTCAATATGCTGCTCTACACAAAACTTTGTTTCTAAATTTTTTACACTGTGATAGCTTTTGGCATATATGGCAACTCCTCCTCTTATTATCTCTACTTACATTTGAGACTAATTTATATCCACTGACATTCACATTTTCCAGACCAGTGACAATGTGATGCTCAGACAGGCATAGTATATCTATCACATCAGTTTCTATATCATTTAACAAAGTAAAAACTCATCTATTTTATTCTTTAGTCCCCCAATATTCTGGTGAAAAATGCTAACATTATTTTTTACTTTACTTTTCTGAGAAACATTTGATTTTTCAACATTTTTAGCACCTGCCTGTCTGAGCTTCTCACTGGACACTGATCTTAGCCTAAAAAAAGAAGTAATTCCATGAATTGCAGTGTCCCCCCTTAAGGATTTTACTATCAACCCAGCTAGTTTCCCCTTCCCTTTCCTATTGAGATGCAGGCCATGCCTAGTGAAATCCCACCTATCAATAGCATCAACAGGAACCAAACCTATGTTCGACAGAGTAGCCGTCCTAAGCAGTTGATCAATCTCCATATTGACTCTCCTGACGGAGCGGTTCAATTGGGGTTTATCATACCGCATGAAAGCAGGCAACAGTCCAACATTTGTCTGGGTCGTTGCAGAAGCTATTTTAACCAGGTCACACTCAATATTGTAGCCCTGATCCCTATCAAAGCTGTTCCCCACCCCACCCACTATAACAACATGATCCTGTTTTGTGAAACCCTTACACAAGGAACCTATATTCTCTACCACCTGGCTTAGACCTGCATTGGGCTTGAAAAAGTTTGTGACCTGGTACCTGTCACCTAGTTTTTCCTGCAAAATCTGGCCCACACCTCTTCCATGACTACTTCCTAATAACATAACTTTCCTGCTACTATCAACTTTTTTTGAAACCATTGGTTTCCTTGTGAAAGCCTGTTGCTTCCTAACTGCACCTACTTCTAAGGGAGCCTCTTCCTCACTTGACTGTGGTAGCAAGACAAATCTGTAGTTTGTGCCAATTGTGAAGCTGTCAGGAACAACACTCTGTGGCCCCTGTTCCCTGCTACCACTTCCCACCCCTACTCACCCTTCTCCCCCCTTAACCTCGTAAGTTCCTCCCTAGCATTATCCAGTTCAGCCTGAAGGGCTCTAATCTTCCCTTCCTGTTCAGCTATTTTTCTGTCCCTTGAACACACTTTGCAAAACAAAGGAAGAGACTCGTTTTTTTCCCTCTTTCCCTCACCGCTACATCCCCCCCCCCCCCCAATGAAACCACTTGTCACAACAGCTGCATTGAAACCCAAAACGAACAAACCTACTGCAGCTCAAACACATTGATTGTTATTTACGTGATATCGACAATATAAATTAACTACAGATACAAAGGGATACTAGATTTGCTTAGGACACTAAAATACGTGTAAGCTGTTAGTAAATGCACTTAAAATTGCGGTATAACACTAAATTTTCACACTCGCGAATTTGGCCTATGAAACTTTTCGCGATTACTGGGACAATGCGCGAAAAAAGAAAATAACCTTTAATGGTGAGCTTGAAGACGACACTAATAAACGTATTTAGTTAACTGTGTTAAATGCACTTAAAATTACGTAGAAACGCTAAATATGCACACTCGGAATTTAGGCCTAACAAGGACGTATGTAAACAAACCGTACTTTTAGTGATTACTGCAGCTCATCGATCCAAACCGTGGCATGTACATTTCTTGACATGCCATGGACCCTACCCGACTCAAAGTGGGTAGGGCTAACAACAGAGGACCAATGTGCTTGTGGAGATCTGGGAACACCTGAACATGTACTTAGGAGCACCATGTACTCACATGTAAGGCCATCACAGAATGTCACCGATCTTCACACTATGGTACGTAATCCTGTGGATTGGGAAAAAATTTAACGAAAACGCAGACAAAATATCCAAATCCAAGCTAGAAGAGTATCGACAAAATCCATATTGCAGGGGTTTGAGGCAGCAAAATAACGCTTAAGATGCTTAAACTTTGCAACAATGCGACCATCTCCCCCTTCCCGTGGCAGAAGACCAAGAAGGCGGCCCAGTTTTCATCCGTTCTGCGCATCCCCTTCCATTACCGCAACGGCAGCCAATGTTCATGCCGTAGGCGCGTGGCTGGCCGCGAGTTACGCAGTGTTTCTCCCGCGGGCGCAACTGTTGGCGCTCGGCTGTAGCTCCTCCCCTACACGCTTACCCTATCGCTCCGTCTATGCGCAGAAGTACCCATTTATATGACGCCAGTTATAGTTAGGAAACATTGCTTCATGCAAAAAAAAAAAAAAAAAAAAAAAAAAAAAAAAAAAAAAAAAAAAAAAATTATGGTAGAATTCTGAAGCGCGTCACTCCCGTTTGTACGCTGTAACAAGGAATTCATATGATTTAAGTTTTAGAAATAGGCACAACTGCTCAATTTTAACTTTAAGTTTTAAAATCCGAATTTTTTTAGTTCAGATATTGTTGATATATATAGCTTATTCAGAAAAGGTTTACGAGTTACTGAATGACTGCGTGTATTGATCGTCAGATAGCAATGAGGGCATTTTAGGAAAGTCGCATGTTTTAATAAATTTCGGTTTCCGTGCGTTAAGGCAGTCCCGCGTCAAAGGTTCGAATTCTCCCTCTGGCATTGATGTTTGTGCTGCCTGTAGTATAAGTTAGTTCATAAATAATTTAAGTTTAGTGATTGATGACCCCGCAGTGAAGTCCCATAAGTTTTACAAACATTTGAACATTTTTTCGTTAAGACAGAACTATTTTGGATCTGTGGATTTATAGTCTCACAGCCACTTGCCACTGGCCTTATGAATACTCCAAATGTAAATTCACAGTTCCGGATTTACGCCGAACATATTCCAGCATTTTTCATTGTTAAGTATCGAGTAATTGTGTGTGAAATACATGGTGGATTCCTATGTGTGTATGAACGTCTGATTTTATTTACGAGTTAAAATATGAGAAACATTTGAGGAGAAATTACGTGTACAGTTTTAGAAAATCTGTAACATGACTAGGAGACCTTGAGCAGCAGCTGGCAGGAGCAGAAGGGCTGCAGATAAATGTACTGCTTCTGCCCTTGTGCCTGGGGTGCAGTTGGTGTTTATCTGCCGGCTTATCTCCAGTAACAGTCCGCGACGTGGCATGCCTGCTAGCCTTGTCCGCAAAGCCAGCCTGTTTACCGCTGCCACTGCCTGTGTACAAACACGGGCACGTGACAAACACCACGGCTAAGGCGTGGGTATCCAGGCACTGGTCGTCCTGCACCATGTGCACTTCAGTTCTTGGCGGGAGGAGCTCTGACCACTATTCTTTCTCATGGCCGAGGAATTTAATTTGGCGTCTTCGTAAGCGTCTGTGTGCTGCCATAGGAAAATGCTGAAAGGTAGCTGGTTCGATAGAGTAACTAATGAGCATGTACTGTATCAAACGGCGAACATTCGGGCACATCATAAAGAGGACGATTGGTTGCATACATCCTAAAACAAAGTAATCTTCAGCGTAGTAACTGAAGAAATTGTAGGGGTAAAAATTTTAGAGGGAACCCAGGGATGTAGGTAGCAGTAAAATTTCGAATTAATATACTCAAAATATATTAACTGCTTTTGTCCAGCATACCTACGCATTACAGAGGTGCATCATGAAAGAACCGAAACTTGACAATGGTAAAAAATACAGTTGATGGAGTTAGCCGAACAACTACATTATCGTATTCAAAATCAGTACGTGAAAGCTGTTACCGTTAGGAGACCAAATGTAAACTAAGTTATTTTAAAATCTAGTGACGAAAATATTTCCTACGCTAGGAAATATGGCGAAGAACCCTGAACACAGTAGATACGAGACCTACTTTTCCATTCTGCTGTCCAAGAATTTTGCTATTTTCGAATGTGAACAAATATTACATTTGTAGGAACAACTTATCTTGCTGCCTAGGTTTATCTCTCGACGATCTTGTCACGAGACACGCCTGAACACAGCTAGACTTATTCGCTCTTGCCGCTGATAAGAAGTTACTCAGGAAAACATACTAGACGTCCTCTAACGGTGTTTATATTACGTAATGCCCCTTCTGATCGTATTCCTAAATCTAACTCTCCTGTAACTGTGTCTTACTAACCAGTGTTCGACAAAAACGGCGCGATTCTCGCGCCACCATCGTTGATCTTGAGAGAGAGAGAGAGAGAGAGAGAGAGAGAGAGAGAGAGAGAGAGAGAGAGAGAGAGAGGAGAGATATTTGCAAGTTTAGGAACCGATGATCACAGCAGTTAGGTCCCGTAAACATTTTTCATGTGCTGACATTTTTGTGCAGACAGCGTACATATGAAACAAAACAAACTCAAGAAATCCAAATTAAATGTTACTTTGTCATTCAATTTAAAATAGTTAATTTTTGGTACGTTGCGTGACAACTATTCGTGTGCACTGACAGCTAAAGTTAACACTGAAAAAATTAAAAGTCGTAAATTTTATCTGAATAACGAAATTATTTTCCACAAATATTGCAAAACTGTATGAGTTAAAGAATATGATATGACAAAAGATTTGAGTAAAGCTATAGATTAGGTATCCATAAACATGTAAATATGAACTTAGAACTAGATTTTGTTTATAGGCTAAAAATTAATGAGCCTAGTGGCTTCACAATTAGCTACCTCACAAGATGGACCCCTGTGTTGGTATTGGTATGAATTCCCATTAAATATAATCAAACTGTACAAGATTCAAACGGCTATCACTGCGGAATCTAAGCGTGCAAATCTCCCTTAACAGTAGTAGCAACTCCCAATTTTATTTACGCTTTTCTAAATGTGTGTTCACTGAATGAATTGTATCGCAAAACTACAGACACGCACTGCAAACAGGCAAGCAGCTACAATGTAACTTATTCATGAAATTGCGTGTAAATTTCCAGCGACCTGCGCTGGATCGGCTCATGTCTATCAGGGGCTGCAGCGTTTCCCCAACGCTCATAGGTTGGCAACGCATCACACTGCGCGTGGCCAAACCCACGGTACGTGTAACCAGAGAAAACAGGAAAGATGGAATGAATTTGTTGAGTGAAAAAGCTATTATCTAATTTGGAGCTTTTCGTAGTAAATATTTCAGATTGTGTGTCGTGTGGCGCACCATTCCATTACATAGACAATCAAGTTACGTCAATTGTTAATTTTTATATTACGTACACACATCCGCCTACCTAGCTGCATGATTTAAAGAAAAGACTAATTTGAAATATCATTTGAAGTGGGATACGTCACCGAATTCAATGATTTAGTTAGCACGAGTGTATTAACGCAGCTTAAATATTTTATAGCCTCGCTTCCCATAGTGTTTTTACGAGTATGTGACTTTTCGAAGATATGGGTAGGAAGTTAGCAGCACAACTTTAATTGCCGCGTCGGAAACAAGAAGCCAGTATATCTGCAGTCTAACTGCTCTTCTGTGTAAGCCATAACTTTTGGCTATACGAACTTTTATGTTCACTCTCCAACATACCTAACTCCATGATTTAATTAAAACACTTTAAAAATGATCGGTTTTAATAGATCGCTTGGTACAGAACTGCGTGGATTTATTTTGCTCGAGTATTTTCCACCGTATTTTTCTTCAAAGCTCGGCATGCGTCTAATGCCGTCACATTCCACGCACAGAACTAAAGTTATTCACTGTTTTTATTTTCGAAATAATTTATCGATACACAGAACTGTTTCAGTGTCTAAATTGTCATGTTTCAGTGCTTCGAACTAGTCCTGATTCAGTCCGCTCTGTTTCGCGATCCGCAAAAACTATCGACCTGACGCGTCCTGTCAAATTGTTTCAGATCAGCAGCGTTTCAGTCCCCTTATAGGAAGTCTGCACAGACCAATTGTATCTAAAGACTGATGCTTCATTCTTCTCATGCTCGGCACAAGTATACAGACAATTAACTATATGAAGTTCCGAGAGTGTCGAAAACTTTTGACATACGGAAGCGGCAGCTTAAAATTACTCTAAATGAAGCTGAGTTTTTAAGTGACTGTCGCATTCCGGAATGATTTGTGCTTTAAATAGATCAACAGCCAACAAAATAACACTATTTGGATTAAAATAATGAAATGGTTATATGAATCATGTTAAAATATATACCTGTTAAATTATAGGCTTATCTGTTCATATGCGGTAATTAAAGCAGGCAAGTAAAACAACTATTTTAATGGAGGCTGGAAAGATTTTAAGCTAAATTAATATCATAAATTTACTAAGGATTTTCCCATAATTTCTACGAGCGAAAATTAAGCTACCAACCATCATTCTGCCTGAGCACTCATTTAAAAGGTTTTATGTCTTAAATAAGTAAAGCTGAAATAAGTAGAAAAGGTTGCATTCAAATTCCTGGAAGATATATATCAGGAGTACCAAATTGTTATAGTTAAGGGAAAACCATTACTGCTGGTTTCCTTTCATTATGTGGAATATCTAGCTTACATAGTAACCATCCGTAGTACAAAAACACTTGGTTATCAATCCATATAGCTGAGAAGTACAATTCAACTGAATTGTAATAAACATCACTCACTCGTGCTAAACTATTTCAGATTCACGGTACGATTTTGTACGAGTTAAAGCAATGTTTATTATTACCTGTAACATGGACGAATTGCAGCTACATTTAACGTGATTTGCCTGTCAAATATTCACCGTTACAGTTTATGTTCAAGTACATTTTAGCATAATTCGCTGTGTTGACGCTTTGAACAACATTTTTTATGGATTAAGTTTACTTTTGTAATTAATTTCTCGAAAGAAAACAGTACTAAAGGACATTGCCGATGCACATATTTCTTCTATTTTTGGAAATCACGTGTGGCAAGTATTTTTAATACTTGCTAAGAATGACGATACGTTGAAAAATAAGAGCTAACCTTAAGTGAGCATAATTCTTCCGTACTCAATTACTACATACCTTAAAATACGTGTTTTGCAAATGTCTTTCAAGCGCCGTTACATTTAATCTGCCCACTTTCGTAATAATTGAAACTTCATGTTAACACGTTAATTTTCACATCTTCTAAACATTGCGTGCTTTCGTATATAAAACGCATTACCGCATATTTAATTTCAAACGTAAAAAATTTTTATTTGCGTGTTGCCGCGGCGGTAAGGTTTGGTTACCATTGGTTGACGACAATCACGTGGTCTGCAACAAATGAACATCGCGTTGCGTAGCCTCCAATTCAGGCGATCGGATGCAAGTGTGCCTTATTTGGCGGATTTTGTATTTATACTTCAATATTACGAAAGTGGACAGATTAAATGTAACGGCGCTTGAAAGACATTTGCAAAACGCGTATTTTAAGGTAAGGTATGTCGTAATTAAGTACGGAGAAATTATGCCTACGCGTATAAAACATTTACCGTTTAAACATTTATAAGACTGACATGACCGGTTTCGACGGACTGTCAGCTTATCCACACAACTTATTGCAAGTCCATGAACTTCTACTTCAGTAGTGTAACACGGATATCGAAAGTAAGATAAAGGAATGGCGCCACGTGACTTGTTCTTATACCACTGTGTGAACTCATTTGAAGGGTATCATGTTGGTTGTCAGACCTCACTGGAGCGTACAGGTGTGGCGTCATTATGGTATAGAACGCGATACAACCCGTCAGCTTTGACCAATGACGTCATTTCAACGATTATATGTAGACGCACCTAAGACATACGTATGTGTGTGGATCTAAAGAAATGCATATTACATAATGATCGTGAAAATGTATCATACAACAGGCAAATATTTAAGTACGAAATTAATATTGAAAAATAATAAATTTCGGTAATGAACCTCTATCCTACTGTACACCAGAGCCCCCCCCTCTTCATTTTAGTATAGAATACACAATTTAACATCGAAAAATCCTAAATTTCGTTAATAAACCTGTATCCTACACTACAGCCTCCTCCGGACCCTCGGATACAATGTTTACAATACTGTCCCTACGCTTAATCTTTGAAATGTCACCAGACCTATATCTCAGACTGAGTCGATGTATGACGTCATTGATGACGTAATTGGTCAATGCTGACGGGTTTTATCCCGTTCTACACCATCCCCTTAATTTTTATCATAGTTTTGACAACGCGTTACACTGTTACGTAGGAGTGTACTCAACAGTTCACCGACATGCATATGAATCTTGATCAGTTGGAGTATGTCGAAAATGGTGAGATACAAAAGTTTTAGCCGCCTTGGCGTTGAAAGCGTAAGTCACATCGCTTCGAAATATGCTGTTTCCGGTAGAAAGACGCAGGCTCGGATTGCAACTTAATATTTCCGGAAAATATCGGTCGATTCGGCGCGACCCTGCTGCATAGCTCTCATCTCACACGCGACTGCTTCACACGTTCAGCAGAATTGAGTTGTATTGTCGCACATCACACGGTGATATTCGTCTAACGTAAAGCTCCGTTTTCTCCGTTTGAAGCTGCCAACATGACATGCCAACTTCTATCCCGCATTTAACGTCATGTAATTCAGATAGTACGTTCACTGAAGATGTGCTAAATATACTGTCGGAGTCGATGTAATAAAAGTGAGACTCATTTAGTAGCGGCAAATCAGCCATGTCGTAGCCGCCGTAACCGCGACGGAGTGAACATCTAAAACTTTTCGTTCTCGGAGTTTCAGTCCAGCCTGCTAAATGTCACGTTTTCTCCCGATAGCGACGAGTCGTCTGCTCTAGCCCGCGAGCTGGCCGCGCGGAGGGCTGACTTACCGCAGAGCGCGGGGAGCGTCCGGGAGCAGCGCCGGCGGACTAGTGGGCTTGCTGGCTGCCTCTGTTGGGGTCCAGCCGTGGCCGCGCGCCACGTCACCCGGGTCAACAGTGCCGGCCAATCCGCGCCCTCGCCAGTGGCTGCTCTGCACAGCAGCCGTACGCACGCCCAACTGGCGAACTCACAGGCTTGACAACTCCAAGAATCTTTTTTAACCCTTTGGGCCCCACCAGAGGCCCACACGATATATAATAACGGAAAACTCTTTAAGAAATTCAATGTCATGATAACGATGAGGGTATAATACATTAAATAACCTTGAATAACATGATATATATATCCTCAGGAAACTCTAGTACGTACCAGGAGAGCTTGTGGCAAAAATTGGGGCTTGAGCCCCAAGGGTATGCACTGGATATACACCACAGTGATTAGACCCAGGATCACCTATGGGGCGGTCGTGTGGTGGAAGAAGGTAGAACAGCAGGTTGCTGCTGAGGAGCTTGGTAAGGTGCAGAGATTAGCCTGCTTAGCCATAACAGGCGGAATTAGCAGCAAACCAACTGCCGGGATGGAAACCATGCTGGATATGCCCCCATTACACCTTTGGGTCAAGATGGAGGCAGCGGCTAGTGCATACAGACTCAAAACTGGCAAAAACTGGAACTCTTTGGGATATCCAGAATCACACACTAAAATAGTGAGTGAGGTAAATATAGGAAAGCTTGGGGAAATGCCAGCCGACTATATTATAACCCCATACTGCTTCAACAAGCCTTTCAATATAACAATTGGAAGTAGGGAGCAGTGGGAGAAAATAGTTCGACATCGTACGGGGGAGTATCTGAGGTGTACAACCGTGATGAAAAACTCATATATTACGAGTACCATGCCTTTCACGTTGTGGACAAGGAGTCATCGGAAAATTAATGAGCAAGAAGGTTGTTGTGTGTGTGAAAGGACACGGGAATTGTTATAATATAAAGTTTGTTGGAGATTGTGTATATTATTATAGGAATTCAATAAAGTTTATCCCTACCTTTTCCTTATCTTTTTATAAAATAAAATAAAAGCACATTGATCTTGCCAAAAGCCGAGAAGCGATTCTTCTTGGTGTTTTAGCTCTCAGTAGCACTCTGGGATGCTCTCTGTGTGAGGCACCTCCGGACATCTCTGTGACGGGTCAAAATAATACCAAGGCGTTGGGGCCGGGGTATACGGGGTGCAGCCAAGACTGGAGGGCGTCATCTCTCTAGGGAAACTGGCCTCAGTATTGCAGGCCGAAATCACTGCCAACATGGCGTGTGTGGAGGGGATTTGCGTAGGTGCTACAAAGATCGTAGCATCTATATCTATTCAGACAGCCAGGCAGCCCTGAGATCACTGGCAGCTCCTGCAACAAGGTCTAAAATTGTTGCAGAATGTCACAGGGTTCTGGTGGAGCTAGGGGAAAGCAATAGAGTAAACCTATTGTGGGTCCCTGGCCCCTCGGGGATCAGTGGCAACGAACATGCCAACAGATTAGCCAGGATGGGGGCAGAGACTCTATTTATTGGATCGGAACCTGTCCTGACAATCACCAAGGCAATGATCAAACTGGAGCTACGTAACTGGCTCAGAAGACAGCACGTAGAATATTGGACCAAAGTCTATCAACAAAAACATGTTTCAAAAGAAGCTCTGCAATCCTTGTGCCTGAACAGGAGAGAGATTAGACTCATGCTTGGATTGCTGACAGGCCATGGGAATTTCAAAAAACTTCGTTAAGTATAACTTGCGGTCAGTTTCATTTAGATAAAAACGATAAAAGATGCACCGAAAATAATTGCTAAATTTTTCAACGGAGTCAAATCGTCGTTACTTACGCGAAAAGGACGTAGTTCTGATGGATGGCACATTTGATTATCCTCCGAAAGTTTCCTTGCAATAATTTACAAACTTGTAAACAGCTCCAGTTTCAAAGTTGTAGATTTATTTACATCCGGTTTCGAGCAGTTATTGCCCTCCTTCAGATATATAAATAATGCCCTTCAGGTTTAAACAGAGCGTTTTGTAGCTACACTGAACATCAAGTGCACTTGTTCAGTGTAGTTACAAAATACTCTGTTTAAACCTGTAGGGCACTATTTATATACCTGTAGGAGGGCAATAACTGCTCGAAACCGGATGTAAATAAATCTACAACCTTGCAGCTGGAGCCTGTTTACTTTTGCAACCTAACTTACAACAGTTGCTGCAGTGGACAAAACATTTAATTATTTACAATTCATAGGTACAGCTGTGGAACGTATATTCTATTGGTTTTCTGTCTTTTGAAAGATAAAGAGACGGCAACGTACGTTAGTGCTCTGGAGTGTATTAAACAGAGATGTTTAAACAGAGGAATGTGCTTAGAACAAAAAATTTTCGTGGTTGATTTCGAGGCAGCAATCCACGAAGCTGTTAATTCGGTCTTTCAAACCAGAGTGCACGTTTCATCTGTCCCCAGCTTGGTAACTTTTCCGCCTTTCCTTTTTATCTGATACTAGCGACACGCTATAGTTTCTCTGGGGATTCTATGCAGTGTTGAGTGTTTCTCTTCCTGACGTTAAGGTCTAAACATAGTTATCTACAGTGTATTATCGAATAATTATTTAAGGCTATTTAGGAAATCGCAAAAAACTGAATTATTGAGATTTTTCAACTGTCCACCACCGAATTGTACTAACAAATCTGAAAAACGCGCAAATTCAACTTATTAAAATACTGTATAATATTGGTTTTGCGTTTCACTCGTTACATGACGCTAATAAAAGCCATTAGTTCTGAATTTGTTTTCAAATGCTGATTGCCTGCATCAGTAAATATTATAATACGCTGATTGTGCAGTGATTAGAAACTACTACGGGAAATTAAAAATCAAGAGAGTGGTTCGGATTAATTCAATAGCAGTAGGTGCAGTATCGATCAGTGTGAATGGTATAAGAATTTTAGCGGTTATCTACTTAAAACATTGTTTAAATGTGTTTTTATCTTGCCTCTTGGCGCATTGAGCAAACATATTTTTCCTTCGTTAGTATTTCTGGATGGTATTAAGTACTTAACTTTAGTCAACTTTCAGATGAATACCATCCAGTGACAAATTGTAAGAGCCCGTATTTTGCACAATACTTCTCTTCTCACGAAATTATGTGAATGAGTAAAAGCCACACACTGTAAAACGCAAACATTGGTGATAATTACTAGAGAAGTAGTTGTTCGAATTTTTTTCCTTGAACTATATTGAATATTTTTTTTAATTTTAATTTTTATTTATTTATTTTTGGTTATTATTATTTTAAGGTGATTTTTTGTGATGGTAGTAAGAAAAGGAAGAAAAGGAAAAATAGTAGGTGAATATGGATCGGGGAAAAAGGACTGAAAGAAGAAGCTGCCTGGTAGAATCTAGCACAGAACATAGTCATAACAAGCACTTGGTTTAAGAATGGTAAAGCTGGTATACCTGGAGGAGACATGGAGCCGCGTGGGAAGGGCCGTACGGATTGCGCGGTCGCTCGCGCCGGAGGTTTGAGTCCCCCTCGGGCATGGCTGTGTTTGTTGTCCTTAGTATAAGTTAGTTTAAGTAGTTTGCAAGTCTAGGGACCGATCAGTGGAGTAGTTGGTCCCTTACAATTACAAACATTTTGACGTTTGAAGATACCAGTAGACAATGGAAGGTACCGATTTGGTATTATAATGGCAAGAAAAAAAGACTTCGGAACCAAGTTTTAAACCGTAAGACATATTCCTGGCCAGATAGCAGCATATCTGATTTGTTGTGTCTGTATATTCAAACTGAAGAAACTATAGTGAAGCAAAAAGATAAACACAAAAAGAAAGCGTACTGCTGGATAAGTCAGTGACTGAGAACACCCCTTCCGAAACTAGTAACATAACTTTTTCTGTTTAGTGCTTAAAGTAACATTTATGAAGTATTCCGTCGGATGTTGGTGGAACGTAAACATATTAAAAGCTGAAGGGCACGTCGTTAATGTTCTACAATAATTTTTAATATAATTTTGTTGTGATCGGTTTTAGTCGAGTTAAGAAGATTGCAAAAAAACCGTCATACACCCTACAAAGCCACAGACAATGCCGTTTCTCTTGTTTCTTATGGAAAAAAGCGCAGGTGACTCCTGTTTATAAGAAAAGTAAAAGAACTCACCCACATAACTACAGGTAAAAATCGCTGACATCAGTTTCCTGTATAATTTTGGAGCATAATCTCAGCTCGAATATAGTAAATTTTTCCTTGAGACGTATAGCTTCTTTTTATGAGTCAGCACGGGTTTAGGAAAACTCGTTCGCGTGAAACTCAGCTTGCCTTTTTCCCACCGGGCATTTTAGGTGACAACCAAACAACTTAATGTTCTACAGACGCTACGCACAAGATCAGTGAGAGTGTTTAGCACAATAACAGACAGTTAAGAGTACCAAAGTTAACAAAGAAACAGGATTTGTAGCAGAGGATTTCAATCGAGATAGTTATGAAGCTTATGATTATTTCAAAATATTCAAACGTTTGTAACGCTGTGGGACCACAATGAAGTTGCATCAGTCCCTAGACTTACAAACTACTTTAACTTCCGCTGAAGGAAGGCAACAGGAAGATTGTTTTTTTCTCGACTTCAAAAAGGCGTTTGACGCGGTGCTACACTGCAGACAGCTAACGAAGATACGAGCATATGGAATAGGTTCACGGATTTGTGACTGGCTGAAAGACTTCCTAAGTAACAGAAAGCAGTACGTTGTTCTCGACGGCGACTGTTCAACAGAGACGAGTGTAACGTCAGACATGCCCCAGGGGAGTGTGATACGAACGCTATTATTTTCTATCTATATAAATGATCTGATGGACAGAGTAAGTTGTAATTTGCAGCTGTTTGCTGATGATGCTGTGGTGTATGGGAGGGTGTCGTCTGTAACTGTCTGTAATAGCATACAGGTTGACTTAGATAAAATTTCTAGTTGGTGTGAAGAATGGCAGCTAGGTGTAGATGTAGAAAAATTGAGATGATGCACATGAGTAGGAAAAACAATCCTATAATGTTCGAATACAGGATTAGTAGTGAGCTTCTAGATACAGTCGCGTCGTTCAAATGTCTGGGCGTAACACTGCAGAGCGATATGAAATGGAACGAACATGTAAGGTCAGTTGCGATAAATTCGGACATCCGACTTCGGTTTATTGGGAGAATTTTGGGAAGATGTACTTCATCTGTAAATGATACCGCTTATAAAACGCTTGTACGACAACGTATTGAGTTATTCTCAAGTGTTTGAGTCCCGCCGCAGACCACTTTAAAGGAAGACATGGAAGCAGTTCAGAGGCGAGCAGCTACGTTTATTACTGGTAGGTTCGACCAATGTGCGAGTGTCATAGAAATGCTCCACGAACTCAAATGGGAATCCCTGGAGGAAAGACGACGTTATTTCGAGAAATTCTGTTGAGGAAATTTAGAGGGTCGGACTTTAAAGCTGGGCGTAGTACGATCGTCCAGCCGCCTACTTACATTTCGCTTAAAGATCACAAAGACAATATAATAGAAATTACGGCTCGCACAGAGGCATCTAGACATTCATTTTTTTCATCGTTCTATTTGGGAGTGGAATAGGAAGGGGAGTACCTAGTGGTGGTAGAGTGTACCCTCCGCTACGCACCTTGCTGTGGATTGCGGAGTATATATGTAGATGTAGATGTACATTTTATCATCAGATGTAGTGTATGCCAGTGCATAATATACGAATTTAATTCAAAGTTACTAGAATTACCAGTCTCAATTATTTTGATATTCAGCGCCTCCTACCGGGTCCCAGCCCGAATTGTAACTGTATACATGCAGCAACCCACGCAAGTACACATACCAAATTGCATCATAATTGTTCAAAATGTTCGTAATCGGAAGGAACCAAACTGCTAAGGTTATTGGCCGGTAGATTTACACACTACTTTAACTAACCTACGCTAAGAACACACACACACACACACACACACACACACACACAAACGCGTGCGCTACCGAGGAAGACCTCGCTCCTATGCGAGAGTCCATGCGATGCGTAACGTGGTGCCTCAGACCGCGCGGCCCATTAAATCTTGTGCATCGGTTAGGGAGCACTTGGGTGCCACACACGCGATTCTGCGTCGTGCCTTTTCGTCGTTCGCTTTGTCGAGGTTCGACGTTTTTCTGGGCATTTTACTGAAAATAATACATAGAACAACTAGAATTAAAATCAAATACACGGAAAATCTATAAAGTACCGTTATATCGTATGTAAATTTCGGGAACAGGAGTAACGTGAAGTAAATTGCAGCCTCAAGGAAAGGTTTGAAAGTGTAACACGGCGCTATCTATCGTATATTTACCGAACACAGAGAGGTAAAAGTCAAGTTCCGCGTTCTGGCCCTAGATGGGCCCACATACCACCACAATATTTAATTTGCAATAATATTGAGATCATTAATTAAGATACAAATTATTGTATCTTTTTAAGTGGGACCAAATCACAAACAATGTGCAATATATCATTAAGTTCAATTCAGTAGTTTCGGAGTTCATCGTGGACGGACATCGCATTTTTATATTTCTTACAACGCACAAGAACACGAAACGAGAAATTGATACATGTATCGTCGACAATCACTCGTATCAGGAGATGTTACGGCCACGGATAGCCCAACTGCAGTGTGGAATGGTATGAGAAGTATGTTCCGAATTTTACATGTACGATCATCGTATATTTATCCACCGTGACTGCTTCATATCTAAGTGGAGTACTGTTTTATAAAACTGGTGCAACGATTATTCAATACCGAAATAGTTTATTCGGAAATGGTTTTTTTCAGTTCTGTTCTGAAGAAATAATCACGATGCCGCGAGGGAATGCCCGTGCGCTCTAACGCACATTGCTGCAGAGTGCGCGGCTGCTCCCCGTCGGAGGTTGGAGTCCTCTCTCTCGTATCGTTGTGTCTGCTGTCCTTAGCGTAAGTTAGTTTAAGTAGTTTGTAAGTCTAGGGACTGATGCAACTGCAGTGTGGTCCCACAGCGTTACAAACGTTTGAACATTTTGAAGTAATCATGAGCTTCGTAACTACCTCGATGGGAGATCCTCTGCTGTAAAGCCTGTTTCTTTGTTAACTTTGGTGCTAGACACTCTCAATGATCTTGTGTCTAGCGTCTGTAGGACATTAAGTCGTTTGATTGTCACTTAAAATGTCATCTGAGGAAAAAAGGCAAGATGAGTTTCAGGCGAACGATTTTTAATGGAACTCACCATACGCCTCCGTGCATAGAGGCTACATTCCCGAAGGCGGTTTCTGGTGTATGTGTTGATATTGCGGGTTCTGTTGCTGTCTGGAGGGTGTGTTGCAGCTGAGTTGCATTCTGCCTCCTGTCTCGACGGCCTGTTTGCCGAGGATAGCTGCCATCTCTTGCTGATGTTACCCGTGGATGACCATGGCCTTGCGTTCTTTTAACGCTTCCTGTTGTCTGAAATCGCGTCCAGGTCCTGGAAATTACACTCCGTGACACTCTAATCTCTGCAGCCACGTCCCTCTGTGACTGTCGCGCTTTCGTCCTTCCTATGATTCCATGCCACAGCTTCTGCTAAGTCACGTTGTTGTTGCATTACACTACCTGATCACTACACTAACTGAAAATAACTGATTTTGTTATTCGTTTAGGAGAGTAAACACAAGTCAACACTAACTCCCTCCACAGCAACTTTCTGTTATTACCACTATCTCGGTTTCCGTAATGTTTTGGTCTCCACTCCGAAGAAACGACAGAAGGACGTCGAACTATTTTAGTTCATTGTGCCGGTAACACTACTGCAGAACCTAAATATCTCAACTGATCTCCTTATTGTTGCACCTAGTGCATAATGCCATCACTGTGATGTATAGAGTAGCTTATCCCCATACCTATTTTCATTTTTATTGGACCTACAACTGCTTATCCCAGCTGATTTTGTATTTATAACCTTGTACTTACTTGACCAGAAGTTCTGTTTATATTTCCACCATATGTAACCAATCCCCACGATATCTAATTTGAACCTATCCATTTCCCTTTTTAAGTTTTCTACTCTCCCTCTTCGATTGAAGGATCTAGCGTTACACGCTCTGTTCCGAAGAATGCCAGTGTTGTTTCTTCTGATACCAGCATCCTCAGAAGTAGTCCTCGCTAGGAGGTCCTTATTGGGGACTATTTCACCTCCGGAATATTTTACCCAAGAGTATGCCATTATCATACGTTCGTACAGTAGAGCTGTATGTCCCCGGGAAAAGTAACGACTGTAGTTTCCCCTTGCTTTCAGCCATTCGTAGTAGCTGCATGGCAAATCATGTTAGCTGATGTTACAAATGCAGCTCAGTCATTGAAAATCAAATATTTGTAAAGCTAGTGGACCAAACTGCAGTGGTCATCATTCCGTAGACTTACTAACTATTTGAACTAATTATGCAACACACACACAGACCCATGCCTCCGTCCCTGGGAGGACGCGAACCTACGACGAGTAGCAGACGCGCACTCCGCAACAAGGCGCCTTAGAGTGCACGGCCGCTCCCGTGCGGCTCATTTAATCATCCAGACTGTTGCTCCTGTAACTACTGAAAAAGCTGCTGCCACACGTTTGTCTGTCCTCTCCACGAGTACCTTTGGTTTGGCTATCAAGCCAACCTAACCTCAACAATGTCTTTGCTTCATTGGACACCAATGAACTGATATAACACGAAAGGAGCTTTGCCATGGAAGTACACAAATTAAAAATAATCTGTGTACACAGCCTTCAAGAGAGATATGTAAAGGGGGCATGGACTACGATCCGCCGCGAGAGGAAATTAAATTCTTTGTCTTTCTTCGTTGCTTTTCTGCATTTCTCGAACATCAATATTTTTCAGTTACGAGGAACATTCAGTACTGGGAGGCAAACTGATTTAGGAAACAAGTGTGTATTCTTACAGAATAAGGCTTTTATGACTTCTCAGCATTACCCTCACCAGTTGTCCCAACGATGAACTAGATGATGCAGAAAAGTCTCTGTTATTTTTCCCTTTCCGCCTTTTTTTCTTTTTTTTTTTTTTCTTTCTTTTTTGTATTTTTTTTTTTTGACCCCCTATTTGTTGCTGAGCGTTACCTGGTTCAAAATTGTGCACCCAGTTGCATCACATGTTAAACTCTTATTTGAAAAATGCTGACTTAGCTTTCAAATCGTTCTTTCATTATCAGTCTTTCATCAATTGCTGTATCTTTACTCCACAACACTGGTCACCAGTCTGATCCAAACTCAGGCAACGCGTAATACTCGCGTGGTCTAAGGCGTCGTGCTGCGTACTGGAAGTTCTCTCCCGCCGGAGGTTCGTATCGTCCCTCGGGCATGGGTAAGTGTGTAGTGCGTAGTGTTTAAGTTAAAGTAGTGTGTAAGTCTAGGGAGTGATTGCTGTGTCGATAGTTGCGATACAGCGCCCGTCGCGCAGAGACGCGATGGGTTGGCAACATCGCCGCCGCAGAGAGCGACCCGCGAAGCGATGGGGGCGACGCCAGCGCCTTCAGAAGACACCACGCCAGATTACCTTCTGACGGCGAACAGCACGGATTTAACATACATTGCTAAGATGGTTGCTGTTATCTTGTATATAGTCCAAGTTATCTATTGTAATTTCTTCTTGAATATACTTGTGACTAATTGCTCGATGTTCTGTTGCAAATCCTCCGGTTCCCGTCCGCGGCGTACACTTTGAACCCACCTTCCTTTCTGTGTCATCACTAAGGACACTACACTGATGACCACAGCAGTTTGATCCAATAGGTTTACAAACATTTGAATATTTCCAAACAGAAGACAATGAATCAAATCCATAATTGCAGTCCGAAGTTCTCAAAATGACAGTATCTGATGATAATTTGCAAGGCATTTCGAAACCGGTTAAGGAGAAACAAAAACATTCCACATATTAGGCGACTGGTTGCTGTCATTGAAAGAAAACTTTATCCAGAATCAATTATTCGGCGTAACTATTTTGCGTATGTGATAGCGGATTTCGAATAATCATGCCAATTTACGGGTGGCTACACGTCTCTTTCTTATGTGGTGCGTGACGTACCGTTGTCAAACCGCCGGCCGCGGTGGCCAAGGGGACTGAGGCGCTCCAGTAACGCTCTATGCGGCCACTACGGTCGGGGGTTCGAATCCCCCCTCGGGCATGGATATTTCTGCCGTCCTTAGTATTAGCTAAGTAGTTTGTAGGTTTAGTGACTGATGACCCCATAAGCTATACAAACCTTTGAAACATTTTTTTGTTGTCAAACCACGAGAGAAACCAACAATAGCCAGCCATCTGAAGCAGTGGCGTAACTAGGACTTGGCTTTGGGATAGATCTGCTTGACGGGCAAAATTTTAGTCAGATAGACTACCATCTACCACTCCCGTTGAAGAAACTAATTCACTCCCATCCAATGAAAGCTTATGGTAACACGTGATAACACTAGCACAAAATGTGTGGAACTATATAGTAATATTATTCCCTGCTACCTGTCGGGATTTAGTACAACGGAAAAACACCTCGGTTATACAAAGATCCTAATAGGCGCGGGCAAGTGTAACCTATTACGTAAAGCTCCAGCTCTTTCCAGTAGTACTTTGAATGTGCTAGCAATGCTTTTCCGTGTTTGAAAGTCCGAGAACCAGCACACTTAAACAACGTTAGAGATAAGGTGTTGGAGGCAAACCTTGGACCACGCGCCAGTGCTGCAGCCAGCGTGACGCAGCCGTCTTCTCTAACCCCCTCGCCCCGCCCCCTCCGTCGCCCTCCTCTTCCCTCCGCCACCCCACAAACTCCTACCAGAGCTAACAGCTTGACTTATGACAAGTTGTCACTTGAAGGTGAAAATACTGAAAAACAGGAAAATATATTTAAAAATGTGTTGCATGAAACGGAGAAGCGTTAAATAGCGCCAAACAAATCAGTGAAATCAAGGGCTCGTATGTTGCTCGAAATACGTCAAAACGGTAGTCCCTACTACCCCACGTCTTACTCCAGGTAGACACAGTGCGGGGCCGACGTTTTACATTGCTGTTCTGTGTGTTGTTGTCACTGTAAAAATTGTCCATAATGAGTTCCTAAAGTAGATGTTTAGCAAACGTAACTCTTCGACTACACAGCTCTGTCTTAGTTATGATATCAAGAAATTTTAACTTGCCTGTGCAAACAGTACGATGTAAGTAGCTTTCATCAGCGTCACCAAATGTCCAAATGTTTGTAAATCTATCGGACCAAACTGCGTGGTCATCAGTCCGTAGCTTACAAACTACTTAACCTAAGGTAAACTAACCTAAGTACAACGCACACACCCATGCCCTAGGGAGGACTCGAAACTCCACGGCGAGCAACCGTGCGCTCCGCAGCGAGGCGCTTTAGACCGCTCGGCTACTCCACCGCGGCTCAGCGACACCAAAGACGCATTTTTACCTCAGTGCTTTATGTTCCATGAGCTGAACTCTTACCTGACTGACTGAATATAGCGGCTGTAAACGATTATGAGGTTATTTCTATCGGCGTCTTAACAGATGAAATGAAAGCCGCCCGCAGACAGTCATCAGTAATTGTGGAAATTTATTACACACTCTCGTCCTCTATAAGACGCAAACAAGCACAAATAATAATAATAATAAATAATAATAAGTAATAAATAAATACATAAATAAAAACAGGGGTCGAAAGATACGATAAAAATTTCGAGACCTGCAGACTATACAGAGATGCGAAGATTAAAACGCGAACTGCATAGATGCACGATAGAACACGTCATAGAAAAATGGGAGAACGGATTGAACAGCTTAAACTGAGAAATAAATACTTTTAACTACTATCCCACTCAATGGAATATTTTCAGAATCTTCTCTCTTCCTGAACCAAGTCAAGACATCCATGGTACACAGTAACCGCAGACCAAATATCTTGTATTCCTCAACGTGAACCTTTTTCTAACGGTTAATATGATACAGAATTCTTCAAGAAAATGACATAAATCTAACCGAAGCAACGCCTTAAGTCCCGCTAAAGATGACACAGGACAAAACTAAGCAAAGAACATCAGGAAATGTGGCAACATGAAAACAGAAAGCAGTACCCGACGATAAATGCCGACTACAGAATAACGTTTAAGATTTCTGACGCAGGACTACTGTTTGAAACACACTGTTTCAAAAATATTCTCACAATTGACTCACAGCTTTACCGTATGGAACATTTTGTGTTTAATTTCATTGTTTTGAGTTTTTATTACAAAACTCCAGTATGCGGAACGTTCAAACGTTCCCATATGAGGGCACTGCTGCAACGTACATGCAGCGACAGAGGTATACAGGGTGGTCGGAAATTCTCGTTAGAACCTTCTAGGACTTGCAGAGGGTAGTGAGTTCATAACACTTTGAATAGGAACCTATGTCCGGAAACGTATCGTTTCCGTTTCAAGACGGTTTCAATTCAGTTGATTATCTCATCCACTCCTACTTGGGGAATGTAATTAGGCGTGACCCAGTACAATTGGTGCAATCTATTTAAAGAGAATACTGAAACGTATCGTTATTACTTACGAATTTTCATTACAATTACACCTTACTGGGTTCTTCTTGTTGTCGACTAATGTAAACTGTATCTAGGGCACCAGCCGAAACATATTGATGCTTTACAACAGCGGCTCGACGTGGCGACCAACAACGTCGTTACACACGTTGTACCTCCGAAGCATGCTCTGGTACACTCTCTCCATCCCACCTGGTGTCGCATTAATGTCTTGGGCAATGTCCCTAAGCGGACGTTGGCCAGTTACACATCTGAGACTGTCATAGAACGGAAACGATACGTTCCCGGACATGGGTTCCTATTCAAAATGTTAGGTACTCACTACCCTCTACAAGTCCTAGAAGTTTTTAACGGAAATTTTGGACCTCCCTGCATAGGCTCCGTTGTGTAATATTGGAGCCTCTCCAAAACGCGTTTGGTAAAAGCGGAAAAGTGAACTTCATCGGGTGGGCAGAACAACATCAATACTTGACATGGAAATAATATTTATTTATTTATTTATTATTAAGTAGTTACCCCTCTATTGGCTATGAAAACATCTGTAAATCTTCCAGGAACAGAGTAGTAAAGCTTCTGCATAGTTTCAAACAATGTTACCCATTTTCATACTGAAACATTCCGCAACGATGTTGCAGTTGCAAATTCTGACCAGTGTGGGAGATGGTAGAAACAGTTGAATATCACGGTATAGATGACGGGATCTACCCTATCTGTAGGAAGCAGGCATTTCGTGTTCAAGTGTCAGGATATGGCTGGCGGTGAGATGTGAGCGGTTCGGGTGGCAGAGAGAAATGCAGGAAATTTTGTTGAAATCAAACCATGAAGTTTATTACTCTACTTGTTACTACAGAAGGCTACCGGGGGTGTGCAACAGTGAGTGGAACCCGTCCCAGGGACCATGGTGACCCGCGACCTACGGGGTGAGACCCGGAGCTAGCAAGAGAACGTCTTTTCACGACGGTGGCCTGATCAGAAGAGAGCGTGCCTCCGTCCCAGCAATCGTCGGGGCCTGGCGGACGCTCCACGTGAAACAACGTGGTCTTCCCCCATTGGTAGCAATCACTGAGTGGTAGAAACTGGGCTCCCCACGACAACGATACGAAGCGAGCAAGGGGGGAAAGATGATCGTCGAGTCAGTAAGGGGAGCCGACGGCTCCATCGGATACGAAACTAAGACGGTCGGAGGGGGAAAAATCGGATATTTTAATAAACTAAATTTTCGGGTATTTCCGGGGTCTTTAGGGATAGGTTCCGCTTGTACATTCGTCTCGCGAACTACTTCAGGGCTCTTTCGTACATAAACCCGGTTCTTTGTAGGAAGCTATCTGAAGGTGAATTTGTAGGACCATATCGCATAGTTCCAGGCATCAAGCGTCCAGCTTTCATGATCGTGGCACCACTTTCTTCGTAGCTTTCTGTTAGCTTTCGTTAAGCTCCAGCCAAGCTGTTTTTATCGAAATACTATTACACCAGTGAGTGTCGAGATTTTTGTTCGATTTCTCCGTGGCAGTTTTATTTTGTCTGGCATAATCTTTTTAACCGTGTGTCGCAATGCGTACACAATAGTGGACGGCTGTTACTGGTCGCATTTCTGCGCATCTGTTTTCGTTTCGTAACTCGTAAACTCTTGGAATACACTATAGCGGCCCTTTGCTTCTGTATTTCATGATAAGAGACAATTGTTCCAATAAAACACAATTTTCCCCTCATTTTTTAATGATTCATGCATAACAGGGTTACTGCTCTTAGGCCGTTTCACTTATTCCGGGTTTCGACCACAGTTCCTGTCCGCCAGTTGTTTTTATTTTTATTTTTTTTACCTTGTTTTTGTGTAACCTTGAACAGTGCAGGATTTCATGCAGGTGCTCCCGCTAAGCGCCCACCATCGAGTTGGCGCGGCAGTAGCATCTTCGTAAATGGGGAGTGCTAATTCGCGGTGCAATATGTATAAAACGTAATCAAGAGTGGCCACACACTATCTGTCCAACAGTACTGCGTCAAAATTTTAAAAATTGCACACTTTGTGATGCCCACCACAATACGTGTCGTTCTGGTGGGAGTTATACGGAGTACAGAAGCTTAATTTATTCATGGGCGGTTCCCGAGAAAATATCGAAAACCGTGAGTTTTGGGTATTTAGTGCAGGATGTGGGGATGGTTACGATTTATTTTAAGTCGTTTAAATTTTTTCCATATATTCTTAGGATACTATTCTCAAGCTACTTCATAATTGGCCCACTTTAGGTTACGGTAGTAACACTAAAAGTGGGCCTTTGCGATCGTCTTTTGACGGCTCGCGATTTAAATGAAAATAACGGCTTAACTATTCATCTGACACGAAAATTGAATAACCGAATTTGTAGAGGAGAACATTCTCTACAACTTTGTTCTATTATCTTTTTTTCATATCTCGTAGCGTTTCAAAGATATTTGCAAAAAATACGGCGATTTTGGGATGCTCGTCTGTCTGTCCGTCTGTCTGTCCGTAACGTGTTCCCTGTTTTTAAGACGAACCGTTCAACCGCTCAGCAGCAAATTTTAGAGACATGATTGTAGGCCGCCAGAGACCAGAACCTCCCTTTTTCAAATTTTTCGGACAAAAATGCGGCAGTAATACCAAAATAAGCCGTTTGTAATATAATTGTAATTGCAAACGAAGCGTTCGTCTGACACGAAAATTGAATAACGTAATTGGTAGAGGAGAAAATTCTCTACAACTTAGCTCCCTTATGTTTTTTTCATATCTCGTATCGTTTGAGACATATTTGCAAAATTAACGGAGATTGAACACCCTTCATTGAATTAACGAAAACCAGCCGTTCGGAGATGTCACGTGACATTCCTCGCCCAGAACTCTCTCTGGCATACGCCATCTTGCTTTGCGTATTTGATTATTTTCTTATTGTAACTTACACGTTGTCATTTCAAAGCAACTGCGCACTGAAGAATTAACAAAAACACATCGTTCTTCGTACGATAAATGATAATCTAGTGTCTACAAATGTCATATTAGCATCAGTTAACAACGGCCATCAATAGTATGAGATTGAAGGCCTCATCTTTCGATTGATAGCCGTAGCGTAGTAGGCAAGGCGTTGGATAATGACGCTAAGGTGGTTCAGAACCCGCCACTACCTACATTTGTTTTTCCTAAAAGGGTTTCAGACACTCTTATTAATTATTTTTTTATTATTTAGATTATTATTTTGGTCCAAAATGTTTGCAAAAACTTATAAAATTACAAATCTAAAGTGGGCCGTAAAACACGTCAGTGCGATTTTTTTTATTTCGATTCTTCATCCATTACCGAGGTCTAGTGGTTCAAACTGATCGTAAATCACAAAACCTTATGTCAGCCCTTTTTTGTTCTTTTAGTCGCAAGTATCAAAATAGCTAACCATAGCAAATTATTCATATATGTACAATACATCCTGTAGCCATTTATCTATAAACGGAATTTTTCCGTTTTCGAAATTCTTTCTCCGTTATCAAAGTACAACCGAAAAACCTTTATGTTCCGCTTGCAAAGTACGTATTGTGCTGAAAGAAGACGTTCAGGCCGCTCGAAAACATACCACCCGATTAGAAAAATTCTACTCGGCGAAAAATTTGATTTTTATACATCTTACAGACTGCGATCTTTGTTCGATGAAGGGGTGATTTTATTTTCGTTATTCGTCACAGTTAATGTGAAGCATCCAGTTAGTCAAGTGTTGCAACATATTTTAAAGATTTTGAAGAGCTAAAAACACATTGTGTAGACTATTCCAATGGTTGATTTTAGGTCTTACATAGCTGCGTATGAATTGTAGATACCATATAGACATTTTACTTAAAGTTGGGAGCAGAATGTTATCTTATTTGTTTCACGAGATATCGGCCCGTTCACGATAGCGCGCGATAACAGCATGTTTTGAAGAGTCGTCTCGTGGGCAGTAACAGGATATGATATCTCTACGTTGTTTAGATGATTCCGTTTTCGAAAATCTGCATTCGTTATCCCGATATGTAAGAAAAATCATATATTTTGGCATCAAAAGTACCAGTTGTGTAGCTTGACATGTCTACAGTTTTTATTCATCGCGAATCGTCACAGTTTTTACATGTTCTTTAGATAATTATCCCAGGAAGTCTTGAAAAATTTTCCTTAATACTATTTGTTACCGAAACCCGGTGTTTCCATGTTTCCGTACATATAGATGTAAAATATACACGGTGTATACGATCTGACGTGTAATTGTAGTTTTAACTAACGTAGAAATCAAACAGCAAGGGTTCTTGGATCGGAGGTCACGAAACTATGTATATACTCACCATTTCCTTACCAATAACATTAATAAAAGTCACAAATCTAGATAAATTTTGTCTGTAGTAGAAAAGTTTCAGTTTTACGTGTATTCCTCATAGATCGCGGTACATTGTGCCTTTGAGAAATATTTTGCATTTTCCACGGATATACACATAAAAATGTACAGTTATGACGATAAATCCGTTGAATATTGACAGTCATCGTCGTTGTATTGATAAACTTTGCAATTTAGTTGATGGGTATGCCCATAACGTATCACCGTAAATTGTGTCCGACAAAATTTATCTACGACGAGCGACCGATCCACAACTCTCCATGTTACATTCTTGTATCTACGATAATTTGTGTCCTCGGAAAAAATTAACGTTGGTATCTCCCTTGCATACTCCGACCATGGCTGAAAAAATGATCAACGAATATCTCTGTCATTCTTAGATAATTTGTAAAGTCTCCATTAAAACTATTGTAAATTTGAATTCTGCACTTCTTCTCCCCCTCGCTTTTCCCTTCGGCAAGTTTATTTCCTTCGCAGAGGCTTTCTATATACTCTTTCCACCTTTCAGCTTTCCCTTCTTTGCTGAGAACTGGTTTTCCATCTGTGTTCTTGATATTCATAGAGCTGTTTTTCTTATCTCCAAATATATGTTTTATTTTCCTGTAGGCTGTATCTATTTTACCCCTATTTATACATTCTTCTAAATCCTTGCATTTGCCTTCTACCCACCCCTTCTTAGCCATTTTACACTTCCTGTCAATCTCATTTCTTAGTCGTCTGTACTCCATTTTTCCTGTTTCATTTACTGCATTTTTATATTTTCTTCTTTGATCGATTAAATTTAGTATGTCCTGTGATATCCAAGGATTTTTTGTGGGTCTTGCCTTCCTACCTATTTTGTCCTCTGCTGCCTTCACTATATCATATCTAAATGCTACCAATTTCTCCCGTACTGTTCTATTTTCCCAGTTTCTGTCAATTGTTGCCTAAAGCTCCCTCTGAAATTATCAAGAACTTCAGGTTCCTTCAGTATATCCAGGTCCCATCTCTTTTATTTTCCTACCTATCTGCAGTTTTTTCAGTTTCAGCCTACAATTCATGACCAATAAGTTATGGTCAGAGTTTATATCTGCCCCTGGGTATGTCTTACAGTTTAAAAACTGGTTCAGGAATCTATGTCTTACCATTATAAAATCTATCTGGTATCTCCCGGTGTCTCCTGGTCTCTTCGACGTATACAACCTTCTTTCATGATTCTTAAACCAGGTGTTTGTTATAACTAAATTATGTTCCGTGCAAAATTCTACCAGGCGGCTTCCTCTTTCATTCCTTTTGACCAGATTCACCCACTATCTTCCATTTCCTTCCTTGTCCTACTACCGAATACCAGTCTCCCATAACAATTAAGTTTTCCTCTCCCTTAATTGTTTCAATAATTTCCTTTAGCTCCTCATATGTTTCTACGATCTCCTCATCATCGGCAGAGCTAGTTGGCATATAAACCTATACTGCTGTGGTCGGTGTTGGCTTCGTAACTGTCTTGACTATGATAATGCGATCACTGTGTTGCTCATAGTAGTTTACCCGCATTTCTATTTTCTTATTCATTATCAGACCTACTC
This sequence comes from Locusta migratoria, assembly GCA_026315105.1. Classification (NCBI taxonomy): domain Eukaryota; kingdom Metazoa; phylum Arthropoda; class Insecta; order Orthoptera; family Acrididae; genus Locusta; species Locusta migratoria. The sequence continues at coordinate 53,821,162 of CM048744.1, forward strand.
CTGTCACACCCCAACTGATTTTGTATTTATAATCCTGTACTCACCTTACCAGAAATCCTGTTCCTCTTTCCACTGAATTTCACTAGTCCCCACTATATCTGACTTCAACCTATCCATTTCTCTTTTTAAATTTTCTAACTTCCCTACCCGATTTAGGGATCTAACGTTCGAAGTAGCTGTGTGGCAAAGCCACATTAGCTGATGTTACAAGGCCAGCTCAGTCAATCATCCAGACTGTTGCCCCTGTAACTACTGAAAAGGCTGCTGCCCCTCTTCAGGAACCACACGTTTGTCTGGCCTCTCCCCAGATACCCCTCCGCTGTGGTTGCACGTACGGTACGGCTATCTGTATCGTTCAGGCACGCAAGCCACCCCACCTCGGCAATGTCTGTGGTTCATGGGAGTGGTAAACAGCACGATAATGCCACTCCACACATTATTGCACGTAAAATACAAAATTCACAAATGAGCATAACAGTGTACAAACATTTTTATAATAGGCAATTACTTACTACTTACTTTACGCCTTCAGCCCAATGGACCGCGCGCTGCTTTGAGAGACTGCCTCCACCTGAGCCTGTCTTCGGCTCTTTTCTGCTTTTCTTCCAGCAGTCCCGCTCTCTTTAAAGTCTTTGGCTACGCAGTCAATCTATCGAGTTTTAGGTCTTTCCACGGGCCTTATGTCGGTTGGCATGGTGTTGAGTACAGTTTTACGCCATCGATTGTCCCGAATTCGAGTAACATGCCCTGCCCACTGGAGTCGTCGCGTCTTCATTATAGCCACGATGTTCGGCTCTTTGTTAATATCATATAACTCTGTATTGTGACGTATTCACTCTCATTATCGCAAACTGGTCCAGAAATCTTTCGCAGGACTTTCCTTTCAAATATCATCAGCCTGTTCAGATATTGCTTGGCTGTACTCCAGGTGACACATCTATAGGCCTATAGTACTACTGGCCGAAGGATTATTTTGTAAATGTTTATTTTAAAATGTCTTGACAAACTTCTGGTTTTGAGGAGAGCATTAAGGCCGTGGTAACAACGATTACCTGCCTGTAGTTTTCCATGTATTTCTATTTTGCTGGATGGTTCATTTCTGAATACTGCGCCCAGATATTTGAACTCCCTGACTTGACGATAAGAACCTTCAGTTGTCTGTAAGGATGGAAGGTTCTTGAGTTCCATTCTCTCTACTGTGTAGAACTTTGTATTCCGTCTTGTCACGCTTGATTTGAAGTCCAGTTTTCCTCGCTGTTGTTTCTAGAATGTCCCCATTTCCCCTAATTCTTCTTGCGTCCCAGATAGTAGCACTAAATCGTCGGCATATGCGAGGTACTTGATGTTCACGTCCCCGGACTCCTCTGAGTTCATTAGATTTCTCGCATTACCTTTTCTAATGCCAGACTGAAAAGAACATGTGGTAGACCATCTCCCTGCCGTAGCCCAATTTTATTTTGAATGCTTCAGTTACTTTATTTCCAATTTTTACCTTTGCTGTAGTATCCATGCGGCAGTTCTTCGTGAGGCTTACTAGTTTCTTGGCAAAACCGAACTCTTAAAGACACCTCCGCATACTTTCCCGATGAATGCAATCATATACTTTTATGAAGTCGACGAAAATCATGTGTAATTCTTCAGCAAACTCCCACCTTTTATCTGCGATGTGGCGTAGGACAAATATTTGGTCTACAATGGATCTCCCGTGACGAAATCCTCCTCGATATTTTCCATTGATGGTGTCTGCAAACGGTTGGATTCGATCTATAAGACAGTTTGAGAAGATCTTATAACAAATGTTGAGCAGAGTGATACCACGGTAGTTTTTCCATGCAATTCGGTCATCCCATCTCTTTATAATTTGATATTCATTTGTCAGCATTTGCCCTCTGGCATTTTTTATGAATTTGTCACTGGGTTTATAGGTTTTCCTCAGATAGTTGACCTTTCTTCACCCTCCTTCCTTCCCTGGAAGTCTTCTTATGCATCTGTAATAACCCCACCCAGCTATTTAGCCGACCTGATGTACTGCCCACTTTGACTAGTTTATATCTAGATGAACTGCATTTAAAGCTATAGAGCGTAGTTTTCGTTTTCTCGGAACGTTCTGGATATTGCGCCTTAAGATTCCTGTATGATATGTGTAAGTATGCTACTAGCTTGCAAGATTAAGTCAGAACGGAATTTCAGAGAGCTGAATGTCCCCATGTGAGTGGAGCGTCAGTTGGAGGTGGACGGGCACGGAGTTGAAGACCGTGATGGCGGAGAGGGTAGGCCGGCTTTGCTGGTACCAGCACGTGGTATCTGCCAGTGGGTTGCAAGGGCGCGGTCGGGCCGTTATCAGCTGTGGCGGCAGGCGGCCACGTCGCGCTGGACCGAGTCAACACCGCCTAGAAGACAAGGCCTCACAACGGGCCGTGCCTACGTCACACGTAAAGGCCAGCTCTCTGGCTGTCTCCTGGCACACGCCCACGCCCACCGCCTCACCGGCCAGTCAGCTGGCGGCCGCGGCCTTTACGTGTGACGTAGGCACGGCCAGCTGAGAGGCCTTGTCTTCTAGGCGGTGTTGACTGAGCGCGGGCCGGACAAGTCAGGGTCCCCATCCTCCTTGCGTTTTGTCTCTTGTCGGGGGTATTGTTGGATTGCGGACCTGCTGTGCTTTGTATGTATGTCATCCTGGCTTTACGTAGAACCCGATGTGATTCGGAAGTGAATCTTCCACCGCTCATGCCTTACACTGACTTCCGTAATGTGTGGCGTGCTTCACCGTTGATGATTCGAGTGTTCTTTCTGGAACAAATATTATGCTCATTATCGTTATAATAATCTTTTAGTGAGTTAAACAGTAGTATCTGGTGATTTTACCCTTTCGCGTGGGTGCGGCTACTCAGTGTGCGGAAGTTCATTGTAGTATTTGGGCATTCTTGCGTGCGGCTCTCGAAAGAACAAATTATTTTTTGAGGTTGGTGACTGGGCGTCGTTGCTATTTGTTTTCTGTTGTACATATGGTATCGTGCTAGGTGGTAGATCTAAGGATCGTGTGTGTCCTCTTGCGATGTAATTCCTGTGTGTGTGTGTGTGTGTGTGTGTGTGTGTGTGTGTGTGGCTGCGGTGGAGTAGCCGAGCGGTGCAAGGCGCCTCGCTGCGGAGCGTGCGGTTGCTCGCTGTCGGAGGTTCGAGTCCTCCCTGGGGCATGGGTGAGTGTGTTTGTCCATAGATTAGTTTACTTTAGGTTAAGTAGTTTGTAAGCTACGGACTGATGACCACGCAGTTTGGTCCGATAGATTTACAATCATCTGAACATTTTGCTGTATTTGCCTGTCGATCTTACTGCTTATTATGTTGGTGATTTACAAACTTTGCAAAATGGTCATTATGTGATGCCATTTACCTTAGTGGCACCTCCGACTCTAGTGTTTTACGTAGGTTGGCACTTATTGACCGCTCTGTTCGAGCCTCTTTTACTTGTATTGGTATTATTAATTAAACGTTCCTATCTGTCTCCGGAACGGCATATTCTTTTGTCCGCCCAAAGAGATTGTTAATCTATGTCTAAACCTTGTTATTATTCAAGGATATACGCTGGTGTTACAAATTTTAAAAATTTGTAATGTAAATTGCTGCGTATTTGTATGATTTCTCAGATATACATTTGGTCGTGCCTCCCATTTTATATTTAAAACAACTAAAGTATGCGTTATGCTTATGCTGATCAAGCTTGGTTGGGATTGTAATATAAGGCTATGATATTGTCTATCAATGCCAGTCTGTAACTTAAATTCTGTAATTATTTGCCAAGGCATTAATTTTTATTAGTCTTGTAATTTGACTACTTCAAGTAATGACGGAGAGTGCCCTACATACTGCCTATTTGGAATTAATAAAACCTTACAAAGCTAAATACAAGGCGAACCCTTTCTTAATGCCTTTCCATTTTCCTTGTGCCGAGACTTGCAAGTTACATTCCTCTGTAATTTGGTGCAAAAACTACTTTTTTATGTTAATTATGTGGGAGTTTATAGCCGTTAAAAAGTTGCTCTACATATTTTTACGGTGGCCATATTGATGACGTCATAAACCCGATTCCACAGCCCGGATACTTTTTTGCATGACGTTACTGGACTATTGAAAAACAACAAAGCGTCTGGGGAAGATAGAATAATAGCTTGCTCTCTGGAAGGTGGGCAACGATGCTTTTATCACTATAACAACAAAACTATTTCAAGATGTTTGGAAAGAAGAAAAGATACCAGAGCATTGTTTAGTGGCATTCATACACTCAGTGCATAAAGGACGAAGAACAGATGAAAATAACTATCGAGGTATTATCACTCCTATCTGTTACGTACAAAATCTTTTCCAAAATACTTTTAAATAAGCTTGAGCCTAAATTTGGTTCAAAACTGTGAAAGAATATTACACCACACGAGCTAAGGAAATCTTCATAGTATCTTTTGTGAAAAGGCCTATGACTCAATAGACAGAGAAACACTAATTGAGGTATTGGGAGAAATGGAGTTGATAAAAAACCATTAAACTTGATCAAATTAATACAAACACTGTATCAAAAGCAAAATTTTAGGGAGGGATCAGCAAATCAGGAGAGGTCTAAGACGTGGTGATAGCCTTTCATCGATGCTGTTTAATATGGTTTTGGATAAGATAATGAAGACATTCTGGCAAGATAACAACTCTGCTGCTATAATTGGACCAAAGAAGAAAATCGTCAGTCCCAAATGTCTGGCATTTGCGGAAGTACCGTCTCCTTTAGATGAAAACTGAACAAGAAGATGTAACACAGTTCAGTCAACTCGAGGAAGCAACAGAGAAAATTGGATTCCAGATCCCCTCCCAGAAAACAGTAGTAATGGTGACCAAGAAAATTTACACGAAGAAAAATATGCCACACCGGAGCGGCATCATGCTACGGACGGGGCGGTCACTCCCGCCGGAGGTTCGCTTCCTCCCTCTGAAATTGTGTGTGTGTGTGTGTGTGTGTGTGTGTGTGTGTGTGTGTGTGTGTGTGTGTGTGTGTGTGTGTGTTTTGTTGTTGTTGTTGGTGTAAGTTTGTTTAAGTCGTTGGTAAGTCTAATAGCAGTTTCATCCAATAGGTTTACAAACATCTGAACATTTAAAGAAAACAGTGAAGATCCAGTATGGGCAGACAAAAGTCACAACACATTACAAACACCTTGGAGAGATTACCAGCAACAATGGATCCGATAAACCAACAATCGTAAAAATAGACTAAAATTGAAGAAATTAAATTTCATCACTGAACCCATCTACAACAAAAAGAACTTGTCCATCAACGCAAAAAGAAAGCACTATAATGCTATGATAAAGTCAGTGATACTTTATGGATTAGAAACTGCAACCTTAACAAGGCAGGAACGATTTCTGAGAAACGAAAGGAGGATATTACGAAGAATCTACGGTCAAAGAATAGTAGATGGAAACTACAGGTTTAGATCGAATTAGGAAATTTATGAGAAGCTAAAAGATCTTGAAACATCTATAAAGAAGAGATATCTACAGGCAGATGATAAAATTGAATTCTCAGAGAACAAATAAACAGTTTACCCGCATTCCTATTTTGTTATTCATTATCAGACTTCCTCATTTAATACCCCCAGCTGATTTTGTGTTAAAATCCTGTACTCACCTGACCAGAAATCCTGTTCCTCTTTCCACCGAACTTCACTAATCTCCAGTATATCTAACTCCAACCTATCCATTTCTCTATTTAAATTGTCTATCTTCCCTACCCGATTAAGGGATCTAACATTCCACGCTCCGATCCGTAGAATGCCAGTGTTGTCTTTCCTGATGACAACATCCTCCCAGAGATCCGAATGGGGGACTATTTTACCTCCAGAATATTTTACCTGAGAGGATGCTATCATCATATATTCATAAAGCAGAGCTGCATGTCCCTGGGAAAAGTAACGGCTGTAGTTTTGCTTTCAGCCGTTCGCAGTAACTGTGTGGCAAAGCCACATTAGTTGATGCTACAAGGCCATCTCAGTCAGTCCTCCAGACTGTTGCCCCTGTAACTACTGAAAAGGCTGCTGCACCTCTTCAGGAACCACACGTTTGTCTGGCCTCTCCAAAGATATCCCTCCTCTGTGTGTGGACACCGTAAATACGGGAAAGAAAATGTTTATTCGTCACTCGGGCCTCTTAGGTCTGTGTGTATAGTATAGAATTGTGCAAATGCTTGAAGAATCTCTTACATTTCCCATTCATAAAAATGGGAAGACTTTTTTAAGGGCTTTTATCCTTTGTTTCTACTGAAAATAATCACCCTTTCCTCTGATCTGATGTTGTCTTGAAGGAATCTACTGCCATCTCCTACATTTAATCGATCTACATGAAGAACAATTTGATAGGATTTCTTGGACACTTGATGGTTTCCCCGTCTTGACTCCACTGATGATGCATGTTTCACTTCATAGATCGTTAGTCGTCAGTGATACAAAATCATAACTTTATTTTGAAAATTTCCCAATTCAGTCATGTGTATCTCGAATAACTGCGTAGTTTTCTCACAAGCCCTCTATTGCTTATTCACATCTGCATCAGGTAGTCCACAGATATTTTCTGATTGTTTCAGCACTCCTCAGTTCTTCGAATGCCTTGTTTCCTTGCAAATTTAATGGCGTAAGCAGACCCACATAACAACACCTTATTTAGACTCTTAAGTTTACGATACGCGTAACCATTATAATAATCAAAAATCCTGCTCTTTGATTGTTGTAATAACTTCTATAGAGACGTCCCCACTTGGAACTTCGTAAGAAAATCTTGCATAAGGACTTGTGTGTCAACCATTGCGGCATTACACCTTCGTGGCAGGAAAAAACCGCTAGTGTCTGCACAGGAAGAGAGGCCGCCCAGGATCGGAGAAGAGGGGGAGACGATGCTGCCAACACTTCGGAGAAGATAAAGCAGCAAATGTGCGGAGTTGCAAGTGCCCGGACAGCTTGGAAGAGCAGTTACATGGACTGGATATGTCCTAAGTACACTCCTGGCCATTAAAATTGCTACATCAAGAAGATGACTTGCTACAGGCGCGAAATTTAACCGACAGGAAGAAAATGCTGTGATATGCAAATTATTAGCTTTTCAGAGCATTCACACAAGGCTGGCGCCGGTGGCGACACCTTAAACGTGCTAACATCAAAAAAGTTTCCAACCAATTTCTCATACACAAACAGCAGTTCACCTGCGTTGCCTGGTGAAACGTTGATGTGATGCCTCGTGTAAGGAGGAGAAATGCGTACCATCACGTTTCCAACTTTGACAAAGGTGGATCGTAGCCTATAGCGATTGCGGTTTATCGTATCGCTACTTTGCTGCTGGCGTTGCTCGCTTTACAATGACTGTTGGCGGAATATGGAATCGGTACCATCAGGAGGGCAACACGGAACGCCGTGTTGGATCCCAACGGCCTCGTATCACTAGCAGTCGAGATGACATGCATCTTATCCGCATGGCTGTAACAGATCGTGCAGCCACGTCTCGATCCCTGAGTCAACAGATGGGGACGTTTGCAAGACATCAACCATCTGCATGAACAGTTCGACGACGTTTGCAGCAGTATGGACTATCAGCTCAGAGACTATGGCTGCGGTTACCCTAGACGCTGCATCACAGACAGGAGCGCCTGCGATGGTGTACGCAACGACCAACCTGGGTGCACGAATGGCAAAACGTCATTTTTTCGGATGAATCCAGGTTCTATGTACAACATCATGATGGTCGCATCCGTGTTTGGTGACATCGCGCTGAACGGACATTGAGTGTGTATTCGTCATCGCCATTCTGCCGTATCACCCGGCGTGATGGTATGGGGTGCCATAGGTTACACGTCTCGGTATCCTCTTGTTCGCTTCGACGGTACTTTGAACAGTGGCCGTTACATTTCAGATGTGTTACCACCCATGGCTCTATCCTTTATTCGATCCCTGCGAAACCCCACATTTCAGCAGAATAATGCACGGCGGCATGTTGCAGGTTCTGTACGGGCCTTTCTGGATACGGGAAATGTTCGACTGTTGCCCTGGACAGCACATTCTCCAGATCTCTCACCGACTGAAAACGTCTGGTCAATGGTGGCCGAGCAACTGGCTCGTCGCAGTAAGCCAGTCACTACTCTTGATGAACTGTGGTATCGTCTTGAAGCTGCATGGGCATCTGTACCTGTACACGCCATCCAAGCTCTGTTTGACTCAATGCCGAGGCGTATCAAGGCCATTATTACGGCCAGAGGTGGTTGTCCTTGGAACTGTAATGTATTCACATGTCAGTACTAGTATAGTATATTTGTCCAATGAATACATGTGTATCATCTGAATTTATTCTTGGTGTAGCAATTTTAATGGCCAGTAGTGTATAAGATAAAAGTGTAACAAGCGTGATGGACAGCAGGAAAAAAACTAGTGAGAAAATAATAGATAAATAAATAAATCATGCGATCCTGAGGGAATTTCACTGCAATGGTCTACATAGGCACTAAGAAAAGAAAAAAGAACAGCGAGTAATCAATAAAGGATAAATAACGCAGACTGCCAATAGTATAATTAGTGGTTCTGAAATAGAGAAAACACAAAAGTTACAATCTGTTATAAAGCTGTTTGTATGAACTGTAGCATCTTACAGGAGTGAAACGTGGGCAAAACGTAGATCACATAAGAACAAAGCTTATAAATGTGCATATACGCCAGAATGTTCAGAATCTGGTGGGTATATCGAATAAATTATTACAACTTACTGATTCTATTCGCGAAAAAATGTGGCAAAACTTGAGTAAAAGAAGGGCCCAATTGATAGGACACCCCGTAAGGCACCCAGAAATCGTCAGGTCGTAAGGAAGCGTGGTAGGGATAGAAAATGGGAGGGGCTGAGAAAACACACGCAGGTGTCAGGCAGCAGCGGGGACGTATAGAGCCTTAGATGTGCACAACACTGCAGCAACATCGTACACTCGTGCCCAGAGTGAAACAGAACACCTTGAAAGATTTGAGGTATATGCTCAGCATATGTGCATTAGTACGCTCTGCAGAAATGGTTACCATTTGAACCATGTCGGTTAGCGGATTCGGTGTGTACTTAGAAATCGGTGAGCAACACTACCTACCGGTAAAGTGATAGACGGCTCACGTTTGTGCTATAAACGTGAGCAGACGAACAAGATGCTTCGCGGAAATATGCGCAAACCGTAGCGTCAAAGCAGTACGATTGACAGAGGCCCATTATTAGCATGAGACAATATGATGCTTCTATCTCGGAAAATGATGTTTGAATAGGACGAAGTGTCTCGGCATTCAAACACTTGTGTGTAGAGCGGTTCACGAAACGCCCCAGAACACAAGATGAGTCAGATCGGACCATCCAGACCAGCCCTCGAGAAGTTCCAAATCTCATCCTAATGCAGTTGTACGACAGATATGGGTCCTCCTCGTATCTGGTGCTACAGTGGAACAATGTAACACATGAAACTGTTTCATATCAGCGCACACTCCGCTGCAGAGTGTAAGTTTCATTCTGGTAACATCCCTTAGGCTGTGGCTAAGCCATGTCTCCAGGAGTGCTAGTTCTGCAACTTTCGCAGATCTTCTGTGAAGTTTGGAAAGTAGGAGGCGAGGTACTGACGGAAGTGAAGTTGTGAGGACGCCCGTGAAGCGTGCGGGGATAGCTCAGCAGTAGAGCGCTTGTCCGCGAAAGGCAAAAGTCCTAGGTTCGTCCCAGGCTCCTGCCTTTGACAAATGTGCAGAAACAGGCAATGCTGTATGGAGCGGCACTGGGGACGGGACTGGAATCTCTGGTTTCCGACAAAAACAGATTCTGTTTGTTTAAAAATGATGGTGTACCACAGAGGGGACGATTGGCATAACAATGACTGCAATCGTACCAGACACACATTATCTACATAGGTGACTGTGGCGTTGCCAGGAAAAATTCTCTTGTTTCTCCATTGAAACGTGATGTGCTTCATACTTCGCCTCATGACACCACAGTCGCAGCAGGATGATCACTTTTTCCTCCATTCATACAGCAGATCTGCACACACACCACGATTCGTCCGGATCATGTTTAACTTGGACCATACTTTGGATTGGATTGGGTTGTTTGGTTGGGATAGGGGGTCTAAACTGCTAAGGTTATCAGTACCCCGGTGGAGAGAGGAAGGAGTGAGGATAGGAAAGGAGGGGAGGGGGAAAGGAAATGCAGTCCGGTAAGTAAAAGGAGGACTGCATTAGCTCGGGGCCTCGTGCTCGCCGCGCACGTACGAAAGAACCGTGAGCCCCCTGGTAGAGGAGGGCTATACTTTCCGACGTTGTACAAAGCCAGGTACCTTCCGAGTAATGCATGGCATTATCTAAGCATTCTGCTAGAGCAAATTGTCTCCATTCATCAGAACATCTCTGTCAGGTTGAAATTGTTGGCTAAAAGGTTATCCTCCATACAGATGGCTCGACGTCTTGACTTAACCCTTTAACGTATGATTTTTTAATTGAATCTATAAAAACTACCACGATTAATGTATAGTGCATATATACTGAAAAAATCATAAAAATTATTATGCACTACTTGCAACGAAAAGTTTATAGGTGGTCAGCTATACACTGTTTTCATAATGTACATGATGCAGTAAATGTCATTATTAACCCTCTAATCTTCCCAGAAAATAACTCATAATGCAACTGTAGTATGTGATTAACTATTTTTACATGGCAAAGGAAGAATACTATAGTAGACAAACTCACATATTAGGAGTAACTCAATGTAGCTAACTGCCGAACTGATTCAGTAGCACTCTGCAATTTATAATTTCAAGGACGAGCTACTTGCTTGTGTAACCCTATGTAGAGAAGCAGCTAGAAATTGATTTGTGGTAAAATGTTAATCAGTTTGAGAGAAAATCGAAAAAATAAGGTATTTAGCTGATCAGCTACACTATGTATTAAAGGGTTAAGTCTGTCTATATGCAGGTGGAGAATATCCTCATTAATGGGCAATCTTTGATTATTCTGGATCTTATTGTATTCATTCATCAGAACAACGCATCTACGAAGTAGTACGCGCAACCATTGAATTCGAGTTGATCTGATCGTGCCTGTGATTAGTCTCATTGGGTCATTTAATTTAACGTCTATTCACAAAAGGACTCTTCATTCAGACGGGGGCACAAATCTTCCGTAAACTAAACTTAGAGCTGAGCAGCGTACAGTAATTGCACTTGCACCCCAAGAAGAACTACACAGTTTTACAATTATGTTGTTAGGTCTCTGAATATTGGCAGAACTCTTTCTCAGAAGTTCTCGGAATGACAGTGTTCTGTCAGACTATCCTAGTTATCTCCCGGCTATTTTTTGTGAAAATGAAACAAGTGCAACCCTGTGACCCAGCCCCAATCGCCACAGATGAGCTTTGGACCCAGGTGAGTGCAGCGTGGATAGCAATACCACAGGACGCTATTCGCGCGTCATACGCGTCGATGCCATGAAGGATGCAACAAGAGATCAGCGCCCAGTGCGGACCTTTGCCTACACGATACACGCTGCGCCGAGGTGGCTGGAATGGAAATCATTTCTTCATAACATACTAATACACACGCAGTTTGATTATGGACTTCCTATCTTGAATCTTTCAAGGTGTTTTGTATTTTCGAAACTTGAGTGTACTTTAATTTACTCCAACTGTTTTGTGTTCTAAAAAGATTTTTGCTGTTTGCAGCTGAAAATTTGTTGTGAGACCAAGTCATTTTGCTAGATATATGTAGGCTATTTGCAAAAACAGTTATTATATGTAAACTGAGGTGATTATGAATCCTGAAAACACACCTTTGCATGGGCGACGTAACTTCCAGAAACAGTGCTTATTGTAATGATTGTCGTTGCTCTTATAGCAGAGAGAGAGTGAGTTATGTCACACATGTCTACACGGTTCTAAATGTTACGCAAGTCGCCTTGAACATGCCCTTTGTGTACAAGGCTTGCTGTTTACCAACAGACCACAGGCATGCATACATTAAGATAACACCGATACTCTAAACACTGCCGCAGCGCAATGTTGCTAATGTGGGCTTGAGGCTGACTGCACCCAGTTTTTTTAATTATGATAAAAAATTCAGCTTGGTATGAAATAAAATATTTGTTGAGCATGTAGCGCGCACGTGCCAGGCCTTTTTATGTATTTTGACTGTAAAATTTTTTATGCGCTGTATGAGTTCTCTGGAATCGAAACTGCACTGAAGATGTGAAACCTTAACTTTTCCCGCGTAATGAATGTTCAAACAACTTACGGGTATGCTGTCGGACGATGTCATCGACAACCACCGATATTTCGACAGAAGGACACCATTCTCAAGGCACAACTGCACTCAAGGAAGCAATGTGCAAGCGTATTAAATACCTAGACTTGCAAAGGCTAAACAAGATGATGTGTTGGTCAGAAGGAAGGTTGATGGTACATTGGGACATTCTATTTATAGGAAACCTACTCACACTGATTTGTATCTGCGAGCTGATAGTTGCAACCATCCAAATCTGCGTGAAGGAGTGCTTCGTACCTTGGTTCACAGGGCCCATGTCATTTCAGACTCTGAGAGTTTGTCAGCTGAGTTGTCCCATCTTGAGGTGACCTTTCGTCAGTATGGTTGTAGTGAGGGACAGATGAAACGTGCATTGCGCTATCAGCCTTCTGTGCAACGGGTGAGTGACGATAGTAATGAAGTGGCTCATAAATCTATGGCCTTTTTGCCTTACTCAGGAAGCATTTCCAGAAAGATTGGTCGTATTTTGCGGAAATATAATGTGAAATGTGTTTTTCCATCACCTTCGAAGATAAAGGCCATTTTGCGGTCCGTGAAGTATGATCTTGGTTAGCGTAAGGCAGGTGTATATCGTATTCCTTGCAGTTGTGGCTTGTCATATATTGGTCAGACAATCAGGTATATTGATCACAAACGTTACATACAATTACAACAGCCAAACAAATCCGCTGTTGCAGAACACTGTCTTGGCGCCGGTCATCCTATGGAATACAACAACACGGAGATTGTGGCATGCACTTCGACCTACTGGGATAGTGTTATTAAGAAATCTGTTGAAATTAAACTAGCGAGCGACCTTATAAACAGAGATGTTGGTTTTTGTTTAAATTCTGCTTGGAATCCGGCACTGTCTCTCGTCAAAAAACAGAGGGACAGAATGCTGCCTCACCTTTTGATTAAGTCACTGTCGATATTTTTGATGTTTGGTCATCTTTGGTTGTGTTGACTCTGCAGTGACTTGTACTGTGTGTGGTATCTTCCTTGTTTACCCTTTGCAAAGCGAGATATTAAATACGCTTGCACATTGCTTCCTTGAGTGCTGTTGTGCCTTGTCGAAATAAAGGCGGTTGTCGACGACGTCACCCGACAGCATACCCGTAAATTGTTTGAACATGCACTGAAGATGTTCGTTCATTGAATGAAATTTATATGCGATATTTTAAAATAAATATTTTACATCATACCACCGATCGGATATTTTTTGTTGTTATTATAATATTGCAGTGGTTGGGCACACAGCTGATTATGGAGTTGTCATACTTTTTTTTTTTGAGTCATCAATCTTATCAATGGTTTGATAGGACCATCAACGAATTCCTCTCCTGCGGCAGCCTTTACATTTCAAAGTAGCTTATGTTCTGAATCGCTCATCGTGGGTTATTTTGCTTCCAAGAAAGTCGACTTCCTTAACTTCATATACGACGTGATCATAAATTTTGATGTTAAGTTTCTCGCTATTTTCATATCTGCTGCTACTAATTAGTTCTGTCTTTTTGAGGTTTACTCTCAATCTATATTCTGCACTCATTGCATTCAATAGACCCTGTAATGCTTCCTCACTGAAGATAGCCATGTCAACTGCGACCCTTAACAGTGATGTCCTTTCACGATCAATTTCATTCCACTCCTGCCTTCACACCCTTTTAAGTCCCAACACTTGGTTCTGATTTCGGAGTCTCTTCCTGTCGCGTAAAGATAACTGCTCGGACTTGGTTATAGTGTTAACTAACTGGAAGTTGGCCAAGTGATATGTATGTAAAGTGTTTGTTCGACAAATGACAAATAGGGACGCTGAAGCCAATACTCACTCAACCCAACAGGTTTCTTATCTTCCACAGCGCAGGCTCCAAACCCCCTTCCAGCTAAAAATACTGTGAAGACCCTCCTCACCCACTACTCGAACCATATGTGTGTAATTTCAATGACAACGAAATTTATTGTCTTCTGTTAATACAACTTTCCTGTAAAAAAATCTATATAAATAAAAATTGCTAAGCGTAAAACTCGAGAATGGCTTCACCAGTTTGGCTGATCTTTTCTTTGTTCTGTTCGTAATTCTCAGGACAAGGTTTGTATGAAAGAAAATTTTTGGAAAATCTACCGGAAAATATCAGATTTTGAGAAAAACTGAAAGTACGCTTCCATCTCGGGCCATTTTCTAGATTCTTCAACATTGAGCTTATTTGTTCGTCACTCGCTTAGCGACCAAATAAGCTGTAACGCAGCAAACAAATCCGCCAACGAGGTTCGAATAAAGGGAGATGGCGTTATGCACTCAGCTTAAAACAGCCAGACAGATTTAACATGAAATGTTGTTTCTTTATAAGCCTATTGCGTGATCGTAGAGTCTATGAGACCGACGAAGTTCGTACACGCGCTTGGAGGTAAATCGAGAAAGAAATTCTGAAGCGCTATCCGTAATGACTCTAGAACAACGGGTACAGTCGAGTTCGACTCGCTCAGTTTCAGTTTACGCACAAAATAATTTGGATCGTCGACAAAACAGACGGCAACATGTGATGATTAGAACTGAACGTTTGGCGTTCACATACGATCCAGTAGTCGATTACGCACCGGTTGCATCAGTTGGCTTCGGAACAATGAACAATGTTTGTCAATAACGTTTCTCCATTTGATGTATCCCTCCATTTTGACTTCTATTCCCAATCAAGGTCCCGATTGAAATAACAATAAATAACACCAGAGAGAGGGGGAGGAGAAGATACAAATGGGAGAATGGAATGGATTTAAAAATGGGGGGTGATATAAACGCAGAGAGGAGGGGGGAGGAGATGGATATGGTGTGGGGTAAGAGGGAGTGGTGTGAAGGTGATAGAAAAAGATACGGGGAGCAGGAGATGGCGAAATAGAGGAGGGACGAAGGGAACAAGAGAAGATATTGCGGTATATATCCCTTACACATTATGTTACGAAATGTCAACAAACCGTGACTTTGTAACGGCACACGGCTAGCAGTGAAAAAAATTACTGAACAATGTGATCGAAGCAACCATTCTGAAGGGAAAATATAATGGTGTTGATATTTCGCATCCCAATGGTACCAACTAACGTACCGTTTGAATTTAAACGACTACAATTTCCAGTGCTGCTTGCTTTCGCCATGACCATAAATAAATGACAGGGTCAGTCGTTGAGTGTTTGCAGCGTCAATCTGGAAAAGCCATGCTTCTCTCATTAACTTTTGTGTGTTGCCTGCTCTCGCGTCGGAAAACCGACAGATTTATTTATTTACACGCCAGACAGTCAAACAAAAAATATCGTGTACCATAAGGCATTACAATGAAAATACCACAGTAATACTACTACTACTAAAGTCTGGCAATGTACAAAATAGAAAACTTATATTTGTAAGCAATTGTTGTTTATTATGGGAAAAATTGCTATGAATAAAGTGATCACTCTTTAAATATGTTTTATTACTGCGAAGGGCCAATAACTTTTGACATAACGAAGTCTGTTGGGGAAGACCTATTAACATAAGAAATCAATGTAGTGTTATTTTACAGAAAAAAATAGAACAGAACAACGTCTGTAATAAATTGTATTGCACATTATAAGAAATATTTTAGTACTTTTTTCTGAATGTAACACATCCTATTTTACATGAATTCCGATGGAAAAATGTATTTCGTATAATGAGGTTTCGCACTGCAGTTAAGCTCAGAAGCAACTCCTGCTCGTTGAGCAAGGTCGCACTGTAAAGTCAGTTTATAAATAATGAATTTCTCAAGATTACTTATTGTATCTTGTATATTTAGCTACCGCCTGATTCCTGAAAACAACAGACCTGTCTTTCACTCATTGTTAACACGGTGTATTTATTATAAATCAATATTTGTTCTATGATGATCAACAAGGAGTCGGGTAATCTTCTAATATATAAAGCAGAGTGTCCGTATATTTGTACGTGTTGCATACAAATCTACAGTTTTGTTCCAATCTTTATGAAATTTTGTACACGTAAGCTTCAATCCATGAGGACGGTCGCTGTAAGTGTAAGAATCACATACGATATATAGTTCACGAGATATGACGTTATAAACAATGAAATGTGCCTAAAACTGCTACATTTAGTGACAATGCTGCTCAATTTCTCCTAAACCACAGGACCGATTTCAACCAAATTTGGTACACATATTCCTTACGTGAGATAACAATTGCCGTGCGAGTACGAACCACATATGACTCACGGTTCAGGAGATATAACGTCGTAAACAATACGAATCGCAGAAAACTGCTACATAATGCGGCGAGACTTTATAAATACGCTATATGAGAATAAGAGTACTTAACGACTTGCAACAAGCTTTAGACATAATTTCAAACCTTTATTAAACTTTTTCACGCTGACACCCATAGCAAAATGATGAAAGGAAAAAAGTTTCTTGCTTACTACTTTTCCGCTGTTTATGGAGTAAACTACGGCATTCGGTATGACGTTACAATTTATAATTTGTACACTACAAATTGTAGCCACAGGAAATTTTACAGACAGTATACACACGTATAGTTGAATGTACTATCTAAATTGCATCACAGTACGACACATAATTCATGAGATATCAGCACATAAATAGTAACGTTCCGCTGTTCATGAACTAAAACTACGGCATTCGGATGACGTTACAATTTATAATTCATACACTTCAAACTGTAGCCGCAGGAAACTTCATAGACAGTGTACACGCATATACTTGAGTGTACCTTCTAAATTGTATGACAGTACGAGACGTAGTTCACAAGATATGAGCACATAAACAATAACGTTCATGGAAAACCGCCCCATTACGCACCAAGTTTTAATGTATTACTTCTTCACTACTAATTGTATTCCCAAGAGATTATACATACAACCCTTATACAAATGAATATACATCCGAAAAATGGCAGAAATAAATAAATACCCGGGAAACGCCGGGTTGTCAGCTAGTTTTAATATTAAAATACATTTCAGTTTTCAAAAAATGTTAAAATGTTTGCAAACCTTATGGGACTTAACTGCGGGATCATCAGTGCCTAAACTTACCCACTACTTATGAACTAGCTTATACTAAAGACGGCACAAACATCCGTGCCTGAGGGGGATTCGAACCCTCGACGGGGAACGGCCTCGCGCATCGTAGCACAGCGCCTCAACGCGCTCGGCCGCTCCGCCGCGGTCATTTCAGTTTTCTTAGGCATGTGTTTTTGCAGTAGAGAACCCTTAGCATTCAGACTTGCACTGGTCTGGTTGTTTTGTAGTGTAGCTACCTCCTGCTGTGGCTGCGGAACTTCGAATATGACTTTGCGACCCCTGTGGGTTGCGACCCCTAGAGCATAGGCTCCCAACATTTTCTGCCTCGTTGTCCCTAAGACTAATTAGAGAAACTCCTTACATAAGGTACATTTTTACAATTCCAATATATCAAAGCAACAATTATATTCTTAGAGAAGGTTGGAACTGTTATTGGCAGCCGAACGTTCTTTTAATGTTTGGTTTAGTTTTGCTTAAGGGAATCTCAAGTCATGTTTCATATTGAGACGGTTTCTGGTCTTCAATTTTATTGCCAATTACGTCGAGAAACCACTCCCACATATGTAACTGGTACCTATGATCTTAACGTTCTTACAACTCTATTTGCTTTAATAGGATGTTCTGCCCCTACTTTTCGCCAAAATTTACCACGTTCATGATTTTGAAATTACATTTTGTACGTGTTATCTTCGTCTTTGAAATTTTCTTCTTCAAAAGAAAATGGTCTCAATATCCAGCAGTTGAGACAACGATTATCCATGTCTGAGAAATATTGCCTCATTGAATTTATAACTGCAGACATGCTAAGCAATGGAAGTTTCAAACACGATTCTTTTAGAATGAAATTTTCACTCTGCAGCGGAGTGTGCGCTGATATGAAACTTCCTGGCAGATTAAAATTGTGCGCCGGACCCGGGACTCGAAGCTGGGACCTTTGCCTTTCGCGGGCAAGCGCCCTACCGACTATGCTATCCTGACACGACTCACGATGCCGCCTCACAACTTTACTTCTGCCAGTACCTCGCCTCCTACTTTCCAAACTTCACAGAAGCTGTCCTGCGAACCATGCAAGACTAGCACTCCTGGAAGAAATGATATGCTGGAGACGAAGCCACAGCCTAAGGGATGATTCCAGAATGAAACTTTAACTCTGCAGCAGAGTCTCCCGGTTCCGGCACACAATTTAAATCTGCCGAGAAGTTTCATATCAGCGCACACTCCGCTGCAGAGTGAAAGTTTCATTCTGGAAACATCCCTTAGGCTGTGGCTAAGCCATGTCTCCACCATATCCTTTCTTCCAGGAGTGCTAGTCTTGCAAGTTTCGCAGGAGAGCTTCTGTGAAGTTTGGAAAGTAGGAGGCGAGGTACTGGCCGAAGTAAAGTTGTGAAGCGGCATCGTGAGTCGTGTCGGGATAGCACAGTCGGTAGTGTGCTTGCTCGCGAAAGGCGTAGGTCCCACGTTCGAGTCCCGTTTCCGGCACACAATTTTAATCTGCCAAGAAGTTTCACGATTCTTTTAGTAACCTCATTTACGAATTTATCACACATTTTGTAAACATCGCTAGAGCTCTGACTTGAACCCTGCGTTGGTACCAATTTACGGACGAAACTTGCAATTCTGCGCTGTCAAAATAATTGTCTTATTTCCGAGCAGCGAAAAAAAAAAAAAGGTTTTTATTTTATTTTATTTTTGTTTCTATTTTCGTGTTTCTTGATTTTCAATACAGAGTCCATTTCTTCATGTAATTCATAAACTCTATTTTAAGTCTTTTCTCGCGATAACCGGCGTACATCTATGTGGTGCAAAAGTGTACTAAATTTAACACCAACTTCATTGCATGAAACTTGAAATAATCCGGAGTTCGTAGCACTGCCAGAAATAAAATCCACTATTTTATTACGTAATCCATCGCACTTTGCATATCTGGAGGAAGACTCTTGACACCCTGAGCGTAACGATGTTTGAGGCAATGATAAGGTAGAGTGTGATGTTCGTCTTGTTTCACGAGTGCCTGAATTTCCACCATTGAATGTGCTCCGTCTGCACAAATAACAACCAGTTTTGACCAGTCAAGTTCGTTTTCCTCGGTAACTGTTTCGATGTTAACAAGTTTCTCTTTTTCAGAAACACTTTGCTTCCCATTGCCATTCTGAAGGAATGAAGGAAGGAAGGAAGCTTAGGGTTTAACGTCCCGCCGACAGCTTGGTCATTAGAGACGGAGCTAATGCTCAGAGTTTTGGGAAAGGATGGGGGAAGGAAATCGGGCGTGCCCTCTGAAAGGAGCCATCCCGGCATTTGCCTGGAGTGATTTAGGGAAATCACGGAAAACCTTCCGAATGCCATTCTGAGACGCGGTGGAATGGCCGAGGACTCTTAAGGCGCTTTACTGCGGAGTTCGCGGTTGCTCCCTTGGCCCTGTGAAGTTTGGAAAGTAGGAAGCGAGGTACTGGCGGAAGTAAAGTTGTGAGGAGGCATCGTGAGTCGTGTCGGGATAGCACAGTCGGTAGTGCGGTTGCCCGCGAAAGGCAAAGGTCCCAGGTTCGAGTCCCGGTTCCGACACACAATTTTAATCTGCCAGGAAGTTTCAGCAAAGTTATTATTTATACGCCATCAACTTTAATTCCTTCTCCAAATTTCTCCTTGCTTTCCTTCACAGCTTGCGGAATGTAAAGATTTAACAAAATTTGGAAAAGGCTCCAACCCCGTCTGGTATCTGGTTTATGTACAAGTTGTAAATAACCTTCCGTTCCTTTCTGACTTCATAATTTGAAAGAGTGTATTCCAGTCAATATTGTCAAAAGCTTTCTCCATCTCTTCAAAAACTAGATGTGTAGATTTGACTTTCCTTAATCCACTTTTAAGTCGTAATGTGAATATTGCCTCTTGTGTTCCTAGTTTTCTCCTAAATCCAAACTGATCTTCCCAGAGGTTGGCTTCTACCAGATTTTCTATTCTTCTGTAAATAATTCGTGTTAGAATTTTGCAACCATGATTTATGAAACTGGCGATTCTGTAATTTTTCCAACTGTCTGTGCCCGACTTGTTTGGAAATGACATTATAACATTTTTCCTAAAATCTGAAGGTATTTCACCTGTCTCATATTTCTTGCTCACAAGGTAGAATAGTTTTATCATGGCTGGCTGACCTAGAGTCTTCAGTAACTCTGAGGAAATGTCGTCTACTCCAAGGGCCATGTTTCGAGTTAGGTCTTGAGAGCTCTGTCAAATTCTTCTCTCATTAATGTATTTTCTGTTTTATTTTCATCTACTTGCACTTCCTTTAATATCGTCTCGAAGTTCATTGCATTTGTAGAGGCACTCTATATATACTTTCCACCTTTCAGTGTTCCTTTCTTTGCTCAGAATTGGTTTTCCATCTGAGTTCTTTATATCATACGGCTGCCTTTCTTGTCTCTAAATGTCTCTTTTATTTTACTGTAGGCGGTATCTATACTTCCCTTAGTTATACATTGTTCTACAGACTTGCATTTGCCCTGTACCCACTTCTGCTTAGCCTTTTCTGCACCTCCTTTCAATCTCATTTCTTAGTCGCATGTTCTTCATTTTACTTGCTTCATTTACTACATTTTCATATAATATCATTTCATCAATTAAATTCTGTAGGCTATATCGAGTGATATCCAAGGATTCCCTGTAGACCTTATCTTTCTACCTACGTGGTTCTCTGCTGTCTTCATTATTTCATCTACCAAAGCTACTTATTCATCTTATACGGTGTTTCTCTACCTCATTTCTCTCAATTGTTGCTTAAAGCCCCCCTCCCCCTTTTTTTCAATTTCAGTCTACAATTCATAATCTGTAAGACATGATTAGAGTCTATATCTGACCATGGATTTGTCCTACAGTTTATAAATTCGTTCGGAAATCTTTGCCTTGCGATTATCTACAACTACAACCATACTCCGCAGGCCACACGACGGTGTGTGGCGGAGGGTACCTTGAGTACTATTATCGTTTTTCCCTCCTATTCCAGTCACGTATTGTTCGCGGAAAGAAGGATTGTCGGTATGTCTCTGTCTGGGCTCTAATCTCTGATTTTATCCTCATGATCTCTTCGAGAGATATACGTAGGAGGGAGCAATATACTGCTAGACTCCTCAGTAAAAGTATGTTCTCGAAACTTCGACAAAAGTCCGTACCGAGCGACAGAGCGTCTCTCCTGCAGTCTTCCACTGGAGTTTATCGATCATCTCCGTAACGCTTTCTCGAGTACCAAATGATCTTGTAATGAAGCGCGCTGCTCTCCGTTGGATCTTCTCCACTTCCTCTATCAATCCCACCTGGTACGGATCCCACACCGGTGAGCAGTATTCAAGCTGTGGGCGAACAAGTGTACTGTAACCTACTTCCTTTGTTTTCGGACTGCATTTGCTTAGAATTCTCCCAATGAATCTAAGTCTGACATATGCTTTACCGACGATTGATTTTATATGGTCGTTCCATTTTAAATCCCTCCTAATGACTACTCCCAGATAATTTATGGAATTAACTGCTTCCAGTTGTTGACCTGCTATAGTGTAGCTAAATGATAAAGGATCTTTCTTTTGTGTATTCGCAGCACATTACACTTGTCTACACTGAGCTTTAATTGCCATTCCCTGCACCAGCGTTAATTCGATGCAGATCCTCCTGGTACCTTCCAGTGTCTCTTGGTATCTTCCACGTATAGAACTATCTTTATTGATTCTTGAAGCAATTTTTTGTAATGATTAAATTATGTTATGCTCAAAGTTCTACCACGCGGATTCTATTTACATTCCTTTTCCCTAGTCCATATTCACCAAGGATTTTGCTTTCCATTCCTCTTCTTACCATTGCGCTGCAGTCCCCCCAATACAATCAAGTTTTCCTCTCCCTTAACTGCCTGAAAAATGTTCAAATGTTTGTAAATCTATCGGACCAAACTGCGTGGTCATCAGTCCGTAGCTTACAAACTACTTAAACCTAGGTAAACTAACCTAAGGACAACACACACGCACCCATGCCCCAGGGAGGACTCGAACCTCCACGGCGAGCAATCGCGCGCTCCGCAGCGAGGCGCGTTAGACCACTCGGCTACTCCACGGCGGCCTTAACTGTCTGGATTATTTCGTTTAACTCATATATTTCTTCAATCTCCTCATCATCGGCAGAACTAGTTCGCATATAAACTTGCATTTCTGTTGTCTGTGTTGCCTTCGTATCTATCTTGACTACGATAATGCGATCACTGCGATGTTCACAGCAGTTTACCCACATTCCTTATGTCTTATTCATTATTAGACTTACGCCTGCAATAATCCCAACTGAAACTGTATTTATAGCCTCACACTCAACTGATAAAAAGTCCTGTTCATCATTCCAATAAATTTCACTAATCCCCACTATATCTAACGTCAACCAATGCATTTCCCTTTATAAATTTTCTAACCTACCTTGCCGATTAGTGATCCGCAGACTGCCAATGTTATCTTTTCTGATGACGACGTCCTCCTGAGTAGTCATCGTTCGGGTATCCGAATGGGAGATTATTTTACCTCCGGACTATTTTACCAGAGAGGATAATAATAATAATATGAATGAAAGGGTATATGAATCACATACTCATAAAGTAGAGCTGCACGTCCTCGGGAAAAGTAACGGCTATAGTTTCCCCTTGCTTTCAGCCGTTCGCAGTAACTGCTTGTCAAAGTCAATTTGGCTGAGCTACAAGGCCAGCTCTGTCAGTCATCCAGAATGTTGCCCCTGCAACTCCTGAAAAGGCTGCTGCCTCTCTTCGGGAACCACGCGTTTGTCTGGCCTTCTCCACAGATACCCCTCCGCTGTGGTTGCACCTACGGTACGGCTATCTGCATCGTTGAGACTGCGAGGCCACCCCACCTCAGCCGTATCTATCGTTCATGGGTGTAAAAATTAAAAATATATAAATAAATTTTAAAAAGTGCTCAATTTTTTATTATCAGTGGTATCAACCAACACATTAAAGGTTATTTGCTTTATTAGCACAATTTGAGGTCTCTAGAGGCTAAGAGTAAGAATATTGCTGTGCTGAGTGAGCATTGGCCTGAACTTGCTATTTGACGACCGAGCTCTGTGGCAACATATGGCCACCTCCCAGCTAGCACAGTGAACACGTCAGAATCGTCACTTTTCGCTACAGCGAAAGTCTCCGAGATCAGAACGAAGTACTGGGGTTTAAAAGGATGTAAGACAGGATGCAGTGTTTCGCCCCTGCTAGTCAGTATATTTATCCAATAAGCAATGACGGAAATAAAAGAAAGGTTCGAGAATGAGATAAAATGGAGGGTGAAAGGATATCAGAAATACGATTCGCTGACGACTTTGATATACTCAGTGAAAATTAAAAAGAATTACAGTATCTGTTGAATGGAATGAATAGTCTACTGAGTACAGAATATGGAGTGATAGTTAACCTCAGAAAGACAAAAGTAATTAGAAAAAGTTGAAAAGAAGATAGCCTGAAATTTAATACAAAAATTTTTGATCACTTCGTAGATGAAGTAAAGTAATTCGACTATCTTGGAAGGTAAATAACCCACGATGGTGGATTCAACGAATAAGCTACTCTGGAATGTAAAGGATGCCACAGGAGAGGAATTCGTTGAGGACCGTATCGAATTATTCATAAGACTGATGACTCAAAGAACAATAAAGAAAGAAATTGTGATGGCGCTCAGTCCCATGTGCAGCCGTGTGGTGACGCTGGCAGCAGTGTTGAGAGCATCCATGTTATCTTCGGGCGCACACAAGGGGGCGTGTAACTTTCGTAACCGTACTGATCTGTATGCTTATACGTATCTATCTGCTAGAAGACCGCAGATAACAGCTACAAGAACAGTAAGCGCTGTCTCTGGAAGTTTCTTCGCCCCTGAATCTAGGTGTGATTTCTGGATTGTTAAATATTATAAAGGGTCCACGAGAAGGAGGGGGTAAGTCAGTTCTTCTTAATTTTACAGGAAATGTAACACCTAAGCCTTCTGTAAAAAAATGCAACTTTTATCCATCATACACTATGCAACGTAAACAGCAGCTGCGATCGTACTGCCAACTGACTGACCACCTTATCCCTCTTTTCATATTAATTAGCTTCCTTTTTCCTGTGGGCACTATATTTTAAAACCGCTGTAACTTTGAGACTATCCACCCGATTTCCATGAAACAAAAACTGATAAACGCAGTTTTTGAGAGCTTTCTGAAACTAACACCAAATTTCATTTTTATTAACCCCCTTTTTCCCGTCGACCCTTCATATAGTATAATGGCGTTGTCTCGTAACAAGATTTTCAGATGCGAAGAGCAAAAAATTTGTAAAAACTTAAACTACTGAGAAAAATGACTGAACGTGAGAACATTAAAGTAAAAAACCATTCATTTTCAGAAAAAAACAGAATAACCTTTTAAAACTAGAGACAGGAAGTTGATATGAACAGCATCATATCCCACAATTTTTCAATTGGCAAGTAGTCTGTTGAGCTGGCAGGCCAGGGAGAAAAGCTGACATTCTGTGATACCACGAGCACACGTTTTCGAGCAGTACCATGTGGTAGGAAAGTGACTTCTCGAGTGTCCGGCAAGAAGGGGTGTGGCTGCCAGTCGTGGGATGTCATTCACGTCGGTGAAACGGGTTACAGTGCCATGATCACGCACCAGCTCTTATATGTGGTTACATCCAATAAAATCCCACACTACAAGGCCCGAAGTTGTCGATGTATGCCCCGTGCCAGTCCAGTCACTGTGCTGTTACGCCGCGGTGGAGTAGCCAAGCGGTCTAAAGCGTCTCGCTGCGGAGCGCGCGGTTGCTCACCGTGGAGGTTCGAGTCCTCCCTGGGGCACAGGTTAGTTTACCTAGGTTTAAGTAGTTTGTAAGCTACGGACTGATGACCACGCAGTTTGGTCCGATAGATTTACAAACATTTGAACATTTTTGATTTGTGCTGCTATTCCCCCTGCCTGCATCGAACTTAATTGCGGCCGTCATTTTGAAGCAAACGGAACCTGGATTCCTATGAAAACACTATCTGGTGTCGCCCCTGTCCAGAGTGACGCCATTGCCGTCTAGAATGTTTCTACGCAACTCGTACGTAACTCATGCCGTAATAATCGGTGACGGACTGTCAGGCGCGATAGCGTGCGATGTGTTCCACTGCTACAGTGTCGCGAGACAGCTGCAGAGCACGCAGATCCGTTCTGCGATGCCATTCGGATGAGCTGTCCACAGTCTCTGGGAGTGGTCTGACCCACCTCGCTCTGCGCTGCGGCCTTCAGTGAACCATTCTGGGCGCACCCGCTGCGCTGCCGAAACATTTCGTCCCACACGAGCGGCAATTTCCCGGGTGGATGCACCGCATTCTCTCATGCGGCTTTAAAACACCCTGATTTGGCGGTAAGGTTCGCGCAATATCAGGAGACATCCAGCATGTCTGCGCAAGTCACGCTGGTCCATTACCTTCTGTTTATAGCGAAAACGATAGCCGCGGGCGTATTTTAGCGGTAGATGGTGATGCGCCGCGATATCGATGTTAACCTTCAACTTTCGATCATTGATTTGTTCTTCTCGGCTAGCATTCGTCGCTGAAACTAACTGTCTGCTTTTCGGCGTGACTTTCATCTACCGCTGGCTTTCTTAGAGCCTGAAAATTAATGTTATTAGCAGACAGAAAGCAATGGAGAGCACAATACTATGAATCTTGTCAGCAAGTGCAGAGTTCAACTCGTCAAAACTTAAATAGAATTTTCCCTATCTCTATTAAATTCAGGGCACTCGGGAACTACGACTAAAACGAATTTCTACAGTTTTCAATTAATTTGTACGTTATTTATAAAAGTATCAGACGTACATCAGAGTTAAACAGTTAAATAAATTATTGTTACTATTTGATCAGCAGTTGAAACAGTTTAGTTCTTCCATGCGAAATGGCAAGAACAGTAAACTCTCGATTATCCGCGGTAATTGGGGATTCGAAAACCACGAATAATCTAATTTCGCGGATAATCCGCAACTTAAATACACAGTAACTCCTACTGTAGCCCAAAATGATCTCTAACATAGAGAATCCCACTCACAGGCTAAAGTAAATTTTTAAAATTAAAAAAATTAAAAAATAGGGAAGGATCCTAGGGATAATCCGCAAAGCGAGTTAATCCACTCGCGGATAATCGAGAGTTTACTGTAATTATCTTCACTGTCGCGATAATTGCGCAGGTAAAGTCAATAATGCTCGCCTCAAAAGTGGAGAAGATTCTCAACACTTGCCACGAAGATTTTCAGATGTCTATTTGCGGCATCGCGAAATAAACCATCGCGTCCCTCATTTTCTAAGCTGATGCGCAATGTGCACTGCCGCGGCTTACACTGCAATTCTGACAGTTTCTCCACACAGGTTCGGCGCAGCTCGTGCATGAGGATACGGCCACAACACTGCCCTGTATGCCCACTTACTACCGCTGTGCGTTGAAAATGGCTGAAACCAATGAGCAACTACACTCCTTATTTTTCACGAGGACCTGCAGCTCCACTCTGTCAATTTTTGATCGTGGCTTCTTCGTATGTGAAATGCTCCAGAGGTAAAATAGTCCCCATTTGGATCCGCGGTCGGATAAAAACAAAACAGGCATCATACGAATCGAAGCATGGAATGTTCTATCCCTTAATCGGACAGATAAGTTACAAAATTTGAAAACGGAAATGGGTAGATTGAACTTAGATATCATGAAGTTCGATTGCGGGATGAACAGGATTTTTTGGTCAACTGAATACAGGGTTACAAACACAAAATGAGTTGGGGCGAACGGAGGAGTAGATCTAATAATAAATAAGAAAACAGGAATGCGGATAAATTACTATTATCGGCATAGTAAAGGCATTATCGTACAAAGTTAGACACGAAGCCAACACCGACCACAGTAGTATGTGATTATAAAAAAAATGTTCAAATGTTTGTTAAACTTATGGGACTTAACTATGGGGTCATCAGTCCCTAAAGTTACAAACTATTTATGAACTACTTACGAACTAGGACGGCACAAATATCCATGCCCGAGGGGGGATTCGAATCCCCGACCGTAGTGGCCGTGCAGACCGTGACTGGAGCGCCTCAGTCCCCTCGGCCACCGCGGCCGGCTGTGTGTGTGATTATATGCCAACTAGCTATGCCGATGGTGAGGACATAAATGTGTGATGAGATTATAAAAGTTACTCAGTTATTTAGACAGGCAACTGGAACTTGGTTTTTAGGAAAAGGGGGAGAAGGAGAAATAGTAGATGAATATGGACTGGGAAAAGGAATGAAAGAAGAGGTCGCCTGGTAGAATTTTGCATAGAGCAGAATTTAATCAAACAAACACTTGGTTTAAGCATAATGAAAGAAGGCTATACATACGAGGGAGAGAACAGGAGACACTGGAAGACACCATACTGACCAAATGGTAAGACATCGTACGGCATAGCCAAGGGTAGATATAGACTATGACCATAATTTATTCTTTATGAACTGTAGATTAAAACTTAGAAACTAGAAAAAGGTAAAAAAGTAAGGAGATGGAAACTGGATAAACTGAAGTAACCTAAGGTTGTTCACAGTTTCAGAGGGAGCATTAGGCGACATTTACCGAAATGAGGGAAAGTAATGCAGTAGAAGAGCAATGAATAGCTTTGAGACAAAGTAGTAAAGGATGCACAGAATCCTATAGGCAGGAGGACAAGGACTAATAAACATCCTTGGGTAACACAGGATATATTGAACTTAATTCATGGAAAGAGAAAACATATAAACATAGGAAGTGAAGCACGCAAAAGGGAGTATAAGCGGGTAAAAAATGAGATTGAGAGGAAGTGTAGATTGACTAAGCAGGCGTGGCTAGAGGACAAGTGCAAGTCTGTAGCAGAATGAGTAATTAGGTGAAAGGTAGATACCACCCAAGGTAAAATAAAGCAACGTTTTGAGACAAGAAAAGCAGCGGTATTAATATCGAGAACTCATATGGTAAAACGGTACTAAGCAAACAAGAGAAAGCGGAAAGACGGAAGGAATATATTGCCGCAAGGCCACAAATTATCCGACTGCCAGCATGGCGCAATAAATGTCACCCATTGCGGTGCTGAAGATCGCCGCTTCAATCCCGTCCACCGACAAAACTTCATTTCTTTGTATTTATCATTTCCAGAATGTTCTACATGTTTCTTATGTTCAGTTGTAATGTTAACTATTCTTCTAATTTCTGGTACATTCTGTCTGTGTGTAAATAGGAGAGTACTCTGCCCGAGAGGCAGTCAGTGCCGCGTGTATGTTTCAGTTCGTAATAAACCTCATCTCCACTGAGCGGCCTGCGCCAGCGACATGCCCTGATGCTGCTAGCCGTGAGGCAGACACCCCATCCGTGGTTGCGTGGGAGGTTACTCCCGTGCATGGCAGGAGGCGCAAGACATTCCGGGGAACCGATCGTGAGGCTTCCCCGGTTCGTTTTGCGAACAGATTTGAGGCGCACTCTGTTCAGGACAACGTTCCTGAGTCGGGTGGTGTCTCTCATCCTGAGGTCACCACTCAGCCTGCAAGATCCGGGCTTTCACAGAGGGTGGGTTTGCTTGTAGTAGGGAGCTCCAACGTTAGGCGGGTAATCGAGCTCCTTAGAGAGATGGCTGCCAAGAAGGGGTTCAAAAATGTTCAAATGTTTGTAGAGCTTATGGGACTTAACTACTGGGTCATCAGTCCCTAAACTTACAAACTACTTATGAACTAGCTACTACTAAGTACGGCACAAATATCCATGCCCGAATGGGGAGTCGAACTCCCGACCGTAGTGGCCGTGCAGACCGTGACTGGCGCGCCGCAGTCCCCTCGGCCACCGCGGCCGGCCACGCCAAGGAGGGGAAGAAGGCCAACGTGCGCTCCGTTAGCATACCGGGTGGAGTCATTCCAGATGTGGAACGGGTCCTCCCGGATGCCATGAAGGGTACGGGGTGCAGCCAACTGCAGGTGGTGGCTCACGTCGGTACCAATGATGTGTGTCGCTGCGTATCTGAAGAGATTTTCTCAGGTTTTGAGCGGCTGTCTGAAGTGGTAAAGACTGCCAGTCTTGCTTGCAAGATGAAAGCAGAGCTCACCATCTGCAGCATAGTTGACAGGGCCGACTATGGACCTCTGGTACAGAGCCGAGTGGAGGGTCTGAATCAGAGGCTCAGACGGTTCTGTGACCGTGTAGGCTGCAGATTCCTTGATTTGCGCCATCGGGTGGTGGGTTTCCGGGTTCAGCTAAACAGGTCTGGGCGGTTTTTTAGGATAGAGAGCCTCGGGGAGAAACAAAATGGGCAGTCTCAAAGGGTGCAGATGGATTACAGGAGAAATATAGCTCTAGGAACTATCGGTGTAACAGTGATAAATTGTCGTAACTGTGTCATGAAAGTACCAGAACTTCAAGCGTTAATAGAAAGCATCGAAACACACATCATTGTAGGCAGTGAAAGTTAGCTCAAGCCGGAAATAAGTTCAGCAGAAGTTTTTGCAAAAGATCTAACTGTTTTCAGAAAGGATAGATTAAACAAAATAGGTGGAGGCGTGTTTGTCGCTGTCAAAAGTAGTCTTTCGTGTAGTTGAAGTTGATAGTTCCTGTGAGCTATTATGGATAGAGGTTGTATCTGAAAATCGCAAGAAGTTAATAATTGGTTCCTTTTACTGACTCTGACGGTACAATAGCAGAAAGTTTCAAATAAAACCTGAGTCTAATTACAAAAATTTACCCGACTCACATGATAACAGTAGGCTGTGATTTTAATCTACCCTCAATATGTTGGTAAATTATATTTTCAAATCAGGAGGTACGCATAAAACATCGTGTGAAATTGTACTCAACGCATTCTCTGAGAATTACTTCGAACTGTTAGTTCATGAGCCAACTAGAATTGTAAATGGACGTCAAAACACACTTGATCTCTGAGCAATAAATAATCCTGAGCTCATAACGAGCATCAAAACGGATACAGGTGTTAATGAACACAGAGCTGTCGTAGCCAGCTTGAATATTGAAAGTCCCTAAGTTACCAAAAATAGATGAAAAGTATATTTGTTCAGGAAAGCAGATAGAAATAAAATAAATTGCTTCTTGGAAGACAGCTTCCACTCGTTTCTAACACTAAACAAGTGTAGACCTGTTGTGGCTCAAATTCAAAGAGTTGGTATCGACAGCAATTGATAGTTTTATACCAAATAAATTAATAAAAGTAGGAGGTGATTCTTTTGGTACACAAAACAGATCAGGACACTGATGGAAAAGCAACGAAAAAAGCTTGCTAAATTTAAACGAACACAAAATCCCTAGGATTGGCGATCCTACGCAGAAGCTCAAAATTTATCGAGGACTTCAATGCGAGATGCCTACAATACTTATTACAATTAAACTCTTTCTCGAAATTTGACTGAAAACCCAAAGAGATTTTGGTCATATGTTAAATATACTAGGGACAAAACACAAAAACACAAACAATATCCTCACTACGTAATAGTAATTGCGATCCTGCCGATGATAGGGCTACTAAAGCAGAGTTACTAAACATAGCTTTTAGAAACCACCAAAGAAGACGAAACCAATATTCCAGATTTCGAATTACGAACAGAGCCCATAATGTGTAACGTAGAAGTAGATATGATCGGAGTAGTGAAGCAACTAAAATCAGTCAACAAGAACAAGTCTTCTGGTCCTGACTGTATACCCATTAGATTTCTATCTGCGATAGCTCCTTACTTAACAGCCATATACAACCGCTCTCTCAAAAAAGGATCTGTACCAAAAGATTGGAAAGTTGCACAGGTCACACCTATCTTCAAGAAAGTAACCCACTAAACTACAGGCCTATTTGAATGACATCAATTTTCTGCGGGGTTTTGGAACATATCCTGTATTCAAAATTATGAATTATCTCGAACAGAATTATCTATTGAGCCAAGGTCAACACGGATTTCGAAAATATCGTTCATGCGAAACACAACTAGCTCTTTACTCACAGGAAGTGATGACTGCTATCGATAATGGTTCGCAAATCGATTCCGTATTTCTTGATTTACAGAAGACTTTTGACACCGTACCTCACAAACGCCTTTTAATCAAATTGCGTGGTTATGGTATATCGCTCCAAATCTGCGACTGAATAGCTGATTTCCTGTCAGAGAGGACACAGTTTGTAGTAAATGATGGTAAGGAATCGACTAAAACAGAGGTGCTATCGGACGTTCCACATAGTAGTGTAATAACACTACTATATAAACATAGGAAGTGCCAGGAGGCACGAAAGCCCTAGTAAGTAGGAGGTATATTTTGCAAATACATTGTACGGGTTTCCAGTTGTGACATACGTGAATTTCAATGTAATACGTCGTGTTTAGGTGGGACACGCAAGGAGAGACGGAAGGATATTGGTCCTCTGCTGTTCTTTATTTGCGTAAATGATTTGGGAGAAAATCTATGTAGTTCTATTAGGTTGTTTGCAGATGACTCCGTCATTTACTGTCTAGTAAAATCATCTGAAGATCAATACCAAATGCAGAACGATCTGAATAAGATATCACTATGGTGTAAAAATTGTCAAATGACTCTAAATAATGAGAAGTGTGAAGTCGTCCACATGATTACGAAAATAAATCCGTTAAACTTTGTTCACAAGATAAATCAATCAAAATTGAAGGCCGTAAACTCCACAAAATACCAAGGAATTACTATTACTTCTGACTTAAACTGGAAAGAACACGTAGATAATGTCGTGAAAAAGACGAACCAAAGACTGCGTTTTATTGGTAGAATCCTTAAAAGATGCAACAGAACTACTAAAGAAACTGCATACACTACCCTTGTCCGTCCTTTTTTGGAGTATTGCTGCCCAGTGTGGGATCCTTATCAGGAGGGTTTGACGAAGGACATCGAAAGAATCCAAAGAAGGGCAACCCGTTTTGTACTGCCACGATAAAGGGGAGACAGCATTACGGAAATGATACAGGATCTGGAAAGGGAATCATTACAACGGCGCTTATCGCTGCGACGTGGGCTACTTACGAAACTTCAATCGTCAACATTCTCCTCCGAATGCGAAAATATGTTGTTGACTCCACTTACATAGGTAGAGATGATCATCAGAATAAAATACGAGAAGTCAGAGCTCGAACGGAGAGATTCAGGTGTTCTTTCTCCTCGTGCACTATTAGAGAATGGAATGGGAGATAAATAGTATAAAGGTGGTTCGATGAACCC
Organism: Locusta migratoria; assembly: GCA_026315105.1. Classification (NCBI taxonomy): domain Eukaryota; kingdom Metazoa; phylum Arthropoda; class Insecta; order Orthoptera; family Acrididae; genus Locusta; species Locusta migratoria. The sequence goes on from CM048744.1 coordinate 53,853,789, forward strand.
TCTGCCACGCACTTAAATGTGATTTGCAGAGTATCCCACGTAGATGTAGAAACCTGCTTTCGGTATAAGTTCTGTGTTCAGTTGACAACACTGTTTTCGAAGTCAAGCCTGCTTCCATTTCAACGCCACATTGTTTGGTGGAGGCGCCGGGTATCCTGTGCAACAGTTGCATCACCGTGGCTCCGATTAGGCAACGTGAAATCCGTCGCTTGCACGGACTAGAGCCGGAATGCAAGGGATATACCGAGTACATCCTTCCGAAAATTCGTATCCTCATAAGACCCATGGACACGAAACCAGCGGTAAGGCAGCTGCACATCAGACACCTGCCAATGTTCTCTGGAGATGCTGGACAGGATCTCAACAATTGGCTAAAAGGGTTCGACCGAGTCGCCAAGAACAACAGGTGGGATCATAGAATGTGCTTGGCCAACGTTTATTTCTACCTGGATGGAACAGCTGAGCAATGGTTTGAAAACAACGAAGAGAAGTTGAATGACTGGGAAACGTTCCAGACGAAACTTAAGAAGACGTTTGGAGACCGCCAGCGACAAATCCGCTAGGCGGAAGAACAACTGAAGAACCGGACCCAACGACATGGTGAGCCAACACAGTTGTACATACAGAATGTTTTGCCTCTATGTAACATAGTTGACCTGAATATGACTGAGGCCGACAAAATCACACACCTGATGAAGGGCATCGCAGAAGCCACGTGCCAAGCTCTTCTTATAAAAGACGTCTCTACGACGGAAGAGTACAAAATGTTCAAATGTTTGTATAGGTTGTGGGAATTAACTACGGGGTCATCAGCCCCTAAACTTACAAACTACTTACGAACTAGCTAATTCTAAAAACGGCAGAAATATCCATGCCCGAGGGGGGATTTGAACCCCCGACCGTAGTGGCCGTGCAAACCGTGACTGGAGTGCCTCAGTCCCCTCGGCCACCGCGGCCGACACGGAATAGTTCATCAAGTGATGTCAGCGGATTGAAGAAATACAACAGAGAGGGTTGGACGAAAGAAGTATGACAGACTTCCGAATGTAGTCGCTTTGGCCGTTGTGGAAGACCAGGATGACTTTGTTTCTCTCATACAACAAATTGTGAGAGAAGAATTACAACAGTTTATGGCAGCTGGGACTGTTGGACCAAGCGAGCATCAGATTATCGCCGTGGATGAATGCTCTGTAAATCTTGAGGAAGCCGACACCGCTGAGTAAGAGGTATTTCAGACATTAGCACTTGTTCACCCCACCAGTCGCACCCGACGTGAAGAATGACCTCGCCCTAAAATGACTTACGCTGCAACCGCCAAACGACAGCCTAGGAACCGGCCGACGAGGCCACAACCAACTCCCCCGGCAACTATGACGCCCCGCAGAAGAACAGACGTCTGGAGGACAGAAGGCAACACACCAGTGTGTTTCCACTGCGGGCACCGCGGACATGTCATATACTACTACAGAGAGAGAAGGCGAGTATTCGACTATTATTTTGCCGCAAGACGTTAACCATCAAAGCATGTATATCCCAGGCAGTCGAAAGGAAGAATCCCATTTCCGTACCCTGGACGAGGTCGTTCCCCGACGTGTTCACCGTCGCCGTACAGAGGTACAAGCCTCTCCCCCTAGCCGCCGCGCCCCTAAAAGTAAGCGAGGCAACCATCTACGGAGGTGCGGCTGTCGCAGATGAAAATCCTCCATGGACGACAGTCGCTAAGATGTCGGGGAATCTCATCGTCGTCATAATCGAGGCCAACCTGTTCAGGTACTGGTTGATACAGGAGCTTCTTTCTCTGTATTGTCGCATAATTACCGCCGCACACTAAAGAAGACCATGTTCTGTGATGCGGGAGCAACTGTGGTGAAGGTCGCAAATGGGAAGTACGTCCATCCAGCAGGAACTTGTGTCGCAAGAATAACCATTAACAGCAGGATCCAGCCGTTTGAATTTGTCGTGTTAACAGAATGTAGTCACAATGTTATCCTGGGATGGGACTTCCTTCAGGCATCCCAAGCAATCATTGACTGTGGAAGATCTGAGGTGCATATTGAGGAAGTCGTTCCGACGGGTACACGTAATACATAATTTTCTGGGAAGTTATTTGCCGTTGACAATGTGACGATCCCGCCGTTGATTATGAGAAGAATTGCAGTCACAAACCCAGATGACCGGTTAAACTGTGAAGTGCTTGTCGATAGCAAAAATTTTACTAGACTCACAAAAGAAATTTACATACCAACGGCTATCATAAGCATTACCGGTGGTCTAGGAGAGATATGGATCACTGTCACGAAAAGTCACAACTTATCCCCAGGGGAATGTGTATCGGGACAGCTGAACCAATCTAGGACGGTGAGCTCAACGTCATCAATGAAGACCCATGCCCTGCTGTTAGTACAGACAACACGCTGGGGAAACAACCGTGGAACTGCCAATAGGGCCTAGACTGACTAAGGAACAACGCCAACGGATGTTAGCTATACTATGCCAACTTTCGGTTGCATTCAGACCTCAGCAAGAGAAAAATCAGATAAAACTGCCCACGATGAGGTATCGTATCAATACTGGGAATCATCCACCAATTAGCCAGCGTCCTTACAATCGCCAGCTGAAAGACGGATAATTCGGGAGGAAGTGGAGAAGATGTTGCACGATGACATTATTCAACCTTCGGAGAGACCTTGGTCGTCTCCGGTGGTCCTCGTAAAGAAGAAGGATGGAACGTGGCGATTCTGTGTCGACTATCGGGGGCTGAATAAAATCACAAAGAAATATATCTACCCATTGCCGCGCATTGACGACACCTTAGACTACTTGAAAGGAGCTACACACTTCTCAACTATGGTCACGCAGACAGGTTACTGGCAAATCGAGGTTGACGAAGCTGACAGGGAGAAGAAGGTTTTTATTACACCTGACGGCCTTGATGAATTCAAAGTAATGCCATTTGGATTATGTAATACACCGGCCACATTTGAACGCATGATGGACAACTTGCTTCAACACCTTAAGTGAACGACGTGTCTTTGATATTTAGATGACATTGTCGTTTTCTCGAAAACATTTGAAGAACATCTGAGTCGCCTGTCAACTGTGTTGAAGTGTGTTCAGACTACAGGACTACGTCTCAATCAAAAGAATTGCCACTTCGTCGCCAAAGAGATAAAAAATCCTGGGACACCTAGTCAACGGAGATGGTGTCCGTCCCGATCCAGATAAAGTAAGGGCAGTCACAGAATTTCCAACTCCTCAGCACATTCGTGATGTGAGAAGTTTTCTCGGGCTGTGCTTATACTACCGACGTTTCATATAAGGATTTTGTAACGAGGCACGTCCATTGCAAGAACGTCTGCAGGGAGACGCCACGTTTTGCTGGGATGAGACAAAAGAAATAGCTTTCCAGGCACTTAAGGAGGCTCTAACTTCCGCACCAGTGCTAGCCTTGTACGGCGAGAATGCGGATACGGAACTTCACACAGACGCCAGTGGTTATGGGATTGGTGCAGTGCTTGTACAAGTTCAGGAAGGTGCTGAATAGGTGATACCCTATGCATCAAGAGTACTCTCAAAGTCCAAGACTACAAATGAGAAAGAATGTCTCGCAGTTATCTGAGCTATCAACAATTTCCGGCCGTATATATTCGGTAAACCATTCACCGTCGTGACAAACCACCATTCTTTGTATTAGCTTGAAGGACCCATCAGGTGGACTAGCAAGATGGGGACTAAGACTTCAAGAGTACATATCGCAGTGGTATTCAAGAAAGAGCGCAAACAGAAGGATGCCGACAGCCTGACGAGGAATCCATTAGTGGAACACAACAGCATTAATGAAATTTAAGCCCTCACTGAAACAGAGAGAAGATCTAGCACTTTTAAAATCGCCGTGGAGAAAGAAGAACCGACCAAGGGAGAGTTCCAACTTATAAACGGAACATTGTATAAGAGCAGCTACGATCCACTGGACCCCAAATGGCCAATGGGCATTCCAGGTCATCTCCAGCCTGTTTTTCTCAAGTATTTCCGGTCATCTGGGATTTGTGAATACCACAGACAGAATCAGACGCAGGTATTACTGGAAAGGTCTCTACCGATCTGTCAAGCACTATATGAGTCACCGTAAAGAGTGCCAGCGACGGAAGCATGTGCCGCAATTACCCCCAGGGCACCTCGTACCTGCAGCAGCTCCATTCCACCGAAATGGAATCTACCTTTTAGCGAGGTTCCCGAAGTCGACAACCGGTAACCGATGGATAATAGTCTGCACTACCGCACACGCTACACTATCACCAAACCTGTGCCGAATGCAGAAGCTCCAGATATCGCAAAATTCCTTGTAGAAGACATTGTTTTGAAGCATGGAGCATTACGTGTGATAATATCTCGTCGTGGAAAAATATGCCAGTCAAAACTAGTATCAGAGGTAATGTCACGTTGCGACATTGTCACAGAATGACAACTGCATTGCATACCATTCTCACACAAATGGTCTCACACCAAAGCCCGAAATCGGCCAGATCGGGAACTGGCTGGCCAAGTCCCGAAGTGGCCAATATAGCCTTCAATTGCCCGGCCAATGTCCGATCTTTTCCTGATTTCGGGATTTGGCCGGCCAGTTCGCGAAGTGGCTTAGACCGATCGGCCAGAATCGGGAGTAAAATAAAGATGGGCTTAAAGTGTATTATTTCAAGCTGTAAGCAATTTGTTTATCAATCTCAGTAATAAAAAGTATACAATCCGTCCACATTATAAACATTTTTAATACAGCCGGTATTCACTTATGACAACAAGTTAGGCTTTTATGACATTTTGAATTACACAATACTTTCTTATTTCTGCATTTGCAGCGATTTGTGGCGCATTTAGTAGAGCAATTGCATCGATTGTATCCTTGGCCACTGGTCAGTGACTGTAAGGACGATATGGTTCGCGATGATTTTTCTTCTTTGGGCACGGATTCCAGCGTGATCAATTTCTCGGGTAAAATAGAGAACTCGTTTCTGGAATATAGTTGCTTCAGAACACCATGCTCTGTTTCCAGCTTGTAGAAAGTGCATTCGACGTTCATCACAACGGCAAGAACGCTTCTGGGATCTCCGCGACCTCTGTCAACATCTTGTATGATATGAACATTGTCTCCAACTTTTGCAAGTGCGAATTTTGCGCCTGAATTTTTAAGCATCTTAGCACCTTGTGCTTTCAAATTGTCGTGAGCTCCCTCCCTCTTCTTCTTAATTTCTTGCTTGTTATAACATAGTTTGCACATAACTTTTCCCCCATATCCTTCATCTGTTTCATTACTTCTTCCACATATTGCATGAACACTTTTGCCGTAGAATATACAACAATGAGCTGCACCACACTCTTCTTCACAAACCATACAGTATATTTTCGGCTTATTATTGTCGTATAACTTGTCTTGACTTCCCGATGGTTCGATCTCCACGGTGTCAGTTTCATTGTTGGGAATAGTCCCTAAGTTTATAGCGTTGTCCATTTCCTTTCAACTTTCTCAAGGTCTTCCTCTGTCACTATGCTTTCAATAATTTCTTTAGTGAGTTATTTGTCTGCATCCATGTCATTAGCATATTCTGTACATCCTGGTTGGCACGTTCGATAGAACCTTGTCTTTGGCTATGTCTGGGTTTTTCATGTACCAATTTCAGTTCAGGCCACATGTTACTCAGCACATTTATAACTTTGTTCGAAAACTCTCTACCATTATTTGACTGTAGCACACTTGGAGCACCTATAGTGGTAAAGATGTCAAGCAAATGGTAAGCGACTTCTTCTGCTCTTTTGCTTTTCAGGGGTCGTAAAGTATAAATTTAGTTAAGTGATCTTGATAATTGAGTATGAACTTGTGCTCTCCATCAGGGCTACTTTGCATGTCTATCAGATCTACCTGGCATCTTGAATTAAATTCTTTAAATATTATAGGTCAGGAAACTAAACCTTTCTTTGGGTTAGATAATTTAATCTGACACGGTTTGCATAAGCGAAGATACAAAGTAATGACCTCTTTGGTGATATTTTTGTACTTTAAGTGCAGTTCCTCCTCCATCCTTGTGCGACCTCCATGTCCTATTTTAAGTGAGTTTCGTGCCGTATTTCGAATAGTTCTTCGGTATGGAAGTAATACAAAATAGGACTACTGTCTCCTGTTACTGGTGCAACAAGTTTCTATTTTCCGTCAACTTCAATAACATCGTACTTTCTTAGTCGACGATAGTGAATACTTTCTTTTCTTTGCTTTGCTTTGGCTTGTGTAACGTCCTCTATGAAAGAACAGTATCTATCTCTGGTGATTAATCCGCTATTATTTGCTTTTTCTTGCAGCAGCGTATGCAAAGTGTCCAGGAACTTGCTTTTCATATCAAATATCGTTTCAGCATCTGCAAGTATCCCAACTTCATCATGAATATCGTCCCCGTGTGACGTAGCCATGGGTCAACCGGCCGAAGAATGATACGAACAATTGAAATCGAATGCCCTTACAAGGGAGCAGCCTAGGTCTTACAAGGAGACCACATGGGTATCGGATTTCAGATTCTTTTTCATATTTATGGTACGTGTAGTTCAGAACTTCAATGAAAACTCTGAAAAATTCTCGAGAAGATCAATTTGAAGTTTGCAAGTATATGTAAGTGTGGTGTCGCACAAGTACAAAGTGCGCGCCACTTACTTTCGCCGCGCGCCGTCATGCACGCACGGCGCGGCGTTCTCACGACGACAGCCACGAGCGCCCTCTGCGACAACTCCGCTCGTGGCTACCACTGAAGGACATCGTCCACTTCGCACTTCGGACTGAGATAGCAACGAGTTAGGACCTTCGTAATCAGATAGGCACCAGTGGAGACTTTGCTAATGTACAGGCACTAGGCAGGCCTCTAATAACTATGTATCAACATTCTGCAGTACTATGTAAAAGTTAAGTATTGTTACATTCTGCGCAATATATATCTTACTAATTTACTCGAGTGTTTATAGTTTCTGGCTGCTCCCCTCCGTACCTGCACCAGCGTGTCGGTCTCATTCCACTCGGCCACCGACACCTACGACGAGGCTGGGACACAAAAGCGGCGACGAAGTCGGGATACAAAAGTGGCGACGAGGAGTGATAGAACCTTGGACCAGCCCGCTTGCAGCAGCCAGACAGCAGCAGTCGGAGCACGCAAAAATTGCTCCCGCCCACCCACCCTTATTATAAGATTTTTGGGGGAACATTTTCTGTTACGTGTTTGTGGACTTTTTTGTTGCAGAGCGAGCCCTCATTTCATATTGCATTTGTGTTTTGTTATAAGTTACTTGTATACGCGGCGCCTAATCGGTCAGCATGGCCACTACCCCGAACCCAAACTTAATGGAAATTATTCAGTTACAGACGGCGCAAATCACCCAGTTGCTCCAGGCGGTGGCCGAGCTGACAGCGCGGGCAGCTAACCAACAACAACAGCCGTCGCATCAGCAGCCCACACCTGCCGCCGCACCGCTTCCGACGTTCCGCCAATACAACGAACGTGAGGAAGAATGGAGTGACTATTTCGCGCAGTTTCAAGAACTCGTCGCGGCTCATCAAATTACAGGTCAGAAAGTGAAGCATCTTTTATTGTCCGTGGTGGGCCCCAAAACTTTCGTGTTACTGCAAAAACTATTCCCGCACGCATCTCCTCGTGATGTAGACTTTGAACAAATTGTAGATGCACTGAATGCTCATTATGAGAGAAAAGTTCTTGTAGCCGCTGCACGATACCGATTTTTCAGACTTAAAAAATTACCGCAGCAGTCACACCAAGAGTGGATTACGGAATTGAAGGGCTTAACCCGCCAATGTAAATTTACTTGCTCTTGTGGACTTTCGTATAGTGACGTGATGTTGAGGGATGCGATTACGCAGAATATTCAGGACCCCAGAATTAGAGCAGCAATTCTGAAACAGTCTGACCCCTCATTAGACAGTGTACTGCAGCTTATAGAAGCGCATGATACTTTTGACTTAGCTGATGTAGAAATGCAAAGCCATAGTGTAAATTCAGTGCGCCGTAACGGACGCTTTCCTAGCCGTAGTTCTCACAATAGCACTAGTGATTCTTATTTTTCTACCGGCCGTGCTGAACAGACAGTGAACAGTAGCCAGTGTAAAAGTGCGACGCAAAGGTCGCCCCGTCGTGTTCGAAACAGTAATTTGAATAACGGGCGCCAACGCTCATTTCAGAAAAATGTACGTAAATCTTGCCCCCAGTGTGTGTCTCGCCACAAGCGTGCTCATTGCCCTAGTCGCAACGCAACCTGTTATCAATGTGGCAAATCGGGACATGTGCAGTCTGTGTGTATGCAAATTAAAAACTCGAACAGTAACGTTAGAAACGGTGCTTCGCACAGTGCGAGAGCAGTGCATACAGTCAATGTTATACACGCTGAGGAATTGAACAGTGCTTTCCTTGGATCTCAATTGCAAGAAAGTAGTTCTGCGCCTATGGCAAAACTATATAGTGCACCACGTAGCAAGCGCCGACGAGCGCGTAAAACAGTGCAACGGAAAAGGGTTCGGGACAAGCAAAATGACTATGAACAGTGCATTCCTGTAGTGAAAATAGTGCCTTCTGCAACTGCTCCTTGTAATAGTGCCCAGTACTGTGTAGCTAGTGACAGTAGAATTGGTGTAGCTACTCAAAGTAATTTTAGTGCAGTAGCCTCGCATTGCGCGGACGCCGATCCGGCGGTAGTGTCATCTAGTGACAGTGTGGTTAATCCGCTGTGTGCCGAGTATGCGCCGCTTCCTACCGCACGCAACCCGCGCAAGCGCAGAAAACAATATGTATTAGACGTTGCCCACATTCGCGCACCGGTCGTGCGCCAGAAGCACAAGCTGTTTGTTACTCTCTCTATAGAAAATAAGACTGTGCAATTTCAGCTCGACACTGGTTCCGCTGTTACATTAATTAATAAAGATACTTATGAACTTCTGGGTTCGCCAAAATTGTCGCCGTCACAGCAAGTGTTAACAGCTTATACAGGTGAAAATATTCCCGTGCTAGGAACGTGTAGCCTGCCTGCCTCTTTTCAAGGTGTTAAAAAGACGGTTGCTTTTGTTGTTCTTCAGGCCAAATCGACACAGAACATTTTTGGACTAGATGCTTTTGACTTGTTTGGTTTATCAATTCAAAGAGATGTGCTTCAAATTTCGTCAATAGTGCCTCAGGATAAAATCAATGCATTGTGTGACAAATACAGTGACTTGTTTTCGCCGGAACTAGGTTGTGCAAAAGACTTTGTGGCACATGTAACTTTAAAAGAATCTGCAGTTCCAAAATTTCGTAAAGCTAGACCAGTGCCTATCGCAATTCGTGATAAAGTTGCAGACGAACTTAAACGTTGGCAAGATAGTGGGGTGATTTCTCCTGTTTCTGCGAGTCAGTGGGCCTCGCCTATAGTAATTATACCCAAGCCGTCAGGAAAACTTCTTCTCTGTGCGGACTTCAAATCTACAGTGAACAGTCAAACAATTGTAGACACTTATCCCCTGCCCAGACCTGACGAACTGATGGACAAATTAGGACAGTCTCGTTTCTTTTCTAAGATTGATTTAGCAGAGGCATACTTACAGCTTCCACTTGATGACGAGTCGAAAAAATTTTTCGTCATTAATACTCACATGGGCCTTTTTCAATTTCAACGCCTACCCTTTGGCAGTTCTTCCGCCCCCGCTATTTTTCAGCGCTTTTTGGAACAGCTGACAGTTTCTGTACCGTGTTGCTCGAACTATTTAGATGACATTGTGGTATCCGGACGTACAGTTGAAGAACATTTAGCAAACCTGGAGTGCCTTTTCAAAGTTTTGACTGCAGCAGGTCTACGTTGCAATAAAGCAAAGTGTTCGTTCTTTCAGACTGAAATAGAGTACCTAGGCCATGTGATTAATGCCCAAGGAATTCATCCCTTACAGTCACATCTTCGAGCAATCAAAGACTTGCCTCCTCCTAAGAATGTGCACGAATTGCAAGCAGTAATGGGAAAGCTTAACTATTATTTCAGGTTTATTCCCAATGCCTCTCAGATTGCAGCTCCACTGCATCACTTACGTAGGAAGAATGTTCCTTTTGTATGGTCTAAAGATTGTCAGGTTGCCTTTGACAAACTAAAGTCTGCACTACTCAGTGATGCATGTTTGATTCCCTTTGACCCACAGAAGCCTGTAGTGTTAGCAGTGGACGCCTCGTCGTACGGTCTGGGTGTTGTTCTGTCGCATCGTATTGGATGTCACGATCGTCTTATTGCCTTTGCATCCAAGCTACTGACGCCGACGCAACAGAATTACAGTCAGATAGAAAAGGAGGCCTTAGAAATCATTTACGGCGTCACAAAGTTTCATCATTATCTGTATGGCAGAAAATTCTATTTGTTGACAGACCACAAGCCTCTCACGTCGTTGTTCTCACCCACAAAGCCAATTCCGCCACGAACGGCACAAAAGCTTCAGAGATGGTCCTTGATATTGTCTAATTATCAGTATGAGATTTTGTACCGACCTACCACTAAACACGCTAACGCGGACACACTTTCCCGACTTCCGGTTGGCCAGGATGTGTCGTTTGATTCTTCAGAAATGGCATGTTGTCAGATAGACTCCAGAGATGCTTCCGCTGTCGCAGATTTCCCTTTGAACTCTCGTCGGGTTGCACAGGAAACAGCTGCGGATGTAGACTTAAGTGTGGTAGCACGTTTTGTTCACTCAGGGTGGCCTGCCAGAGCCAAAGACATTGATCGGCCTCTGGTTCGACGTTATTTTGCACAACGTCATGCATTATCTTTAAGTCAGGGTGTACTGTTGTTGCATACTGACAACGACCAAGCAAGAGTGATTGTTCCTCGTTCCCTGCAACGAGAAGTGTTACGCCTCCTGCATCAAGGACATTGGGGTATTGTTAGGACAAAGCAACTGGCCAGACGTCATTGTACCTGGGTTGGTATGGACGCTCAGATAGAGAACATGACGTCACAGTGTACTGTTTGTGCGGAGCATCAGGCGGCTCCTCCGCAACGTTTTTCAGACTGGCCACGCCCCAAGGGACCATGGCAACGTTTACATATTGACTTTGCCGGACCTTTCTGGAATACGCGCTGGTTAATTGTTGTAGACGCTTTCAGCAAGTTTCCTTTCGTGATTGCCATGAACTCAACGACGGCGTCTAGTACAATCAGTGCCTTAACATCAGTGTTTTGCATCGAAGGCTTGCCTGAAACTATCGTCAGTGACAATGGACCTCAGTTTGTTAGTGCGGAATTTCAACAGTTTTGTCGTGTGAATGGCATTCAGCATATTACCACTGCACCTTTTCACCCTCAGTCCAATGGTGAAGCAGAACGTTTTGTTCGAACATTCAAGTCTCACATGGAGAAGATGAAAGGTCAGCACTCCAGGCAGCAAGCTCTTCAAATTTTCCTGTCTACGTATCGGTGCATGCCACGTGACGGCCCGTCTCCTGCCGAGCTGCTACACGGCCGCCGTCACCGCACTCTCCTTCACCTGCTGCAGCCTCCCACGCACCGAGTCGGTTCGTATGGCGCTACGCGTTTTCAGGTTTCCACGCCGGTGCTGTACAGGGTGTTTGCTGGAAACAAGAAGACATGGTTGCCGGGCACCATTCAGCGCGTGCTTGGTCGCAATATGTTTGTTGTACGTTCTTCCACAGGGTCGGAGCTGCGGCGCCACGCAAACCAATTGCGTCTGCATAGGCCGCGCGATCCTGTCTCCGGTTTCTTGATTCCAGACCCAGTTCACCGCCAGGGAGCACAGCCACATCGTTCGTCCCCGGACTACGACATCCCTATGGACGTCGACGCATCTCCGCCGCAGTCGTCGCCGCCGCTGTCGCCGCCGCAGATGACAGCGTCACTGAGAGGGACTCCGGGACCGTGCGGGCCCCCCCAGCTTGGGCCACGCACCTCAGAAGAAGATGACCTGCTCCCTCTGGGCGGGGGCGGGCGCCCTTCCCCAGGTTTCGGCGGGTTCCCTGGAGGATCGCAAGGCGGATGCCGGGGCGCGGACGGCGTCTCGATCCCGGCCTCAGCTACGACGCCCGTCCCACCAGTAACGCCCCCGCCCAGGCCCTCCTCCCAGTGCCGTCGCCGTGGCCCTCAGCCCTACGCCACGACGGCGCGGCGGTTTGGGGGGGAGGGGTGTGGTGTCGCACAAGTACAAAGTGCGCGCCACTTACTTTCGCCGCGCGCCGTCATGCACGCACGGCGCGGCGTTCTCACGACGACAGCCACGAGCGCCCTCTGCGACAACTCCGCTCGTGGCTACCACTGAAGGACATCGTCCACTTCGCACTTCGGACTGAGATAGCAACGAGTTAGGACCTTCGTAATCAGATAGGCACCAGTGGAGACTTTGCTAATGTACAGGCACTAGGCAGGCCTCTAATAACTATGTATCAACATTCTGCAGTACTATGTAAAAGTTAAGTATTGTTACATTCTGCGCAATATATATCTTACTAATTTACTCGAGTGTTTATAGTTTCTGGCTGCTCCCCTCCGTACCTGCACCAGCGTGTCGGTCTCATTCCACTCGGCCACCGACACCTACGACGAGGCTGGGACACAAAAGCGGCGACGAAGTCGGGATACAAAAGTAAGTACCAATAACTAATGGAATTACGGTGTAGCTCAATTAAATGAGTGGTAGACATAAATTGTAGATACAATGTTATATTAAATAAATTTAAAAATTAAATTATTAAATAAAGTTTGTTACATCATAAAAAAGTGGTAGCGTTCTGGTTTCACAGCGGTAGAGTCTGTGGTTCGAATCCCACTGTGATAGGTCTTTTTTTTTCGTTTTCGAATACTTACACTATTTTAAAACCTAATGGTAATTTTATGAACAATGAACGTATTTCTGTTTATTCGTAATTTTATATAATGATTAAATTTTGAATAAAGGAACCACAAGAAACATTGAAAATTCCACATTTGTAGCAATACTGAAAAATAAAAATAAAAAAAATCATTTCGATGTGGTCTCAGACATGCTAGGGTAATAAGCGCCGTAAAAACATGGGAAACAATTTCCACGACATCGAGCACATGGTCGCATATTTACAGTCGCAATTTTTCTTTGCTATGTCAACTGGAAAGCAAACTTCATTTACGTTCATGAAGATTCCTCTTGAATAGCACAATTTAGAAGTGAACCACGCATATGTGATCATTTCACCAAAGATTGGAGAACCCGTTGGTGATGATGATTGAATGATGTTTGATAGAATCTTCTTTATCACTAGTTTCACGTCCTCGTTCGATCCGGTAGGCACAATTTTACAACGTCGTAGCTTTTCACTGACTGAACAATCAAAGACAACCGTCTTCGACTAATAGTAAAGCCAATACCATAAAAAATGTAACTTTTTACCTTTTCTTGAGTGAAATCATCATTACTAACAACCTTTTATACATAGTATAAAATTTCTAACAAACAAAAATATGTAAATTTTTCGTAAAAAATTACGATTCGGTATTAAAACTGTGTAAGTATTCAAATCCTCACGGCGTGATTCGAACCCCCTACCTCTTGGGTGTAAGGCCACAACACTACCACTAAAGCTAGACATACACATACTATTGAACTTTTAATTATTAGTACTTGCATGTAGTTCAAGAACTTAAAAGTCAATTTTTGAGAATTGCGTCGAATGGCTGTGGCTGATTGTTATTTGAGTTCTGAAGTTCACGTACCATAAATATCAAAAGATTCTAAAATCCGATACCCATGTGGTCTCCTAGTTAGAAGCAAATAATTAATACCGGTATGTTGGATTACTGATTTATGGCAAATAACAACAAAAGACATTGACGAACAAAAAATCTGCTGAAATATGCACTAATGCAGGAAAGAAAAATGGCACAAAACGTAATGGTACTCACAGTTAACCAAATTTGTGAGGAAGTAAAACAAGGAAGACGACCTTCTTCGAAAGGCAGCAGCTACCACGTACACGGTACAGTTAACACTGAGAGTGAGACATATGGCGACTACCGAACATTATTGCCACATGACAGCACCCAGTGCGATTTAGACGGGGCTTCCCCGACATGTGTGCAGTCACGTGGCGTTCTGGCCAGGAACCTTCGGCCGAGCCGCGAACTGGCCGGCCAAAGTCGGGTATGCGTCGCTTCATTCCAGTAATCGCACTCTGGCCAAAGTGCCAAGTGGCCGGCCAGTTCGCGATCTGGCCGCTCTTCGGGCTTTGGCTGTAACATATATATTAAGTACTCAACTGCGGGGTCATCAGTTCCTAAACTTACAAACTACTTGTCAACTAGCTTATACTAAAGACGGCAAAAACATCCGTGCCCGAAGGGGATTCGAACCTCCGACGGGGTACGGCCTCGAACATCGGGTAGCATTGCGCCCCAAAGCGCTCGGGCGCTCCGCAGCGGCACAGAAGGTTTTAACAAGACGTTAGCAGAGCCGCGGTGGAGTAGCCGCGCGGCCTAAGGCGCCTCGTTGTGGAGCGCGTGGTTGCTCGCCGTCGGAGGTTCGAGTCCTCCCTGGGGCATGGGTGTGTGTGTGTGTGTGTGTGTGTGTTGTCCTTAGGTTAGTTTACCTTAGTTTGTTTGTAAGTTACGGAATTATGACCACGCAGTTTGGTCCGATATAATTACAAACATTCGAACATTTTGTTGAGCAGAAGGATTGGGATACAATGCCGCCAGTCGTGACATTTGCTTATAATACCTCAAGACAAGACACCACAAGCTTCACTCCGTTTATCCTGCTCCATGGCCGTTAAGCCGAGACGACAATGGATACGCTGTCCCCGTTCCAGCCGGACGACACTCATGATGACTATGTGAAACAGCTCATTACCAGGGTCGAAGAAGCAAGACAGCTGGCTCGCATACACCCAGGAGATCTAATATGGATTTTTACTCCTGTATGGAAGGTTGGGCTATTAGAAAAGTTCAAGGGCGTAGATACGGGAAAGGGGGGGGGGACGAGGGGGTTCAACCCACCCAGAACATTTTTTGTCACTTGTGCTAAAATTAAAAATTGACAATAATTTGTGTAATGAATTAGAGAGTTAGGCTGAAAACTTTGCCAAGAAAGAGAGGTACAGGGTTTCTGTAAGCTGTATCGATGCTTAGTTGAGCTTTGGCTTCTTACGTCTTGTCGGGAGACTCGGGTGTCTTATTGGTGGCCTTCGTGAGACCTAGGCAAGCGTCGCGCACATCTTTCACCACTGTAAATCTTGCCAATTTAAAAAAAAAAAAATAATAATAATAATAATTGCTCAGGTAACCACCATCTAACCTTCAGTAAGAATGAACAAGTATTGTTGAAATCCAGCCAGAAACACGCTCCACAGACTGTTTAAAGTACCGCGCGAGGCTTGCCTAACGTGTAACGAATGCCACCGTATCTTATTACTACTGCTACCAACTTCAGTGATCTACAATAGGGCAGCAAACTCGTACGTGACACAGACAAATATATTTTTTAAACAGTGTGATTAAACGAGAACAAATTTATTACATCACAACCTTATTACTTCCGTGTATAATTTATACCACAGATGCTGGGGCCGGCCGCGGTGGCCGAGGAGACTGAGGCGCTCCAGTCACGGTCTGCACGACCACTACGGTCGGGGTTCGAATCCCCCCTCGGCCATGGATATTTGTGCCGTCCTTAGTATAAGGTAGTTGATAAGTAGTTAGTAAGTTTAGGGACTGATGACCCCGTAGTTAAGTCCCATAAACTATACAAACATTTGAAACAGATGCTGGTCACCTGCACGCACGCATGCCTAAAGTGGCAGCATTGTATAGCAGATTAAATTCCCCCTGTTTTTAAACATATTAATCGTGTGAAAGGAATTGTTAGTTTCGACGATTTGAATCTAATTTTCGTGTTTGTATTTTATTGAAATAAGTACCTCTATAGGCTGGCAGTGCTTTTTAATACTCGTGTAAATGTAATCTGTAGATATTTAGCTTCGATTTCGTGTCTCTAACCTAATTGTTTTGCAAAATCTTAGGCTTTAAACTGACGTTCTTAGCAATATTTTGCAAATGGAGCCATTAGCCATGGTGGGGATTTCAGACAAAATTAAGTGTAATACAGAGGCATACATTTTGCTTAATGGACACTTTTACAACGTAGAGAATGTAGTAGTTTTGAAGTGCCAAAAATCACTTTTGCGGTGTCTTAATCAAGTCTAAATTATAAAATCTTCTTTTATTCCAATTTTACATCGACATGTACGTGCAGCCTTCTAAATGTCTAGGTTTATTCTTGATTTTCAAATGTATGGCGTCATAACCCCGGAACCCAGGGTACTGACACCACTGCGTATACTTTCACAATATATTTTTAACAATAAAACTTAACAAAACAAATGGCTGAAAAAATTGTAATAAAGTAGTATTATTTGGCGATGCTGTGGTATTATTCTGTACGAAATGACACACTTTTAATAAGGTGACGCCATTCTCCTGGTCTCCTCTATATGTTATTTGTCTGAAGGCTTTAATTTTTTTTTACGATAGCTGATAACTTATGACTTGAGCCAGATGTGATAGTGCGGAAGGTATTTCTAATTGCCGGCCGCATGCCTAAAGTGGCAGCATTGTATAGCACTACGGTCGGGGGTTCGAATGCCTCCTCGGGCATGGATATTTGTGCCGTCTTTAGTAAAAGGTAGTTGATAACTAGTTTGTAAGTTTAGGGACTGATGACCCCGTAGTTAAGTCCCATAAGCTTAACAAACATTTGAACATTTGAATTTTTGTATTTCTAATTTACTAATCCCTACAGCAATGGCTAAACAAGCAGCCCTCGGTCACAAATTAAAAATTATTTGCCTTCATCAGAAAATATAAAACAAAACAAGTCACATAATAAAATATACTATTCAGCTGTATAGCTTACGTCAGAAAGCTTAAAAAGAATTTTTTTGGAAAATGCTAGCCACTATGGGCTGCACGCCTGTGCTTTTTCAAAAAAATTCTTTTTAAACTTTATGACGTAAGCTATACAGCTGAATAGTATATTTTATTATGTGACCTGTTTTGTTTCATATTTTCTGATGTAGGCAAACTTAGTCATTGCCGAAACCTGGTCAAATAATTTTTAATTTGCGACCGAGGGCTGCTTGTTTATCCATTGACGATGGCGCTGACAATAGCTGCTATGTTTAAAATTTTAAAATCCCTACAGCGATTACTTTTTTTTTCTGAAAATTGGGCTTATTCGGTATGTTACGTTCAAATAATTTACGGGATATATAGTTGGGCAACGTTTTCGACAACAGCCAGTATTTTTGGAGGAGAACGCCCGTCTTTTCGAAAGTATAACAGAAAAGACTGCTCTTCATGTCTACAATCTTTTTCAATATCGCTTCATTCTTTTATCAATTACTCACAAAAATTTCCAAATTCATAGAATTAAATCGTAAGTCTGATTTATGGGGGGGAGGGGGGTGGGGGGACTGCGGCGTCACAGCTTTGGCACGTGTCAAAGGAAAGATTTATCTACGCCCCTGGAAAAGTTATTGAAGCGATACTTTGGTCCGTTTCGTGTCATACGCCGTCTGTCAGACGTCACATACGAAGTTGAGGATTATGATCCGTCGTCGAAACGACAAAAACGAAGAGACATTGTTCACGTCCTCCGCATGAAGCCTTACTACGATCTTGAAGAGCAGACAGGCGACCATTCCTTCTTGCTTAAGGACTCTAAGGGCGCTAATGATACTGATGAAGCCACGACAAGAACGTCTATTGTCGTAATCGTGGAGAAGGGAAGGATTCTCCAGAACTGCCATACAGAGGACCCATGACAAGATCCAGGATATTGCAGCTGGCTCCGAACGAAACCCGACTGCGGGTCGCTGTCTTTCCAGAAGAGGGAGCAATGCCGCAAAACCAGAAGTTTTCCGACTGTCAGCGTGGTGCAATGAATAGCGTCACTAATGGCGGTGCTGAAAGTCGCTGGTTCAATCCCGTGCACCGGTAAAAATTTATTTCTTTGTATTTATCATTTCCAGAATGTTCTACATGTTTCTTATGTTCACTTGTAATGTTAACTATCCTTCTAATTTCTGGTACATTCAGTCTGTGTATAAATAGCAGAGCACTCTGCTCGAAAGGCAGTCAGTGCTGCGTGTATGTTTCAGTTCGTAATAAACCTGTTTTCAGTATAAGTGCTGTGTTCAGTTGACAACCCTGCCTTCAAAGACAAGCCTCCTTCCATATCAACGCGACAATATAGAGAACCTATAGAAGGAAAATGAAGGCAGTATTGTAGAAATACAAGAGGAAGCAGATGAAAATGAGATAGGAAATTAGATACTGCGAGAAGAATTGGACAGAACACTGAAATATCTGAGTCGAAAGAAGGCTCCTTGAATGGATATTTCCTCTGAATTTCTGACATTGTGGGAAGAACAAGTTATGAAGAAATTGTTCCATCCTAGTTGGAAGGTGTATGAGACAGGGGAAATAGCCTCAGGCTTCAAAAAAGTAAAATAATTCCAATAACAAAGAAAGAAAGTGCAGACAATCGTGAAAATTACGGAACTATCAGTTTAAGTAGTCATAGTTGCAAAATAATAACTCGAAGTATTAACAGACTAATGGAAAAACTAATAGAATCCGACTTCAGGTAAGATTAGTTTTGATTTAGGAGAAATGTAGTACTCACATTAAGACGTATCCTAGAAGATAGGTTTAGGAAAGACACTCCTACATTTTTAGGTTTTCTAGATTTAGAGAATGCCTTTGATAACGTTGACTGGAATACACTCTTTGAAATTCTGTAGGTAGCAGGGAAAATATATGGAACGAAAAGTTATAAACAACTTGTAGAAAAACCGCACAGTAATTATAAGAGTCGAAGGGCATGAAAAGGTCGCAGTGATTGAGAAGGGAGTGAGTCGGGGTAGTAGTCTGTTGCCAATGTTATTCAATCGATAATATGAGCAAGCTGTGAAAGAAAGCAGGGAGAAATCTGGAAGTTCAGGGAGAAGAAATAAAAACTTCTCGGCTTAACGATGACGTTGTGATTCTGTCAGGAACAGCAAAGGACTTAGAAGGGTAATTGATCGTGTCTTGAAAGGAGGTCATAAGATGAACATTAACAAGAGCAAATTAAGAAAATAAGGCGGTGCTGAAGGTATTAGATTAGGCAACAAGACAATAACGTAGTAGATGAGTTTTATTACTTGGGTGCCAAAATACCGTCTGATAGCCGAAATAAACTATAAAATTCATAATGACTGTGGGAAGAAAATCATTTCTGAAGAAGAGAAATTCTTTGACATCAAATATTAATGTAAATGTTAGGGAGTCGTTTCTGAAAGCATTTGTCAGGAGTGTAACATTGTAGGGCAGTGAAACGTGGACGATAAGGAATTCAGACAAAAAGATGAAAGAAGCTTTTGAAATGTGGTACTACAGACGAATGATGATTAGGTGGGTAGATAGAGCGATAGAGGAATACGGTAAGCAAATTCAAATGGGTGTGGGCTGCTGTTCTTATTCAGAAATGATGAGGCTCGCACAGGATAGAGTAGGCTGGAGAGCTGCATTAAACCAGTCCCGGGACTGAAGACCACAACAACAACAACGATAAAAACATACAGACTTGGTAATTTTTCTCCTTATAGTACTTACTGACAGTCTCCTTGCCGAAGCGGGAATTTTCCCTCTTCAGATCAGGTGATGAGCTCTTGGCACCCTACGGCATTGCCATTCGAAACGAATTTTAAGTGAAACTTCAAAGAAATATCCCCGAGTGGATCACGAGTGCTGAACTATTCCTATTTAAAGTTCCTCTCCGTTTCCTATTAAACCTATTTTCCTGAAATTTATCAGAGTTTCATCCCCTTCTGCTAATAAAGAAATTTCTATAGTACTAACACTGCAAATTAATTATAAGAGGCATTTAATCTACAAAATTTTCACACTTTTGCAAAATAGATTTCATATTTTAAAATAATTTGTGAAGTCAGTAAGATACAATCATGGAAATTGGTCTGTTTCGAAAGAATATGGAACGTCAGCGTTACAGTTAGTTGAAGCATATATAGTCAGAGAAAATGAGTGTATTCAATTTTACAGTTTTTGATAAGGACATCGAGATGACTAAAGGGGAGTATGTGATTCACCTCTAGAGCAAGCACAATCTAGCTTCCAAAACTCGCAAGCAAAACAGTCTACGGCTACCATATGCCAGAAAGGCCTGAGAAAGTAGTATATATATGGAAGGAGGTCTGTCTCGATACCACTTGGAGAGCTGCCTTTAGGAGATGATGAAGGTTGTATGAAACACCTGAACAGAGACAGCAATCTGAGAAAAGAATCAGTAAATTGCATTCTACAAGTTTAGTGGGGTGTGTTAAATTCGATGTGTGACTGCCGGGGGGAGGGGGAGAATGAGTTATGAAACAGGAGGATTTTGTCTCATGTACAGAATAGTCAGACATACTACAGGTCACATGGGAAATTAATACCCACACGTACGGTCCGTACATATACCAAGGGAAGAGAGGTGGCAATGGGTCAGGGGCAAAAGCTATCAAACAGCGCAAAATCTGAACCATGAAGGAAGTGCTGTGGCTATAATTCGTCACAGGATAGTAGCGTATAGCAAATACGGCACTGAAAGTTAGATATACTAGGTAAAGGAGAACAGTGGCATTGAGAAACAAAAGCGTGTGACATGATTGATGCAGATGGTAGCCATATGGTTGTCGACAGTTACGGAAAACAGGGCAGGAGCAGTGTAAACATATCGGATCAAAGACTGGTTATTATCTTCACGCCGTGGCTCAGGAAGAAAGCAGAGATTCCAAAGTTACCCCACGGCAATGACATCTCCACAAAATCGTACTAGATGACGTGCAAGGGAAGACTCATCAGACTATAGGAGGGGGGAGGGTGCGGAGGGGGGGTGATATGCACATGGATACCAACTACAGTACTCACGTCAGTGTGTTAACATTTCGGAGCCATATTGGAGTTAACGCTGCAGATTTACGCTGAGATCTGGTGCGTCCCGTCAGTGATTCATATTCCTGCTAAAAGTATCTTTTTGTAGACGTGCTAGTAATTGTGCGGAAGGGGGTTGTGGTAGTTTTCAGGAATGAAAGCCTGAGGGTTCGAAGCACGAGTATTTCTTTGATGTACGTGGTTCAGTAAGCACCAATAGGAGGAGAGGAGGAACGTAGGCGTATCTGTCGTGCCAATCTATTTCGCAATGATTAACGATAAGAATGATAAATACTGCTTTTGCTGTAGTTTCGAGATATTATCAAGGTTGTTGCAATTTCGCTACACAATCACTGGATCGAAAATTCACGCAGTGCAAAGGAGACCGTTTACGCGGGGCATGCAGAGGTGTTGTTTGTGAGATGGGTGTTTGGCCGGGGTGAGTGTAGAGCCAGCGCCCAGCCACGGGACTCTGGTGGAGGTCAAGACTGGAGGAGGACCGTGGCTGGTCTGGCCAAGTGAACTGACTTCTGCGCTTCTGTCATATTTCATGTCCGGTCAACTGTTTCGGTGAAACGTTTAGTTCTGGGGACCCGTGCTGCTTGGCTGTTTTGACAGGTTGCGAGAAAGGAGAGGCGGCAATGCGCCAGCATCCGCTGTGACCTCCCTTTGGAAGTGGCGGCGTGGGAGGAGGGTGGGGCTCCTTTATCCCACATCCGTTTCCAGCGCCTTCTGGTGGGGGTGACGAGAACTCGTCAGCCTTCGAAGCCTCCCCTGCTTCAGCTCAATGTAGGGACCGATTCGCCTAACCTGCGGTTGAACCAATAGCTATTATTACTATTAATTTGCACTATCATCCATCACTTCAGCACGGCGTGTAGACTCCGTAACTGCACAACGGCTCACGGCATACACATCGACTGCACTGCATGCCATATCCAATCTACGGGGTTTTTATCGCGCGACTGGGGGCACGCATTTCTGATAAAATTTAATTTCGTATTAAATTGCGTAAATAAGTAAAGTATGACATTATTAATATTACGCCTTCTCCTCCTTATAAACATCCTGTAAAATCCCCGGTCTTTTTTCTCAAAGGAGTCGAGTTTGGGGAAGAGGGAATAACAATATCAAAAGTGGACCAGAAACAGCAATAGGGACGTTGCAAAGGGATGCACAATTAAAAGGTCCAGGTTTGGAATCCCAGGGGCAGAATTCCTAGGTCGTGGGTGACGGAGGTGGGAGGGGGCGAGAGGTATTGGAGGGGGTGTAAATTCTGACCAGGCTTTATAACGCTGCCTGCGGGTTACGTAAACTACCGGGACAGAAAAATAAAGTTCAATAATTTTTTACGTGAGTTGGTGAAAATAAAAATACAATATAAATATTGATCGAGGGGAAAATGAACCCTGAATTTGTAGAATGTAACGGAAATGAAATAATAATAATAATATGACTGGTAGAATTTGGAATGAATGCGGGGTCGTTCCAAGCAACGACACACAGGTAATAACGAAATTTCAGCATGGGCGGGAATTTTATAACTCTTGTAGGCTCTGAAATTATTAAGCTGTTTACAAGTAAGTACACTTGGTGCCTTAATAAGAATTGGTAACCAACAGTACGTAATAATGTCGGGGCCGGATTTTGTTTTACGTAATACTATTTCAACGGGGCGTGTGGCGCTGAATTTATATGTATCAAAGCATCGGACTTCGAAAGAAATGTGAAAAATCTTTATGATGGGTTCCGGTGGAAAGGTAATTAAACATGAATAATTGATTTTAGACTGTAATGGCGGCCCGACATTATTGTACACATTAACTGCCAATTTATTAAAGGAAGCAACTGAATTTAATAAAATATTTAAACAAAAGGGAGGTAGTTATAAATGAATAAATGCAATGGGTAAACTGAAATCAATTTTTAATAACTGGTGGACACACTTATATGATGTTTTCTCTAAACAGAAGCTGAATCCCAATTAATTCGATTTTGTCTCCTTCGCTCTGGCCAGCGAGATGCATATGAGTGATTTAAATAAATTATTCCACTGATCAGAGGGGACGAGCACTGGTTGCGAAAAAGGCGTAATTTATTTATTTTGTATCGTTATAGCTTCCGTAGAGAGGATTGACTGATTTGACATCGACTTCATATGAACAGTGCTCCTACAAACATTCTCACACTACTGTTATAAATTGTCATGTATGAAACTAAATCCATTAAACAGTTCCAAATAGTCCAGTTACTTCGGTAACCAGTCTAACTGATGTTAAAATTTTCAATCAGCTATCTATACCTATGTCACACAGACTGGAATACGTGACAGTCATAATAATATAGTTCATCTAATTTCTATTGCTATCTAGTCACTATTTTGGCTTAACCAGCAAACATTAACATTTCTGTTGATGATAAAAGTTTTATCATATAAAAGCGTTCCATTAATCTCCATACCACACCCCTTTAGTCCCTAGTCATTCTAGTTCAAATAACCCTTACGTACTTTGTACGTTTACCTCTTTGCAGGCGCCCAATGACAACAATTGTTAAGGTTCCTCCTACACAGCTATAGATAGCTCTGTGGCTCCATCTCCGCCCAAGTAAGTCCGAATTTTCAAATTTACTCACCTTAGCCACATTAGATTCGCTGCCCGCCAGGTACACGTACTGTAACAAAACATTTGTATTTTTCCAGTCTGACGATGCGCTAACAGCGCGAAACGCGTCATTGGATAATAAAATATTGCAACAGAGACTGAACATATTTAATTATTCAATAGTGTTGCTGCACCAGCCGCCACCACCACCATAATGGAATGGAATGAAATGTTTAAATTGGCAAATTAATTAATTAAATATCCGCAATTACAAAACTACTAGAAGAAAGGGCCGCTGTTTGAGTACAGAAGAATAGCGATGAGTATAAGCAGAGACCGATATTTTATGATATTTCGCTCACTGCATTTTGTAAAAAATCCGCTTTCAGGAGACCCAAACCAGACGACAGATTACATAAGACACGACCTACAGTCTATAACATTAAAATGTGTTTATCCTGGAAGAGATTTATCAATGGATGAATCAATAATTCTTCGGAGGAGAATATTATCATTTAGACAATACATAAAAAGTAAATGTAATAAATATGGAATTAAGATGTACAGACAAGAACAACCCAGATGGTTTCATAGGCAAGTGCGCTGTGTACACGGTAAGAAATGGGTGAAGGGAGAGGGGGAGGTCACACTGAAAACATTGTTTCGTATTTGTTAGAAGAAAAGCTGCATGTAGGTCATCATATTTAATTGGCCAGTTATAACAGTTTTAATTCAACTAAAACTCTGCTGAAGCTAAAAACACACTGCACAGGTACACTGAATTATACCCTCAAAGTAGTAGTATCAGCAAAACTTGGAGAGGAGATTCTAACGGAGTGATGATTGGAAACTGGAAGGGTCAACGAGGAGTTTCCTATATTTCCACAGAACATCTAAAATTTATGAAGTGAGTGACGAATGCCCGCACCAAATAGTCAAGAAACCTTTTCCAACTATTAGATATAAAACTTGTATGTCTCGGACTGATGAGCAAGATCAGGTGTTACCTTATTGTTTATGTGAACGAAAGGATATCCGCTTGCTGTAGAAACTATTATTTCATGTCATTGACAAGCTAGATTTAATTCTCTATATTTGTACAACAAATACTCGCGGAATAAAATGATGTTGTATGATTACAGAAGGAAAATTAAAAGAGGATAACTCCCACCAATGGACGTTTCAAGAAATGTGAGCAAGAAAAATCACAAAGAACCACATGTAGTGCGAAAGCGGGAAGCTACTGTAGGGAAAAAGGAAGTTACGAGGAAGCAATATAAAAAGTGCTCGGAGCAAGGCAAGCTCGCTGATACACCGTACGTGTGCATAACCTGCTTGAACGGCTGTATGATTTCCCACAATTAGCAAAAACGATACAATATAGGAGGAATTTCGTTTATATACGCAAGTTTTTCATTTGTTTTTACATTGCACTACTTGACAGGTTTGTGTTACGGATTTTTTTTCTTTTTTTAAGTCCAAGATCGCGAATACAGTTTTGAAAAAAAAGTATTGAATTATAAATAAGGCCTAAAACTGATAAATGATTACAATTTGGTATGTAATTTGAACATGGTCATGAATAAGTCGGCTAGTAGCACTATAAAAATTTGGAATGAAGTTACCTAGTTGTTCTTATAACTGCTGCTACTGCATCATTTTCCGTCGATTATGCTGTAAATTTAAAATCTCTGTGTTGGTAACTTAGTCCTAGAGTGACCCGGACCAGTTATCAGTATGGTATCATGTACAAGATGACTGAGTAGAATGTTCGGGATCAGATCGTAACAACAGATTTTAGCAAAAATATTTTTCATGAATACCTATCGAACTTAAAAAATAAATAAAAAATAAAATAACTTGCGACAGATAAGAATTACTGCAGATTCTAACGGTACTGGGAATGAGAAATAAGGAATTGTTGCATTATTCATGAAATGCTAAAACCGATTGTGCATGATACATCTCACAATAATGAAGTCCGAATCACCATAAGATTAAACAATTATTTATTAACTGAAATTTATTAATCTCGGAAACAATCATACATTAAAAATGTAGAATTTAGAGGAGCGGGAATACACAGGTCCTTCCGGTACAACGGAACGAGCAGAACAGATGATTGAAAGTCTTTCTTTCGCAGCAAGGGAATAAAAGAACAGCGAGGTATTTCTTGCGGCGGAAAGACGCTAAATCGCGATAAAATTATAGCTGTGACCTACCCGATGAATCGTGTAACACGTCAATGTTAGAACTATAGAACTATTTTTCAGTGGATACTCAGAATTTCAATTTTTTAATGCGTTACGTCGATTTATTACTTGGTGGATGTAAAGCATTCACTTCGACTATTTCCGAAAGAATATGCTGTGCTGGTTATGTATTAGTAGAAACGCAATTCAAGTGACGGGGAACACGAGAGAAACCTCATCGTAGAGTGAGTTTCGATGATTAATTTCTTTACATCCGGACGTCCCCTGGGTGTCTATGCTATATCTAGAAAAACTACAGCTACAGACACAGTAATACCTGCCTCCTCACAACACCCAATTACTTACAAACACTCAGCTTTCCACTCCATGGTGCATCGCCTCATATCTCTTCCTATGTCTAAAGAGAATTTCAGATCAGAATTAAGACACCATAAAATTTATTGCCACAACCAATGGATACAATCCAGCCCTGATTGATGGAATTTTGCACAAAAAACAAAAGAAGAAAATTCTACCCCTCCTCTATGCTCCCTCTGACTTCCACTCCAATGAATACAGGAAATGGTGTACAATACCATACATAGGACAAATGTCACAACAAGTATCTAAACCCCTGAAATCCTGCAACTACAGGGTTTCCTACTACATGAAAAACACCACAGCTCAGTGCATCTTTAATAGCAAAGACAAGACTCCTTTACTAAACAACAGTGGTGTATATAAAATTACTTGTAAAGATTGCAATAAGTTTTATATTGGTCAGTCAGGCAGAAGCATAGCAACTAGACTAGCTGAACATCAACGCAGCTGGAGACTACATAATCAGGAGTCCACATTTGCTGAGCATGTAATGAGTGAGGGCCATAGCTACCAGCCACTGTTTCAAGTCCTTCACTTAGCAAACAAGGGCCAAAAACTTAACTTATTGGAAGCTCTTGAAATCAGTAAACACCTAGCCCATAGCCCTGATCTAGTATTAAATGATCAAACACAACTAAACAGTTCACCCCTATTAGATTTCACTTAATTCATACCAGAGTCACATTACCTCCTACCCTGTCAGTTCCAGTCTCTTCATACATTTCCTCATAGTACAGTCAATTACCTAAGTTTTCCATCAACTCCCACACTGGCTGTCCCATTCCTCCATTACAAAAAACCAAAAAACCTTAAATGTAGACCTAGCATTTTATTTATTTTATTCAAAAAATTAGATTCCTTGTTTACCCCCACAGTTTCAAACTCCTGTGTATTTCTTTATTATGATTTATATCTAGATTGCTAATATTCTCAGACCAGGAGGAAATATGATTCAGAATTGACGACCTCTACCAGAGTCAATCAACTGTGCGAAGTTTTAAGAATTTGCGCTTTGGAATACAAATTTTTCCTTGATGTTGTCGATTTATTGCTTGTTTCAATTGTATTTTGTTTATCAACAAATCACGGACATTTGAATGAAGTCTGTGATCCCATAGGTATCAGACATCAAGCAAATTCATAAAATGACCACAGTGCAGTCGAAGTACATTTAAATTTATGTATCTAAGTTGTCACGATTACGTCAGTACAGACCATGATCCTACAGGTCTTGAGCCTGCAGCTGAGGTGCGTCCTGCCGTAACCCCTGTTGGTGGGAGGCAGCCCTAGTGTTACCGGACAGCACGAGAGGCTGCCGCATGGGGAGTCGCGCGCCTGCTCTGATGCCACAGCCACACTGTTAACAAGACCCTTGGAATCCTTGCTTAACACATTTTCTGCCAGTAAATCAGGAAAGACAATACTGGCATTCTACGGATCGGAGCGTGGAACGTTAGATCCCTAAATCGGGTAGGAAAATAAGAAAATTTAAAAAGGGAAATGGATAGGGTGAAGTTAGATATAGTGGGGATTAGTGAATTTCGGTGGCAGGATGAACAGCATTTCTGGTCAGGTGAGTAAAGGATTATAAATACAAAATCAGTTGTATCACAGGAGTAGGACTGATAATGAATAATAAAATAGGAATGCGAGTAAACTACTATGAATAGCACAGTGATAGCATTATCATTGTCAAGATAGATACGAACCCAACACCGATAACAGTAGTACAGGTTTATATGCCAACTAGCTCTGCCGATGATGAGGAGATCGAAGAAATATATGAGGAGCTAAAGGAAATTATTCAGAAAGTTAAGGGAGAGGAAAACCTAATTGTGATGGGAGACTGGAATTCGGTAGTAGGAAAAGGAAGAGAAGGAAAAATAGTAGGTGAATATGGACTGGGCAGGAGGAATGAAAGAGGAAGAGGAAGTTAACCGAAACAAACACCTAGTTTAAGAATCACAAAAGAAGGTTGTATACGTGGAAGAGACCAGGAGACACCGGAAGGTATCAGATAGATTTTATAATGGTAAAACATAGATTCCGGAACCAGGTTAGAAACTGTAAGACATACCCAGGGGCAGATATAGACTCTGACCATAACTTGTTAGTCATGAACTGTAGGCTGAAACTGAAAAAACTGCAGAAAGGTAGGAAAATAAGGAGATGGGATTTAGATAAATTGAAGGAAAGTGAAGTTCTGGAGAATTTCAGAGAGAGATTTAGGCAACAATTGACAGAAACAGGGGGAAATAAAACAGTAGAAGAGGAATGAGTAGCATTGAGAGATGAAATAGTGAAGGCAGCAGAGGACAAAATAGGTAGAAAGGCAAGACCTACAAAAAATCCTTGGATATCACAGGGAATACTAAATTTAATTGATAAAAGGAGAAAATATAAAAATGCAGTAAATGAAACAGGCAAAATGAAGTACAGACGACTAAAGAATGAGATTGACAGAAAGTGCGAAATGGCTAAACAGGAGTGGCTAGACGCCAAATGCAAATTTGTAGAAAAATGTATAAGAAGGGGAAAAGTAGATACCGCCTACAGGAAAAAAAGAGACATTTGGGGACAAGAAAAGCAACTCTACGAATATCAAGAACTCAGATGGGAAACCAGTTCTCAGCAAAGAAGCGAAAGCTGAAAGGTGGAAAGAGTACATAGAGCAGCTCTACAAAGGAAATGAACTTAGAGATGATGTAGGAAATGAACAAGAAGTAGATCCAGATGAAATAGGAGATACTATACTGGGAGATAAATTTGACAGAGCCCTGAAAGACCTAGGTCGGAACAAGGGCCCAGGAGTAGATGACATATCCTCAGAGCTACTAAAGTCTCTGGGAGAGCCAGCAATGACAAAACTATTTGAATTGGTGGGTAGGATGTATGAGACAGGCGAAATACCTTCAAACTTTAAGAAAAATGTAATAATCCCCATTCCAAAGAAATCAGGTGCAGACAGGTGTGAAAATTACAGAACCATCAGTTTGATAAGTCATGGTTGCAAAATTTTAACACGAATTATCTACAAGAGAATGGAAAAGGTGGTAGAAGATGACCTCGGGGAAGATCAGTTTGGATTCAGGAGGGACGTAGGAACTCGGGAGGCAATACTCACTTTACGTCTTATCTTAGAAGATAGAGTAAGGAAAGGCAAACCTACATTTTTAGCTTTTGTAGATTTGGAGAAAGCGTTTGACAATGTTGACTGGAATACACTCTTTCAGATTCTGAAGTCAGCATGGGTAAAATATAGGGAAAGGAAAGTTATTTACAACTTGTACAAAAGCCAAATCGCAGTTATTAGACTCGAAGGGCCTGAAAGGGAAGCATCAGATGGGAAGGGAGTAAGACAGGGTTGTAGCCTTTCTCCGATGTTATTCAATTTGTACATCGAGCAGGCGATAAAGGAAAGCAAGGAAAAATTTGGAATAGGGATTAAAGTTCAGGGGGAAGAGATAAAGATATTGCGTTTTGATGATGACATTGTAATTCTGTCAGAGACAGCAAAGGACCTGGAAGAGCAGTTGAATGGAATGGACAGTGTCTTGAAGAGAGCTTATAAAAGGAACATTAACAAGAGCAAAACAAAAATAATGGAATGCGGTCTTAGAAAGTCAGGTGATGCTGAAGGAATTAGATTAGGTAACGAAACAATGAAGGTGGTAAATGAGTTTTGTTACTTGGGTAGTAAAATAACATGCGATGGTCGCAGTACAGAGGATATAAAATGCAGAATGCAATGGGAAGAAAAGCATTTTTGAAGAAGAGACATTTGCTAACATCGAATATTAATTTAAGTGTAAGGAAGTCTTTTCTGAAGGCATTTGTGTGGAGTGTTGCCTTGTACGAGAGTGAAACATGGACGATAAACAGTGCGGACAGGAAGAGAATAGAGGCCTTTGAAATTTGGTGCTACAGAAGAATGCTGAAGATTAGGTGGGTGGATCGCATAACTAATGAAGAGATACTGAACAGAATTGGTGAGAAAAGGAAATTTTGGCATACCCTGACTAAAAGAAGGGATCGCTTGTTAGAACACATTCTTAGACATCGAGGAATCGTAAATTTAGCATTGGAGGGAAGTGTGTGGGGTAAAAATCGCAGAGGGAGACCAAGAGACGCGTATAGTAAGCAGATTCAAGTGGATGTGGGTTGCCGTTCTTATGAGGAGATGAAAAGACTTGCTCAGGATAGAGTAGGGTGGAGAGCTGCATCAAACCAGTCTCCGGACTGAAGACCGTAACAACAACAAAGAAAAAATTATTATAAATAAACATTTAGCTGGTAGTTCCCTAAATTTGATTGCAGCCAGTAAAAACGACAACAGACAGCCATCCAATCGCTAGTGGACGCTGAGAAGGCGACAACCCGGACAGCCGGTGCGAACTGAAGGTTACTGACTCGACACTTTGCAAGGGCATCGAACATTTCCTTTTGAATACTTGGCTGAATTAAGGGACATTAAAACGCCATCATAATTTACGCATTCAGTAATCTTACGTTAAGGAGTTACTACAAGGAAAATACAGACTTGCCGCAATCCATAACACCAGTACTAGCTAAGGTGATGGAGACAATAACAGAAAGTCAACTGTTAGTTACTTTGAAAGGAATAATGTGCGCTCCAGAACACGGCTTTCGAAAGGGTAGGTCAACGACAACAGCTTCACTTTATTTAGTTATAGATAGGTAAGTCATTATTTTGATTTAGTTATAGATACGTAAGTCATGATTTTGAAGAGCCAAAGCTCTGGTTCTCTGTCTCCGTAATACAGCAATCAACTGTGTCCCCACGTAAGAATCTGCTCATCAATCTAAAATCATATGGTATTGGAGGATCTGTTATGCAAACTCTTAAAAAGAAAAAAAAAAACACTTGATCGGATCGCTGCAGGGAGCAGTTTCGGATGAAAAATACTCTCAGCATGCCGTCACACAGTGCAGTCCATGGATGATGCAACCTTGTTCTCAAAAGGAGAAAATGTTGCTCATGGTTTTCAACAAGCCGAATTTCTATTCATTGAAAACAAGGCGTGACATAGCACGAACAAAATGAAAGCCAATGAAGACAATACGCAGATGATGGTATGTAGTTATAGTGATACTGGACTACTGGGCGACACCGAAACTGCTAAACTTCAGGGCTTCTTCATTGGTACCACATTAATCAAGTAACAGCACACTCAACGTGTGTGTTACAAACTTTCTCGGGTCCTAAACGTCTTGAGGAAATTAAAAGTGTAATATCAGAGCAGTACTTTTTATCGTGTACGAAGTCTGTTCAAATAATTCCGGAACATTGGTAATTTAGGGCAAGTAGAATGTTAGAGTGAAATTCCAGTGGCACCCCTGCACACGCCTGTGTTGAATGTTTCGCTGCTGGCAGTTTCATTATTGTGTGTTAGTTATGGTTCAGGACTGTACTGAATAGAACGTTGTGTCGCACAGTTAACGAATTTCTACCTACATCTATATACGTACTCCGCAATCCACCGTAATGTGCGTGGCGGATGGTACACTGTACCACTACTAGGCACTTCCTTTCCTATTCCAATCCCAAATAGAACGAGGAAAAAAAGAATGCCGATATGCCTCCATACGAGCCCTAATTTCTCTTATCTTGTATGTGTGATCACCATGCGAAATATGAGTAGGTGGTAGCAAGATCGTACTACACTCAGCTTCAGATTCCGGCTGTCTAAATTTCCTCAACAGAAATTCACGAAAAGAACGTCATCTTTCCTCCAGCGATCCCCAACTGAATTGCCGGAGCATTTCCGTGACACTCGTGCATTGGTCGAACCTACCAGTAACGAACCTAGCTTCTCGCCTCTTAACTGCTTCTATGTCTTCCTTTAAACTGATCTGCTGCAGTTCCCAGATTACACAGTTAAATAGAGCGACGCGTCTGCATTAAATTTTGGGTTAAATTCGGGAAAACTTTTACAGAGACACCAAATGATACAGGAAGCCTGCGGCGATGAGTGCTTTACGGCGTTACGAATCGTTCACGCGGTTTAAAAATGGCCGGACGGAATTTTAAGATGACCCTTGTTCAGGAGGTTCTTCGTCGTCTAAAGAAGACGGTCATCTCACTAACGTCAACGAATTTATGCCTGCCCATCGAAGGTTACTATCCCAGACAATAGCGCCACCTCC
This sequence comes from Locusta migratoria, assembly GCA_026315105.1. Classification (NCBI taxonomy): domain Eukaryota; kingdom Metazoa; phylum Arthropoda; class Insecta; order Orthoptera; family Acrididae; genus Locusta; species Locusta migratoria. The sequence goes on from CM048744.1 coordinate 53,886,136, forward strand.
CCTCTTATATATAAATCTATTCCTAACAAACATGGAACCACTAATCCTTTTACCACCAAAAATATATATTCAATACTTCCAGCACTGTCTCAACTAATATTCGTTTATCTATCTTTTGGAAGCGAGGTGCAACTGCTACTGACACCACAGATAGCAAAAGTTGTTGTTCTTGTTAATTGCCTTTCCATCAATGCTATTGTTGCCCCATACTCTTTTCCGTGGTCAATATCTGTGAGCAGGATAAGACCACATCCAGTTTGATGCCAGTGGTTCAGTACTAGTCTCCACCACTTCTACAATGCTAACCGGTACATTCCAATTCGTGTAATCTATCTTCTATTCTTTGTCCATTCCGTGGCCTGTGGCTGTTGTTGTTACTATCATTTTGCCAATTATTCGGTCCACGAAAGTTCGCTCGCCAAAAATTCGAAATTTGTGCGTTATGTCCGTTCCATTGCTGGTTATATTTTTTTATTATAATATTTATTATAATATAATATCAAACAATACAACCCATTACCTAAGACTAAAATGGGCATTAGTATAATACATGTTTCTACAGAAACCACTGGACATCTTGCTGGTTGTTGATGTTTATTCTGGGTGATGTGTATGATGTTGTGTCTTATGCTACTGCTGTGGTGTTACATGTGTGCCAGCATTACAAACCTGCTTGTGGTGGCCAGCTCACCGAGCGAATCCTAGTGAGCATGCCCCTGGCACTGGGCCGCCAATTTCTTTTGTCACCACAGCCCCCCCTCCCCCGCAAAAATTTTTCCCGTGTGTGTCTTACTCTACTATTTAAGAAAAAACTACATCTAACTTACGTCTATGGTCTAATTCGGTGTTTGCCACATCTAACCCCCGAATCCAGGGGATGGCGGATTCTTCCATTGCTGGAGACCAGTCCATCCCCCGGCGGCATGGCAGACGTGGCTGTATCAATCGGGTATTGGGTCAGATCCGGTTATTGATTCAGGATAAAGTCCCGAAGCACTTTGCGCAAGACGTTATTGGCGATATCGTCGAGTACTCGGAACGTGTCTAGGGTTCTTATGAGCTCAAAGGTGTTATTATTAGGCAGAGCCCTTCTGAGATCCGCAGTCACGTCGTCATACGTAGGACACTCATAAATGATGTGTTCTGGCGTGCCTATCTCGGCACCACAGGCACAAGCTGGCGTAGCCTGTCTCCTAAACCGACATAGATATGTCGGATAGGGTCCATGCCCGGTGAGGAAGTGCAGCATCCCCCTAGATGGTTTGAAATGTTTCATACTCAATCTTTCCTGGATATCTGGCAGGAGAGCATGAGTTCTCCTCCCAGATTCCTCTTCGTCCCAAGATTGCTGCCAAAGTTGGAGCCCTTTCTGTCTGATCTCTGTTTTACTTAGAATTGGTTCCCCCATATTTTTTTCTACGTTCCCTCCGTTCCCTTTCTTGGCCCAGTACCAAGCTTCCTGCTCCCTTACCTTGATGTCAAGGGGGCATCCAGAGGGCCCCGCCGGGAGTGTCCTGTAGGCTCCAGCTGAACGCAGGAGGATGTGAAACCTCCGGTGCCCGATCCCAGCCAAACGGTGTAGTGCTACCAGCGATCTCTCAGCAACCGCGTCCACGTGGGCGGCGAAATTCCAGCCTCATCTATGAGGTATCTAGCTTGAGTTCGTCTTGCTGGTTACACTCTGGATGGTACTTCTTATCAAAACTTGGCTTTACAACTAGACCTCTTCCATTCATTTCATTGATACCATTTCCGTTTTGCTTCGCGGTGCTCCGCGGCTCGCGCGTCATAGTTCTTACCACTGTTGCTGTGTGGCGTAGCTCACTCTGAGTTCGTGCAGTGTCGCCATTTGCACTGTTACACTGCCGTTTCTTGTGTTTTCGTACAGCAAGAAATTTTTCTAGATCGTTTTCCGGTACAGATAGCGTTCAAAATATCTTCGTAATGATTCATTCTTCGGATTGTACACTGATGGATTAAACACTTCTCCTAATATTCACGAAATTTGCAGCGTTAACTGCGAATGGGTGATGATGAAAATGTGTACGCATGGGATACGAAACCGGGTCTCCTGCTAGCTAGGTAGTTGCGCTGACGCTTCCATCGCTGGGAACACCGCGAGCATCCCAACCGCACGGACTACTCAACCACGCCTCCCGTCAGATAAAAGTTCTCAACTTTTACTCAAAATCTTGGTTTCTGCTATCTATTCCCGTAAGAGAAACGGCCTAGGAGAGCCTCCGCATTGAAGAAAGGATCATTGGCATGACCATCCGAAGAAACAGATATCACATAAGGCTTCTCGCCTTATTTTTTTTGTTTAGATATGTACGGACCAGAACTTTGCAAGAAATACTCTTTGAACTGATCATTTCTGTTACACAAATCTACTGTTTCCGCCGCCCACATCACGGCTTCAAAATGTTCAAATGTTTGTAAAGCTATGAGACCAAACTGCAGTATTAATCAGTCCCTAAACTTACAAACAACTTTAACTTACGATAAAGACATCACACACACCCATGCCTGAGGGAAGGCCCAACTCTAAGACGGAAAGCAACCACGCTCTCCGCAGTAAGGCCCCTCAGAACGCTCGGTCATTCCACCGCGGCTTCTCCTTGCATGTACAAATTGTATCCTGTCTCTCAGTCCAGGTTAAAGGTAACACACCACGGAAACTTTTAACAAACCAATACGTATGCGAGATCTTCTTTTCCGATACAAGTGTCACGAACGGTCTGTGCAGTGTTGGCTTTGCTCAACGACTATACTCGTTAGATTTGTGGCAACGTTATTCATATTTCCGTTATTTACAAGGATGCACTTTTCCACTTGGACTTGGCAAGGTGTCTCTCTTTATGTTGCTTTCATGTGGCGAAACAGAATTACTGTAGCTGCACTTAACTTTCTCCATTTCTCTGCTCAGATTATTAAGCTGTGCATTTACATCTTCACTTGCTTTACTTCTCCCAATTAATTTCTAATGGCTCGTTCATCAGTTCTTATTTTAGATACAGTTTTGGGCGTGGTTGTCTGTACAGAAAAGTTAATTTTCTTTATCTGTCTTATTCTAAGTTTCATTGTCCTTCCTTCGCAACTATTCTATAAAGTTTTCAAAAAATTGTTCCTCGTGTTTATTTAGGTGTCAAAATATTTTCCCGTCTTCAGAATGAAATTTTTAATCTGCAGCGGAGTGTGCGCTGATATGAAACTTCCTGGCAGCTTAAAATTGTGTGCCGGAACCGGGACTCGAACCTGGGACCTTTGCCTTTCGCGGGCAAGCGCTCTACCAACTGAGCTATCCCGACTCACGATCCCGCCTCACACGGGATAGCTCAGTCGGTAGAGCGCTTGCCCGTAAAAGGCAAAGGTCCCAGGTTCGAGTCCTGGTTCCGGCACACAATTTTAATCTGCCATGAAGTTTCATTTTCCCGTCTTGTTTCACTGCAAAGTCATTTATCTGTTGAATGATACGCTCTACTTTCCCTTCTGGTTTATTATGAAATTCTTCGATTTCATGTAGTTCTTCTATAATTGTAAGCCGGCCGCGGTGGCCGCGGGGACTGAGGCGCTCCAGTCACGGTCTGCACGGCCACTACGGTCGGGGGTTCGAATCCCCCCTCGGGCATGGATATTTGTGCCGTCCTTAGTATAAGGTAGTTCGTAAGTAGTTTGTAAGTTTAGGGACTGATGACCCCGTAGTTAAGTCCCATAAACTTAACAAACATTTGAACAATTTATAATTGTAATCACTCAACCCGGAATTTAACCAGAGGCTTCTTTCAAACTTACTATCTCTGATCTGATCGTTTCAGTTTTGGTGGATAATTGGCTGTCAATGTCTCAGCATTTTTTTTTTCTATCTAACTTAGCGATAAATTCGACAAATTGGTCTCTTTGTATAGCCATCCCGTCTCCAAATTCCTTTTCTGGTTTTTCTTCACTTACGTTAATTAAACTGACAGAAAGCTCATCACGTTCACCATACTGTTCCTTAAGTTTTGCATTTTCTTGCTCAATCATTCATAGAAAATGTCCTTTGAATATTTTCTGGTGCAGGTTCCCTTACTGGCACTGAACTGGTTCTTTCAGTAAGCGTTCCCGAAATATTTTTCTCCTTGATGTTTCCACATTTATTTCTGTGTCATTCATTACCGGATCGGTACTGCTGCCCGTGTCTACAATGTCTGGACCTGTTACATGAACTATAGATGCCATTTCTATTTTTTTTTTCTTTCCTCCTAGTCTTGACCATTATTTTAATTCACACAAAAATAAATCTCTCTCCAATAAATATTACACACTGAACACATAAATAAAACAAACACAAAATATTTATTATTATAAAAATGACTATAACGACTGTTGGGCTGAAATGATGACGAAGATCCAGGTGGTGATGGATGCTTTATTTTTCTTACGCGTTTCGGGTGATGTCCATTGTCAGAGTCTAAAAATGTAAACGAATAATTACAAAGTTGAACATAGTTGTTTAAAATATAAAAGTGAAATAGGGTAAACCAAAATTCGCGCATAAAAGTACAAAAACAGGGCGTTATAGCCCATGTATAACAGTTTTTGACTAATCATGACACACAAAGTGATGTGTTCAGCTTGACAGACTGTTCGCGTATGCAGAAAGTACGTAAGCTGGAAGGCAAGAAGAAATCAGCAGAGGGCAGCGCTATTATGTTCTGATTGTTCATTGGTCCAGTGAGTAAGATGAAAAGGAAGTTAGACAAAATATACGAAGTCTAGTAAATATGGGCTTACAAAAATATAAAAATGAATATTAGGTGCATTACACGTAAGAAATTGTCCAGATATGCATCAGGTGCGTAAGCAGGATACAAAGCAAAAAACTTTCGCCAGAGGGAAGCGAAGTACCACCTGGTTGACTACGATTTAGTAAATAAGAATACAAACAAAAATGTACACAATTGTACAACGTGAAAATAATATAGTGTTGCACAATACAACATACGTATGACATCCAAAATGTATGTTTATCAAAATGAACAAATCAATTTAACTACTTATTAGAATGTCATTAAAATTTTCGAAAAACCATTATCGGCTTCCTGTGAGCTGTACATTAATTACCAGATCCGGTTCTTTTAGAAAATTACGTAAACTTCAAATTCTTCCAAAATGTCCAAAACAGTGCCCTTATTTGCATAGTGTAGAACACACATACAATCATCAATAATTTTTAAATGGCGTTTGTATTCCCTTAGGTGTTCACCAAAGGCACTGCTATTGCTGGTGTATCCGTGTTCGCGGAATTTAACACGAAATTATCTGACCGTTTGTCTAATATAGAATCTTTCACATGAACCACAGAGAATTTTTTATACTCCAGTTCTACAAAATTTATCAGCTATCGACTCCATGCTATGTCGTATTAACATTCCTAACTTATTGTGAGTACGGAAGCCGACTTTGACGTTTATCTTGCGAAATGCATTGGCAATCTTGTCTGAAAGTACACCAAAGTATGATAATGGAATGTATCTTACTGTTTCCCCGTGTACTATCCGCTCTTTTCTTACTCTTCTTAGAATGTTTCTTAGAATTTTTCTTATTGACCTCTGTGTGAAACCGTTAGCTAACCCTATAATAACCTTAGATTCTTTTTTGATAACTTCCTCCGACTGAATTTAGATAAGCACGTTTTAGTGAATGAAAGTGACATGAGTCATTGGAGATTATTAAGTCTGTGACAGTTGGTTTTCGAAAAATGCTAATATCCAAGCGGAGGTTCAAAATTCAAATGTTTGTTAAGCTTAAGGGACTTAACTACGGGGTCATCAGTCCCTAAACTTACAAACTACTTATGAACTAGCTACAACTAAGGACGGCACAAATATCCATGCCCGAGGGGGGATTCGAACCCCCGACCGTAGTGGCCGTGCAGTCCCCTCGCCCACCGTGGCCGGCGCCACTTCAGGACCCCAGAGGTGATGGCCGGTAGTCATCCACTGCCGGCGGACAGGAACCCCAGTACGGCCTACCCCTCCGTCCCTGTATTATGGGGACCTATTCACATACCGCGCAATTGCACTGGTATCGGTTGGCCGTGCCTTTAAGTATCCTGGAGAGCAGCTCTCCAGCCCTAGTCCGTGGCAGTTTTTAGTGTCAACATCGCGAGGACGGCGTGCTCCAGCGTTCGTCATTGAGTAGCAGGTGTTTCCCGATACCTTCGGAGCAGCTTGTAGCCAGCCGCGACCGACTCGTGATGTGTCGTACTTCAACGTACACCGCTGTTGCGACGGTCGTGATAGTGCTGTCGCTGCATTTGTACTATCAGATTCGGGTGCTGCAATGTAGCGTGTTAGTTACCTTTGTCCGACTCCTATTTCTGTTATCGTTCGCGTAACCCATAGCAAGGTTTCATTTATGAGCTCTCTGAGGACTGATCTTTATCCTCTTAATGTGTAAATCAATGTGTTACCGACTTGTCCTACGGTAAGTTTATTTCTCGCCCAGTGGCTACATTCAGTGGGTAATTATACACCAAAACGTGTGACAGGGTGATCTGAAAGTCAGTATAAATTTGAAAACTTAATGAATCGCGGAATAAAGTAGAGTGAGCGGTAAAAATTGACACACATGCTTGGAATGACATGGAGTTTTATTAGATACACACACACACACACACACACACACACACACACACACACACACACACACACACACACACACACAGTATTGCCAAACGCGTGAAAGATCTCTTCTGCGCGTCGTGTGCTCAGCCGCCACTTTCGTCATGCTTGGCCTCCAAGGTTCCCAGACCTCAGTCCGTTGCGATTATTGGCTTTGGGGTTACCTGAAGTGATCGACAGACATCTCTAGGGATGCTGAAAGACAACATCAGGCGCTCCAGTCACGGTATGCACGGCCACTACGGTCGGGAGTTCGAATCCCCCCTCGGGCATGGATATTTGTGCCATCCTTAGGATTAGCTAGTTCATAAGTAGTTTGTAAGTTTAGTGACTGATGACGCAGTAGTTAAGTCCCATAAGCTCTACAAACATTTGAACATTTTGAAAGACAACATCCGACGCCAATGCCTCACCATAACTTCAGACATGCTTTACAGTGCTGTTCACAACATTATTCCTCGACTACAGCTATTGTTGAGGAATGATGGTGAACATATTGAGCATTTCATGCAAAGAATATCATCTTTGCTTTGTCTTAATTTATTATGCTACTTATTGTTTCTCTGATCAGATGAAGCGCCATCTGTCTTTTTGATCACCCGGTATGTGCCTCATTCTGAATATATGTTTCAACCGACTCTCCCGACTTTCATTGTCTGTAGCTTTCGTTATTGTCCCATTCTTTAAATTAATCATCTAATACGGCAACGTAACACTAGCTGGAGAAACGAAATCCAATTGCCTGGGACAGAAGATCTGTAGACGAGTGACCTTTTAGGAAACAATGTTAGTTGGTATTTCACAAAAGTTAATACTTTCATCTTTTATTAATCTAGACTCGTAAAACGAGATCGCAGCTACAGTTACTTCCATCACCATCCATAGGTACAATCTGACCAGAATCTGCTTGATGTTTTCCTTTGGGACGCTTTAACGTCACTTGTGTATGAGACCCCAATGGATACGGATATGGATATGGAAATAGTTTGATAAACTGTAGCTGCTCTTGTGAGATACAGTTCAAATGGTACGTTCACTATGTCATCGCTGGTAGCGTATTTGTAGTTTACTGTGACTAGTGTAAGTAAATAAGTGCATAGTAATATGATCTTATTCCCTGCCTTAAATTGGTGAGTGGATCATTGTGTCATGTTTAATTTTTGCACACTCTTACGGAACCAGCCCGTATTGAGGGCTTTAGGGTGAGGAAGAGACGCGCACAGATTCTGTCGCGACACCACGGCAGGGCCGCCAACCGTGAAACAGGAAGGGTCAGCGGTGTGCGACACATGCAGTGGCGGCCCACCCAACACCACCTAGAGAGAAGGCCACGGCGCTCTCGTGTGACGTCAGGCAGAGTAGGTTGCGCGCGCACAGCTGACTGGGTAGCCGCTAGGGCACGGCCCACTTTGCCGAAGCAGCCAGCCAGTCAGGTACGCGCGCGCAACCTACTCTGCCTGACGTCACACGAGAGCGCCGTGGCCTTCTCTCTAGGTGGCGGTGGCCCACCTCGCTACACAAAAGTGTGTGCTCTCTGACACTAAATACTTCCAGGAGGTGGCGTTACCTGTCTTACCACGTTTAACAACACGGAAACTGGTAAGCAGCTAATTGTACACAAGAAGTTTTAAAACTTAAAAAGAAGCTGTCCGAAGAGAAGTAACCAGAGCAAGAAAAATCGGCGTGGTAGTTGCGGCTGAATACTTTTGTACACTTGTTTTCATTCTTTCTTTCTATTTCCTTTATCTGCTGTATATTCTAAAAATCACGTTTTGCTTCTGCAAACGTTACCTCACGATTTAGCAGTCATCAACATGTGTGCCCGGTCCATCGTTCGGCTTTTTATCAATATCATTACATTAATCTTACAATGAACACTGCCGTCGTCTCGCATTTGCTAACTGGAAAAATTATGCCACTTGCAAATGTTAGACAGCCAAATACAATTTGAAGATCAGCCACAGCTACACTCATCACGTCACAAATATTGCAAGGCAAGACATTGGAATAACAGTTGTATCATCGATGGGATTAGAATACAGGTCTCCTGCTTACTTTACAGGGGAAAGTGTCATATGATCATCATAAGAGAAATCAAAACGAAAAAAATTTAGGGAGTGGAACACTAGCGAAATATCATGAAAGCGATTCGATAAACGCTCTGTCAGGCACGTAGATGTATATGCTGAGTAAATATGTACTTACTAGACAGTCGCTTTACCCTTTCAGCTACTTTGAAATTATGTACCGGGTGATCAAGAAGTATAAATTTGAAAACTTAATTAATTAAGGCATAAGATAGATAGGTAAAATTGACACTCATGCTTGGAATGACATGGAGTTTTATTAGAGAGAAAAAAAAAAGTTCAAAAACGTCCGACAGATGGCGCTTCCTCTGATCAGAAAAGCAACCATCCCATGAACAACAGACATTGCCGAGGTATGGTGGCTTGCGTGCCTCAACAATATAGATACCCTCACAGTAGGTGCAAGCACAGCAGAGTGTATCTGTGGAGAGGCCAGACAAACGTGTGGTTCCTGAAGAGGGGCAGCAGCCTTTTCAGTAGTTACAGGGGCAACAGTCTGGATGACTGACAGAGCTGGCCTTGTAATATTAGCTAATGTGGCCTTGCCACACAGTTACTGCCAACGGCTGAAAGCAAGTGGAAACTACAGCTGTTACTTTTCCCGAGGACTGTATGAACAGATGATAATGGCATCCTGTCGGGTAAAATATTCCGGAAGTAAAATAGTCCCCCATTCGGATCTCCGGGCGGGGACTACTCAGGAGGATGTTATAATCAGGAAACACAATACTGGCATTCTATGGATCGAAGCGTGGAATGTTAGATCCCTTAATCGGGTAGGAAAATTAGAAAATTTAAAAAGGGAAATGGATAGGTTGAAGTTAGATATAGTGAGGATTAGTGAAGTTCACTGGCAGGATGAACAGGATTTCTGGTCCGGTGAGTACAGGATTATAAATACAAAATCAGTTGGGTGTATCACAGGAGTAGGACTTATAATAAATAAGAAAATAGGAATGCGGGTAAACTACTATGAATAGCACAGTGATTGCATTCCCATTGTCAAGACAGATACGAAGCCAACACCGACAACAGTAGTACGGGTTTATATACCAACTATCTCTGCCGATAATGGTGAGATTAAAGAAATGTATGAGGAGTTAAAGAAAATTATTCAGACAATTAAGGAGAGGAAATCTTAATTGTGATAGGAGACTGGAATTCGGTAGTAGGAAAAGGTGAAGAGAAGGGAAAATAGTAGGTGAATATGGACTGGGCAGGAGGAATGAAAGAGGAAGCCGCCTGGTAGAATTTTGCACGGAGCATGATTTAATCGTAACAAAAACCTGGTTTACGAATCACAAAAGAAGGTTGTATACGTGGAAGAGACCAAGGAGACATCGGAAGTTATCAGATTTTATAATGGTAAAACATAGATTCCGGAACCAGGTTTTAAACAGTAAGACATACCCAGAGACAGATATAGACTCTGACCATAATTTATTGGTTTTGAACTGTAGGCTGAAACTGAAAAAAGTACAGAAAGGTGACAAAATAAGGAGGTGGGACTTGGATAAATTGAGAGAACCTTAAGTTATTGAGAATTTCAGAGGAAGCTTTAGGCAAAAATTGACAGAACGGAGGGAAACAAAACAGTAGACGAGGAATGGGTAGCATTGAGAGATGAAATAGTTAAGGCAGCAGAGGACAAATAGGTAGAAAGACAAGACCTACAAGAAATCCATGGATATCATAGGAAATACTAAATTTAATTGATGAAAGGAGAAAATATAAAAATGCAGTATATGAAACAAAGTGGAGTACTGACGACTAAGAAATGAGATTGATATGAAGTGCAAAATGGCTAAGCAGGAGTGGCTAGAAGCCAAATACGAATCTGTAGAAGAATGTATAAGAAGGGGAAAAAGTAGATACTGCCTACAGAAATATATAAGAGATATTTGGGGACAAGAAAAACAGCATTACGAATATCAAGAACTCAGATGGAAAACCAGTTCTAGGCAAAGAAGGGAAAGCTGAAAGGTGGAAAGAGTACATAGAGGAGCTCTACAAAGGAAATGAACTTAGAGACAATGCTGTAGGAAGGAAGAGGAAGTAGATCAAGATGAAATAGGAGATACTATACTGAGAGATGAATTTGACAGAGCCTTGAAAGACCTAGGTCGGAACAAGTCCCCAGGAGTAGATGACATGCCCTCAGAGGTACTAAAGTCTCTAGGAGAACCAGCCATGACAAAATTGTTTTATCGGGTGTGTAAGATATATGAGACATGCGAAATAACCTCAGACTTTAAGACAAATGTAGAAAGCCCCATTCCAATGAAATCAGGTGCAGACAGGTGTGAAAATTACAGAACCATCATTTTGATAAGTCATGGTTGCAAAATTTTAACACGAATTATCTACAAGAGAATGGAAAAGCTGGTAGAAGCTGACCTCGGGGAAGATCAGTTTGGATTCAGGAGGGACGTAGGAACCCGGGAGGCAATACTCACTTTACGTCTTATCTTAGAAGATAGAGTAAGGAAAGGCAAACCTACATTTTTAGCTTTTGTAGATTTGGAGAAAGCTTCTGACAATGTTGACTGGAATACACTCTTTCAAATTCTGAAGTCAGCAGGGATAAAATACAGGGTATTTATAACTTGTGCAAAATCCAGACCGCAGTTATTAGTCTCGAAGGGCATGAAAGGTAGGTATTAGTTGGGAAGGGAGTAAGACAGGGTTATAGCCTTTCTCCGATGTTACTCAATTTGTACGTCGAGCAGGCGGTGAACGAAAGCAAATTTGGAATAGTGATTAAAGTTCAGGGTGAAGAAATAAAAACATTGCGTTTTTCTGATGACATTGTAATTCTGTCAGAGACAGCAAAGGACCTGGAAGAGCAGTTGAATGGAATGGACAGTGTGTTGAAGAGAGCTTATAAAATGAACATTAACAAGACCAAAACAAAGACAATGGAATGCAGACTTAGAAAATCAGTCGATGTTGGACGAATTAGATTAGGTAACGAAACAATGATGGTGGTAGATGAGTTTTGTTACTTGGGTAGTAAAATAACATATGACGGTCGCAGTACAGAGGATATAAAATGCTGAATGACAATGGGAAGAAAAGCATTTTTGAAAAAGAGAAATCTGCTAACATCGAATATTAATTTAAATGTAAGGAAGTCTTTCCTGAAGTCATTTGTGTGGAGTGTTGCCTTGTGCGGGATTGAAACATGGACGATAAACAGTGCGGACAGGAAGAGAATATAGGCTTTTGATATGTGGTGCTAGAGAAGAATGCTGAAGATTAGGTGGGTAGATCGCATAACTAATGAAGAGGTACTGAACAGAATTGGGGAGAAAAGGAATTTCTGGCATACCTTGACTAAAAGAAGGGATCGCTTGGTAGGACACATTTTTAGATATCGAGGAATCGTAAATTTAGCATTGGAGGGAAGTGTGTGGGGTAAAAATCGCAGATTTAGACCAAGAGACGCATACAGTAATCATGTATGTGGGTTGCCGTTCTTATGAGGAGATGAAGAAGCTTGCTCAGGATATAGTAGGGTGGAGAGCTGCATCAAACCAGTCTCCGGACTGAAGAACATAACAACAACAGCATAACAAACAAAGTTTCATATCAGCGCACACTCCGCTGCAGAGTGAAGTTTCATTCTGGAAACATCCCTTAGGCTGTGGCTAAGCCATGTCTCCACCATATCCTTTCTTCCAGGAGTGCTGGTCTTGCGTGTTTGCAGGAGAGCTTCTGTGAAGTTTGGAAAGTAGGAGGCGAGGTACTGGCGGAAGTAAAGTTGTGAGGCGGCATCGTGAGTCGTGTCGGGATAGCACAGTCGGTAGTGCGCTTGCCCGCGAAAGACAAAGGTCCCAGGTTCGAGTCCCGGTTCCGGCACACAATTTTAATCTGCCAGGAAGTTTCATATCAGCGCACACTCCGCTGCAGAGTGAAGTTTCATTCTGTAAACAGCATAACAAATGATGTTCTTTACAGGGAATGCTCAGTATGTCCACCATCATTCCTCAACAATAGCTGTAGTCGAGGAATAATGTTGTCCAACATCACTGTAAAGCATGTCCGGGGTGGTGAGGCATTGGCATCGGATGTTGTCTTTCAGCATCCCTAGAGATGTCGGTCGATCACGATACACTTGCGACTTCAGATAACCCCAAAGCCAATAATCGCACGGACTGGGGTCTGGGGACCTGGGAGACCAAGCATGAGGAAAATGGCTGCTGAGCACACGATCCTCACCAAACGACGCCCGGAAGAGATCTTTTCTTTGAAATTTTATTTTCTACCAATACCCCATGTCATTCCAAGCATGTGTGTCAATTTTTACTTATCTACATTATTCCGTGATTTATTACGTTTTCAAATTTATACTGACTTTTTGATCACCCGATATATTCTGAATGCATAGATGTGAAAGAAGGGCAGCTCGTTTCGTATTGTCACGATACAGGGCAGACAGGATCTGGGATGGGAATCATTACAATAACGGCACTTGACGCTGCGCCGTGGGCAACTTACGAAACTACAATCGCCAACATTCTCCTCCGAATGCGAAAATATATTGTTGACTTTTGTGTCCCAGCCTCGTCGCCGCTTTTGTGTCTCGTTTCCGTCGTAGGTGTCGGTGGCCGTGTAGACAGACCGACACAGGAATAAAGAACGCACGCTTGTGCAGGTACGAAGGTGAACAGCCAGTGGGACAGCAGAAACTAGAAATACTAGAGTAAATTAGAACGAGATATATATTGCACAGAATTTATACAATACTTAACTTTTACATAGTTCAGTACGGCAGAATGCTGATACATAGTTGAGCCTTCCTAGTGCCTATCTGATAGCGAAGTCTTCACTGGTGCCTATCTGAATACGAAGTGTTAACTGGTTCCTATCTCAGTCCTAAGTGAACGATGTCGTTCAGTGGTGGCCACGAGCGGATTTGTAGCAGAGGGCGCTCGTGGCTGACGTCGTAAGAACGCCGCGCCATGCGTGCATGGTGGCGCGCGGCGAAAGTAGGTGGCGCGCACTTTAGACTTGTGCGACACCACATTGACTCCCACTTACATAGGTAGAAATGATCATCAGAATAAAATACGAGAAATCAGAGCCCGAACGGAGAGAGTCAGGTGTTCTTCCTTCCCGCGCGCTATTCGAGAATGGAATGGGAGGTAAAATAGCATAACGGTGGTTCGATGAACCCTCTGCCAGGCACTTAAATGTGATTTGTAGAGTATCCCATGTAGATGTAGAATAACATAGCCTGCTTCCACATCACAAACTTCAATTCCGCCTGGATTTTCCCAACTGTAATTTGTAGTATCAACCTTGCCGCGGCTCTCCAATACCGTGATAACTGCCCAATATCGATCGTACTTGGGCATCTGATAAAAGGTTAAAGAGAGTGCTTAGTAAGCACGAGACACTTGTTTGGATCTTCACCGTAGCACAAATTAGTATTAAACGCCTCGTCTTATAATCAATATGTGTGATTTATTGAGACTAGATCAGTCTGAAATTTTATGCCGTGGCGGAGCGGCCGAGCGCATTGAGGCGCTATGCTACGACGCGCGAGGCCGTTCCTCGTCGGGGGTTCGAATCCCCCACGGGCTTGGATGTGTATGCCGTCTTTAGTAAAAGCTAGTTCATAAGTAGTTTAAGTTTAGGGACTGATGACCCCTCACTTAAGTAGCATAAGCTTTAGAAACATTTGAACATTTTGAAATTTTATTTGTTGTTAATGTCAACTGCGCCTGAGGTGCAATGCGGGAGAGCTATTGGGGAGACTCGGCAATGTTGACACTAAAAATTCAAATGCTTGTAAATCTATCGGACCAAACTGCGTGGTCATCAGTCTGTAGCTTACAAAGTACTTAAATCTAGGTAAACTAACCTAAGGGCAACACACACACACACACACACACACACACACACACACACACACACACACACACACACACACACACCCACACACCCATGCCCCAGGGAGGACTCGAACCTCCACGGCGAGTAACCGCGCTCTGCAGCGAGACGCTTTAGACCGCTCGGCTACTCCACCGCGGGACTAAAAATTATAGAGAGAGAAACGTACTTTATACTGTTAGGCACTCTAGGATAAGTGTTATACATCATGGAGGCTGAATTGCCTAATAGACTGGAGATTTGGGTACGAAACCCGTACGTGTCACAAATCAATTGGCGGCCGCGGTGGCCGAGGGGACTGAGGTGCTCCAGTCACGGTCTGCACGGCCACTACGGTCGGAGGTTAGAATTCTCCCTCGGGCATGGATATTTGTGCCGTCCGTAGTGTTAGCTAGCTCTTAAGTAGTTTGTAAGTTTAGGGGCTGATGACCCCGTAGTTAAGTCCCATAATCTATACAAACATTTGAACATTTTGAGTGGCACCGACCGAACGTCCGTCCGCTGTCTCTGCCGATTGATGTCCACTCAAATGACAGCCTGCCGTGCAGTGCTCTTAAATCGTGCCGCCACCCGTACAGTGGACATTTTAACTGTGGCTTTAAGCACTGCCTGCAGGCGGTAGTCCCGGAGTCGTGCGCCTCCCGATACTGGAATGATCAGTCCCTCTGCAAAAGGTGAAGAAAGATGCGCGTCGGGAGGTAGTTCGCCGAAAATTTGTGTCTAACAGGGAGTTAACAATTGTTGAAAAGACCGATAAAATTTCAAAGATATTGAATCCGACCCTTGTGATTTATTAAGAGCCCCCCTTCCCTATGGCTTCTACCAGTTCGTCGAATTGTTTGTTAAGCTTATGAGACTTAACTGCAGGGTCATCAGTTCCTAACCTTACAAATTATTTATAAACTAGCTTATACTAAAGACGGCACAAACATCCATACCCGAGGGGGGATTCGAACCCCCGACGGGGAACGGCTCAAGCGTAGCATAGCGCCTCATTGCGCTCGGTCACTCCGCCACAGCTAATAGTATGTTCCCATGAATTTCCTCCAACAGTATGGCCTCCACCTCTTGATCCAGCGTCCGAAATAGCATGTTAGACCCTTCTTGTGGGGTTGTCCTGTCTTCTTGTTCTTTGGGAAATAATCAGGGAAAATGCCCAAGACATTTGCTTTGTCCGTCTGTCCCCAGACGTTCGCCGTTCTCTGTGTCTGGTGTTAGGTGGGGTTTTCCCAGGACTGTTTTAGTGTACTCGCACGGACTCCTGCCCCTTCTAGACGAGATCACAAAAAAAAAACTATTATTTTTGCCTTTACCCGTACGATCATCGTCATTCAGATGACGGGGGTTGGCTGGTGCTTTCTCATAACGTCATGAAATAAGTGAACGGTAGCCCCCAACACAATCTCTGCGCGCCGTATTGCCGATTTCATACATTCCAACCACCATCTTAACGTTTTGGGATAGGTCCATTACGCCTTTCACAAGTTGACAAACGTTTTTGCTAACTTGATGGCACCCAGGAGTAATCATTTTCCATAAGCTACGGCTTCGCCACAGTAGTTGTCATTGGAGGTCGATAGTGCAGATGTATACCGTGTGGTCAGTGACGGCCGCTGGCCCAGTTCTGCGTCATGGATGTTATTTTGGAGGCGATCGCGTCTATGTAGTGACTAGTTACGTAGGTGTGCCTCATTCGATATCCATCTACATGTCCCCATGAATGATAAACTAAAGGGAAAATCTTCCTTTGATGTGTATAAACGCTCATAGATAGCATCAGTAGAATAAAAATAAACAAGGTACTAATACGATATTTAACAATGAAGGTGTAGTAATATGTGAGCATTGCCGAAGACCTACTCCACTGCTTGGGATAGCAATAGGAACTACGGAATCCATCATTAGCGCCCGCCTAAATAAAGCCATTGTCGCCTAGGCAAGACGGATAAAGTAGTAGCAAACATGTACTACAGCCTGGAAACGAAGTTTGATCCCCTGACAGACGTTTAAGCAGGAGTTAGTAACTGTTAATCTAGGCTATACAAAAAAAAAAAAAAAACAAAAAAAAAAAAAAAAAAAAACATAGGAATTCGAAGGAACAAACAAGTTCACTAGAAAGGAACATAGGAATATAGGACAAATCGTGGACCGTAATCTTACCTGCTTACCTATAACAGTGTTTGAGTGTATATTCTGTACAGCCTCCAAGACGGCTGGAGCAATTTTGATGAAATCTTTAGATTTGTCCCGTGGGTGATTCTGTGAAGTTTGGTAGCGATCGGATCAAGGTATTCATTAACGTACACAAAAAAGTTTACGTCTAGCATTGAACGTCAGTAACCCCTGTACTTGTGTTAGAGAGAGAGAGAGAGAGAGAGAGAGAGAGAGAGAGAGAGAGAGAGAGAGAGAGAAAATCAGAGAAGCAATTGTATAGGTCTTTTGTACTACTGAACACATTTTGCAATGACTATATGCACATTGATGATTAAAACAACGCTTTTATGGATATACTGTTAAGGAGTACACAACATGTGAACGTGATGGCTGCTAAGGTGTGGTGTAGAATCTGATAAAGGTTTTCTGGTTCGAATCTACTTGTATGTTGTTTGTTCTCCCTTATCGAGAATTGTCTCAACTGCATCTGTCAAACGATAATTAGAACACTACCATAACACCATTGCATTACGGAAGCATATTGTCAGTTTTCAGAGCATTCTAGGCTACTGTTGGGCAACAACTATTTCACATTGTTTTCGTATACGTAGGGCTTCGTGAAAGAGTGACCCGTAATAACTGGAGTCTAAAAAGTTAATGTGCAAGTATTGCCATGGTCTTAATATTTTCATAAAAGTTTCACTCTCCGTTTCGATACTGTGGGAATTAAAATCAACAAACTTCTTTCCGTGCCTGTACCTTCTAGGCTACAGTAACAATCAGTTACTTTCTTTCCCCTATTGTCCCAAAAATAGATGTTAATCTTACGTGTCTGGAGAAGTTTCAGTATAGCTTTTTCCTGTTAACTTCTTTACAATAAATATTGTATATCGATTAATATGTGCGGTCGAGGCACAGTAATCATGCAGATAATCGATTTTAGCACTGTCGCCAACAATCTTCCGTGCTGGGTCAGATGAACGCTGAAGCAAGTCCGGCAGACCTATGATTAGTGTTATATCAAGAGTGGAGACCTGAACCAACTTTAATTTCTGAACTAAAGTTAGATTTGATTTTCGGTCAGCGATGTTTATACAATCGACCCGTGAAATATACGTTGCATTGTGTTTTTAGTATGTAAATATGAATTAAACAGGCTGAAGATTATATAAGCATAGTAAGCATTCCTTGATATCTAGATCGTAACGAAAAAAATGCGTACTCCTCGATTTTTATAGATATATAACAAGAATTCCACCCGTGCGAATCCGCAAGAGTCTGTAGTGCTAAATGAAATAGGTGCTTACTCTTCATCAATCTGCATAGTATACGCGTCTTAGGCGAGATTCGGCGATGGTAAGCGGCAGTCTGACGTCACAAACCGTGGGGAGGCAAAAGCGGCTTGCTGAACTGACTGTACCAACGTCGTCAAATCCTCAAAAAATGTCTTCAGCAGTGGAAGAAAAAACGCCAGGCGGTGTACTATGCCATGTGCAGTGACCTCGTGCCTTAGAATATTATACCCTTAATTATTTTAAAATAGCTGCAAATTACCCGTTTCGCTGGGTTTCTTATTTTGGTGTATTTCACTTATATTTTTCTAACATTTAACTTTTGGCAGCTTAGTACCTAAGTATTATAGTGTTACGAAACATTCTTTTGAAATTGACTTTCGTGGCCAAAACAACCGTGGTCTTCCCCCCTCCCCCCCCCCCTTGTAAAATTTACTTTACCACCAGGTTGGCGAGACAGAACACTGCCACATTCCAAAATTATAATATGCCACCTCACAGCCACAAAGTTTCAGGTGTGGTTTGGATAGGAAAATGGCCATGTCTTAACCGTTGTACTGGATCACAAAAATGGAAGTAAAGCTTTTCAATGTTAATTATACAGGCGGTTGTGAAGCTTATAATTCTGAAAGGTGCTTTCCACTTTCGAGAAAAACTCACGTATTTATACAGCCGTTAAAGTGGTTAAATGAAGATGCTTTTAACCTCGTGTCCAATAACGTCTGTCGTTCATTAAAATATTCGGTAATACATTAACATCGAAAATTTAATGTCCTGCCAATTTATGACCTGCTTACAGATGACGTGCAGTGGTTTGAGTAGCATTCTGTGGACGTCCCTATTTAAATGGTTCACCTGTAGTAACACGGAGCTGTCAGTACGACTTCCGTCAGACAAAAGTTCTACTCTGAAATAATCATTTCCTATTTCTATAGGCGGCGGACAATATGGATACCACTGACTATACCGCTTCTTGCTGTAAGTTGGCACCACAGCGACGCGTTGGCAGGGCGCAGTTGACTAAGAGGCGTTTAAAGTTATCTGGAAGTATAACATACGTTTTGTTCTGCAACAAGAAAAGATCAGTGAAATGCGTGGTAAGACACTCAAGAGGCCGACTGGAGGGGGCAGTTTGTGCGAGTATATGATACTAGATTGAATGGATCTCAGCATCCCCAACAAAATGCTGACGAGGTCCAACATACTATTAAAGGACACTACCACATTACAAATTGATAATGTGCCCCTCCACACAGCCAAAACGTTTCAGATAGTTTTGGATAGAAAAATCGCTGTCTCAACATAGCTGATATGTTAAGTTAGGGAGCAGAGTGTGGGACCAAATTTACAGCCCTAATAGCATTGAAGTATTTGGCAAATGTTTTAGAACAATAATGAATAACATTACGCTGAAAACTTTAAAGGTGCTTTACGAATGTGTACTTGGAACCGTTGCAGCTGTTCTCAAATTCAGTGGTAGCCGATATTTATTAGTATGGAGTTGGCATATGTCAAGAGTGTCCAACTCATCTCTCGTCATCGACCGGTCGGTTGGGACTGTTAGACTAGACGGAAGTAACAAGGCAACATTCATGGAAGTCAAATTGACCTAATATTTGAAATACGTAGGACATACTACGCAACGTAATCAACTGTCCTCCCCTAGCAGTTTTCAGACCGTTCCATCATACTTATCCTCTTATACGCAAGTCACACTGCTATGAATAAGTTTGAAAATTATTGTCTATTTCATGTTAACCTTAACGGTAGTATGTAACTAAGTATAACTAAAATTTCGAGAAATACCTAAGTGCCCACGGTTTCGTCTTTGGTGTAATCAACTTATGTTGTCCGTCTGTGCACTGGGACATTTGATTTTCTGTCTAAAATGTAGAAGTGGTGCAGACGCCCATGGAAATTTAATGAGTTACAAAATCTGATACAATATTCATTTGTCTAAGGTTTTAATATAGAAATGCATGACGCCATACTATCGACCAACTTTGTCTCTTCGAGTTCTGAATATAAGTTCCTATGTACCTGATTTCCAAAATCATTTATTTAAACTTTATTTACCCAATCCAGAAGTTTTCAGAAAATTATCTACCTAAGCTAAACAGTATCTATTAACAGATACCATCTAGCATTTGAGTACAACTCAGAATTGGTGTGTAGAAGTTTAATCAAATGGCTTCACCGCTTGACAAAATGCAATACCTATTTATCCACTATTGAGAACTTTGGTTTTGCCGGAATTTAATAATTTAGTCCCAAGCTCTTTCAATCCATTAGATACGCGGCAATTTAGAATGTCACTTGTTTGAAGTAGCTGTACTAACATTTTGTCAGCGGTTTCGACTCGAGCTCGATAAAAGCATAGATCTAGTTTCAATGCCATAACAGATTTATTTAAACTAAAAACAGTTAACGAATATCACTTTCATATTAAAATCTGTAATTCAGGGATGCGAAATTACGGAAAGATTGTTTTAATATTTGTAACAACCTTGTTCCGGTAACTAAGTATTAGAATACTCATTTGAAATTACTAAATTTTAATAAATAGCAGTTCAACAAACAAGAGAAACAGGACAAATCAAACGTAATGAAAAATGCAATTTCATTTGTACAATTTTTATTGTAATATACATCAGCGACGTACAGACGACAAATTAGTGCAGTCCAGTAACTCGTGCCCTGCCTGTGGTTTGTCAAGCACTGCCAGAAGTCTTACTGCCGAGTCTCAGCGATTTACGTCTGCTTTCTTAATGTCACTTGCTCCATCGCTTATCGGCACAGCACTAAACAGCAGAATTAGGAGGTACTTGTTCTGGCACTATATGTATCGTTCATCTGCCTTTGCCGGTCTGTGTGGTCAACCTCCTGGACTGCAGTGAGCCTGGCCAGTCCACACTTGCTGAAGACTCGTGGCTTAGTGAGCTGTCGTCTCCCTCACACGGGACGCTGTTACGCGCATGCGCTGCATTGGCCACGGCCGCCTCCGGAGCAGACAGGTGTAGACTGCGACACCTGAAACACGTGAGGCCAAGTTATGGTACATTCAACACAATGAATCCGAAACTACAGATACATTCACGTCCGAGTCACAGAAAAAAGAAAACAGTTTTGTAAATGAGGCTGGAGAATCTTTTTTCATACTGAAAGGGCCAGTAAATGTTTCTCATCAGTCATCCGTTACATCGCAACAGTGAGAAATCATAACCTTTATTAATAAAGCAGATACAAAATTATATATAAATTCACCGTTTTATTCCTATCCTTATGAGGTGAGTGGGACGCACAAAGGAAAGATAGTTCTGAGAGGGCGGGGCAGAGAGAAGGGTAATAGGACATGTGAAGTCTGACGACCATGAGGACGGAGGAAGTCATGCTGGTCATGAAGCCCAAATACGTAACAGTTAAATGTTATCTATGAGTTATCTGCAGCCAACTGCTATTCACAAAGTCTCGCGAAATTATACTAGAAATATGCGCTTCCTCTTTTCCATTAATATATAAAGCTACAGTAACACATGGTCAGGAAGCAAAGTGTCCATGAGTTTTGTTACTAGTTTGCACACTACCTTAAAATCCTAAAGGAGGTCAGCGAATATTTTGAATTTTGTACTGTACGCTGCTGACTACTTCACGACAGACCGCGTCACTACATCACGACACCAACAACAATCAGTATCTCACATTGAAGAGCTAAAGAAATTTGTATAGATATGCGCAAACAAAGATACGACTAGGACGCTGCGGTCAACGCCCATATAAAACGTGTGGAGCAGGCGATAGATTTTTTTTTTTTTTTTTTTTTTTGTGGTTTTAGGGCGCACAACTTCTATGGTCATTAGCGCCCAGCTAAGAACATTGAATCGCTATGATCTAAAAAAAAAAAATGGTGACTGTCAGAACATCAGCGAGAGGCTAAAAACGAAAGATAAAAGACAATTAAAAGGGTTAAATATCCTTGGATAGGTTGGCCAAGTTGATAAAACGCAAAACTCGAGCAGCTGCTCGTGTGTCATCAGCTAAAATTTCCTCCAGAGTAGACGGAAAGTGAAGGGCTACACGGAGGTGATTAAAATTAACACAAGTCAGTAAAACATGTCGCACTGTCAACAGTTAACCGCAGGAGCATAGCGGTGCAGGTTCGGCGGACAGCAAGTGACGGTGGCTGAAACGGCAATGACCGATCCGCAACCGAGCCAGGATGACCTCCTCCCGCCGAGAGGGGCGTGAGGATGTCCTCCAAGCGGTCGGGATCGGTTTGACAGTTCGCAATTTATTATTGTACAGTGAAAGCCACACACTGTGCCATTGCGACACGATACTCCGGCGAAGAGCCCGTTGAACATCGTCCGATGGGACGCAAAAGGTAGCCATGCGAGGCAAAAGAGCTGCTGCCTTGGCTGCTGTGTCGGCGGCCTCATTCCCGGGCACACCCACATGGCCAGGAACCCACAGGAAAGAAACGTGACAGCTGTCATCAGCCAGCAACTGGAGGGAGCGTTGGATCCGATACACGAGAGGATGGTTCGAGAAAGGGTCCTTAAGACTCTGCAGGGCACTTAGGGAGTCAGAGCATATGGCATAGAAAGGGTGGCGGTGGCGGCAGGTATACAAAACGGCCTGGTGGAGGGCGAAAAGCTCAGCCGTGAAGTTTGAGCACCGGTCAGGGAGCTTGTATTGGAACCGGTTGTCCCCGACGACGAAGGCAGATCCGACACCGGCAGTGCTCTTGGAACCATCAGTGTAAATAAATACGGCATTATCGAACCGCGAACGGAGTTCGACAAGCCTCGAGCGGAATACCAAATCCGGAGTGCTCTCCTTGGGGAGCGAACTAAGTTCGAGGTGTGTGTGAACCTGGGCCTGATGCCACGGTGGCAATGGGCTTTCGCTCAACCGAAGGGTGGAAGGAAGGGTAAAATCGAGCCGCTGTAGCAGGCGGCGAAACCGAACTCCCGGTGGAAGCAAGGCAATCGCAGACAACTGATATTGGCGATCGAGTGAGTCGTCAAAAAATAATCTGTAAGATGGATGGTTGGGCATCGACCGTAGGCGGCATGCGTACCGACACAAGAGTATGTCACGTCGATTGGTCAAGGGTAATACAGCAGCCTCGGCATACAGACTTTCAACAGGGCTGGTATAAAATGCACCGGTCGCCAAACGTAATCCACGATGGTGGATAGAATTGAGACGGCGGAGAATAGACGGCCGTGCTGAAGAGTATACAAGGCTTCCATAGTCGAGCTTCGACTGAACAATGGCCTGGTAAAGGTGAAGCAGGACGGTACGATCCGCTCCCCATGACGTGCCACTGAGGACACGAAGAACGTTAAGGGATCGGGCACAACGGGCAGCCAGGTAGGACACGTGTGTGGACCAGCAAAGTTTCCGATCCAACATGAGTCCCAAGAATTTTGTAGTCTCCACGAAAGGGAGAGCAACAGGGCCGAGACGTAGAGAAGGTGGAAGAAATTCCTTGTATCTCCAGAAATTGATACACACAGTTTTCTCAGTGGAGAATCGGAAGCCGTTTGCGATGCTCCAGGAATACAGACGGTCAAGACAGCGTTGGAGAGAGCGCTCCAAGAGACACGTCCGCTGGGCGCTACAATAAATTGCGAAATCGTCAACAAAAAGAGATCCGGAGACGTCGGCTGAAAGGCAGTCCACGATCGGATTGATTGCAATGGCAAAGAGCGCCACACTCAAGACGGAGCCCTGTGGTACCCCATTCTCCTGGCAAAAGGTATCTGACAAAACAGAGCCCACCCGCACCCGGAACTTGCGATCCGCCAAAAACGCTTGAATGAAAAGAGGAAGGCGGCCCCGAAGGCCCCATGTGTGCAACGTGCGGAGAATGCCCGCTCTCCAACAGGTATCGTATGCCTTCTCCAAGTCGAAGAACACGGCTACTGTTTGACGCTTCTTCAGAAAGTTGTTCATAATGAAGGTCGACAACGTAACGAGGTGGTCAGCAGCAGAGCGGTGTCGACGAAAACCGCATTGGATATTAGTCAGAAGGCGGCGAGATTCGAGGAGCCAGACCAACCGAGCGTTAACCATGCGTTCCATCACCTTACAGACGCAGCTCGTCAGAGAAATAGGACGATAACTGGAAGGAAGGTGTTTGTCCTTCCCTGGTTTGGGGATGGGGACAACAATGGCTTCACGCCAACTTGTGGGAACATGACCTTCAGTCCATATGCGATTGTAGGTACTAAGAAGAAAGCACTTGCTCGCAGGAGAGAGGTTCTTCAGCATTTCAATGTGAATGGAATCGGGCCCGGGAGCAGAAGACCGGGACAGGGCGAGAGCACGATCTAGCTCCTGCATGGTGAAGGCGACGTTATAATTTTCCCGATTAAAAGAACGGAAAGAAGGCGGCCGTGCCTCCTCTACCTGTTTGCGAGGGAGAAAGGCAGGGTGGTAATGGGCAGAGCTCGAAACCTCCGCAAAGAAACGACCCAATGCGTTTGAAACATCAGCTGGGTCCACGAGGACCGCATTCTCCACGGTCAGGCCAGGAATCGGGGAGTGGACCTTGATGCCGGACAAACGGCGTAGGCCACCCCAGACAACCGTGGAGGGAGTAAAACGGTTAAAAGAACTAGTAAAAGCTGTCCAGCAAGCTTTCTTGCTGTCGTTTATGATACGACGACACTGCGCTCTCATACGTTTGTAATTGATGCAATTCTCCAAAGTTGGGTGGCGGCGGAAGGTGCGTAAAGCACGGCGCCGGGCTCGAAGCGCGTCGCGGCAGGCTGCAGTCCACCAAGGGACCTGGACACGACGTGGAGAAGAGGATGTACGAGGTATGGAACGTTCAGCAGCAGTGAGGATAACCTCTGTGAGGTATTCGACCTGACTGTCACAGTTGGGAAAATTCTGATTGTGAAAAACAGCCATGGAAGAATAAAGCCCCCAGTCGGCTTTAGAAATGTTCCAACTGGTGGGACGTGGAGATGGGGAATGATGTAGGAAGTGGATGATACAAGGGAAATGGTCACTCGAGTACGTGTCAGAAAGTGCACACCACTCAAACCGACCGGCAAGCTGAGGAGTGCATATTGCGAGGTCTATATGGGAATAAGTGTGTGTTGTGTCAGAAAGGAAGGTCGGTGCACCGGTGTTGAGGCAGACAAGATCGAGGTGGTGGAGAATGTCCACCAAAAGGGAGCCTCTCGGACAAGGTGCCGGAGAGCCCCATAGGGGGTGGTGGGCATTAAAGTCGCCTACCAACACGAAAGGTGAAGGGAGCTGGTCAACAAGGTTTAGCAAATCTGCCCTAGTAAGGGCAGATGACGATGGCGAATATATATTACAGAGGGAGAAGGTAAATGTGGATAAGGTGATGCGGACGGCAACTGCCTGTAGGTGAGTGTGCAAGGAAATGGGATGGAAATAGACGTCGTCTCTAAGGAGCATCAGAACCCCTCCATGGGCTGGGACACCTTCCACAGGTGGCAGGTCGAACCGCACAGAGGTGTAGTGTGGAAAGTCTGCACGATCACGTGGACGCAACTTAGTTTCCTGGAGGCAGACTAGAAGCGGGCAGTGCAATCGAAGGAGTAATTTTAACTCCTCCCGATTAGAACGAATGCCGCGAATGTTCCATTGAAGGAGCGCCATGATAAAAATGAGAGAAGAAATAAGGATAAAAACCAAGTAGCGAGCGGGGTCACCTCGACGGCCGCTGAGGACCGGATTTCGAGGGAGCACTGCTATCGCTGTCCAGGGGCAAAGGGTCGTGGTCCATAGGTTCGACCGACGCGCCTGCCACCTCCCTGAGTTGATCAGGAGGGGCAGTTTCCACCGCCGGTAAAGGGCCGGGCGCCCGGCAAACGGAGCGTCCCGGTGAAACAGAAGACGGCCGAGGCCGGCAACTGTTGGACGGCGCGACAGATGGGTCACGCCTCGGCGGGGAAGGAGAGGAACTCTTTTTCTTGTCAGCTCTTCTGGAAGAGTGACGGCGGGAAGAGGCAGTTGACGGTTGGGAAGCCTGAGAACGCAGAAAATCCTCGCGGACGGGTTCCTTTTTCAAGGTCCGGGCATCTTGTTTAGGTGCCCGCGGTTTACTAGATGTTGACGAAGACTGTACCTTAGAAGCAGCAGGAGGAAGCGGGGACGTGGAACGGGCAATCTTCGGGCTGGCGGATCGCACAACTGTGTCAGCGAAAGTGAAATCACATGTCTGGGTACTGGAATCTTTGGTAGGTCGAGGTGAGGTGAGTACCTTACTGTATGTACCCGCTGGGAGGACAGTGGGCCTTCGACTCGCCAACAACTTACGAGCGGCAGATGTTGATACCTTCTCCGTAACCCGGATTTGCTGGATTACCTTCTCATCCTTGTATACAGGACAGTCGCGAGAGGAAGCCGCATGGTCACCGTTGCAGTTTAGGCAGTGAGGGGACGGAGGTGGGCAATCCCCCTCATGGGCGTCCCTACCACAAGTGACACACTTTGCTGCATTTGGGCAATGTTCACGGGTATGATTGTACCTGTGGCATTGAAAACAGCGCGTTGGGTTAGGCACATAAGGTCGGACAGAGATGACTTCATACCCTGCTTTGACCTTCGACGGGAGGTCAACTCTGTCGAACGTCAAAAACACAGTACGAGTCGGTGTCAATTGGGTATCGACCTTTTTCATCACCCTGTGGACGGCTGTCACACCCTGATCGGACATATACGATTGGATGTCTTCATCAGACAGCCCGTCAAGGGATCTCGTAAAAACTACCCCCCTTGACGAGTTGAGTGTGCGGTGTGCTTCTACCTTAACGGGAAACGTGTGCAACAACGTAGTACGTATAAGTTTTTGGGCTTGGAAGGCACTGTCCACTTCCAGCAACAATGTGCCATTGCGCTGACGTGAACAGGTTTTAACAGGGCCAGCAATTGCATCTACACCTTTCTGTATAACGAAAGGATTGACAGAATTGAAATCCTTTCCGTCGGTGCGAGAGACAACCAGAAATTTAGGCACATTAGGCAGAGTCTTTTTAGGCTGAGGCGAGTCCAACTTACGTTTGTGAGTCAACGTCACGAAAGAAGATAAGGAAGTCATCGCGGAAGTGTCCCCCGTGATTACCGGCGTCTCCGATGGCGCGCTCCTTCCTAGTGGGGGCCCTCTCCGAGGGCTTACCCGCCTTAGGTGATTGTTCACACCTCAGGTCACACCTCCCGAGAACTGACGGAGGGACCAATCGGCACGTTCGGAAGGTACCAGCTCGGGTAATCACCCCTCCCTGGGCCTGGCCTTTACCAGGGGGTACGTACGTGCCCTACTTGTCTACCCGGGGCGGGGAATTACGCGTTACCCCGTCACCTGCTACGCACGATAATGCGTGGGTCGGCCTTCAGACACGCACAGGGAGGAAAGAAGAAGAGGATAGGAAATGAAGAGAAAGAAGGAAGAAGTGTCTCAAACGCCGAAGCGGAGACTAATGAGGAGAAGAAAGCCAGGAGAGTACAAGGAGAGAAAGACAGAAAACAAAGGGTAAGAAGGGAAGGAACGAAGGAAGAAAAACCACAACAAGAACCACAGTAGCTCACGAAATATGCCCGTCTCCGGGCGAAGGCATAAACCGGGAGGGACAGTGAAGCAGCCTGGGGCAGAAGAAAGGCTGCTCCGGCTCGGGGCCCCGTGCGCGCCACACACGCACCCACAAAAGAACTGTGGGCCCCCTGGGGGGGCGATAGATCTGTTACCTTACTGCTACTACTCTGGAAGGTTATCACGATTTAAACGGAGACCCGTGGGATGTTACTGCTTCACACTTGCACTGAGTAAAACGAAGTGGTTGTGCAGACGCAACAAGGCGCAACCTCTAACAATTCCACAAGAAGCGTTTGCCGACAGTTTACAACAGCCCCACAACCGATGGAGTGGTGACGCGTATTGTAGCCAGTGGCCATTACTTTCAAGTCCAATAAAGGTGTATTGTAATTTTCCTTCTATATTTCCTGAGACCATTCGGCAACGTTTCAGACGCGCCTTTTAGGTAACGAGTGGTGCGCGACCCCAGACACAGCACGAGATCGTGAACGACCCATCCGTAATTCGGTACTTGTCAGAGTTCACTACTTACAAGGAGACCACATGGGTAGCTCTTTAGAATCTAATATTTATGGTAGATGAAGGTCATGACTCAATCAGCCAAAGCCATTCGACGCAACTCAAAAATTCTCGAGAAAATTGACTTTGCAAAACTTCAAAGTACACGTTAAGTATCAATAATTAAAGTTGCGGCAACTGTGTGTAGCTCAGGTGGTAGGGTTGTGGTCTCAACTTAGAGCCGGTGGTTTGAGTGCCGCTGTGACTTTCGTTGTTTCGAATTCAGTAATGTAAAAAACATGGACAAACTGAACAACCAAAGACTACCATTGTCTCTAAAAGTGAAGCCAATACTGAAGAAATTGGTCTTTTTGATTGAAACCATTATTAACAACCTATAAAACATAGAAAATTAGGAATATACAAAAATACGCCACTTCCATGAACCACAGACATTGCCGAGGTGGGGTGGCTTGCGTGCCTCAACGATACAGATAGCCGTACCGTAGGTGCAACCACATCGGAGGGGTATCTGTGGAGAGGCCAGACAAACTTGTCGTTCCTGAAGAGGGGCAGCAGCCTTTTCAGTAGTTACAGGGGCAACAGTCTGGAAGATTGAGCTGGCCCTGTAACATCAGCTAATGTGGCTTTGTCACACAGTTACTGCGAACGGCTGA
Source organism: Locusta migratoria (assembly GCA_026315105.1). Classification (NCBI taxonomy): domain Eukaryota; kingdom Metazoa; phylum Arthropoda; class Insecta; order Orthoptera; family Acrididae; genus Locusta; species Locusta migratoria. The sequence goes on from CM048744.1 coordinate 53,914,987, forward strand.
AAGCAAGGGGAAACTACAGCCATTATTTTTCCGGAGGACATGCAGCTCTACTGTATGAACATATGATGGCATCCTCTCGGGTAAAATATTCCGGAGGTAAAAGAGTCCCCCATTCGGATCTCCGGGCGGGGACTACTCAGGAGGATGTGATCATCAGGAAATACAATACTGGCATTCTACGGGTCGGAGCGTGGAATGTTAGATCCCTTAATCGAGTAGGAAAATTAGAAAATTTAAAAAGGGAAATGGATAGGCTGAAGTTAGATACAGAGGGGATTAGTGAAGTTCGGTGGCAGGATGAACAGGATTTCTGGTCAGGTGAGTACAGGATTATAAATGCAACATCAGTTGGGGGTATCACAGGAGCAGGATTGATAATGAATAAGAAAATATGAATGCGGGTAAACTATGACCAGCACAGTGATCGCATTATTGTCAAGATAGATACGAAGCCAACACCGACAACAGGAGTACCGGTTTATATGCCAACTAGCTCTGCCGATGAGGAGATCGAAGAAATGAGGAGCTAAAAGAAATTATTCATACAATTAATGGAGAGGAAAACCTAATTTTAATGGGAGACGAATTCGGTAGGAGGACAAGGAAGGGAAGGGAAGATAGTAGATGAATATGGTCTGGGCAAAACGATGAAAGAGGGAGTCGCCTGGTAGAATTTTGCACAGAACATAATTTAGTTATAACAAACACCTGGTTTAAGAATCACAAAAGGAGGTTGTATACGTGGAAGAGACCAGGAGACACCGGGATAGATTTTATAATGGTAAGAGATTTCGGAACCAGGTTTTAAAGTTTAAGACATCCACAGGGCAGATATAGACTGACCATAACTTGTTGGTTATGAACTGTAGGCAGAAACTGAAGAAACTACAAAAAAGTAGGAAAATAAGGAGATGGGATAAATTGAAGGAACCTGAAGTTCTTATGAAATTCAGAGGGAGCTTTAGGCAACAATTGACAGAAACGGGGGAAAATAAAACAAGAGGAATGGGTAGCATTGAGAGATGAAATAGTGAAGGCTGTAGAGGACAAAATAGGTAGGAAGGCAAGACCTACAAAAATCCTTGGATATCACAGGAGATACTAAATTTAATCGATGAAAGGAGAAATATAAAAATGCAGTAAATGAAACAGGCAAAATGGAGTACAGGCGACTAAGAAATGAGATTGACATGAAGTGCAAAATGGCTAAGCAGGAGTGGCTAGAATGCAAATGCAAGGATGTAGAACAATGTATAAATAGGGGGAAAATAGATACAGCCTACAGGAAAATAAAACATTTGGAGAAGAGAAAAACAGCTCTATGAGTATCAAGGACACTGATGGAAAACCAGTTCTCAGCAAAGAAGGGAAAGCTGAAAGGTGGAAAGAGTATATAGAGGGGCTCTACAAAGGAAATGAACTTCGAGACAATATTGTAGGAAGGGAAGAGGATGTAGATGAAGATGAAATAGGAGATATTGTACTGAGAGAAGAATTTGACAGAGCACTGAAAGACCTAAGTCGAAACAAGGCCCCTAGAGTAGATGATATTCCCTCACAGCTACTGAAGTCTCTTGGAGAACCAGCCATGACAAAATTGTTTCACCTGGTGTGTAAGATGTATGAGACAGGAGAAGTATCCTCAGACTAAGAAAAATGTTATAATCCCCATTCTAAAGAAAGCAGGTGCAGACAGGTGTGAAAACTACAGAACCATCAGTTTAATAAGTCATGGTTGCAAAATATTAACACGAATTATATACAGAAGGCTGGAAAAGCTGGTAGAATCCAACCTTGGGGAAGATCAGTTTGGGTTCAGGAGAAATGTAGGAACACGGGAGGCAATACTCACTTTACGGCTTATCCTAGAAGATAGATTAAGAAAAGGCAAACCTACATTTCTAGCTTTTGTAGATTTGGAGAAGGCTTTTGACAATGTTGATTGGAATAAACTCTTTCAAGTTCTGAAGCAAGCAGGAGTAAAATATAGGGAGCGTAAGGTTATTTACAACTTGTACAAAAACCAGACAGCAGTTGTCAGAGTTGAAGGGCATGAAAGGGATGCAGTGGTTGGGAAGGTAGTGAGACAGGGTTGTAACCTGTCTCCAATGTTATTCAATTTGTACATTGAGCAAGCCATAAAGGAAAGCAAGGAGAAATTTGGAGAAGGAATTAAAGTTCAGGGTGAAGAATTGAAAACATTGCGTTTTGCTGACGACGTACTAATTCTGTCAGATACAGCAAAGGACCTGGAAGAGCAATTTAACGGAATGGACAGTGTGCTGAAAGGTGCATATAATATTAACATTAACAAGAGCAAAACTAGGGTAATGGAGTGCAGTGTAAGAAAATCAGGTGATGCTGAAAGAATTAGATTTGGTAACGAAGCAATAAAGGTGGTGGACGAGTTTTGTTACTTGGGCAGTAAAATAACAAATGATGGTCGCAGTACAGAGGATATAAAATGCAGAATGGCAATGGGTAGAAAAGCGTTCTTGAAAAAGAGAAATTTGTTAACATCGAATATTGATTTAAGCCTAAGGAAGTCCTTTCAGAAGGCATTTTATGGAGTGTTGCTTTGTATGGGAGTGAGACATGGACGGTAAACAGTGCGGACAGGAAGAGGATAGAGGCTTTTGAAATATGGTGCTACAGAAGAATGGTGAAGATTAGGTGGGTGGATCGCGTAACTAATGAGGTACTCAACAAAATCGGGGAGAAAAATTTCTGGCATACCTTGACTAAAAGAAGGGATAGATTGTTTGGACACATTCTTAGACATCAAGGAATTGTGAATTTAGCGTTGGAGGGAAGAGTGTGGGGTAAAAACCGCAGAGGAAGACCGAGAGATGGATACAGTAAGCAGATTCAGACAGATGTAGGTTGCCGTTCTTATGTGGAGATGAAGAGGCTTGCTCAGGATGGGGTATTTTGGTGAGCTGCATCAAACCAGTCTCCGGACTAAGACCACAACAACGACAACAAAAATTATACTTTCTTTTCGTAATTACCATTATATATTAAAATTGTTTAAGTATTCGAACACAACGAATAAAAATAAACCTGTGACGACGGGATTCGAACCACCGGCCCTTCGATTCTAAGTCCACAACGCTTCTGAGCTACACCGACAGAGGCTTTAATTATTGGTTCTTACGTGTACTTTGCGAAACTTCAAAAGTCTATTTTCTCGCGAATTTTCGCGAGTTGCGTCGAATGGCTTTGGCTGATTGTAATTGGAGTTCTGAAATTCACGCACCGTTGTCTTCAGTCCGTAGACTGGTTTGATGCAGCTCTCCACGCTACCCTGTCCTGTGCAAGTCTCTTCATCTGAGAATACGTTCGGCAACCTACATCGTTTTGAATCTGCTTAATATATTCCTCCCTCCGTCTCCCTCTACGATTTTTATCCCACACGCTTCCTTCTAATGCTAAGTTCACAATTTCTTGATGTCTCAGGATGTCCAACCAATCTATCCCTTCTCTTAGTCAGGATATACGAAAAACTTTTCTCCCCAACTCTTAAGCATCTCATTAGTTACGTGATCTACCCATACAATTTTCATCATTCGTCTGTAGCACCACATTTCAAAAGCTTTTCACGCACCATGAACGTCAAAAAATTGTAAAACCGATGGTCATGTGTTAGAGTACGTCGCTATAATGGAAAAATGGATGCGGAGCGATGGTAACTAACAAAAACACGTACGCTAAAATCGTACGAGAAATAATGTAAAGATCCCTTATTGCATTAGTGATACTCCCGCATCTGCAAAACTCTGCAGTCGTCCGTTAGAGGTCTTGGCGTGTGCCTTGCCACTTTGCACCTGTCGGTTCGCCAGTAGGGACGATGCAGTGTGCCTCCGAAGTTGCGTTTTGTGATATTTGTATGGTGAAGCGTCAGATGGGACGGCGATTGGTAATCAATGCTGCTAATGTATTGCGATTGGTTGAGATGAAGTTAGGAAGAACCCTTCTTCGTGAAGATGGGTTTAGTGTAGAAGATGAATCATTCGCCTGCTTTCTCGTATCTGTTATGGTACAGAAATATGAGGGTAAGTTAGATACTGTTTTAACACTAACAATGATAATAGGGATGATAATGAACAACTCATTGCAAGCGGTAGTGCTACGGTAAGTGCGGGAAGAGGCGATGGAAGCAGTGGCAGAGAATACCAACAGTCTTCCGAGAAGAAGGAAAAAGTTGGAACTATCATCACGGCTTGATGACAATACTCTAGATAACTTGTACGATGATTATTATATAAGTTATAGTTAAGATATCTGCATTACGTATGGCGTGTACAATTATATCTACAGCGCTATCTCGAACACGATTGCGGAGTTTTGCAGAAAAACTACACATACCAGCACATTGAGGTGTACGTAGAGATCCTGTATCGAAAAGGTTCATACAGATGTTTGTTCGAGCCCATGTACTTTCCTTGTAAGTCTACAAGTGATTAAAAGGAGAAAATAGTCTGACCAAATGAGGTAGATCAAGCAATGATAAGATCGCCTGCTGTGGAGCTAAATTAGGACGTAACGACGTAGAAAGAACGTTGCGCTCGGTAATGGAGCCTCACCTGTCAGGAGCGCAGCGGGTCTACGGTCGCGCAGCTCGACGAGGCGACTGCCGCAGGCGTCGGGGCTTCCTCGTCATCCGACGAGTCGCTGTCGGAGTCTGAGGAGAGGCAGATGACGAGCGCCTGCACGGTGGCTGGCTGCTGCGGCTGGCAGTGGGCGCCCTCCGGCAGCTGCAGCTCCACGTCTTGCTCCTGCTCCTGGTCCTGCTCCTCCTGGTGGCAGGCCCAGCTGGTGGCGGCGGCCGCGGCCCTGCTGCGCCTCCGGTCGGCCTGCCTGCCGCGCTCGGCCGCCCAGTTGCAGAGCGCCGCCCTCAGCAGCTGCCGCCGCTCGCGCTGACACGACAGGCTGCGCGCGCGAGCCTGCTCCTCCGTCAGCGCCGCCCTGCGCCTGCAACACTGACCACAAACACCTGCTGTCAGCTGAGCACTGCACAAGCCTATATACTGACGTGAAAGGAATAGCAATTTGCGATCAGTTGTGGCTTCACTGTACTAAGTTTACACGGAATGCCAAACTGCGGCGAATGAGAATTCGTGCCCTGCCGGGATTCGAACCCGGGATCTCATGCTTACTAACCAGACGCGCTGACCATTCCGCCACCGAGGACACAGTGACCAGCTCGACTGCAGACGACTATCCCCTGCACGTTTCCCGCCACACCCAAATCTCCATTCGCCATCGCCATCGCCATCGCCATCGCCATCGCCATCGCCATCGCCATTTCAATCATTTCATGACGTGGCCTCTTCGAGTCGTGGATTTAGGTAGGCTTTCAGCAGTCTTCGCCAAGTGGGAGAGTCTTGAGCAGTTCTCTGCCAGGTGCTACTAGCGATCTTCCCGATATCTTTATCCCATCTGTCCGGTGATCTTCCTCTAGGCCCCCGGTGCTCTCTCGAATCTACTCTAGTACAGTCTTCGTCCATCTTTTTTCTTCTAGCGATGTGGCCGTCCCGCTGCCATTTCAAGGAGCCTACGGTCTCTATGAAGTCCTTAACCTTCGCCACAGATCGGATGTCATCTGCCCTTTTCGTATCCCTTCTTGTATAGCCCAGCATTGCTCTTTCCATGGCTCTCTGTGCTGTCCTAAGTTTCCCTTTTGTAAATGAGTTCAGTGTCCATGTCTCGCAGCAATACGTCAGCACAGGAATAATGCATTGATCAAACACTTTTCTTCACATTTACCGGCATTTTGGATCTCAGTATTGTAGAATTCTTCCCAAATGCTTGCCAGCCAAGCTTGATGCGCCGATAGATTTCGGGCGTTACATCTCCATGTTTATAATCTGGCCAAGATAGATATATTCACTGACCTCTTGTCATGGACTGTCCTTTACTTTCACGTCACCAGCTGGGACCCATTTATTTGACATTACGTTTGTTTTGGAGAGGTTCAAATTCAAGCCAACTAACATTCCGAAGCAAGATCCGTAACTACGTTTGGAGCTCTGAAGTCGTTGGCCAGTAAGGCAATATCAGCAAATCTCAAGTTGGTAAGTCTTCTTCCATTAATTCTGATTCCCTTGCCTTCCCAGCTCAGCATTGACATAGCCATTTCCAGTACAGCCGAGAACAGTTTTGTGGAGATGGTATCACCTTGCTTGACACCCTTCATGATGCGGAATTACCACAGCCTATTTGTTCTGTATTGCTCGCAGACAGCGTAGCGATTGGAGATTTGGGTGTTGTGGGAGACTTACAGGGAAGAGTCTTCTGCAGTCGGGCTGGTCACTGTCCTCTGTGAGAGTGGTCAGCACGTCTGCCTAGTAAGCAGCAGATCCCGGGTTCGAATCCCGGCAGGGACAAAATTCCATTCGCCACACTTTGGTATTCCATCTAAACCTAGTACACCGAAGCCATATCTGACGGCAAAGTGCGATTTATTTCATTCATTGAACGCTATAACGTAGTCAAAAAATAATTGTATATACTAATGTGTTGTCTTTCGGACCTGAGCCTGTCTTCACAGGCTGCAACTGATACATTCTCGTTACATTTTATCTGGACCTTTGAGAACCATTTCTATATGAAGTGACGATTGACAAAAATACTACGATTCATCATTTATGTGGAGAGGACTACTGTTCAAGATATGTTAAACTCAATAGAACCAACAGCCTTAATTTTTTAATTATATACTTTATTCCGCAAGTAATTTGATCCTCACACTTTAGTCTTCTTCAGCCAAATGGAGCTTTCATACCATTCAAGACGATTCACTTCTCATGGACTCTTCCTTACACAAGCCCTTCACCTGCCAGTAATGACGTCGCAGGTGGAGGGCATGTATAAGGACGAATCCATGACTCCAAGTGGAGAATGTAATATTTTCTTTAAAGGTATGGAACTTCGATTCGGTATAGGGGCTGAAGAACATTTCATGTCACAGTACGAAACGGTTGCAGAATATAAATTTAAGATAAACTTAGCGCTGTTAGTTCCTTGTCAGTGAACTTAAGACATGCGTATAATGGTTCAGTGTTACAGCTTTTTGCGACATGAAGCTAAAGTCTTGTCTGTATTTTTGTTGCAGTCACCTATTGACAGTCTTATGGCATAGATGTCTTGTTTGTTGTACATGGTCCCTCGCAGTGGACCTTTCACTTTGGCAGAGAGATCGCGAAAGGGATTCATGTTGGTTGAGTGCACTGGGCGATCCTGCAAGAGGTCCTAGCTGTGCTACAAAGGGGACGCAACGCGCTGCCTAATGTATAACTGCACCTTCCAGCAACACCGCCTCTGTCCGGCGCACTGGAAAAGCAACAACTTTTGTGGAATAGCACCCCATCATTCTCCATGACGGAACATGTTACTCCGTTGCTGCTAGACATGGCCTTTTGTGCCGCAGGCAACGGCAGATTCTGAAAAATCTGCTACACTGACTCACCCGACACGAGTCCTGTCTCTCCAAAGTAGAGCAACCGTTGCGACGCATTCGTTTGAACACCAGACATGATACACATGCCATACGGCAGTCAATGCGGGTTATCAGAAAAAGACGCCCACTTGACAAAAGACGCTTACTAGGCACTGGTCAGAAAGTCAATGGGGATTGAATTTGGTTAAATGTGCCTCAGTCCGAGTTATTTAAGGTAAATAGTTCTTATTGCTCATTATGCAGCCCTTACTGAAAGATGCATAAGATTATCTTTGCCACATTAGGGCATCAATTCAACACCAATAAGCGGAAATTTCCGCCGAACCGAGATTCGAGCATGGCTTCCCGTTTTAGCCCAGCGGACCCCTCAAGCAATTTGCTACCGCGACATACCGCTAGACATGATTGCGTTCGATTCTTCACTGTAGATGCGCAACACGGCTGACCTCGGTACGGGGAGCGTAAGCTACGAACGATACGGGGCGCTCCTTCCGTCCTGTCCGCCTTGGAATCTGGGGCGGACGGGGGCGTGATCGGCAGCAAAGTGGTCAACCCGACGCTACCCCAAAACGGAGAAACGTTAGAATCCCAGTCGGCCACAAAGTTTCACTGCTGAATTACTTCAGTGCCGCCATGCAGCCGAATATGATTAAAATAATCCATTTTCCTCTTCTTTCCCTCGCACGGCTTAAACGCTACTCACATTGAAAGTACCGATGTTGGATTCTTAAAACATACACTGCTGTGATTAATTAGCAACATCGGCGCAAACAAAAAACGAACTGAAGACGCGTAGAAAATTCAGTGAAGGAGTCTCAAATATATAGAAATATTGAGAGAATTAGTACTCACGATTTTGCTACAGGTTTACCAAATGATTCAGTAATAGCACTTTAGGACTTTCGCCGACTGGCAGTTGTTTGCATGTAGATATTTCTTGAAATGTATCGATTGAAATCGGCTGACGAATTTAAAAAAGAAAATACAAACGTTAAATAAAGCAAATGAAGAGAGCGCGTGTTTTATATAAGAACTATATGAAAATAATTACTTTCAGGGAAATATGTCAACTTATCGAAACACAGAATCCATAGTAATAAGAAACAATACGTACATTTCTCATCGACACATTTTCAAAATCTGAAAGTGTCGAAAAGTTTAGCAGCATTAGTCTGTCACATGGTAGCTGTCCACTACAAAACCAGTTATGTCACTGTTGTCTGATTTCCAAAATGTGCTACTAGACCTGAAGGTAAGACATACCATGCACGGAAATTTTAATCACAGAAATCTGATTAAGTGAATACAAGCGAAAATAGACAAAATTGCGATCAATTTTCCAGGGAACTGTTGTAGGGCCACAACTATTCCTAGACTATTTAAATGATATAATGAACAATCTGGGAAGCTTTTAGACTTCGTGGATTATCTTAATCGGTTCTGAAAGTCACATCAATAGCAACTACAAAACGGTTTGGATTTCTACGTGATGCGAATATTGCCAGTTGACCCTAAATAAGTGTGAAGCCATCCATATGAGCACTAAAAGAACTCAGTTGCACTTCATTTACACGATAAACTAGTCTAACAGGCCGTAAATTTAATTATATACATAATTACAATTACGAATAACACAAAGTATCGTAGGCGAAGCGAATCAAAGCCTACCACTTAGACGATTCACCAGTTCTAAAACTGCCTTCGCTGCAGTTGTGGGATCTGTGAGTATTACTGACCATTGTTGGGTCCTCGACAAGTGGGACTGAGTACAGAAAGGGCAGTTCGTTTCGTATTTTAGCGATAAGGGGAGGGTGTCAAATTATTTAAGAGTTGGGGTGCAAATCATTGAAAGAAAGGCGATATTTGTCGCCGGAATATCTACTTGCGAAATTTTTTACAAACTTTCTCTTCCCAATGCGAAAATATCACTCACATGCATAGGGAAATACGATTCTAGTGAAATAAGAGAAATCGTATCGAAAAAGAAAAGATTTTGGTGTTTCCCGCGTGCTTTTAGAGAATGAAACGGTTGAGAATCTGAAAGTTGTTGGCTGAACCCTCTGCTCTGCACTTTAATGCAATTTGCCGAATAATTATGTAGATGATTCGCACACAATAGCCAATTCAGTTACGCCACAAGCATTCAGCACGGATACGTGATTATTTCGGTAAAGATAGGTGGACAGACGATCTTCAGCGGAAGTCTATTAGGTATTGAGGCATCTGAATCGTTTAAGATAACGGAATTCAATCCAACTGTAACAACTGACAACCGCCCCTCCTCCCTCCCTCTCACAGGGTCTGTCGTTACGGTTGGATGGATGTTTCTAGATTCAACTGTCGCTGGAACGAGATATTCGTAAGCTTTCACTTTCGTGAACAACACTCCCTGAGAAGTCTTATAACCTATCTCGCCTCTGCTTTTCTCGTTTGGTTCAGATCTTGGGTGTATAATTCTGGGTGTTCCGGTGCTGGAACTGGGGTCGTGGCTGCCTTTGGGTACACGCATGTTTGCGGACGCGATAACAGCGCTGAGATGATTAACGCAAAACGTGGTTGCCAGCTTTCTTTGCGGAGCTGAGAACAGCGTGGCGCTTAAATGAGCCGTGCACTAGCTGTGATTTTAGATCACAAACGATGGTCCACGTAGTAAACGTTTCCCTTTATTTCGTACTGCAGAGTCTGAAAAAGCACGCTTTATTACACACATTTCTGTAAGGGTCCTACCTTTTACGAACATCCCGCATCTCCGTATCCAAACACGCCACTGACCGAACGTCTTTTATTCCTATCATTTTTGATACACTTCATGCAGTCTTTTGTCGTACCAAGTGATGGCCATTAAAGAGTTCTCGTTACGTGTCACTTTGTGATGCACACAAACCATCGTTGCTGTAGTTTGTTTCTTACGTCGTCAAGTCTACCAAATTCTATACCGTCTTTCAAGTGTCCTGTTTCTAAAGCTCTATTTTCTTCTATTTCTTTGTGAAAGTTTCAAACGCTGACTTGTGTATTACTGGTTCCACGATGAATTTATATAAATGCATTTAACCATTGAATTTAGGATCAAATTACATGATTTCTGAATAGCCGTCACCTTTTGGAGATCGATGTCTTTCAAATAATACAATTTCAGAATCTCTAAGTTTAGCTGATTAACTTTCCGTTCCAAAATCGCATCTTCTCGTGACGCTGATTCCTTCCTTTTTCTTGAACTTGGTGTTGGACGTCTTAGAATTTGTAGGTATTGTTCTGAATTTGTCTCCTACAAAATGTACCGAGATGTTGACTTGCTGGCGATATGTTCTAATTTCACTAAGTATTGTATGACGGGGCCCGGTTAAGAATTCCTTAAGTCAGACTTACAACAATAATGCGGAAATGAGCTTTTCTACTTTCGTTCTTTTTTAATTCTATCTCCATTGCAAAATTTGACAAGACAATCTATTGGTTTTTACTTGTCTCTCAACAAATATTTCACGAATCGAACTTTTTACATCCATGATGTCAAATCTTGTGGGAACAGTCCATTTTACGAGACAGTGGACCTACTGGATCCGTAGTATTCTGTCAAGAAAGGCGAAAGGTGCGAGCCACACACCTAGGAGATTCAACCAAAATTAATGAACGTAAAGACATGTGTAAATCGGTCAACGAATTCTAATGGAAAATTCAATCACCAGACTTGGTAAAAATCTTTTGAAGCTTTGGTTATGTTTAATCATTAAGAAATTCTTAGCGTTACTTGATAAATACTGAGTTATGGACGTTAAGGCATAATTCCTCTGCGTCTTCGGACTAGAAGATATTCTTGGATCAGAAGTAGCAAACGGCGTTTCTTACCGTAAGACCTCAGTTTTTATTACTTTTTCCCACTAAACCCTGTCCTCACGAGTTCGGCAACTGGGGAGGCGGGCCACCTCACCGCTGGGAGACGTCACCCATGGCGTCAAATGCCACAGTTTATTAATAGAGAGACATCGGTAAACAGCGAGCAGCAAATGTTTTAACTGTGGTAGCTGATGATAGAAATCCAGCAGTCGCAGTACCAACAGAAAACACAGCTCCATGTTCTGCAAAGAAATATTTTCAGTATCCTAGATCACTGAACTTTATTTCACGATGTTTGTTGTCGCGTTCGGAGCTTTTACCCTACACATTCGAATGAAATTCACCCCCATTCGTCAATTACTGTTAACAATTTGGGTTTTAATTATATTCAAATGTATACTGGAGACAACGTCCCGAAGATCAAATGGTAAGAGAAAGCTGTCGCAACCAGTCACCGTAACAAAATACACGCAATCTGGGTTTGAGGGCATTTCAGTAAAATATTTTAACTAGTGTGTAGATGTAGGGGCAAATGGCGGTAGTAGTTCGGTCCTTTAGGGGAAAACTATAGCAGGCGCAGACAGCTGAAAAATTACAGACCCATCAGTTTAATAAGTAATGGCTGCAAAATTTTAACAATTTACAGAGGAATGGGAAATTACTATAAGTTGACCTCAAAATCAATTGAGATGTAGTAGACATGTAGGAACACTGATGGAAATACCTTAAGATTTATCTTAGATTACGGTAAAGCAAATCTACATTTCTAACTTTGTCAAAAGCTTTCTTCAAATCTACAATGTTGATTGTAATACTCTACCAAATTTTGAAGTCAGCAGGAGTAAAATATATGGAATTGAAGGTTATTTACAACTTTTACAGAAAGCAGACAGCAATTATTGGAATCTAACAGCATGAAAGGGACGCAATGATTCGGAAGGGAGTAAGGCAGGATTGTAGGTTATCTCCATTGTTATTCAATTTGTACATCAAGGAAGCTATGAAAGAAAGCAAAGACATTTGCAGACGGTACTACAGTGCAGGCTGCAGAAATGAAACAATGCATTTTGCATTCTGTCAAACAGCAAAGGATGAAGATCAATTCAATGGAATGGACAGTATCTTGGATCGTGTAAGAAACTTTAACAAAAGCGAAACAAGGGTAATGAAATGCAGTCTAAGAAAATCATGCGATTGTGAAGGAATTAGATTAGGTAACGAAATGAAGGTGGTAGCTAAGTTGTTTTGGCAGTGAAATAATATGATGGTCGCAGCATAGATGATACAAATTGCAGAAGGGCAATGGGAAGACTTATGAAAAATAGGTGAACCTAGAATATTTTAAGTGTAATGTTGTGATTTGAGAAATCTCTTGTCATTTGAGTGTAGCCTTGTACGGGAGTGAAACAGAAATAGAAATAGGACAGGGGCTTTTGAAAGTTAGTGCTACAGAAGAATGCTGAAGATTAGGTGGGTAGATCGCGTAACTACTGAGGTAGTTAGATTTGGGGAGAAAATTTCTAGCATTTATCACCTAAAAGAAGGCATCGATTAATAGGACATGATTAGACATCAAGGAACCGTCAATTTAGCATTGGAGGGAAGTGTGTGCGGTGAAAGAGGGACGTCAAGAGGTGAATAAAGTAAACAGGTTGAGATATTTACGTTGCCGTTCTTTTGAGGTGATGGAGCGTGCTCAGGATAGGGTGGAGAGCTGTATCAAACTAGTATCCGGACTGAAGACAAGAACAGCTGCTTTCTATTCCGTAACAATGTCGCTAGAAACAATCTTGAGTTTCGGATGTTCCACGTAACCTTTGTGGAATATTTTCTGTGAAGCAATGGCGTCGCCAACGACGTGGCAAAGTACTGTATGCTACTATCTGGGCTGCAGTAATTTCGTTTCCGAAACGCGCGCGCTATAACAGTTGACAGTTTAGCCGCGCTTTCCGGGACAGAAACGCCGGCCACGGTGCAGATCTGCCCGGCGGATTAAGAACACGGGCCGCTGTGGTTCTCAGGCGGTTTCCCACACTCCACGAGGTGAATGTCGGGCTGGTACCCGATTTACCTCAGTTACACGAGGCACGAACGGAGAAAATTTTCCACGCTCACATAACTATTGGCAGACACTACGGGTGTAATGGGATGGTGATAGGGAGCACTTCCGGGCAGACCTTAACGAAGAGAAACAATGGCCCAACAAGGTCCTAGGCCCGCACATTACGATGTAACTCACCGCTTTAGTTCGGCATCGATTCTCAGCGAGTTTATTTCCGGTGTGTGGTGGACGGTATGTTGTGTACCCACTGCCTAGGGGCTCCGTGCGCACAGATATAGCAATGAGAATTTTAAGAAAGACGTTTGCGTTTTAATTAAAGACTAGTTTCCTTCTAGTTGTTTGCCTGCAGGCGAGTGAAATAAAATGTGTACGATAGGATATTGATCCTGATAGTTCTGTATAGTTTGAGGAATAGGCACCTGGAGCCCTTCTTAGTCTTGAGCGGAAGTTGTCCACAGCAAAGAAAAGCTGCAGAAGGGTGATCCCTTCAGGTAAGTTGCTACAGGGAGGTCCGTCGCTAACGGCGCGACAGGTGGCGCCTCACCGCCAGGCTCAGGACTCAGGGAAACCCTGAGTACATTCCAGGAGGTATTGAGGAGGGAAACCAGGAAACTGGCATTTCGAAACAACGCAGGTGAATCGTGGGGAACGACATTCTTAACGCTCGAATAGCGGGATTCTGGGATTGCTAAACAGTATACAAATAGTCTTCAGGCTGTATGTGATCAAGTGTTCGTGTCGAATAACGTCTGAGTTAGGAAATTCGATGGACCAACTTAGCAACATATACATGTTAGGATAACTTCGTCATAGTGAGTGTACACAGTATCCTTGCTGACGAAATCAACGCCATACACCGAGAGCGACAAGCACAGGAAAGGATCTTTAAAATATTCTCTTTATTTACGTTGAAAGCAAACTTTACTTAAAAGATAATATAGGTACGTGTTTTGGCTGTTTATGCTACTCATTCTAGTGGATTAGTTTCAATGTTAGAGTACATAATATAATCAACTAAAAACAAAGTATTGTTAAATATTTCCGATCGAGAATAAATTTTCTCTATATAGATTTACGTAGAAAATTTACAAACGGTAGTAACATTATGAAAAGTTCTAGAGCAACAATTTTTTGTCTGAGCGTACAATATTGACCACTGATTTTAGACTTACAACGCACACTTTAACAGTGCTAAGTGAAACTCATGTGGCGCTGCTAGTATCAGCTAATACAGCTATGTCGCCCTCTTTTTTGATTAAAAACTAAGTTTGACGTAGTAGGTGTCTTACAACGTCTGCCGCGGCGGAGCGGCCGAGCGCATTGAGGCGCTATGCTGCGATGCGCGAGACCGTTTCCCGTCGGTGTTCGAATCCCCCTCGGGCATGGATATTTGTGCCGTCTTCAGAATAACCTAGTTAAGTAGTTTGTAAGGTTAGGGACTTATGACCCCGTTTAACGTTTTCTTACGTCTGTATTTTAGTGCATTACAATTAGCAACAAATGCGCGTTGTTAATGTTAAATTACAGACTACTATATTTTATGAGTGGTATCAAGATTTTAGCACCTTTTATAAACAACTTTGTGTTCAGAGTACATCGAGATCCAACTAACGTCTCATGGTTTTCAGTTCAAAATTCAAAATACTGAGGCAATTTGAGAAAGTATTTCAGGACAGATAGCAAGTAGTAAATAATATTCAGTAGTTTATTTTCGACTAAGATGTCGAAATTTTAAACGAGTAGTTAATGTGAATTTTTCTGCTCTTACTAGATGTACAATGTCGGCGCTAGAAATAAAGCGAAACCAAAGTGGTGCAAAGAAAAAGAAACGAACGAGAAGCAGCGCAGAAAGTTCGCGATGAAATAAACACCCAGCATTTACCAACTTGGTTTTACTCTTGAGTCAAAAGATAAACTCGCATTCCCTTCAACTACGTGTACGTTCGCCAGTGATGATGTGGGAGGAAGGAGGCTTAGTTTAACGTCCGTCGACAGCGTCATTAGAGACGGAGCTTAAGCTCTTTTTTTTTTTTTTTTTTTTTTTTTTTGTGGTTTTAGGGCGCACAACTTCTATGGTCATTAGCGCCCAGCCAAGAACATAGATTCGCTATGATCTAAAACAATGTAGACTGTCAGAACATCAACAAGAGGCTAAAAACGAAAGATAAAAGACAATTAAAAGAGTTAAATATCCTTGGATAAGTTGGCCAAGTTGATAAAACGCAAAACTCGAGCAGCTGCTCGCGTGTCATCAGCTAAAATTTCCTCCAGAGTAGACGGAAAGTGAACGGCTACACGGAGATGATTAAAATTAACACAAGTCAGTAAAACATGTCGCACTGTCAGCAGTTCACCGCAGGAGCATTGCGGTGCAGGTTCGGCGGATAGCAAGTGACGGTGGCTGAAACGGCAATGACCGATCCGCAACCGAGCCAGGATGACCTCCTCCCGCCGAGAGGGGCGTGAGGATGTCCTCCAAGCGGTCGGGATCGGTTTGACAGTTCGCAATTTATTGTTGTACAGTGAAAGCCACACACTGTGCCATTGCGACACGATTCTCCGGCGAAGAGCCCGTTGAACATCGTCCGATGGGACGCAAAAGGTAGCCATGCGAGGCAAAAGAGCTGCTGCCTTGGCTGCTGTGTCGGCGGCCTCATTCCCGGGCACACCCACATGGCCAGGGACCCACAGGAAAGAAACGTGACAGCTGTCATCCGCCAGCAACTGGAGGGAGCGTTGGATCCGATACACGAGAGGATGGTTCGAGAAAGGGTCCTTAAGACTCTGCAGGGCACTAAGGGAGTCAGAACATATGGCATAGAAAGGGTGGCGGTTGCGGCAGGTATACAAAACAGCCTGGTGGAGGGCGAAAAGCTCAGCCGTGAAGTTGGAGCACCGGTCAGGGAGCTTGTATTGGAAACGGTTGTCCCCGACGACGAAGGCAGATCCGACACCGGCAGTGCTCTTGGAACCATCAGTGTAAATAAATACGGCATTATCGAACCGCGAACGGAGTTCGACAAGCCTCGAGCGGAATACCAAATCCGGAGTGCTCTCCTTGGGGAGCGAACTAAGTCCGAGGTGTGTGTGAACCTGGGCCTGATGCCACGGTGGCAATGGGCTTTCGCTCAACCGAAGGGTGGAAGGAAGGGTAAAATCGAGCCGCTGTAGCAGGCGGCGAAACCGAACTCCCGGTGGAAGCAAGGCAATCGCAGACAACTGATATTGGCGATCGAGTGAGTCGTCAAAAAATAATCTGCAAGATGGATGGTTGGGCATCGACCGTAGGCGGCATGCGTACCGACACAAGAGTATGTCACGTCGATTGGTCAAGGGTAATACAGCAGCCTCGGCATACAGACTTTCAACAGGGCTGGTATAAAATGCACCGGTTGCAAGACGTAAACCCCGATGGTGGATAGAGTTGAGACGGCGGAGAATCGACGGCCGTGCTGAAGAGTATACAAGGCTTCCAAAGTCGAGCTTCGACTGAACAATGGCCTGGTAAAGGTGAAGCAGGACGGTACGATCCGCTCCCCATGACGTGCCACTGAGGACACGAAGAACGTTAAGGGATCAGGCACAACGGGCAGCCAGGTAGGACACATGTGTGGACCAGCAAAGTTTCCGATCCAACATGAGTCCCAAGAATTTTGTAGTATCCACGAAAGGGAGAGCAACAGGGCCGAGACGTAGAGAAGGTGGAAGAAATTCCTTGTATCTCCAGAAATTGATACAGTTTTCTCAGTGGAGAATCGGAAGCCGTTTGCGATGCTCCAGGAATATAGACGGTCAAGAAAGCGTTGGAGAGAACGCTTCAAGAGACACGTCCGCTGGGCGCTACAATAAATTGCGAAATCGTCAACAAAAAGAGATCCGGAGACGTCGGCTGAAAGGCAATCTACGATCGGATTGATTGCAATGGCAAAGAGCGCCACACTCAAGACGGAGCCCTGTGGTACCCCATTCTCCTGGCGAAAGGTATCTGACAAAACAGAGCCCACCCGTACCCGGAACTTGCGATCCGCCAAAAACGCTTGAATGAAGAGAGGAAGGCGGCCCCGAAGGCCCCATGTGTGCAATGTGCGGAGAATGCCCGCTCTCCAACAGGTATCGTATGCCTTCTCCAAGTCGAAGAACACTGCTACTGTTTGACGCTTCTTTAGAAAGTTGTTCATAATGAAGGTCGACAACGTAACGAGGTGATCAGCAGCAGAGCGGTGTCGACGAAAACCGCATTGGATATTAGTCAGGAGGCGGCGAGATTCGAGGAGCCAGACCAACCGAGCGTTAACCATGCGTTCCATCACCTTGCAGACGCAGCTCGTCAGAGAAATGGGGCGATAACTGGAAGGAAGGTGTTTGTCCTTCCCTGGTTTGGGGATGGGGACAACAATGGCTTCACGCCAACTTATGGGAACATGACCTTCAGTCCATATGCGATTGTAGGTACTAAGAAGAAAGCACTTGCCCGCAGGAGAGAGGTTCTTCAGCATCTCAATATGAATGGAATCGGGCCCGGGAGCAGAAGACCGGGACAGGGCGAGAGCACGATCGAGCTCCTGCATGGTGAAGGCGACGTTATAATTTTCACGATTAAAAGAGCGGAAAGAAGGCGGCCGTGCCTCCTCTACCTGTTTGCGAGGGAGAAAGGCAGGGTGGTAATGGGCAGAGCTCGAAACCTCCGCAAAGAAACGACCCAATGCGTTTGAAACATCAGCTGGGTCCACGAGGACTGCGTTCTCCACGGTCAGGCCAGGAATCGGGGAGTGGACCTTGATGCCGGACAAACGGCGTAGGCCACCCCAGACAACCGTGGAGGGAGTAAAACGGTTAAAAGAACTAGTAAAAGCAGTCCAGCAAGCTTTCTTGCTGTCGTTTATGATACGACGGCACTGCGCTCTCATACGTTTGTAATTGATGCAATTCTCCAAAGTTGGGTGGCGGCGGAAGGTGCGTAAAGCACGGCGCCGGGCTCGAAGCGCGTCGCGGCAGGCTGCAGTCCACCAAGGGACCTGGACACGACGTGGAGAAGAGGAAGTACGAGGTATGGAACGTTCGGCAGCTGTGAGAATAACCTCTGTGAGGTAGTCGACCTGACTGTCACAGATGGGAAAATTCTGATTGTGAAAAACAGCCATGGAGGAATAAAGCCCCCAGTCGGCTTTAGAAATGTTCCAACTGGTGGGACGTGGAGATGGGGAATGATGTAGGAAGTGGATGATACAAGGGAAATGGTCACTCGAGTACGTGTCAGAAAGTGCATACCACTCAAACCGACCGGCAAGCTGAGGAGTGCATATTGCGAGGTCTATATGGGAATAAGTGTGTGTTGTGTCAGAAAGGAAGGTCGGTGCACCGGTGTTGAGGCAGACAAGATCGAGGTGGTGGAGAAGGTCCACCAAAAGGGAGCCTCTTGGACAAGGTGCCGGAGAGCCCCATAAGGGGTGGTGGGCATTAAAGTCGCCTACCAACACGAAAGGTGAAGGGAGCTGGTCAACAAGGTTTAGCACATCTGCCCTAGTAAGGGCAGATGACGATGGCGAATATATATTGCAGAGGGAGAAGGTAAATGTGGATAAGGTGATGCGGACGGCAACTGCCTGTAGGTGAGTGTGCAAGAAAATGGGATGGAAAGACGTCTCGAAGGAGCATCAGGATCCCTCCATGGGCTGGGACACCTTCCACGGGGGGCAGGTCAAACCGCACAGAGGTGTAGTGTGGAAAGTCTGCACGATCACGCGGACGCAACTTAGTTTCCTGGAGGCAGACTAGAAGCGGGCAGTGCAATCGAAGGAGTAGTTTTAACTCCTCCCGATTAGAACGAATGCCGCGAATGTTCCATTGAAGGAGCGCCATGATAAAAATGAGAGAAGAAATAAGGATAAAAACCAAGTAGCGAGCGGGGTCACCTCGACGGCCGCTGAGGACCGGATTTCGAGGGAGCACTGCTATCGCTGTCTGGGGGCAAAGGGTCATGTTCCATTGGTTCGACCGACGTGCCTGGCACCTCCCTGAGTTGATCAGGAGGGGCAGTTTCCACCGCCGGTAAAGGGCCGGGCGCCCGGCAAACGGAGCGTCCCGGTGAAACAGAAGACGGCCGAGGCCGGCAACTGTTGGACGGCGTGACAGATGGGTCACGCCTCGGCGGGGAAGGAGAGGAACTCTTTTTCTTGTCAGCTCTTCTGGAAGAGTGACGGCGGGAAGAGGCAGTTGACGGTTGGGAAGCCTGAGAACGCAGAAAATCCTCACGGACGGGTTCCTTTTTCAAGGTCCGGGCATCTTGTTTAGGTGCCCGCGGTTTACTAGAATTTGACGAAGACTGTACCCTACAAGCAGCAAGAGGGAGTGGGGACGTGGAACGGGCAATCTTCGGGCTGGCGGATCGCACAACTGTGTCAGCGAAAGTGAAGTCACATGTCTGGGTACTGGAATCCTTGGTAGGTCGAGTTGAGGTGAGTACCTTACTGTATGTACCCGCTGGGAGGACAGCGGGCTTTCGACTCGCCAACAACTTACGAGCGGCAGATGTCGATACCTTCTCCGTAACCCGAATTTGCTGGATTACCTTTTCATCCTTGTATACAGGGCAGTCGCGAGAGGAAGCCGCATGGTCACCGTTGCAGTTTAGGCAGTGAGGGGACGGAGGTGGGCAATCCCCCTCATGGGCGTCCCTACCACAAGTGACACACTTTGCTGCATTTGGGCAATGTTCACTGGTATGGTTGTACCTGTGGCACTGAAAACAGCGCGTTGGGTTAGGTACATAAGGGCGGACGGAGATGACTTCATACCCTGCTTTGACCTTCGACGGGAGGTCAACTTTGTCAAACGTCAAAAACACAGTACGAGTCGGTGTCAGATGGTTATCGACCTTTTTCATGACCCTGTGGACGGCTGTCACACCCTGATCGGACATATACGATTGGATATCTTCATCAGACAACCCGTCAAGGGATCTCGTGAAGACTACCCCCCGTGACGAGTTGAGTGTGCGGTGCGCTTCGACCTTAACTGGAAAACGTGTGCAACAACGTAGTACGTATCAGTTTTTGGGCTTGGAAGGCACTTTCCACTTCCAGCAACAATGTGCCATTGCGCTGACGTGAACAGGTTTTAACAGGGCCAGCAATTGCATCTACACCTTTCTGTATAACGAAAGGATTGACAGAATTGAAATCCTTTCCGTCGGTGCGAGAGACAACCAGAAATTTAGGTACATTAGGCAGAGTCTTTTTAGGCTGAGGCGAGTCTAACTTACGTTTATGGGTCAACGTTACGAAGGAAGATAAGGAAGTCATCGCGGAAGTGTCCCCCGTGATTACCGGCGTCTCCGATGGCGCGCTCCTTCCTAGTGGGGGCCCTCTCCGAGGGCTTACCCGCCTTAGGTGATTGTTCACACCTCAGGTCACACCTCCCGAGAACTGACGGAGGGACCAATCGGCACGTTCGGAAGGTACCAGCTCGGGTAATCACCCCTCCCTGGGCCTGGCCTTTACCAGGGGGTACGTACGTGCCTTACTTGTCTACCCGGGGCAGGGAATTACGCGTTACCCCGTCACCTGCTACGCACGATAATGCGTGGGTCGGCCTTCAGACACGCACAGGGAGGAAAGAAGAAGAGGATAGGAAAGGAAGAGAAAGAAGGAAAGAAAAGAAGTGTCTCAAACGCCGAGGCGGAGACTAATGAGGAGAAGAAGGCTAGGAGAGTTCAAGGAGAGAAAGACAGAAAACGAAGGGTAAGAAAGGAAGGAACGAAGGAAGAAAAACCACAACAAGAACCACCGTATCTCACGAAATATGCCCGTCTCCGGGCGAAGGCATAAACCGGGAGGGAAAGTGAAGCAGCCTGGGGCAGAAGAAAGGCTGCTCCGGCTCGGGGCCCCGTGCGCGCCACACACGTACCCACAAAAGAACTGTGGGCCCCCTGGGGGGGGGGGGGAGCTTAAGCTCGCAGTGTTTGGGTAAGGACGTGGAAGGAACTCTGCCGTGCCATTTCAAGGGTACCATACTGGTATTTGCCTGGAGTGATTTAGGGAAATCACGGAAGACCTAAATGTGGATGGCCGGAGGTGGATTTGAACCACCATCCTTCCGTATGCGAGTCCAGTGTGTTACCACTGCGCCACCACGCTGTCAGTGATGTAGTGGCTGCAGATCCTTCACCTGATCGCATTGCTATCGAGTTACCGAGTGAAACTGAAGTTGGAAGTTTCGTTATTTCCCAATAATATTACAAATCAGACCAGAATATCGAAGTGACATTGGGTTGTGGCGATTTATTACCACCAAGTGCAGAATTGTTGGTGTAAGGGAGACCCCGCAGAGTGTCACTGATTTTTTGGGTTCTAGCAGACAGTATGAAAAATATAAGAGTTTCCTCGCCACATGGTATATTGGAAACACGTTAGTGGTGAACAAATCAGAATGGTTCGTGTACTTTCCTTCCACAGGAAATTTGTACTGTTTCACATGCGTTATGCGGTGAAACGCATTAAGGCACATCTTAGTTTTCAGAGGGATTTTCTGACTGGAAAAATTCATCGCAACGAATAAAGCAGGAAGATAGTGTAGAGCATCGGATGTTTGTATAGGGACTGATCAGTAGGAGACGCAGTCTTGGCGTAATAAACAGCTCTTTGGAACTGCAGGCAAATAAAGAACAGGAATATTGGACAAGTTCTCCAGAGTGTGGTGTCAGTGATCAAAGTCCTATTATCGCATGGACTTTCTTTCCGTGATGATACAGAACTACTGTGTGACCAACATAATGGCAACTACTTGGGAATTTTGGAGTTGATAGCGGAGTACGCTCCTTTAAGCCAGACATAGCCAACATTTCCGCAGGCGGGTGGGGTACACTAGTTGACCCGCCCGCTGCTGCCGTGGGTCTCTAGTGCCCCTGACGCCGCTGCGCACAGAGCGTGGGCAGGGACGCGGTGAAGGCCGCCCGCGCCCGCGGGGTGGTGGTTGGCCATGCCTGCATTAAGCTCTCATTTATCCAACTACGGCAGTTGAGGTCGAGGAAAAAATCCTATTTGTCTTCCACAATTTGCGATGAAATTATAGAAATGATTTTTTGTGGCTCATTGGCCCGGTGCAAGTCTTTCAGTTCGGCGCCTTGCGTGACCCTAGCCTACCCCAGTTATCCAACTGGGGAAAGGACCTGCAGCTTAACGTGGAATCTGAATGTGTTGTTTCTGATGACTCATATCGTTGAGAGGTGACGTGTGTTAGAACGCAGAGTGAAAAAACCCAAGGTCCGACCAGGTTTCGAACCCGCGACCCTTCGGTTTCCAGTCGAAAGCAGTACCCCAAGATCACCGGGCCCGTCTTTATAGAAATAATGGGAAGCAAGATTCTGCAAGTCATTGTGAAAGAAATTCAGGAATCCAGATACTTCTCTATGAGTCGATTCGACACCAGATATCCCTCGCATTGACCAACTGACTTCTGTACTTAGATATGTTCGAGTGACGGATGGAGAAATGATAGAACATTTTCTCATCATCAAAATTACAAGTCACGCGGGAGAAACAATTGTTACAACTGTTCTAACATTGAGTAAATGTGGCACTGATATAAAAAAAAACCTGATACAGCCATCAATATGTAAGGATTCTACAACGGTCTTCAAGCACATATTGCTACGATAAATCATTTAGCACACTATATCCCTTGTGCAGGACACTCACTCAACCTAGTTTTAGTATATTCTGTGGCGAAATATCCTGGTGCGTTCTCTTTCTTCGCGCTGGTACAAGCATTGTACAACTTTCTCAGCGTCGTCATATTGATGTGGAAAATGCTTGAATATTTTAAAGGAATAAATAGTGAATGCCAAAAAAGTATTGCAGTAGTTTTAAAAAGAGTGACTATCACAAGGTGGTGTGCAAGAGCTGATGCAACGAAGGCCTTATCCCGAGGCTTCAGCAGCTTGAGACAATTCACGAAGCTAACTTTACTAAATGCGGGGCTGCAATAATAGACTGGATAAATGTAGTTAATTAGTCTCTACAAAGAGAAAGAGACGGCTGTGGAACTCTTAAAATCGCTTCTCAGTTTTCTATCACAAAGGGACATGTTTGATGATTACGAGAAAAAGGCAGATGAGAAAATATGTGCTCAATACGCCGGTGAAGGCAAGCGTCTTCGCAAAAGACCAAATGTCAAGACGATGGTAATGCACAAGAGATTGTGCTTCCCGGAAAAGAAATTCAAAATTTACCTACCAATATTGCATAAATTATGTACAGAGATTTCTCGTCGTATAAAAGCTTATTATAAAGTTCACCGTCTTTTGGATTCCTCGGTGAGTTCCCACTGAAGTCTGATGATTACCCTGTGATACATTAATTACCAACAAACGAGAACATTTCGAAATGGTGTTTATATAGTGAAGAGCAATGTCTATTATGAAATATTAAAATTTGTAGCAATTCACCATCTACATGGAAAAATTCAGTTATGACCATTGAAGTGTACACTGCACTTCAAAGAGTCGGGCCCCGTGGTCTGAGTAAAGCGCTCGACTGGAAATCGAAGGGTCGTGGGCTCTAAACCCAACCGGACCTCTGATTTTTCAGTCTGCGCTTTAACCCATCCTTCCTCTCAACGATGTGAAGTCACCAGAAACGACACGTGGTTCGGATTCCACGTTAAGCTGTAGGTCCACTTTCCCTGGTTGGATAACTGAGGTAGGCTAGGGACACGGAAATCGCCGAATTGGAAGACCCACGAGGCCAATGAGCCAGATGACATTATTAGAAACAGTCCTTTCTGCAATTTTTTCCTGTACCTATTTAAACTTTCGGAGAAATTTAGACGTATAGAATCCTTGCATTTAGAGCAAATTTCCTTTGTCTCTTTGTGCAACTGGTGAAATGCATTTCTAAACCGCTCGCTGCCACTTCACGCTCTCCATCTTCAGACTTACTGCCATCAGGTGAAAAACTGGCGCTTGTCAGTTTATCTGGCGACATCTACAATGCTGCACCCAGCCTAAGGTTCCCCGGAGTGGACTCCGTGCATTATCAGTTCTAAAAGGATCGCAGATGCAAT
Organism: Locusta migratoria; assembly: GCA_026315105.1. Classification (NCBI taxonomy): domain Eukaryota; kingdom Metazoa; phylum Arthropoda; class Insecta; order Orthoptera; family Acrididae; genus Locusta; species Locusta migratoria. The sequence goes on from CM048744.1 coordinate 53,939,403, forward strand.
GAAATACCTCCAATAACAGACGTCCACTACAGTGGACGCTATGCACCACAGAGTTAAAGAAGCTGTCCAGAGATTATGAGACATTTATTCCGAGGACATGGAAGAGGAATTTGTGAACGAAATGATTCATTTTAAATTCTTCACATAATTAGAAGATCTGAAAGCTTACCAAGCAGTTCCAGCATTGCGATCATACAAACTCATTTTTGAAAATATGGCGCAATCAATGTTCCCAAATGTTATGACTGCGTTAAAAATTTACAGGTGTCATGATTACGAATATAACGGGCTAGCGAAGCTTTTCAAAACAAACTTATAAAAATTGTCATAGGTCTTCAATGTTTCAAGAACGTTTGAACCCACTTGCCATTATGGCCACAATATGATATCTCGCAGAATAGACTTTAAATATTTTTTGAAAGATTTTGCTTGAAAAAATTTATGAATAAATATGCAATATGTCCCTTAATTATTTTTTATATTTTTGTTAAATAATTTTTGGAATATTATATTACTCCACGTATATTGATCTACTGATAATTGTTTTGTTGAATAAATACATTTACATGTAGCACGAAAATCTTATTTCACTTTGCTGTTATTCTTTTATCCGAATTTGACTATTTTAGCTCGTAAGCGGCTATCTTGCACCATGGCCGAACGTGTTAATTAAATGATTCGGTTGTGGATTACCGCAATTTTTTATCATTTTTGTTTGGTGGTAAAGTATTAAATTATTAAGGGATGAGTTTGGATTGCCTAGGGGCCTACAGAGGGCTTAATCCGGCACCGTAAGTGTACCCCAGTAAACTGTCTATCACTGGTTCACCTGCGTATGCCTGCAGGGGAGATTATCACGTCTGTGAGCTTGAAACTGAAGTTTGACCACGACCTCTTTCACGAAATATGCGTAGGATGAAGCAATTACAAACGTACGTTGTCGAAACTTACCAGTAAGCCACACCGTGGTACAGAACGCCTCTTGCTGCGTCTGCTACTGGTGTTGGTTCAACATCTGACAAACCCCTCAAATCGCGCTACTATTATATGTATTTTTTCATCGGTCTTCTCTGGTACGAATCTTAGGCTATGTACCAATGTTGGGGGACTGAGGGTTTATCATCTCTCCTCTGTGGATGCCCCACACTTCCTGACGAACCTCTCTTCAGTCAGCCTGACGTCTGCGTTATGTGCTTTTCTTCCTATATAGTCTTTAAATCTCTCCATACACAAAGTCAGCTACCGCTTGCAGTCTTCTGCATAGTAATCATGAATCTGCAAATTTATGCGCAATATCTTATTTTTTAACCATTTAAGGCAGTTTGGTATTGGTTCTCCCTTGTCTAAGAGTGAACTCTCCAGTTCTTGTTACATTTGTTTTCCAGTGTTACGACTTCTGTCTACCACTGCATCATCCGGAAGAAGCCGCTGAAGAGTTATTACAAACTGACGTGCCGTGAATGTACGCTAGAAACTCTTCTGCAATACCCGTGCGGTCGTATTTCGTTCACTAGCACTAGTACGTAGCAGTCCAGGCAGCGGGAACACGGCACCTGTACCTGCTGATTGCTGTGTGTCGCGGACGAACAGGCCGCGCTGGCCGCCACACCACCGTTATTATCTGAAGCCAGTTGACATTGCCAATGATGATTTTTCGGTCTCCAGTAATGTGACTATATGCAAGCGTAAAGTATGTTCCAAAATTCTAGAACATACAGGCCTGTGGCTATCTCCATCTGTTCTTGGCGTTTTTCTTCAGTCAGTAGAAACGACTCACTTCTCCAGACCTACGGTACACTGCACTGCTGCTTAACAGGAGTTTCTGCACACCGTGTTGAGTCATTCGGTACCTTGTGAGGTCCTGTGGTCATTCGTTGAAGTAATTACAGTTGCTTTATTTCGGTCTGATTTTCACGTGAGGATCTGTGCAACTTCCACAGTAAAAAGTCATGGAAAATTCGTTTAGCGTATTATGCAATAGTTCTCAGTGTTTTGAAAGATGAATTTGACGATAAAACATGATAAAGCTAAGAAGAAAACTTATGGCAAGTAGAATTTTCACGCAATGTTACGCCTTTCGTCCAGTGAACGTCGCAATTCCTGAAACGGCGTGTCATATCGAAACATCGAGAACAGGATGATTAAGCTATTTTACACGGTATTACTTCCGTACGGTCCGCATATAGCCTATCTGAAAATGGCTATCATTAGGAGATATGTAAAGAGGATTTTTGCTTTCCCGCTTCTACAGAAGCGCGCTGTGTCAACCAAAATATCGTAGTCACGAGTGTTGCTTACAAGATTGATTAAGCAGTCTAAGACCGCGATATTTTATTTAAAATGAGGTTTCGGCTAAAATGTTTTGGCATCTTCAGTTATAGGCCACCATTCGGCTATTATTGGTGGTCTAAAAAGATTGCGAAAGATTTTTGCCGAAACCTGTCAATTTAAATATTGCCATCTTAGACTAATATTCTTGTAACAGATGGCTGAACTTTGGTATCAATGTCATCTAAAATTATTAGAAGTTCCGCTGTCTGTCCTGTGGGAGACGGTTCGAAACGCAGGCCTTCAGCACTGCAGCACTATTCATCTTTCGGCAACTGACGTTTTCTGGATGCACGAGATGAAAGTAAGCTTCGGATTTAATGTGCTGTCGACAGCTTTGTCATTAGAGGCGAGGCTCGCGCTCCGATTTTTACAATTTTTAAAATTCTAAGGATGAAAAGGGAAATCGCCCGTGCCCTTTCGAAGGAACCATCTCGACATTTGCCTGTACTCTGAGAAATTACCGGAAACCTAAATCTGGATGGCCGGAGGTGGATTTCAGTCACCGAACTTGCGAATGCGCATCCAGTGTGCGGCTGCGACACCGCGCACATTAAGCGTGAGGTGAGAGCACTTGATGGGGTACGTCACACATCTTTTTTTTTACAAGGTAATATTTTTGTGGAAGTTATTTTAGATAAAGCTGCCGTCACTAAAAATATCGTAGAACTGTACTACGATAATAACCATTTAGGAGAGAGAAGCCATAAAGGAAATTCTTCAGCCTGCGATTTCGAATGATACTGTAATAACGAACAGCAGCACAAAAAACACAAAATGAGAGTGATAGTTTACATGATTAACTATGAGCGATCACTAATCTATCATCCAATTCAGGTCGGTAATATTTAGTCCGTGTACGGTTTGCATTTGAAATCGTCATTAACTGAACCTGGTAATTCAAATTAATTCGTTGTCTTTCTTAGAGGACATAAATCCAGTTAACATTAAACTGGTGAAATTTTCTGATGCATAAATGTACGAAGATGATTTTTGGCTTTTCCCCCAATCGACCTAGTTGTCCATGAGCTAAACTGGGGAAACTACTACTGGCCCGATCTTCGCAAAGGCCAGACGCACGGAGAAGCAACCATTTAAAATCGACAATTTCTTTTACGGAAAAATTTAAAACAATTTCACACAAAAGTACAAGACTAACCGTTGTTTATTGGACACATGTTAAGCTATAGGTCCGTCACGAATGCCTTCTATTGAACGATTCCAATACAATATTACTAAGATTGTTCAGGGGTTCCGTAGGGGTTTATGTTTTTACTAAATCACCTCTGTAACAAAGCGAACAAAACAGAAAATAAGTCAGTCTAAACATTTCTTTTAATCCGTATATGTAATTCATGCGAGAAACGTCAGAAGTATTTGAAGTCCATACAGGTGTTCTACAAGGAGATGGACTCCTTTTTACCATGGGTGCGGCAAAATCTGAACAATTTTAAAGGGAAATAAATGCATTTCAACTCAGGATTTTGAAAACAATATATACTGCCTCGCTTTCTCATACGATCTTTCATTACTAACCAACTTTTGGAACTAATCTCCCTTTTACAACGCCATATAGTCGTGGAAGAGAGAGGCGATCATTATATATTTGTAGTACTGTCGAAAAGATTGTTAGATCGCAAAATTTATTGTAAGTCATACTTCACGTACAGTGTCCATCCTATTCTTTGTTTCCAAATTTACTGCACTACGGAAGTATTACGCACTAAGAATCTAGGACTGAATACAATAGCGAGCGAGAAATGTATCCTTGTATTACAAAAAGCATGTGTGTTTTCTTAGAATAAGTACGATAAAGAAATCTTCGGTAAGGGGAAACTAAGATTTACACAACGGTGCATGAACTACAGTGACTCGTAAAACTAAAAACTAAACTCCGTCCCACACAGGGCTCGATGGCGCAACGGGTACCGTGTGACCGCCGTGTCATCCTCCGCCCGAAAGAGTCACTGAATGCGGTAGAGGTGGCGTGGTGAACGCTCCGCACCCCCAGCCGTTGTGTCTTTTCGTGACCGCAGCCGCTACTTCTCAAGTAGCTCCTCAATTGAGCCGGGTTCACACGAGCAACTTAATTGTGATAACGACGCGTGTCTTTCTGCAGCTGCACTGTAAGCAATCGTTCATACAGAACTTCACAAATACTACTTAGATGTGCAGTTTTCAACATGGCGTTCGCAGTCTCAGCTGATCGCGATTTGCACGGCTCATTTCATTCGCGGACAAACGATCGTTACACTGTTCCTCAAGCACACTAAGTGTTTTCATAATTGATTCGACATTTTAGCTGCAAACAAAGACGCCAACACGTAAACCTCGAACGCAAACACACTGATACGAAGTAAAATGGTTCAAAATATCCCGCGAGGTGACAGTCGAATGTCGGATGTTGGGTGATGGGAGAAGTGGCGAAAGAAAGTACAACTAAGTTGAACTTTTTGTTGCATGGAAAAAGTAGCGTCTCTTAAGTGGCGCTACTAAAATCAGGAGAAGTTCACACTTGCTACTGAACTACAACTTCAGTATGCAATAGCTGTTGCATGTCATTCGTTGTCTGAACTCTGCTTTGGCCTCAGAAGCTGAGTGCACGCCGCTTGCTAACAAGTCTCGGCAATTCCCATCCAAAAGCGCTGACCAAACCCGACAGCACTTCGGCGATCTAACGGCACAGTGTAGCCACTGCGCCACAGCCGTTTGCTACAGTGACGCATGGTCATACGAAAGTGAAAGAAAATTCAGGGAAGGAAAATTTGCGGCCTAGTTTTTCTCGAAGGAATTTAAACATAGCCCAATAGATCTAGAAACTGAAAATTTAGGACATTGCAAAGATAATGGAGTTTTGATTTCATCAGGATCTAGAAAAGGTTGATAAAGTAAATGTTTGCGTAGAAAACACTAATAATCATAAACTGGTAATCAATGTTCAAATGTTTGTAATTCTATCGGACCAAACTGCGTGGTCATCAGTCCGTACCTTACAAACTTCTTAAACGTAGGTAAACTAACCTAATGACAAACACACACACCCATGCCCCAGGGAGGACTCGAACCTCCACGGCGAGCAACCGCGCGCTCCGCAGCGAGACGCTTTAGACCGCTCGGCTACTCCACCGCGGCAAAAAACTGGTAATCACGTAGGACAATGTCATAGGCGACAGTTCGGAGCGATCATAAATTTAAGAAAACATTGAAAAATCGCACTGTTTTACGGCCCACTTTAGTATTGCCAGTAGTGTTATGATTGCGAAACCATTTCGGACAAAAGTAACAAAAATTCGTTGCGTATTTCACGGTATGTTGGCTAAGTAGAATAAACGCACAATTTAGATGGAGCACTCTTACATATGCACAACTTCTAACATTGCAGAACATAGCTCTAAATAATAAGGGTGCCCTTAACCCTTTTAAGAGCCAAGGCGAAAAAAAAAAAAAAAAAAATTGTGGGATGTTTTGAACTACCAACCATGTGCATCACAACCTAACGCGCTACACACTACACTACGACAGTCACGAATGGTTCCTAAATTCTCTTAGTAATGGAGGAAGTTAACTATTATGGCATTTTAGACGCTAGATTATAATTTATCATACTAAGAACAAAGTGTTTTCGTTAATTCTTCAGTGCGCCATTTCTTTGAAATTACAATGCGTAAGTTATAATAAAATCATGAAATACAGCAAACAAGATGGCATATGCCAGAGTTCTGGGCGAGGAATTGCATGTGACATCTCCGACCGCCTGGATTACGCAAAATCAAGGGATGATGTCAAGTCGCCGTTATTTTGTCAAATATCTGAAACTATGCGAGATGTGAAAAGATATAAGAGCAAACATGTAGAAAATTCTCTCCTCTACATATTCGGTTGTTCAATTTTTGTGTCAGATGAAGGGTTAAGCAGTTATTTTCATTTAAATTTCGAACTGTCAAAATGTGATCGCAAAGGCCCACTTTTAGAAGTGGATTAGTAGTGAACAATTTTTTTTTTCTTAGAATAGTGGAAAGCGATAAACTTTTCCGATTGCTAACGGGCTATAAGCTACCTTAAACTCTTTTAATCCGTTAAATTTTTTATAACATGAATTTTGTAATTCCGATATTGATTCAAAATCGATGCTACAAAAACTAACCATAGGTATTTTCGTATTTCCAAGTTCCTAAGTTGGCAAACTTGGGACGAGACGTGGTCACTCAGTAGTGAAACGTGACCAGGTGGGACTACCGGCGACCAGCGCAGGCACGTCATTAACCGCCCCTCAATGCCCGGCCCGGCCAGTACCCTATTATGACCGCAGGTACCCGGGCTGAACCCGGGCCGCTAATCCCTCTGCCAGAATTCCCCAGCTACACCTTCACCTGGAGCCCCACGTACGGTAATTTGTGCAGACTTGTCTTCTGCCCTTTGGAGGAAAACACATGCAAGGGTTATAGTCCTCAGCTGAACCCTATTTTAATGGGCGCACAGCTAAACACGTTTCTAACTTAAGAGTAAAGCGACTCACATTCGGCAAATGTTTCCGTAACGAAAAATCCGATAAACTGGCAGATTGTACATTTCATGCGCAATTACAAGGTTTACATTATAAACCTGTTTACTGAAATTTATTTAAAACCGACCTTCAGTTTATGCCGTTAAACGCGTTCTTAGATGCCTGCTGAAGGTTTCCTTTCATGTTGGGGATTGGTATTGTGCTCCTTAGTGGCTATACAAAATTAGGGAATTGAAAAGTGAAATTTTTCTTCTGGTTTTGAGGTAACGGTGGAAAATATTCTCAAAGTTACTCCTAAAGCAACGTCAACTAAATTACCAAAGAACACGCGTACGGACATTGCTGAAAAATCTACATAGCAGTTGTGGCGTTTTAGTTACTGCAGAGGAACCCCTTAAATATGACCGTCCCTAAAATCAGAATTCACGAAACAGTACGCGTCGTTACGACAGCAGATCATCGCTCCGCACGTAGATGTTGATAACAAATTTTTGATGTTCACTTCTGACGCGATAGGAAAGGTGCAGAAACAAAAACCTACTTTTACCACAATTACAGGCAACGTACAGTTTTGTATCCATGTTCGGCAAAGCACCTTCTGAATTATTTAAGTTTAACTGGTCTTAGTATATTAAAAGTAGGTACTTCAATTTTCATATTCACGTTTTTGTATAATTCAGGCTCAGTCAGCACCTCAAATCTGCAGTAAATTATAGATGCCACATTAAATGAAAAACTATAATCTAAGATTTGTTGCCATGACGTGTGCAGTTTTCATAATTCTGATGGGTATTTTTCGTTCGTCTATGCAACTAAAAATAAAATGCGACTTTATTCACCAGACGCGTTTCGTTTTAATGACAGGTAAGAATCAGTCGTCTTTAATATCCACAATTTGTTTCTTGGATCGAGAACAGGAAAACAAAGTGCTGAGTCGTTCCTTAAGGAAGTTTCGGCTTTGTTTTCGCCTCATGAAACGCTGATAGTTTAAAACTGTTTCGCATGTTTTCTTTTTGTATCACTACTTTTCGCCCTAATTTCCACTTTACTGATGCAGTATGCATAGTTATTTTTCCACAGGTCATTTGCTGTCAGCGTTTCATAAAACTCTGCAGACTTTCAAAACAAATACGTCGGATATGCGTGAAGCATTTATGGATAGTTCATCAGTGAAGTGGAAATAGTGAGAAAAGTAGCGATGCAGAATGAGAGAAGCATCTGATGTACACCCTGAAACAGATCGGCACCTTACGACGTGAGGCCAACACCAAGCTGAAATTTCCGCTGTCGATCCAAGAGAAATTGTAGATATAATTGATCACTGAAGATGTTTTACTGTCATTAAAGACAAACGTATATGTGGAAAAGCAATTAGTTGCATAGAAGCACAAAAAGTATAACATTAGATTTGAAAAATATGTTCATAAACAGAATGTTTTCATTGTCAGTGCGGTATGGTGAGCAGTTTAACTGAACTGTAATTCTCTTAACGCAAGACATTGCTAATTAACAGTGCGCACGAACTCAATCCGTGACAGTTGAGGCAGGCTAGTGCACTACCTGCAGTGGCATTGGCATCTCATACTGAGACGTAACGTGAGGACTGATTGTTTAAATACACACGTAACGTGTTGTCACCGACTTCAACACAGGATTCCCTAATGATACTAGACGCTGAACGAAGTTACAAATGGACTTGCAGCAAACTGACTAGGGGGTTTATCAGTCAAGATACACTAATATAAGTTTATATCTCGTCCCACGGCAGACTTAAGTTGGTAGAAGTTAAATCTTCAAAAAATGACTTCCATGTTGCTCAACATTTCTGAACCGCCACCAATTTTAGGCTACCGCAAGCAGATCCCGACGGATCTTATTTGTAATATGCAACAATAGTTGTAGTAAAATGTTCCACTTCTCAGCTCCTACACACAAAAACTGCGCAGTCATGTTTTGCATTCCATACTGTTGACCTTTAATGTCGTGTGGTAGCACAGTCCTTCCATATATTACCTAATATCACACATTGTTTATAATTTTAAAAACATTACATACAGTGGCAACTGGTTTCATTTTCCGCTACACAGTTTAGCAGTTAGTAAAGATATTTTCCACTTTCATGCTGTGCTAACACGATTTAACACTCGACAATACGTTATACGCCCATTTATGCGGTTACTAAATCGACATAACTCTTTCGTATAGTTTGTACAGAGATGAGCGACGCCGGGACCAGCTCAAGCGCGGTGGACACCGCCTCAGCCATGCGCAGACAACACACTGCGTTTTGCTTTTAATAATTTAGCGAGTCTACAGTATTATCAAATCCCAGCACAAATTTTGATGGGGAGGAGGGAAGTTTCAAGATTGTTTTTCAGTGCATAAGTCAAAAGCGGTCGCCACAAATCTAAGGAAATCTACGATCTGGACTATACACAACTTCAAGACGACACTAATGGAATAACCAGTATTGCCACTGACTGGATCGTAATAAAAACTAATCGTTTATGGTAAAATACCTTTCATTTGGTTGCAAGAACGGAATATTTATATATGAAATTTGTAAGCAACTAACGACAGAAAATGGATTAAGTGGCGGTCTTTCTAAGAAGAAAATAGTTGGCGAGGAAGTCTGCAAATAATTTCCTCATTCTAACTCTGCTCAAGTATCAGTCACTTCAGATACCTATGAGACAACCACCAAAAGGGAGAATTTCCTAATTACGAAACGCTAATAGACGCAACTGTAATCACTAACACGAATCTATTTCTACCAATGCAAAACTAAAACACTCAATACAGTAGTATTAGTAGCATCCAAAGCTGTAGAAAGTACAGCAATAATTGAAAAACTGGAAATTAAAATATTTGGATCAAATTTTAGTGAACGAATTTAGGTGACTATGTGAAAACAGCAAAAGTACAAACCTCTAGAAAGTACGGAATATAACACCCACATGATGAAAAGGCTCTAATAGAAAACTTTATAGGCAGTAAACACTAGCTAAATAGAAGAGAAATGAAACATGTTGAGAAAAAATAAGACACCTAAAAGCGCACGGAGAAGAGAACAGGGATTTGAACGCAACTGGGAATAACTTATGAAAAACTGGAAAGAATATAAAATAGACAGCTCAGCTTTAAACGCTCTCAAAATGGAACAGTTTAAAAGTAATAGTGATTCCTATCAGTTTCAATCATGCAATGGCTGCTGTAAGCAAGTTTTACTAAAAGCGTTTGTGGAAATGTGTAAGAATTTCCAAATTTCTCGCGACGATTAATTAATATTCAATATTCGTGCAAACAACGAAATTGCGATATTCAAATAGTCAAAAATACCAATCAGTCAGCATTATTTTAAGGATTAGTTTTTTGGAACAGTGCTCCACGTAATTTCGATGCTTTTTGATTAACAGATACAAGTATACAAGAAATGACTTGTGAAAATGGTATATTTTCAATTACAAATAGTTTGTATTCCATCTTGTGATTTTTGCAGCACACACACAAATTCACAAAAGCTTGCTACTGCCGTAAAATAAGATTCCTCAAACACGGAATCAGTTCAGCAGTAACATGCAAAGGCTTGACGTGAACATTCGTAAACTATCATTTCTGGAAGCTCGATGCTAAAAGGTCACTGCAGCACGATACCTATTCACATGGATTTCCTTGCCACTGATCAATTAAAAATTGTCACCGAAATGTGCTGCAAACGCTTTAGAAACAAATTTTACTAGAAATTTCCATTGTCTTTCTAACTCTTAAAATGCGTCATATAAAATTTATCAAAATGCCGAAGTGTCAATCTCGACAATCCCTGGGCGAGCTTCATGAGGTCGTTGTCAATGATCTAAAAATGTGTTAGGTGGACCATGGTTAGATGGCTTCACACGCAGAGACGTGAAAACTGCCGTTACGATATATCACCTTAAACAGACCAGGCACTCGGGTGAAAGTATCGGGAAGGAGAATAAAAATTCACATAAACGAGGAAAGTAACAACTGAAGGCTCAGTGTGAACAGAGTAACAGCGAACCATAGCGGACTTTCTCATCGTCAGTGTCTCCAAAAGCCATCATGTAGTTTTTAATGGAATGACGATCGTAACGCAATGGAAGATTGTCACATTAAGTTATAATATTTTAACAACTTACACTTCTTAAATATCGTTTATCTCGATTTCACAGCCATTGTCTCCCAGGAACAATATTTCAAAAGACGCGAAAAACCGAAATTTCATAAAATAAAACAAAAAATTTGTTGAAAATACAATGAAACTTCGAAACAGTATAAATTACACAACTTTCCAAAAACATCGTATTCAGGAAAAACAAAATCTGCGGAAAACTAGAAAATATAGAGCAAACAAACATCGAAAGTGGCCCACAAGAGTAGAATATGCAAGAACCGAAATTGCTGAAAATACTGAATTTGCCAAAAAATCCACCGAAATTTTAAATTCAATATAACACGAAATCATTAAAAAATAACGGAATCGAAAACAATTTGATTACGAAGTCGTGAACACTGGCAAGTTCAGGGTGACCTATAAACACGGCAGACAATATTCATAATACGAAATCTCACTAAATAAGAACTTTGATTCTAGCACAGTTCAGGAATGTTTAACCACAGAGGCCCCCTTGAGTAAGAGTAAGAAATAAAACATTTACGCCCGACGTTTTAGGACTAGTTTGAAGCCCGAAAATACAGACAAAACATTCGTTGCAAAACATTTGGTGTAATTGCACAGATACATGTGAAAATTTACGGAAGAAAGCACACATGTATAGCTTCCATATCACTCGATTTACACGGGATCAGAAGCAAACTTCTCTGAAATGTTTGTTGAATCACTAGTAATTTAAACGGCAAGATCACTAAATTAAGCCCAAAAATCGATAAAGTCTAACGGAAAACTTTAGAAACATAAGACAAATCAACGAATAAGCGGTCGTTTCCTGAAGATAAGATTAAAGCTAATTGCTGTGCGAGCTTCAGAGTACCGAATTTAAAAAAAAAATATTGTCTACAGACTGACGTAATGCAAATATTTGGATTCTGGTTATTCCCCGAGTGAATAGTGGAAAGGCCTGTAAGCAACAAATGTTAATCCGATACACCGCTGACCATCGACTAGAAACAGGCACGCCAGTTGGACGGTGTTATGCATCAATAGTTCAAGCCGCCATGTCATAACTGACATAATGGAACCTAAATTTTGCACGTTCTTAAAATATATTTATGAATTTTTCTCAACTTTTTATACCAAAGTGGGTTAGTATTCTTTCAGTTAGTGAATTCTCACAGCGAATAGCTACTAAACAGCACTAATCGCGCTCACATCAGAAATATAAAGTAACGGCGCTTGGTCTTGTGATGCATAACCTGGTCCAATTATTCCGTATCTACGAGGCAGCAAGCACTCAGGAGTAGCAGGTCTGCTCCCAGAGACGGGATCAGCGTGTCGTCTTACCTGCGTCTGCAGGGTACTCGTGGCTCCCCGTCCTGAGCGGCTGGTCATCATGGCGGCAGTGGAGTCTGGATCCAGCGGTCTGCTAATGGTGATCCAGCGCGGTCGGCGTCCACTCACTCACTGACGGCACGCTGACCTCGCGTCCAAATGACCCCCTCCCCCACCACCTCTCCCAATCCACTACCTGGCACTTTACACGGAAATCCCAAAACCTGATTTCGCTAACCGATTTTCCAATTCCGCTTATGGTTGGCCATGTTAACATTTTAGGATCAATTCTGCAAACCTGCGTCTATAAATCGGTTTTACACAGTATATTTTCGCGCCCATGTAAATGCAACTGTTTCTTATACTTGCTTGTGCTCTGAGGTTACATATTGTTCAGAGTTAATAAGTACAGCACTGAAGAAAGAAAGAGCGAAAAGAATGTGTACCACTAATATTTAAGAGAAACCGGCCAAATTTTAGAATGTCGCGCTGCTCATAGTCGCCGTGCAAATTAATGGTAACGCATCTTCAGTGTAGTGACTTGGTAGCTGGGAAGTACGAACTTCGAAAAACTGGTGGTCACAGCTGATCTGTAACGTAGCCCGAAATCTAGATTACATTCGCAGGCAACGGTTGAATTGAAATCAATGAATGTCAAGAAAGCTAGTTTGGATAAAGAATGTGTGGCTCAACTGAAGACGGGGATACCACCCGTCAGCATGACCAGTGACATCGCAGGGCAGTAGTTTTCAGGTGCGTGCGTGTTTGTAGAAGGCGTGAGTAATTGTGGTGGCTGAGTTGAAGACGAATTTTTACAAACAGAACGGATTGTAAATTAATATTTTGTATTTAAAAGGTGATCTGTAGCATCTGATGGTAAGGTATAGGTTAGGTTAGAGGGTTTTTTTCCGAATGTGAGAGCCGAAGGCGCGACTTTTTGGGCTGAAATGATCGATGATACATTGGTATCTAATTTACGAGGAAAACTACAGAATTTTTTATCTAAAATACAGAAGTATTAAGATATCCCGTAAACATGTTTTCCGACGATGACATGGGTCAAAGCTGACGGCTGGTATCCCAGTCTTCAGTTATGCCCAAAGTGTTAAAATATTCAAAACTTTTGAATTTTTTTTTAGACTTCTACAGTACAGAAGGTCCAGACAACTCTTCTGTATTCATGGGTTCTCTCTCAAAGCACAACATCACGAATGTACAGTATCAGTGTTTTTGCACTGTAATGGTTTCGCTGTGGGGCATGAAAGAAGGAAGCAGGGCGAGTCACCTACGTGTACCGTGTGAGGCATGAGAGAGAGAACACGAAAAATACGATTAAATATATTTTCAATGTACACAAAGGATCCTTCAGCACAGTACTCTGCAAAGCACCTACCACTATAAATGATCAGAGTCCAGTGATTAGGTTAAATAATTGTGTTCGATCAGATTGCATATTAAAAGGAACTAGACATTCCCAACAAAAACATTGAATATTTGCAGATTATAGCGATATACATGGCAGACAATCTTATACCTAACAAAAGGAGAGTGAATAAAACGCCTAGAAATATTGCATACAGAGAGAAAGGGAACGATTAATACCTAACGGGGCAACCAAACTATCGCACTCACTTTCTGAAAGCAAACAACGAAATTCTATCAATCAGTGCGCGCTATAACAATTATTAGTCCATCACACAACATACGCACGCGAGCTAACATCCACCCAAACAGTGCAAGAGCGCGCTTTCACATATTTATACATGCCACCTACAAATACATTTGCATTGGCAGTGTCTATATTGATGGAATCAGTCACGTATGCATGTCTAAAGGAAGGGATTTTGCGGCGGCTACAAGTATCCATTAAATTGCAAGAAAGATATTAGCATTGCAAATATACGTATTTGCACTTACGATTACATTTCGTGTATTTAACCTGTAAATAAGAACTATCACCGCACAGCTATGTACGTCAGGGGTCAAAGCCTACATGAAGTAACCCGTGATTCTTTTGGCCCTAGACATTAAACGATTATGCCGTATCCTCTATAAATATTTTTCCAGTAATTTTTTGGTTGACTATTTTCAGCTTCCTATGCCATTTTCAAATAACAAAATTATGCGCCCAAGTTTGGATCTCTAAATATTTTTCCTTGTACTCTGAACTTATTGCATTCGTGTGTCCCTATTACACGTTTCAGGCTTGCTTCAACTGAAATACTTTACGACAAAAGATTAGCGTGATTATCAATAGTTTCATCGTACCTTGATGCAATGTTTCCAGTAAGATAGCATCTGAGTGAATTTAACGTGTGAGACATTTTGGTAACCAGTTAATCATTCAAATCTTCACGATTGAGTCTAACATAAGCGCGTTATACTGTATTCCGGGTTCACCTTTATGTATGTGAGCCTTTATATATATATATATATATATATCCCTTCTAAGTTATAGAATTGTGTCGTACTGCACAGCTGTGTCAGGACGTTCCTCAAAGCTGTGTTCGTCTTTCTGCTCACAAGATCTACCTTTTTCATGTGACTCAAAAGCAAAATAGCGTTGTACGTTTTTTTCCTATTGTGTCGCTATTTTCGATCTGTTCTAATCAGTGCTAATCAGTTATTTTAAGTCCCATCTATGTTACGTGTTACATAATCACTTTGACGATAATTTTCACACATTCAGTTTTACAATATAATTACTACACATCGATTAGCTATACAGTTTACGATCTAGCATAATTTTACACAGCATAATTTATAGCGTGCACTTTGCACTTCGTAGGCCGAGATATTTATATGTTAGACGGAGTATGCTTTTCCATCTACCAGGTATTTATATAGTGCGTAATTTAATACATAGGAAACAAATTTACACGGACCAGAGCTATTATCCCGAATACCATTTTTATGGAGTGCACCAGTGTCGTTTGACAAGACATAGTTATTGCCTACAGAAAGTAACTGTTTAACCATCTTTTACATTGTACTGTTCTAACTAAAATTTTACATAAAGATCGATTTTGCCTATTAAATATTTTTTATACTTGGTTGGATTTGAATATCCGCTTCAGATCTTAACATGTAAACACGATACCGGTAAACGGTTTTCACCTTTCGGCAGATGTGTCATATGTAAGCGGAGTGTCTTTGCTGAAATACCAACCTCTAAAGAATTACCTGCTTCAGGACTGGGAGCAGCGCCGCACAGTTTTGGCGTGAAGCAAATCCCAGTTCCTTTCGCCGTCGGCCGAGTTACTGGAGGAACGGACGTCTGCACGGAAAACAAACAGCATTCTGCATAGCGGCCACCACGCACTAGATTCCCCCGGTGACACTTGCCTCTCTTCACACAAAGCATACTTCATTCGTTTCACACTTGCAACTGCAGCGCTTGTGCCGAAGCCACGCACTTGTGCCCTGTCTCCTCACAGGGCCACATAACACGCGCGCAGCCTGCACGGGGCCAGGAGACCACAGCGCCGCCATGGGCGAATCCTTATACGGAGTTAATGCAATGCAGCTTGCTTTCACCCATACACAAAAACTAGAATTTGCCTTCGGTGGTTTGGAGACGAAAGGAATAAATATATAAAAATGAATAAATAAATAAATCGAGTGACAGCTACGAGAATGAGGTGGTTGAAAAAAAAAAAAAAAAAAACCCCAACGAGGAGAGGATGTTAGCAATTATGCAACTGTGAAAAAAAAAGGTATTAACACTAGAAGAAGGCTTGAGGTATGACGGGTTTCTTGTTAAACTTTTAGAAATAGAGCAAGATTTTTTTTTTATGAACAAGTCTAAATTTCAAATTAACATATGCCAACTAGGACGATGTGTATAATGACGTCAGTGGCGACTTGGAAACATACATTCGTGATTATCTCGCAAATGTCTCGCTTGCGGACCCATGTTTACTTCGACAATTTTCAATTTTGCTTCTATTAACGTGTACTTTGAAATGTGTAAGTTTGCGCCGTCGTTTTTAATACAATAAATGAAAGTTCTTCCCGCTAAAACTGCTGTAGGAGTTGGATGAAATTAGGAACGGAAATTACTCGTGCCACGGATGAATCACAGATGACACAGTGATTTCTTAATTTCTCCCAGTGTATGGTGTATTCAGGAAACTTACGGGTATGCAGCCAGATATCAAATTCGATACTTCAGCAGGAGCACACCCTGCCATTATTAAGGCAATACTGCAATACCCGCAAGTGTTATGAATACATATGACACTGGCTACGTTTCTTAAGCCACCGAATAGCGCAATAGACTTCACCATGAAAATTGGCAGATATCCTGGCAAGTAAGGCATAAAACCCGTTTATTTCGCGAAAGGTTGGACATACCTAAATGTGGTTTTCGGCAAATGAAAGAGCGTCGAAAAGCACATATGTACTTTAAGTTAACTCCTGTCTTTAAAACAAATTTGTAAATTTCCCCCTTTAAAGTTTGATGATGCCCAGAAGAGGTGGATCGCGTCATGTGTAAATAAGTGAAACATCGCTTTTGTGAAACCAAGACTGTTTTTTATCAAAATATATTTTTGTTTGGCAAACAGTTTTAGCGTCGATATCAACGGAGGTAATGAAGTATTTTTTTATGCAACCGCTTGCTTCAGTGCGGAGAATGTCTAAGAATGTGTCCAATCAATCGATTCCTTCTTTTAGGCGAGGTATGCCACAAATTCTTTTTTTCCCCAATTTTGTTCAGTATCTCATTAGTTACGCGATCTATCTACCAGATACAGCACTCTACTCTAGCACCAAAAATCTCTATCCTATTCTTACCTCAGCTGTTTATCGTCCAAGTTTCACTCTCGTACAGGGCGACAATCCACACAAATTCCTTCAGACAAATTCCTAACACTTAAATTAATATTCAGAGTCAACAAATCCTGGTCGAAGGGACTGCAGCGCGCTAGTCACGGTCTGCACGTCCACTACGATCGGGGGTTCGAATGCCCCCTCCTCGGGCATGGATATTTGTGTCGTCCTTAGTGTTAGGTAGTTCATAAGTAGTTTATAGGTTTAGGGACTGATGACCTCGTAGTTAAGTCCCATAAGCTATACAAACATTTGAACAACAAATGCTTGTTTTTCAAAAACGTATTTTTCCCGCTGCCATTCTGTATTTTATATCCTCTGTACTGCGACCATCATATGTTATTTTACTGTGCAAACAACATCTCATCTACCACCTTTATTGTCGCGTGTAGTAATGTAATTCCTTCAGCATCGCTACGTTTCCTTAGACATACCATTACATTTGTTTAGCTATTGTTAATGTTCATCTTATACCCTCCTTTCAACAAACTGTCTATTCAATTCAACTGCTCTTCCAGGACCTTTGCTGTCTCTGACACAATTACAATGTCATTGGCAAGTCACTTTTTATTCCTTCACCCCCTACTCTGATCCCTTCTCCAAATTTCTCCTTAGTTTCCTTCACAGCTTTCACAATGCACAAATTGTCTGACATTGGAAGCTGCACCCCAGTCATTCTCCCTTCCTAATCAAAGCTTTCCTTTCACACCGTTCGACTCTGATAACTGCTGTCTGGTTTTTGTACAAGCTATAAATAATCTATTCCCTGTATTTTACCCTTGCTGACTTCAGAATTTTAAAAGGCGTATTCCAATCGACATTCTCAAAAGCATTCTCCGAATCTACGTAAGCTAGAAATGTAGATTTGCTTTTCCTTAATCTATCGTCTAAGATAAGTGGCAAGTTGAGTATTGCGTCCCGTGTTACTACATTTTTCCTGAATCCAAACTGATCTTCCCCGAGGTCAGCTTCTATCACATTTTCCATTCTCCTGTGAATAATTCTTGTTAAAATTTTGCAACCATGACTTATTAAACTGATGGTTCTGTGATTTTTGCACCTTCCTGCGACCCTGATTTAATTGGATTGGGGAATTATTTACAGTGATATAATATTGTTGTTAATATTGACGTTGAAATCTGTCGTAAAAAATCGAGATATGTCCTAGAATTTGAGGGCACGGTGGCCGGAATCGGCGTTCGCAGTGCAAACATCGCCAGCGGAGCTCTCGAGCTACGGTGTGTGATATGCTCAGCCCATCTGACTGTCGAATTGTCTGCACTGCCGTGAGGGAACCGCCGTGCGCTCTAAGGCGCCTTGCTGCGGAGTGCGCTGCTGCTACCCGTCTGAGGTTCGAGAGTTCCCTCGGGCGGGCGTGCGTGCGCGCGCGCGCGCGCGCGCGCGCGTGTTGTGTGTGTGTGTGTGTGTGTGTGTGTGTGTGTGTGTGTGTGTGTTGTTCTTAACATGAAGTAGTTTGTAGGTCTAGTGACATGACCACTGCAGCTTGGTCGCATAGCTTTACAAACATTTGAATAATTGAGCAGGCCACTCATTTCAGCTTCAACATCCACTGCGTGCAGACATGTACACGAATTAAGAAAAAAAGATGTTCAAATGTTTGTAGAGCTTATGGGACTTAACTACGGGGTCATCAGTCCCTAAACTTACAAATTACTTACGAACTAGCTAATACTGAGGACGGCACAAATATCCATGCCGAAGGGCGATTCGAACCCCGACCGTAGTGGCCTTGCAGACCGTGACTGGCGCGCCGCAGTCCCCTCGGCCACCGCGGCCGGCACGAATTAAGAAAAGTTGGATGTACTACTTTTGTAAGATGGATGTAAAAGAAATACCGGCTAATGAATTCACACAGCGGTACGAGACATGTTGCCAAGGAATGCTGAATCAGCCAGACGAGTGTCGTTCGCGTCTCGCATCGACACAAATTCCACCCCCATCATCCGACACGGCATCAGAACACAGCGACCGTGATTTCGAACGTCGTACAGTATTTTGTCGCTTTGCTCTTCAGCAGCTGAGTTTCCAACGTTTTTCCAATGTGTGCTCTTTATTGACGAAGCAATGTTTACTAATTACTGTAATGTAAATTGGGTTATAACATTCACTACTGGGCTGCCGAAGTAAGGTCTCTCAATACAACTGACTATGAGGCTGCACCGTACGTTTACGCTCCACGGCCGTTGATGCTGCACCTGAATAAGCCTGCGCCAGACAGCTATCGTCTTATATACGCGTCCCGAGTCCAGCGCCATCGTCTGATTGTTTGTATACCTATGTGTTTGTGTACCCGTGCCTATACGACTTTCTTTGACTTTTCTGTGTAAGTATTAACTTGGGTAAAATATTTACATGCGGAAAGTAGCAGTTGACTGTCTCGTTCTGTTTGTACTACCGTAGGTAAATAACCAATTTCCAGATAATGTACCAGTTTCAACTCGACATCACAAATGTTTCTGGCGTGAGGCCATCTCCCTCTGTTCCGACCTTCTTGGTTGCTTTGCCCGCCCAATAGCAGACCCCATCCCCTCCCTCCCCCTTCTTTCCTCATCGAAACACATTAGCCAAACCCCCACCGCCACTTCTACCTAACAAACTCTGGCTATGTTGCCAATCACCAGACTATCCTTAAATAAATTACCTGACCGTCGTGAATGGTTTCAAATCTTCAAATCTTTGTTAAGCTTAAGGAAGTTAACTGTCGTGAATGGGGGTCCTATTTTCGACCGAACAATCTTTCGTCACTTCGCACGGATCTAAAATCCTGTAATGTGCTTAATAGTTTTGGGGGAAGTGTAAACATATAGGGCACGTTGTTCGACAGTTAAAGCACCAGAAATGCACGAAATTAAGCACTTTCTTTACATTTTAGCGAATTCATCCTGGTTTGATGTGGTGCACAGGGAGAATAAAAGATATGATTCCTACTGGAGTCGCCTCGCGCCGTTACCCACACTTAAACAGGTGTGTATATACGAGGGTTGGAACATAAATAGCCGCGACGGAGTGGCCGAGCGCATTGAGGCGCTATGTTCCGATGCGCGAGGCAGTTTCACGTCGGGAGTTCGAATCCCCCATTTGGCATGGATATGTGTGCTGTATTTAGTATAAGTTAGTTCATAAGTAGTTTGTAAGTTTAGGGACGGATGACCCCGCTGTCAAGTCCCATAAGCTTAACAAACATTTGAACATTCTTTTGAACTCAAATAGTGGCAACACTACTGTGGAGACACTGTACAATGGAATCTACTATTTTCGCTGATAGCACTCGTTGTTGAAATACCTACTATACCTCCGAGCAAATGGACTCGGTCGTCCCACGTCACCGGCGTGCGCACAATCGAGAGAAACACAGTCACTTGTGAGTGAGCGGTCTAATGTAACGGTACTACTATGTTTTCGAAACAGGAACAACGGAGTTCGATCAAGACTGACTGAGAGGTCGTACAGCACTACAGTGTCATCAACATCAACGCGTGCGGGTAATCGGCATTGCAGTACAGAACAGCGGCTCGTTGGATAAAAGACTTCAACGAAGGTCGTCAAACTGTGGCAGACATGCATCGGGCAGGTCGTCCTAGGTTCTCTGAAGAAGAAGTGCACATTGTTGCCGTATGATTCGTGAGTTTGCCAACGAAACCGGATTAGCGCATACGACTCTGCTTCGCGTCCTGAAGGAACGCCTGGTCATGCGAAAAATTGCATCACGAAGAGAATCGTTCCACGTGGCAGAAATGCAACTCTTCCACAAAGCAGATTTCAGTGTTGAGCCATCAACAAGTTTCAGCGTGCAAACAATTCAATGAAACGTTATTGATATGTGCTTTCTGAGCTTTCCAGTTGTATCGAGCGGATGGACGTGTACGGGTATGGAGACAATCTCATCAATCCACGGGCCCTACATGTTGGGAGGGGACTGTTCAAGCCGGTGGAGGCAGTGGTGGCGCTAGACGAAAACTGGGCAGTGCGAACTCGTCTTTGCGAGACCCCTTTCATATTTTCAGTAAGGAAGGCAAAGTTAAATAAAATAAGCTGAATTATACATCAATAATCATTATACTAAAATTTTATTAGTAGAATAGACAAGTATTATTGCAATGACAAAAATTACAATAAACAAACTCAAATTATAACAGAGAAGCTTTTCAGCTTTTCGCCTGATTGAATTTTTTTACGATCACATATTAATTAATACTAGCCTCTATTTCGGCTTCATTTGGTAGTACTGACAATGCAGATAGTCTTTCTTGGGTCAAGTAAGTCTCAATCAATTTTCAGTTTGTGAAGCTTCTCTCGGCCGAAGCTGTGCTGACTGGAACTGTGAGCACCTCGATTCTGATTGTTATATAAACATTTGGATATGCTTCTTCGAAATTGTTTTCTAAAATGCACTAAAGAAGTTGATTTTTAAGTATTTAACTAAAAATTGCATTACTGCTGCACTCATACGGAAATAAAAACGGACAACTAATAAGCTGCGGATCATACCGCGGTGAGCGAGATCGCTCTCGTCAGGGGTTGAATCCCACCGTTTGGTACGGATGTCGTGTTCGTCCTTTGGCTAAGCTAGTGTAAGTTAGATGTAGGTCGTTGCTACATAACCTAGCAGTTGAAAAGCACCGTTAAACATGAAATATAAAAAAAGGAAAATATTAACAATGTTTTGTGAGCCCCCTCCCCTCCCCAGACGCGAGGCCGTCGGCGGTTGCTGACGTCACCGACGGCTAGTACCGTCACTGTCTGGAGGCTCTGTAGGTGTGTAGAGCACGTGAAGTTGGATTCATATCGGACCCCCAATACGTCTGGATATGGTCATGACAGGTGTCACGGACGTACGCATCGCGGCTGATCATATGCGTCCATTTATGTCCACTGTGTATTCTGACAGAACTGGGCAATTGCAGTGGAACAACGCGACACCCCAAACGCCCAGAACTGCAACAGAGTGGCTCCAGGAAGACGCTTCTGTGTTTTAACACCTCCGCTGGCCACCAAACTGTCCAGACATGAACGTTGTTGAGCGTATCTGGGATGAATTACAACTCTCGTACCAGTACGGACAGCCTTGCAAAGTGCAGTGTGTCCGTTCCCTCCGGCACTGCTTCAGACATTCGTCGCGTTGCGGACCTTGTGCGTGCTCGCGGGGGCCCCACACGATATTAGCCAGATGGACCAAGTTCTTTCGCTCTTGAGTGTAAATGGATTGATCATTTCAATATTTGCTTTCACCCATGACTTGTTGTGGTCTGCAGTCACCAACTGGTTTGATGCAGCTCTCCGCCCTACCCTGTCCTGTGCAAGTATCTTCATCTGAGAATGTTCGGCAATCTACATCCTTTTGAATCTGCTTACTGTATTCGTCCCTCGTTTTCCCTCTACGATTTTTACCCCACACACTTCCCTCTAATGCTAAATTGACGATTCCTTGATGTCTCAGAATGTGTCCCACTAATCTGTCCCTTCTCTTAGGATATGCCAGAAACTCCTTTTCTTCCCAATTCGGTTAAGCACCTCCTCATTAGTTACGTGATCTACCCATCTAATTTTCATAATTATACTTTTCGTTTTTTCCCATATTTACGTTTCGAACCGATAGTGCAGCGATAAGATTGTAGACCAAGCTATTCATAATTAATGGCACGGAGGCAGCAGAAAGTATTGCATTGCTGTAGTATTAACGCGAAAAGGCAGTGTCGTAACTAAGGGGAGGGATGAGGGGGATAGACCCCCCCCCCCCAAGAAGGAAAAAAAGAGAGAGAGAGAGAAGAAAAAGAAAAAAGAAATCGTATAACAGCAATCTGGTAAAGGTAAAGATTGGAAACTTGGGGTGTTTTACCATAAGCTTTCATTGGATGGGAGTGAAATAGTTTCTTCAACGCGAGTGGTAGTCTGTCTGGAAACTGACTAAAATTTTGCTCGTCAAGCAGATCTATCCCCCCTCCCCCTCCCCCCCCCCAAAGCCAAGTCCTAGTTACGCCACTGCGAAAAGGTCTGTTCAATACCAGACTTACGAAAGTCATACAATTTATTTATTTATCTTCACAGCGGCATGGTTACAAAATTTATGGAATGTACTTATTTTACTATTTACAGGGACACTTGGACAATATATTAAGTGTAATAATTTGAATTAATCGACATTGGACTCCAGTTCCTGCTGCATTTTCTTATTATTGACGGCGGAGAAAATTCGTTTGATCGTACCTAGTTTTCAAGTAGAACAGGAGGTTACCACATAATTTGTTGATATTAGACTTGGTAATAAAAATGGCTTTCAAAACTGCGACACTTAAATGTGTTCTATCATCTATTATCATTCTATGTTATTTATTGATAAAAAATCTTTTGAAAGGTGCATTACTTTCAGGCAATAATAATAAAATAATAATAACAAAAAATGGAAATGTCGTACAGTTGAGATTGTACTCTCGGAACTGTGCGAGCAACTGCACCCAACGGTCTCCAGTACCAACATTTTTAGCGTTCCTGGTTATTTTCTCATCTGTGATGTATCTGAAAATAAACGAATACTTCCCGAATAAATCCGTACAAATCTTCGTCGTTGGAAGTAAATTCTTGTGCAATGAGCAAATTAGTCACATTCCGTATTTCTTCCCATGTAGGTACTTTGACATGATTGTTCATTCAAACGCTTCTAAGTCTGCAATAAAGTGACACTATTGGTCCAAGAAGTCTTTGGCACTTAATTATGAAATTCAGCCGCCGCAGTTTATATTTGAAGAACAAGGTCAGTTTCTCGTAATTTTGATATTAGATTACGGACGGTGTGAGGAAGAAAAAGTGAACTTTCTTTATATACCAAGTTATCTACGAACAGTTTAATTCCCTTTGTAGATTCTACAGCAGACACGCATTGTGCTTCAATCTTTGACGCAAAAATAGTGATAATGATAATAATAATAACAAAATGTTGAAGTGCGTGCCGAGCACTCGGATATAATGACAATGAGCTCCCACTGATGTTGAACAGAACAGGTTGCAATTTATCTCTGGTTCTAATGTTTGTAAACACAAGAAACCAAACTGCTGATGTCATCGATCCATAGACTTACAAACTACTTACAAGGATAACACACACACACACCTGCCAGAGGGAGGACTCGAACTCTGACGGGGAGCGGACACGCGGCTTCTATTTCTTGTCTTATAACATTTTTTTAATACGTTCACCACTATGTAACAGTGAGACGTACGTATTTCACTGCACCGACATTTCATTATCGTAGTGTCATTAGTCAGAAAGGTCATATTCGTTTAATTACATTTTTGTGTTAGTATTAGAGAAATCTTCACCACGTGTAGGAGTTATTAAAAGTAGGAAGTCCTCTGTTTGTACAGCGCCAGTCTTCTTACTACCTACTAATAATAATTTCGTTGGCTCATTGGTCTGGTGCAAGTCTTTCAATTGAAAGCCACTTCGGCGACTTACGTGTCCCCAGCCTACTGCAGTTATCCAACCAAGGAAAGGGGACCTACAGCTTAACGCGGAATCCCAACAACGTGTCATTTCTGCGACGCCTCACATCATTGAGAGGTGAAGATGTCGAAAGGCTGCACCACACATTATCCCGGTCTGCAGAGTTTGGCGATCGTTTGTCTTGGACTGCTGCGGCGTTGCGGAACTGGCCGCGGCCTGCTGGAGACAATGCGAGACCTCGCCCCTCCCCTCCCCTTTGCCTCCTTTTGTGAGCTGCGCTGATAACGCAGCGCCGTAATGACGTGGCCTGCCCCATGGTTTTCCCCACGGGATGGCGCGCTAGGCCGCAACCTCGGTCAGCCAACGAGCTTAAATTTCATAGAGTGGTTAACACACGAGCTACAGCGCTCCTTGCGGCAACTGTGTAAACTCGGCCGCCATGTTTTCGGTGGTCAACACACTTGAGAGGAGTTTGCCTATCGTGTGCTGTTCTTGAGCTTGAAGTGCTGTATTTAGGATATATTGTGTGTAGGGTGGACTATCTGTACAATTTTTTCTGCTGAATATGCCTAAAGTGTGTTCAAGTATTTAAATGCGCAAATCGAAGTGATAAAACGACAAGTAATTCATGCAAGAACACCAAATGTTTTGCCTTGTTTGATCTCAGTCTGTTTATGACTAATTACACTTAGCTGCCGCAAGAGTGAAGCTTCAGATGACCTATCCTGAAATTTCTCTGAAGTACACACCATAAAAAAGTTCAGTTTTCTACATAGTGTTGGTGTGTTTTTAAAATATTTCTTCTTCTGGCGCTCCTGTGCTTTACACCTTCTTTAAAATATTTTCACTTGTTGTTGACAATACTTGATCGAGCACGGTTGACATGCAACCAGTGCAAAGTGTGGAAGCAGCCAGAATTTTTTCACTTGTATATTTCTGTGTTCTATGGAACAAATATGTACTTATTTCAGCGTGGCAACAAAACAAAAAATATTAATGGTGCGGACTTCTTTTGTGACAGCTAAACCAGGCGCATTTTTATTGAAATATTCTGTTGTCTTTGTATTCAGATGTCACATACCAAACGTACTTGTTTCAGCTTGGCAAAAGGTAAGTTATTAACGACTCCTCATTTCGACGAATCTGCAGATGACCTACGCGCATTTCTAACTGCAGTATTCTGTTGTCACTTTCGTCTTTGTACTGAAATTTCGTCCACCGAAGTTTATAACGAAACCCTTTAACAGCAATTTTACAAGTTTGTAGAGTTAATAGGTTTAGTAAACACAAGATAAATGTATACTAGACTTTATGAAAACGGTTGTTACAACACATTAACAGCAGATACAAATCCATGGTCATGATTGTTCCCCATAACGATTATTTTTTACTGTATGTTTCCCAGCTCGTTTTATACCATGTTTTGTGTCTCGTTGCCGTCGGTTGTCCTAAGCGTCAGTGGCCGAGTAGAGACAGACCGACACAGGAAAATAGGATGCACGCGTGTGCGGGTTCAGAATCTGAGGGACCAGCCTGTCGGACAGCAGAAACTCGAAACACGTAGCTAGATTAGAACAAGATATATATTTCTTAGTGATAGTTCAATACTTTACTTTGTTAACTGAAGTCTAGTGGAATGCAGATACATAGTTTAACTACGTAAAGGCCTGCCTACAGATGAGAGACTTTACTAGTGTCTGTCTGATTGCCAAGTGACCGATCGAGTTCAGTGGTGGCCACGAGCGAAGTTGTAGCAGAGGGCGCTCGTGGCTGACGTCGTAAGAACGCCGCGCCGTGCGTGCATGGCGGCGCGCGACGAAAGTACGTGTCGCGCACTTCAGACTTGTGTGACCCCACACCATGTACTTACATTAAAATCAACGCAAATATTTCCGAAACGGCACTTTTGTTGTTATTGCAAACCTCAGCTAACTGTTATACTTCGAACTGGAACTGTATTACTGACAGGTTCGTGATAATTTATTACCGCATTTTTAGGAAATTTAGTACCAAGCTCATCAATTCGCATCTTCGAAAAAGTCTGACAGAACTTGATGCACATCCGTATTCAATAGTCAACGTTTACGTAAAACATGGAACTGTAAATAGGTAAAATTCTCGAGTGGGTGTGGCATACGAGCTGTCAGCCGATACCCCAAATAACATGGCGGACGGCAGTTCAATTTGCCTCAAACATGGCGGACCTATTGCCACTCTATGAAATTTAAGCTCGTTGCGGTCAGCCGACTATGGTGAAGCGGCTTGCGGCCAAAGTTTTACGATATAGCTCATGTTGTACCGTACCGCGCACAACTGTGCAATCGTACAATGATATCCGGCAACACGACCTTGTTTCGCCTCTCCCTCATTTGGCGCCCTGCTAGTTTGTCTTTCATCTCAGTTTTTCATTGGATGATTTACCGTTGTCCATATTTGTTTTTTATTCGCTCGAAACACTTACTCTAAATTGCATAGTAATACTGCATGTTACTCTGCTTGATTTTTGTTCGCAGTGGCAGTATTCAAATGTTGGTAAACCTATTTGACCAGACTGCTATGGTCATCAGTCCATAGACTTAAAACTACTGAAATTAACTTACACTCAGGACAACACACGGACACACACACACCCATCCCCGAGGGCGTTCTCAAATCTCCGGCGAGAACGGCAGCCCAATCGGCAGCATGGCGCGTCAGTCCACGCGCCAAGTACCGCGCGGTACTGGTAGTACTGGATGGAGTAACATATTTCGTATTTTAATGTACAGCATCAGTCAAAAGTTCCAGAACACCCTTTTATTCAGGAAGAAATAAATAAATAACAGACAAAGAACAACCTCAATATTCAAGAAAGGTTTGGCTGAGGTGGTCTTTCTCTTACGGTATTACAGAACATGGGTGCAATCTTGAAATCGGCCATTTTCAGTGTAAGTCAGGTATATATTTCTTTTATTATACGAAAGGCGCTCGTGTGATATACCAAACAACTTCGGTATTTTCTTGCAAATTCATTTCTGTAAACAATTATTATCGCTTAAAAGTTACAACATATTTTGTTCGGACGTACAGATACTATTGTTCTCCATAAATAACAGTCATTTATAGTGTTTAATATGCTATCCCTCTCAGCCGACGTACCACGGATACTAGAATGGACGGTAGGGATCAGCCACCGGATGCGCAGTCGTATACCGCGCCACTGACGTCACCAGGAGACCAGCGCAGTTTCCCCGCGCGACCATAGCGTTGCTATTATGAGTGTATCTCCACAGAAATGGTTTCCCATCGGCTCTTTATAGTTTGTGTATGTATTAAGCAGCTGTAAGTGATAAATGATGGCTTATTAGTGACGATGGTGTGTTGTGCTGTTGTGTGCTGTACGAACCACGGTAGACAGAAGAATGCGATATTGCACAGATTTTCAAGAGATAAACGCGTGTAAGCAATTAGTTGCTCTCAACCCTGATAGTGTATTTTCAGAGCATTTTAAAGAGCCTGATTATGTTCCAGACTTGAAAAATGAACTTTTAAACCTTCAATTGAAACTTATATTAAAGACAGATGTATCCCTACTTTGAAGCTGCCTGTGTGCATCGACATAGTCAAGACTGGTTCTTCTGAATGCCGTGAAGTCAGAGTAGAAACACGGAACAACCGAAACGACGTACAAAGTTATTGTTAACAACAAATGACAAGGATGACAGCGTAAATTGTATAAACAGTTCCCTTGAGGAAATAAGTAGGTGAACTAATTCCGAAACCCACCTCAGCGAACACTGCCGTTGACAATGATGCAATAATTATAGCTGGATTAACTAAAGACGTTGACCATTTAAGAAGTGAGAACAATAAACTAATACATGAAATAATATGAAACTTTTCACTCTGCAGTGGAGTGTGCGCTGATATGAAACTTCCTGGCAGATTAAAATTGTGTGCCGCAACCGGGACTCGAACCTGGGACCTTTGCCTTTCGCGGGCAAGCGCACTACCGAATGTGCTATCCCGACACGACTCACGATGCCGCCCCACAACTTTCATACCAGCGCACACTACGCTGCAGAGTGAAAAGTTTCATTCTGGAAACATCCCTTAGGCTGTGGCTAAACCATGTCTCCACCATATCCTTTCTTCCAGGAGTGCTAGTCTTGCATGGTTCGCAGGAGAGCTTCTGTGAAGTTTGGAAAGTAGGAGGCGAGGTACTGGCGGAAGTAATGTTGTGGGGCGGCACCGTGAGTCGTGTCGGGATAGCACAGTCGGTAGTGCGCTTGCCCGCGAAAGGCAAAGGTCCCAGGTTCGAGTCCCGGTTCCGGCACACAATTTTAATCTGCCAGGAAGTTTCATGAAATAATATGTCTGAAGGAAAAATTAAATGTAGCAAATATGGAAATGATACAACTTAATGTTTTTGAAAATAAATTCTCGGATTCCCAAAAGCAGGTTCTTTTAAAAAGAAAGTACTCCAGCTGGTCACCTGACGATATTGCAGGTCAGGCGGTCGTGGCCGGGAGCTGAGTTGTGTTTTGTTTCGATGTCGGAGTGTTAAGTTCTGTGGGGGAGATGCTGTCCAAGTACTGAAATCCAGAGGCGAGCGGACGGGAGGAGGTATTGGTACGCTCATGGATGTCTGGAAAGAGGGAATAATCAAACCTGGGATTGTCGGGAATGGAGAAGGTATCTTCAAGATCGGCGGCAAAGTGATCCGCCTTACTGGCATTGTCAGGAAGGCGAAGGTCGTTGACGAGAAGCGGGTACTGAGGAGCAGAATGACTGCCAGTAAGGCGGTGGAAGGCTTTTCAGTACTTGGATGAATTGACGGGACGTGAAAGATTAAGGCGGGTGAATGTGTCGCCAATCCCGGCGTCTTTTCGCGCCGGCCGCGGTGGCCGAGGGGACTGAGGCGCTCCAGTCACGGTCTGCATGGCCACTACGGTCGGGGGTTCGAATCCCCCCTCGGGCATGGATATTTGTGCCGTCCTTAGTCTTAGCTAGTTGGTAAGTAGTTTGTAAGCTTAGGGACTGATGACCCCGTAGTTAAGTCCCATAAGTTCTATAAACATTTGAACATTCGTCTTTTCGCGGTCAAGAGGTTTCGGATGTAACGTTGAATTTGCCGGTGGCGTAAGAGTGTGTCCCGATCACGGGTAGGAAGGTGCGGGATTCACGGAGGAGGACAGCATGTGGAGGATGTGTGGGGCGGTGGGGCTGGATGGTCGTGGTGGGGATATGGGAGTGGACGGCGTCAGCAATGGTCTGGTGTAGGAAGGAAGCTGCGTCGTCAATGTCGGCGGGGGTGTGGAGGGTAGGGGGTGGCAATCGACCTGGGTGTCTATGGAATGACCGTTGGCATCCCAGTCAGCGCAGACATAATCATGGACTATCTTAGGAGGGGGCTCGGGACGGGGAGCGCGAGCGTGACTGCCGCGGTGATCTAGGGTCAGGAGTATGGGGGCATGGTCTCTGCCAATGAGATCGAGGACTTACGCCTGGAGGCGGCCCAGGAGGTTAGGAGAGGCTAGGACGAAATCGAGGGTAGTGTTGCTCTCCGAGTGAGTGGGTTGCGGGAGGGGAACGGTGTCGCCACAGAGCTAGGCGAGGAACTGACCACACCGTCAGAGGTCAGCGGAAGAACGGGAAGAAAGGTTTAGGTCGGTAGCAACCACATAGGTCGTAAAGGAACAGTCAACATGGGAGAGGAAGTCATATGGGAGAGGTTCATGGCCATGAATGTAAATTGTGGCAAGGGTGACAGTGAGGGAGGGGAGGGAGAGGCTGAGGATCAGTTGGGGTGTTAAGGAGAGGTTGTGGCCGGACAGGGAGGTGGCCGAGGTGGCCAATCGCCACTCCACCTCGAGCGAGGGGAGGGGGGCCGTCTACGCAGTGGAGGAGGTAAGCAGCAGTGCCGATGGAATGGCAGGGTTGGAGAAAGGTTTCATTCTGGAGAAACACATCCATGTGATGTTGTGAGAGGGTGTGCAGGAAAAGTGTTTGTTGGCAGGGAGGGAGCGAATATTGTGATATTGAAGGATACAGGGCGGGCAAGCCATGGGATCTGCGGGGAAGGGGAGAGACGGACGGGGCGACGGGAAACTGGGTACAGGTGTGCTTCAGACGAGAGTAATGTTGCTCTGTGAGAGAGTGCCAATTGTCTCCAACTGCCAGACAGAGCGGGCAGCAAGGATGATTTGTTGAAGGCAGTGGGGACGCTGGAACGGGTGGATGTTCTGGATGAGGGTGGTGACAAATCTGATGACGTCCTCTACTGTGGGAGGGGGATAGACGGAGTTGTTGGGTGGATGGGAGGATGGGAGGATCGTTGGGGCAGATGGGGACTGTCAGCTCAGGGGTAACAGGGAAGGGGCGAGCCTGACACTTATAGGAATAGGTGTGGTGGGGGCTACCACAGGTGTTGCAGGTGGGTGTGGAGGCGAGTTTGGGACATTGGCGAAGGAAGTGGGGGCGTTGCGGCACTTTTCAGTGAGGTGATCGTTGTAGACGAGACATCGCCCACAACGATTGGATTGGTGAGGGGAGTGGCAGGGATCCACCTTGTAGCGGCCATCGTAAATGTACGCCTCCTCAGTGAGGAGGTGGTCGATGGACGATGCGGACTCTGTAAAGATCCGCATGAGATAGGTGGGGCCGGAGGAGTTTTGGATCTGCTTGGTGGAGCAGATAGAGATGTCGGGGTGGGAGTTGAGCTGCTCCAACACCCCTGCCTCCGTGCTCACCTGGCTGAGTTTGGTGATCATGGTGGTGAGGGTGGGCGGGCGGCGGGGAGCTTGGGGTTGGGGGGAGCAGTGGAAGTGATGTACAGGGTGAGGGACGCATGGGGACCAAAGTCGAAGGAGAGAAGGTCATAGAGGACGTGGGTGTGTTAGGTGGGTGAGGGAGACTTTATGAGGACAGAGTTCTTGCATGGGATAAGCTGCATGGGGGGGGGGGATGGAGGGGATGTATTTTTGAATTTCGAGGGTGAGGACACAGTTGTCGAGGAACTTGTGGTCGGGACAGGACAGGACGTAGATGTAAGTTTGGGCGGCATATGAAAGGGGCGATGTGGTGCCCATGGTAAGGTAGGAGGAGGAGGGAGGAGTAGAGGCAGTGGTCGAGGGGTCTTTTTTGGTGGCGCCATAGGCGGGTTCCGCGCTGGAACGTTTGGCAGCGTTCTTCTTAGGGATGCGGGAAGCAGAGGAGGCAGGAAGGATGGGGATGAGTGAGGAGCGAGGCCCGGCTGTGGTGGGAGTGGCGACTCTGACAGCGTAGCACGGCTGTGCTGGAGCCTGGCTGTGGAGAGTTGTGGGAAGTCTTCTGAGTAGGAGGGAGGGAGAGTGGGAGGGGGTGGGGGAGGGTGCTGGAAGGATGGTTGTGAGGGAGAGACTTGGTGTGGAGCGGCGGCAGGAGAGGAGGCGGTGGCGGATAAAAGAACAGGCAGAGGGGTGGGAGATTTGGGAAGGGAGGAGGCACTGCATGTGGTGGTCGTGGAAGCCTGGGAGGGAGTGGTGTATAGGTAGTGCTGGTGGTAACAGGGGGCAAGTCTTTCTCTGCAGAAATGATGGGAAAGATAAGAAAAAAGCATGGGGAGAAGGCAGTCTCGAAGTCCTGTTTCCTACGGCTTCGAGGGCGGCTGCGGCGGCAGGAGCTGCCATGGCGGTTGACGACGGCGAGCAGCACCGGGGAGGGCTCCGACCCTCGAGTGGTGGAAGCGCTGCCCTGTAACGCAGCGACCAGGCACCAGCAGGAGATGGGCGCGGTGAGGAGCTGCCCACCAGGGCACAGCGACGACGACGGCGGTCTGGCAGGCCGACCGCCAGGGCGACAGGTAAGGGCAGCAGGCGGCGGCGACAGCGAGCAGCGTACTGCGAGGCAACGGCAGCAACGGGTACCAGGGAGCCAACTGAAGCAGCCCGGCAATATCTACAGCTGAAGGATTGGATGTTCTCTCTCTCTCTCTCTCTTTTTAAATTGGGTTTTAATGCCCTATTACAAGACAGGCTGACAGTAGCCTATTACGCTGCTCTACAGCCGAGCGAATGAGAGTATTGTACAATAGAATATAAAATTAAATCATGGTGATTAAACGGTGCTTTTTCAATGACAAGATGAAAAACTGTAGAATGTAAAAGGTACAGACAGTGGAAAGACATACATGGTTGTTAAAAAATACGTTGCCACGGTGGCTAAAAAACACTCATTGTAGACGACTAGACTGAATGTGACGGTGTCATTGGAGGAACAGAAACACTGAACACTGGTTGCCCATGGGCACGTGCACAACGTTAAAAACCACTGAGCGACGAAACACTAGATACACGAAGCACTGAACACTGTTAAAACACTAGCACTGAACTGGGCCCACAGAGGGGTTCTCTCTCTCTCTCTCTCTCTCTCTCTCTCATTGCAGCTCCTTTTATACACGAATTTCATGCGCAGTCACTGATGTTTTGCTGCCCAGTACCATCTGTCGGACTTTTTTTCTCCTAATAAAACCCCATGTCATTCCAAGGTTGTGTGTCAATTTTTACCCCTCTATCTACATTAATCCGTGATTTAGTAAGTTTTCAAATTTATACTGACTTTTTGATCACCCAGTATGTAGTTTACATTTCTGTAGGATTTGGTTACACTGTTAGAGCTTCTATTTACTGAAATATGTACATAAGGTCTTCAAGTTATGTGACAAGGTTGTTTCCTTTACCTCAAAATTATTATGTCGCTAAGGCGCAGTCACACGTGCATCCAAATTTTCTGGAAGATGTGTACGGCATATCAGCGATGTACAAGCTGAACAACAGTGAAGGCTACAGGAAACTGTAGTATCGTACCCCGTTGACTGGAATTCTGTGGGTACTTATCTATTCTGCTGTAATCACTTGAAATATTGAGCCAGTAAGTACACCATCTGTAGTTTCCAGATCTGTTTGGATGAATTTGTGTAGCAGGTCATGTCTCCAGACAGTGTCGTAGATGGCAGGCAAATTCATGTAAACAGCTTATGTTAGATAGCACGATGGGGCATGGATTAAGATGTTAGGGAAGGTAAAGGAAACTGTAGGAGATGACAGACGTTGGAATACATTAGAGCAGCAATTTAGGACTAAATGTTGAGTACGAAAAGTCGGCATAGTAAGGTAAGTCATGGAAGAAAAAAGAATTTGATTGCGAGATTTCAGTAGAGATTGGCAAAAGAGTCACTGTGGCAATGTCTAGCGTCATGTGACATTGCCATCGTAAAGCCAAGACTAAATGCGAGCAACCAGCCGTCGCAAATGTTCACTGACCAACATTAACTCGTTTACAAGTTCTGCGAGAAAACATTTATTGGAAAATGAGGAATACGATCATCTCTTCGACATATCCCAAGTATAACAGTTCTCCACAACTGTCGTTGACGCCAGTAGCCGAGTAAACTGCAGTTGCACTCGGCACATCGGTCAAGATGTGCGTAATTATTTAGGTGCTCCGACAGAACTCTGTAAAAGCCCAAACGTAAATTTATCAATTGTTACGGTACAAAGAGTCTCGCTTCAACTCATTGCGAGAATCAAAGAGGTATCAACAACTTTATCTCCTGTTGTAGGATTTAAACATTGTGAAATCTGAGAAACTAAAATGTATTTGTGTTAATTTTTTGGGAAAAAATTGCCAGGAGTGTGTGTCTGTGTGAGTAGAAAAATTTCAGATATCTACACTGAGCGCTGTCACTGGTCACAGGGCCGTAGTCAATTTGTGTGTGTGTGTGGGGTGGGGGGGGGGGGAGGATGGGAGGATCGCACAATAAAAAGCAACTGCAAAAGAATTATATTATAACTTGTAAACCATTACAACATAATTGCAGGGGAGACAGATCCCCTTCGTCCCACTTTGGCTTCGGCCACTGGCTATAAAGATAACTTTCGATGGGAGACTTCTGACCACTGAGAGAATTCAAAAAGAACATACGGTTGTTAAATGGGAAGAAATGCCGTTCCTTTGTTCATGATTACTGGTTCCGTTAGTAATTTACAGTCAACCAGCATAAGGATTTAGAACTGTCACACGCAGTATCTAGATCATTCACAGTCACCATCCCGTGAATCGGAACTTATGTAGTTACTTCACAAGCCTTTCTAAGGGTGAAATATTTTACTACTTCATACCATATGTTTTCTGTTGTAAACTTGTGAAAGTTTAATGGAATTTAATTGTGGCTCCATAGTGAGGTGTTGTGTTCGTAATTCCACATCTGGTTAAATTTTACATCATTGTCCGAAAATGTCTATAACAGTGAATTAAAGGAACTAAAAATTTATTTTGTAATTTGAAGGATTTGATTGGCGCGCCTGATAGTAAAACTTAGTATTTGGTTGAAAGAAAATCGGACGCGTGTTCTACGAGGGTCTTATAGCAAAAATGTCAGTGTTTTGTGTGTGGAGCAATTATGTTTCGATTACGGCACGCGGTTTTCCTTATTTAGGATGGTCGAAATTTCATTATCTTACTGAAAGTACACGGTACCAGTAATGTTATCTCTCTAGGGGCTAGATGTTTTAAAGTTTCCTGAGGGAAAGGACTGAATTGCCGTGACTGGTCGTGTACGCTATGAATATCTGTAGCTACTGAAGTTATTCACAAGCTGTATCCTAAGTCTGCTGCTAATGGAGGGTAACGGGTAGTTTTGGCCACGAATCGAAAAGGCTTGAAGTCGTAAGCGTAAAAACCGTGAGCTACTCATTACAGACTAAGAGTTTAAGGGAACCTATAAACGTAACGGAATAGCGTGAGAAGCCGTAGTCTGCTGTGACTGACTTAACTTTAATAAAGGGAATTTTTTAGTATCTGGAAACTAACGCATGGAATGGACAAGCTTTGTTTCATTGTAAAATCAAGTAGGAATGAAAGTGAAGATCGCGATGTAGGTTTTTGGTTATTTTATTTTTATACAGTTTCATGGGAAATTTAGTTGGTCACTCTTTAGCAGCGTCGCTGGTAATATCAAAAAGAACTGTTAAAAAGCCCCTTGAAAATGTAATTAAAATCAACTCATGAGTTTGAATTTATTTTTCCCTTGTGTTTTGGAATAGTACATCTGAAACACAGATAATAAAATAGTAAACGAAATGTATCTTAGGTGCAGAATAATCATTAATAAGAGTATCAAGTTTCAGAGATAATACGAAGTCTGCAATTCGTTTACGTAACGTTAAAAAGGGGAAAGTGATGCATTCTTATTTATGTTGCATTAACAATATTAGAGAAAAGCCAAATGTATAATAACAGGCCAATTGTAAGTGTGTTTAACTGAATTAATAAAATAAGTTCTGAACATATACACAGTATCTGCGAGTACATTGATTACTATCCAATTTATCTCTGCTATCAAAATATATATCTGTCTTTGTGATATAGTTACGAATTTAAGTGAAACTTAAAACTTCCACTTACTTTATAATAAAGGAATTTGTGGAGGAAAACTCAATTCCGGTAAAATAAATATATTTATTATTTATAGCTTTATCAAGGTATTGGACTATAACGTTTTTGAAAAGTTTCTTGCGAAGTTTAATAGCAGCGTTGGGGTTAAATCTTACGACGCTTCTCGCCGGCTGCAGTGGTTATGTTGGCACCAATGGTGATGACGGCAACTCAGATCACCAATAAATGTTTTTTCGTGACAATTTCAAAACGAAAATTATTATTATTATTATTTTCTGAACTGACAAGGGTACATACAAGAACCTGTCAACCACAGAGGAGGTATAGTATTAATTTTGCTGCGAGTGAAACGAGCAGCAATAACATTTACTCTGTAGCTCGTGACAAATATTAACGCATTCTACATTTCATTATTCATCTGTTGCCAACATCAGCACTGGAGCCCGGCGAGAAGCGTCGTAAAATTTTACCCAGCGTTGGTATTACGACGGCATATACTAATGCCTCATTCTAGTAATGGGTAGAGGACAATTCTAGAATAAAATGTAGCGTGGCTTCATAAAAGGGGCTAGATTTTAGCTAGTAAACGTTGTTGTAATTGTGTTAACTATTCAGCCGTGTAGCGAGGGATCGCGCTCACGTACCTCGTAGTAATGAATAAAAATTTGAACTTGAAATTTCACAGTGATAGCAATCACGTTTCAACGTAGAGTTAGCAATAAGAAGTAATTTTAACTGAGCTTGATATCTCAACTCTGCAAGTGAGATCCATACGATTTCAAGTATCTTGCTCGTGCTTACAATAAAAATAGTTAACAATGAGACAGAAGTCCGTTACAAGTCACTTAACAATCTTCAATACTTTCTACTTCGTGCACTAGCTGCACACAAGGAGTATCAATATTTACCCTCGTTATCTCTGTTTGCTCCTGAGGAACTGTATAGCAGATGTACGGCAGATGTACAGGGGTAGACGAAATAATATCGACACCTAATATAGACAAAATTATTTATTGGGAAGGAGTTGGTCTACTGTTGGCTTTGAGACCAGTTGTAATCTTCAAGGAATAGATTCGTAAATTGTCTGTAATCAAATGTTTGTAAAGCTTAAGGGACTTAACTGCGGGGTCATCAGTTCCTAAACTTACAAACTACTTATGAACTAACTCAGACTAAAGACAACACAAACAACAATGCCCGAGGGAGGATTCGAACCTCCGACGCGGAAGGCCGTGCGATCCGCAACGTGGCGCTCCAGACCGCTCTGACTCCCGCGCGGCAATTGTCTGTGTAGTTTCCGACGACACGTTATCCACTCTTTTATGAAAATATCCACCAATTACTGTAACGACGTTGGAGCTATAAATCTAGTCTCCACTCTCTGCTTTCAGACTACCCATAACAATACAGTTGTGTTGAAACATGGTGATTTTACTGTCCCGAACAGATGTTTGATATTTCCTGATACAATACAAAGCACGCCTGAAATTTTTTGGCTGTTTGTAAGCACTTTATTTTGGAATATGGTGCTTTTTGTTATAGTAATCAGTTTCTTGTAGAGTTCAATCAGTTTAGAGTTGGCCACTGCCTCATGCTTTCGAAACCATGTTTCGATACGCGGAACTGTTTCACTGTTTCGAAACCGCCGAGTTTCATCCTGCTCGGTTTCTGATCAAATTCGCGGTCGATACTGAAACTGTTTCGTCCTGCCGGTTTCACTGTTTCTACGCAGCTGTGTTTCTGGCCACTAGCCCCTAATGCAGGAAGTCGGAACCGACGAATTGTATCGAAACAGTGGTGTTTCATTTTGCTGTAGCTCTGCAAATTTCACTTACTAGTACATGAACAGCTTAAAGAGAGTCAGAAACTAATGGACAAACGTGAGGGTAAGGGTGAGGGTGAGGGTGTAGCTTAAGATTACTGAATGAAGATTCGTTTCTAATG
Organism: Locusta migratoria; assembly: GCA_026315105.1. Lineage (NCBI taxonomy): Eukaryota > Metazoa > Arthropoda > Insecta > Orthoptera > Acrididae > Locusta > Locusta migratoria. Next base: position 53,977,353 of record CM048744.1, read on the forward strand.
TGACTGCATTATTTCCAAATATAATGTCTGCTTTATAAACGTAAATGAACACTAAGGCATTGCTCACAATTTTAACTGAAATATCCAGTAAAATTCTAGGTTTATATATCCACATACGGTAATAATATTAAAAACACATGACTATACGTACGACATCCGAAAAAGAAAAAAGAGACAATATAAAGTCTAAAATAACAGTTTATACTAAAAAGAGGAGATCGCCAATTTAATCTCGTTTCAAAGAGTTAGATCGTTTCCCAATACCGTTAGTTCCGTTGACCGGACACTCATGTAGAACAGAAGATATTTTTAAAAGATATAAATACATGAAAATCTAACATAATGTGCCGTATTTGACGAATTTCGTATTTATACTTCCATATTACGAAAGTTTGGTCGATAAATGAAAACGCGCATTTACTAAAGTACCTAGCAGTGCGCTAACGATGTATAAAAACTGAACCCTTCCTAAAATTTTAGCTCAATAAATGTTATGTGATAATATGCCTTTTCAATATCACATGTGGTTTAGCACACACAACACCGATCAATATTAGGCACTAGAATAGAGGAAAGCCAATTTTATTAATTATATTTACTTTGATAAAAACCAACATATTAGAAATAAAAACGTCAGTCCTCAGCAAATGGGATAGCAGGAACGTCACTTATTGTGAAAGCAATGCATTTGGTACAGTGTTTAAATTTTACTTATCGTTCTATTGGCCTCGCGAGATAATTTTGGAAATCGTGTGACGTTGGCATCCGTGAGTCGCGTTACAATGCAAATGTTTTGTCATGAAATCTTCGTTGTACGAGGACAATTATTTCACTGAGCGGACAAGGGTACATACAAGAACCTGTCAATCACAGAGCTGGAAGAACATAAACATCTTGGCAAAGATTTTCTACCGTGTTCTTGATGTTGTCAACATCACCACATGAGGCCGCTGGGGTGGTAGGTAAGCTTTTGACGGTGTAGGAAAGGCATCTGAATGAAAGTTTTTTTTTCTCCTACAGTTGCTGGCCTCGAACTATGTGGTTCTATAGCAATACTTATACTCAACACATTGACGATGATAACAATAAATAGGCCCATACTATTACAGAATACACACTGTTTCGTGTTTCGTGTTTCCAAAACCTGACACTGTACGGTTATTGTTGCGAAATCGTCAGATTTTTTCATTTTTCCCACCTCTAAATCAGTCACCCTGTAGGTAAGGGTAATGACAAACAATTGAATACCACGACACAGATGCCAAAATCATGGCAGGCCCTCCCTCACGTTTGACTGTAGGAAGCAGGGATGACGTATTTCGATGAATAAATCCGGTCGTTTGTAGGAATCAATGATGAAACGTCGGAGCAGGCTACAGACTTAAATTAAGTGGAGCTTTCATGATCGTGGCACCACCTCCTTCGCAGCTTTGTGTTGGATTCCGTTAGTAAGGGTTTGGTAATTGCAGCCCACGCATAAATGTTAAGCTGTAGTGTTAATAGAATGACTGACAAGTGATGCAGTCGCTTTTGGTCACTAAACTTTATGTTCGCTCACTCTTCCTCTACGCCATTGATGTTTTACCATACATCTACTTCTACATAGATACTCTGCAAATCACATTTAAGTGCCTGGCAGAGGGTTCATTAACCACTTTCATAACTTTTCTCTACCGTTCCATTCTCTAATAGCGCGCGGGAAGAAAGAACACCTAAATCGTTCCGTTTTCGATCTGATTTCTCTTATTTTATTGGGATGCTCATGTCTCCCTAAGTAGGTGGGTGCTAGCAAAATATTTTCACATTCAGAACTAAAAGTCGGTGATTGAAACTTCGCAAACAGATCACGCCGCAATGAATAACGTCTTTCTTTTAATGATTTCCACCCCAATTCGTGCAACATTTCCGTGACGCTTTCCCCCACGTAACGTGATAACACAAAACGAGCTGCCCTTCTCTGAACCTTCTCAATATCTTCCGTCAGTCCTACCTGGTGAGGGTCCCACAAGGGGCAACAGTACTCCAGGAGAGGACGCACAAGTGTGATGTAGGCTGTCTCTTTGGTGGAGCTGGTGCATCTTCGAAGCGTTCTGCCAATGAAACGTAACCTTTGGTTCGCCTTCCCCACAATATTTTCTATGTGTTCTCTCCAGTCAAAGTTGTGCGTAATTGTAACTCCTAGGTATTTGGTAGAATTTACGACCTTAAGGTTTGACTGATTTATCGCGTAATTGAAGTTCAGACGATTTCTTTTAGTGGTCATGTGTATTACTTCACACTTTTCTTTATTTAGTGTCAATTGCCAATTTTCGCACCAAGTAGAAATTTTGTCTAAATCGCTTTGCAGTTGCTTTTGAGCCTCTGTTGGCTTCACGATAAACGACAGCATCATCCGCGAACAGTCTAAGGGAACTATTCAGATTGTCTCCTAAATCGTTTATAAACACGAGGAAGAGTAGGGGACCTATAACGCTTCCCTGTGGAACGCCAGATATCACTTCTGTTTTACTCGATGACTTACCGTCAATTACAACGAACTGTGTCCTTTCTGATAGGAAATCGTGAATCCAATCGCACAATTGGGGAGATATTCCATAAGCACGCAATTTCATTAGAAGCCGCTTGTGGGGTACAGTGTCGAAAGCCTTCCGGAAATCCAGAAATATGGAATCGATTTGAGATCCCTTGTCGATGGCACTTAACACTTCATGTGAATAAAGGGCCAGCTGTGTTTCGCAAGACCGATACTTTCTGAATCCGTGCTGACTATTGGTTAATAGGTCGTTCTCTTCGAGGTAGTTCATAATATTCGAACAAAGTATATGTTCCAAAATCCTACTGCAAATCGACGTCAATGAGATAGGCCTGTAATTTTGGGGATCACTCCTATTGCCTTTCTTGAATATTGGAGTAACTTGGGCAACTTTCCAGTCTTTGGATACGGATCTTTCGCTGAGTGATCGGTTGTAAATTATAGCTAAGTACGGAGCTATTGCATCAGCATACTCTGAGAGGAATCTAGTTGGTATACAATCTGGCCCGGAAGATTTGTTTTTGTAATAGTAATAGTGAAACGTTAAACACTGCTGCTGTTTTCGTGACGGATTTTCTAACTGTATTCGATCTAGTTTGCATTCCACCGATCATTTGTGTTGGCTGTGGGAAAAGAAAACATATAATATACAGAAAGGTAGCGTCCAGGCCTTCGTACGTCAGTTACACACTGCGGTTGCGTCTCAGTGTTAACGCTTTCTGCGTCTCATTCCTAATTATATCGTCAAGTATTGTGGCTTCTTTGAGATCCGGAATGTTTCAATCATGCCATTTGGCATCACTTCGTGTAGTTCCGAGTTAAAACTACGGAACTACGCGAAACAATGCCAAATGGCATCACTGATGCATTCGAAAGCTCAAAGAAACCAGGAATGCATAACGACACCTTTTGGAGTCACAGACGCAGAAAAGGTTAATAAATAGGCAGTGCTGCCAACTTGCAAAAAGATGTAGTATACTGAATGGTGTTCACATTATTTTCTCTCCTCCCCCCTCACCATATATGTTATAGACATCTTTGGAAGTTAATGTTATCATTTCTGACCGGGAGATAAATGTCCCGGATTGGTTAAATTTTACTTACGGCATTGGCGGCGTAGTGTGCTAATGTTGCCATAAAATGTTTCCTTTACATACAAGAACCTGCCAACGATAGAGCTGGAACATATGCTACATAGCTTTGCTTGCCTGTAATATTCACAAAGGTCTGGCCACACACTCTGGTCTCGGGCCGCCACCAACTACCTGCTTAAACAGGTTACGGGAGGATTCAGTCCCGTCCTTTTCCACGCCCTTGCAGGCTCGGGAGGATTCAGTCCTATTTTTCTGACCGGGGGAGGAATGGATCCTGCGCCCGCGGAAGCATCGCCTGTGCATCTTGGAGCGTCGAAAACAACCGTGCGTTTACGAGCGAACCAGCAAATTGTCGTGTTTTAGGGTTAGGGCGCGAGTAGGAATAGGTATTTTCGGGACTAGCTCGAACTTAGGTTTTTAATTAGGGATTTTTCACGGACAGAGCCTCTGCTGCGGGGGGATCAGCCCGCGTCGTGTAGATCAGGGCTATGGGAGATAGTGAGAAATCCTCCAAGGGAAGGCCGCCCCCCCCCTCCTCACTACCACCAATGGAGCAATCCGATGGATCTGAACGAGATGAAGTAAACATCGATTTCAGGCACCTGTCTACTCCCGAAAGGCAGTCTGTACGAGACATCGCCCGCCGTTCTCAGATGCGTGCGGAGGAACAGAAGGCACGGAAGACAGCTAAGCATCGCCGTCAAGACAGCAGCGACAGTGGCGAACATCACGACCAGCAAGAAATGACACGAGTCAGATTCCGACTGTGACAGCGACAAATCAGTCATGGATTTAGACAACGCACCCGAAGACGACACCACCACCGGATTTACGACGGTGCAAAGGAAAAACAAGAAACGTACCACTGAGACGGCACTACCTGCCGCGGCACCATCCTCTACCAAGAAGGTACGCCAGGAGGAGACAATATACTCCGTTCAAACCACCAACACCTTTGCAGTGTTGCAACCTGACGACGCCCAAGAAACACGGACCCCGGCCTTGGGCCCGGTACCGAAGATTACCACTAAACAGCCTCCACTCGTTGTCTACCATACGAAGAATTATCTTAGACTGAACGTCGTCATGAAATCCCAGGTCACGGGCTCTCTGAGGGCCGTTTACAAAGGCGACCATGTCCGTTACCGCTTTGAGACCATGGACGACTACCGGATAGCTAACCGGTTTATAGAAGAAAATCATATGCACTATTACACGCATCAACCGCCGGAACATAAAGGTGGTCATTAAATATTTCCCAGAGGAAATTCACCCCCAGGAAATCGTAAATGCACTCACTGACAAAAGATACACAGTAAAAGATATACGTCAATTCCAGAAGAGAGACAAGACGACCAATAAGATCGTGCCAACGCCTGTGTTCGTCGTCTCACTACCAAAGACCAAAAAGTCAGAAGAGTTGTACAAGGAACGGTACATACTGGATACCAGAATCATTGTAGGGACCTCCTCAATGAAGAACTGCCAGCGCCTTGGTCACACGGCCCGGTACTGCCATCTGCCGCCGCGGTGTGTGCGCTGTGCTGGATATCACACATCATCGGCGTGTACACTACCGCCCTCTGAAGAACCGACTTACGGACTTTGTGGCGTGAAGGGGCACCCTGCAAACTCCCGTGGGTGTGAGGAATTTCAGAAAACAATTAAACCCTTCCGCCCGTCATTGGATCTCCGAGGCAGACGATCGCCGCCGTCGACGTCAGCATCTCCACCGCAGCAGACGCCACCAAACACGACCCAACTTTTTCCGCCACTGAGGCAGGAAAATCCCCTGCCATCCACCTCCGTCTGGGGACGAACGACAACTCAACCAGGGACCAGCCACACATCGACTTCTTTTAGCGACGCCTTCTCCGACATAAAGACGCTCATTTCGACGTTTTTGAAACCAGACACCATCACCAAGATAAAACAAACGGCCAATAAAACCCGAAGTGCAACAGATCCCATCAGCAAGATTTTAGCCCTTCTTGAAGGAATAATGTCCCTCTTTGATTAATGGACGAAGACCTCAATAATTAAATGGAAAAGAAGACAAGACACCAATGCAGGTCGGCTAAGGGCCCCTGATGCCCATGGACGCCAGTCCCTGTAAAAGAAATACTTTGTTTGTTGTTAATAAAGATTAAAAATCCCTACCTGTCACCTGTACGGCAAGCCCGAAGGCGACGGAACAAAAAAAAAAAAAAAAAAAAAAAAAAAAAAAAAAAAAAAAAAAACGGTTCTTACCTCTAGTGAGCCCCTCTGTGGTTCAAACTTCGTCCGCTGTTGGTGTAATTGATAGGTTACCCACAGTGAAAATTAAAAGTACAGATCGCAAAATTGTTTTTATTTCATGACATGACATAAAAACTACAAGTTTGCGATCTGGACTGTTTTTAATTTTAACCATTACATCAAGATCTCTTTTTTAAATTGTACTTTCTACAATTACTAATTGTGTTACGGATTTTTCAATAGAGCTTCTCTTTTAAAGTTTCCTTCCTTTTCGCAAAATGTTTGCTACGTAATGGTATGTCCTGTCGCTTTATAAATGAGTAGCACCGCAGAAATTTTAGCATTATTAATTTATTAATTTGCTGAGGAGCTCTACATTAGAATCCTTACCGCGTCGTAACGCGATGTTGCGACAAATAGCTATGATGTAGTAACATACGGTATGTAACAGTGTGAAGGGGAATTTCTATTGGCCTATGATCGATTGAAGTGCCTAAGTCACCCGTTCTAGTCTTATCGCAACATGTCGAATGTAGGATTTATAGTATCGAAGACCACCTCTATAATTTGCCATTATTAAGGCCATCTTTGGAGACGAAGTTGCACACTTCTGAACTTGTGAAACGTACTCAAAATATATGTCTTTATCGATGAGACGTACAAAATATTATCGACATACACTGCGGCAGCAGCCGGAATTCTATTGGTTCCCTCTCAAGATATTTCTATCTCGCTAGCATCCTGGAAATTGACACCGGAAGAAAAATTCACGATGTTCTCATTTGGTAACAGATTTAGACGGCATCCGGATATTACCTGTTGCATCAAATTCCACGTTTCCAGAGGATTAGAAAGGTATGATGCTAGTTACTTACCAATATTGCGTGCAGTGCCTGAGTAACAATTCCTGCAAATTGTCTTATACGACTCAAATGTGGATCACTGTACGTAATAAAAGCTCAATTCTGTTAGGAGGTACCCAGATAACAGTTTACTGTTACAAAAAAGCTTAGTTTTAGCAGCAAAATTAGCAGAAGGTCCGTGAGAACTACCGGCTACTCCCTGTTGCAAAACCCTGTACCCTAGCCCGAATTGAGAACTGACTTGGTTCAAATTACTCTAATAACAGGAAATTAACGATACAGTGGCCAATATACGTAGCAGCTCACACGAAATTACACACAGGCATAAATAAACAAGCCGCCACAATTAAAGTTATTTCATAAAGGTGGCTAAAGAGAAACAAAATGATTTCCAATCCATGGTGTACAACAGCAATCAGTTAGAATAAATATTCCTTCAAACCGTCTTGATTGCAAATTTTTTATTACTTAATGACGCGTTTCGCCCTTTAGCAGGGCATCTTCAGATTATCTGCGTGACAGAATTTACACAAAATTACAAGGCGGAATTACAAACGGTTATAATGGTACGTGGGCTTATTTTGTGTTAAGAAGACAGTATAAATGGTAAACAAAGCTTACAATGCGCTCTCCGTGGTGTGACATCGTAAGTTGTTCCTGGAATATTTTTTGGTTTTCCTTGTGACCCTACAAATGTTCGGGTAACAACGAATTACAGTTGGAACATACTCGGTAAAGATGTGAGAAACATAAAACCGATTTTTAAGATTACCTTAATAAAAGCGGTGGTCTCTGGTGATACAAGATAAGCCCATGTTTACAATTGCGCTCACGGGCGGTGGGCGGGCGTGGTGTGCTGCTCCGCCGACTTGTACAGACTGACTAAGGGAATGTGGGTAGGGAGTGACATAGGAGGCCGATGTATAAGACGGGACGGGTGAAATCTAGCTATCTGAATACAAATTTAACGAAAGGGAGGTTATTAAGCAGGACAGAAGTTTATAATTTATGTTGGTATTTGTAAATGAGAGGAATTTTATTTGAACAGAGACAACATAATATCTAGGAATGTTTGATCTTTGCATGCCAACTGATCGTTTAGGAGGTGTGGGTGTACAAAGTAAGCGCGCTTCGCTATCTCAAACTCTTCCAGTAAATTTAGCTTACGCCCCTTTGCATGTTGTCAATGGTAGGTTGTTGATGATCGGATGCTTTAGTGTGTTCTGCAAAAGGGGAATGTTTTCTGTGTTGGTCTTTTTTTGTAAGAAGGTGCTCAGTAAAACGTACTTTAAAGGTCCGGCCTGTCTGTCCTATATATTCAGCTGGGTATTCGGGACATTGTAGTTTGTAGACTCCTGAGGAAAGGTATCTGTCCTTATTGGTTTGTTCGTTGTGTGGGATAATTTGCTGTATGCTCAAAGGGCTACTAAATACGACTTGTACATTTGTGCCACGAAAGAGTTTAGCCAGGTCATAAGAAAAATATCCCATGAAAGGAATGGGGATACGTTTAACTTCATCGCCAGGTGTTACCGAGTGAAGCTGTGGTGCAACTTTAGAATGTTTTTTATTGTACATTTTGCGAACCAAGGACGGGTTGTAACCATTCATTTCGTCGATGTATTCCAGATTATTTATTTCTTTATTGACGGAAGTTTCAGAAAGGGGAATCTCAAAAATTCTGTTAATCATTGACTTAAAAAAGCTTATTTTGTATTGCCATGGATGGCATGAAGATGCATGTATGACTGAATCACTTGTGGTCGGTTTCCTGTAGATTTGGAATACCACTTTGTTTTCAGCTAACTGTAACTGTAGGTCCAAAACATTTAAGACACTGGATGAGTTCATTATTTCATGTGTAAAGGTTAGTTTCGGGTGTAAGTTGTTGAATTCATAAACTAGTACTGTTACATCAGCTAGGGTGCCATTTCCAGACGAAATTGCTGAAATTGTGTCACTATTACGACTACTTACCAGATACAACTACTTTTCTTTTAACAACTCCTTTTATAAACAAAACGACGGTTTAGCCATGGGTAGTTGTCTGTCAGTTTTCCTTGCCGATATATTTGTCAATCACATTGAATCTCAATACTTCCAACAAAAAACTCCAATAAACAGAAAAATACTCTTCTACAAGAGATATGTGCCATCAGAGACCACCGTTTCGATTAAGGTAATCTTAAAAATAGGTTTTATGTTTTATGTTTACCGAGTATGTTCCAATTGTAATTCGTTGTTACCCGAACATTTGTAGGGCCACAAGGAAAACTAAAAAACATTCCAGGAACAACTTACGGTGTCACACCACGGAGAGCGTATTGTAAGCTTTGTTTGCCATTTATACTGTCTTCTTAACACAAAATAAGCCCATGTACCATTATAACCGTTTGTAATTCCGCCTTGTAATTTTGTGTAAATTCTGTCACGCAGATAATCCGAAGATGCCCTGCTAAAGGGCGAAACGCGTCATTAACTAATAAAAAATTTGCAATCAAGACGGTTTGAAGGAATAAAGAAAAACATGTAAGGCACAACGAAACGTAAACATAAAAAAATGCATCTTAGCTTGTTCTCAGCACTGGATTAAAAACAATATTGAATAAAAAGGGCAAATCAAAATTATACTGAACTTGTCTATTCAGGTCGAACGCAAGCAAAAATGGGGAACCAATTTTGTTAGTACAATAAAAAAGCACCTCATTTACATAGTCTAATACTGACAATGCCCAGCATTGAATTTAAAGTAAATTACACAGAACTTTACGCTACTGGGGGGGGGGGGGGGAGGGGGAGGATTTACAAAAAACACTCACTCGCTCACAAACACCCAATGCAACAGCGAAACTCACCAAAATCAGCGTACTGAAACGAGGCAGAAGCAGGCACCGCTATCGTAGGCAAAATTCAGCAAACCCTTAGGTACCACACAACACAATATACAATAAAATTGATTTGAGATGGTGTGTGAGTATAGCAAAGTTAAGTTGCATTTAGACCGCGAGCAAACACGCTACAGGCGACACACGGCTACGTTACATGATCGCACTCCACTGAAGGTGAAGTTGTTAAAATCGCATTCATTACACAAAATCACGGCGGACTTTTAAGATGCAATCTGAGAGTAAACTATCTAGGCGCTCGTTTTATAATTGCGTGAAATCAAGTGACTAGCTGCAAACCTCTGAAGTCGGAGTTCGGACCCACGTGGTTCTAAAAACTGATACAAATGTTTAAAATCAATTTCCGAAAAATAAAGAAAATTAACTACGGCATGCAACCCCTAGAACTGCGTAGAATTTCATAAGGAAGCTACTGAAATGCAGCAACATGCGATTGGAGCGTCCACAGAGACGGAAGAAGTCCAGTCTCAAAAACCGGAAAAGTGAAATAATTACAAAGTCGGAAAAATAAAAACAAAAACTATGGCATGCAACTCATAGAAAGGTTTAGAATTACATAAGGAAGCGAATGAAATGCAGCTACACGTGATTGGGAACTATTACAGAGACGGATGAAATCCACTCTCAAAAAACTAGAAAAGTGAAATAATTACAAAGACGGAAAAGTGAGAATAAAAACTACGGCATGCAACCCTTATAAATACATAGAATTCCACAAGCAAGCTATTGAAGGAGGTTGTACCAGGCTCGGAGAGAATTACTGACAAAGACCGAGTGCATACTACAAGTTCGGAGAAGAAACAGCAAAATTAAAATAGGTGGGGAGAGAAGATCGCAAAATGTTAGTGGAAATCAGAAGGATATACGCATTGTTACTTGTTTGATGGGCATTGAAGAAACAATAGTGGAAGCTGAAGGCTTTGTTCTAAGATCTCTCACGGAAGGAAGATAACAAAGCTTTTACATGCACTGTACAAAAATGATCATATCGTCTGATAGAAATTGGGCCTCACAAAGCTTGAAAGAATTTACACAGAGTTCGTACCCAGCTACATGATCACTAAAGGTTTGAATATACCAGGGCGTTATCAAACTGCAACAAGTAACACATGCATCGTGTTTATCTGTTGGGAATCACAGGATTGAAAAACTAGAACATATTTTCGTCTACGATCGGACAAAATAATAATAATAATAATAATAAAATCTAAATTCCAGAGTCTAAGTTAAACATTCTAGACAATGAATCGCTACCATCTCCGCAGACACAAGAGCAGAACCAACCTTACCTCACCACGATCCAAGCACAAAGTGACCACCGAGCGGCCAGGAGGCGCGAAAGCTACCGGAAACTGAGCAAAACTCACGACAACAATGGTGTTGGGGAGAGAAGATTGTGAGACTCGCCCTTGAGAGGGCTCGTCGACTGGCTTGTAACCAAAGGGTATAGAAAACTCATCAGCAGCATGGGTTGGTAACGACTAACTATCGACTCTGAGCCAGAGAGAACCATGCAAAGCGAGCTATTACCACCCACATTCATACAGCCATTAGATCGTTGTACATCCACTTACAAGAAAAACAAGTATACATTCTCACAGGGACAGTGGCGTAGTGGAGAAGCCGTACTTATTGGCACATTCATAACCACAATAATAAATTTTTAAAATGACAAAATCCTAGCAATATTAACTAACATTTCAGAAAACAATATTGTCACGTTGCAATGGAAGTAGGCTTGACTTCTAAGGCAACTAAACACAGCACTTATACTGAAAGCACGTTTATTACGAACTCAACATACACGCAGCACTGACTGCCTCTCAGGCAGAGTGCTCTGCTAAATATACACAGGCAGAATTTACCAGAAATTAGAAGAACAGTTAACATAAGAAACAAGTAGAATTTACAAGTGAACATAAGAAAGACGTAGAACCTTCTGGAATTGTAAATTACAAAGAAATAAATTTTGCCGGTGGGCGGGATTGAACCGGCGACCTTCTGCTCTGCAGTCCGTGACGCTATCCCCTGCGCCACGCCGGCAGAATTGTTCGTGGTCTCTCGCGGCATTGCTCCTGGAGAAACAGCGACCCGCTGTTATGATCCCTGTGGAGCCAGCTGCAATGTCCTGGATCTTAACCGTGTCATGGGTCCTCTGTATGACAGTTCAAGAGAATCCTTCCCTTCTCCACGATTATCGACGACAGACGTTCCTGTCGTGGCTTCATCAGGAACATTACCGTCCTTAAAGTCCTTGAACAAGAAGCCATTGTCGTCTACCTGCTCTTCAGGATCGTAGTAAGGCTTCATGCGCAGGACGAGAACAATGTCTCTCCGTTTTTGACGTTTCGACGACGGCTCATAATCCTCATCTTCGTATGTGACGTCTGACAGGCGGCGTATGACACGATACGGATCAAAGTATCGCTTCAATAACTTTTCTGACAGTCCAACCTTCCGTACAGGGGTAAAAATCCATACCAGATCTCCTGGGCTGTACACAACAGGTCGGTGCTTGTCGTTATACCGCTGACGGTCCTTCTCCTGGGCGTCCAGTGTCCGTAGGAGAGCCAGCTGTCTTGCTTCTTCGATCCTGGTGATGAGCTGTTTAACATAGTAATCCTGAGTGTCGTCCGGTTGGAACGGGAACAGTGTATCCATTGTCGTCTCAACTTCACGGCCATGGAGCAGGAAAAACGGAGTGAAGCCTGTGGTGTCTTGTCTTGCGGTATTGTAAGCAAATGTCACGACAGGCAGAATTGTATCCCAATCCTTCTGCTCAACATCGACGTACATCGACAGCATGTCGGCTAACGTTTTGTTAAAACGTTCCGTAAGACCATTTGTCTGAGAATGGTATGCAGTTGTCATTCTGTGGACAATGTTGCACCGTGACATTACCTCTGATACTAGTTTTGACTGGAATACTTTTCCACGATCAGATATCATGACACGTGGTGCTCCATGCTTCAAAATAATGTCTTCTACAAGGAATTTCGCGATCTCTGGAGCTTCTGCAGTCGGCACAGGTTTGGTGACAGCGTAGCGTGTGAGGTAGTCAGTGCAGACTGTTATCCAACGGTTACCGGTTGTCGACTTCTGGAACCTTCCTAAAAGATCGATCCCAACTCGATGGAATGGAACTGCTGCCGGCGGAATCGGTACGAGATGTCCTGGAGGAAATTGCGGCACATGCTTCCGTCGCTGGCACTCTTTACAGTGACTCACATAGTGCTTGACAGATCGGTAGAGACCTTTCCAGTAATACCTGAGTCTGATTCTGTCTAGGGTCTTCACGAATCCCAGATGACCGGATATTGGAGCATCATGGAAGTATTTGAGAATAGCTGGCTGGAGATTAGCTGGAACAACAAGTAGCCATTTGGGGTCCAGTGGATCGTAGTTGTTCTTGTACAATGTTCCGTTTATAAGTTGGAACTCTCCATTGGTCGGTTCTCCTTTCTCCAACGCCTCTATCATTTTAATAGTGTTGGATCTTCCCTCTGTTCAGCTGTAACGTCGTCTAATTCAGTGAGAGCTGAAATTTTATTAATGCTGTTGTGTTCCACTAATGGATTCATCGAAAGGCAGTCGGCGTCCTTGTGTTTGCGCCCGTTCTAGAATACCACTGTGACATCGTACTCTTGGAGTCTTAGTGCCCATCTTGTTAGTCGACCTGATGGATCTTCAAGCTAGTCAGCCAACACAAAGAATGTTGGTCTGTCACGACGGTCAATGATTTGCCGAATAAATACGGCCGGAACTTGTTGATACCCCAGATAACCGCGAGACATTCTTTTTCAGTTGTAAAGTAGTTTACCTCGGACTTTGAGAGTACTCTTGACGCATAGGCTATCACTTTTTCGGCACCTTCCTGAACTTGTACAAGCACTGCAGCAATCCCATAGCCACTGGCGTCTGGTTGAAGTTCCGTTTCTGCATTCTCGTCGTACAAGGTTAGCACTGGTACGGAAGTTAGAGCCTCCTTAAGTGCTCGGAAAGCTTTTTCTTTTGTCTCATCCTAGTAAAATTTGGCGTCTCCCTGCAGAAGTTCTTGTAATAGACGTGCCTTGTTACAAAATCCTTTTATGAACCGTCGGTAGTATGAGCACAGCCCGAGAAAACTTCTCACATCACGAATGTGCTGAGGAGTTGGAAATTCTGTGACTGCCCTTACTTTATCTGGATCAGGACGGACAATCTCCGTTGACTAGGTGCCCCAGGATTTTTATCTCTTTTGCGACGAAGAGATACTTCTTTGGATTGAGGTGGAGACCTGCAGCCTGAACACACTTCAACACAGTTGACAGGCGACACAGATGTTCTTCAAATGTTTTCGAGAACACGACAATGTCATCTAAATAGCAGAGACACGTCGTCCACTTAGGTGTCGAAGCAAGTTGTCCATCATGCGTTCGAATGTGGCTGGAGCATTAAATAATCCAAATGGCATTACTTTAAATTCATAGAGGCCGTCAGGTGTAATAAAAGCCATCTTCTCCCTGTCAGCTTCATCAACCGCGATTTGCCAGTAACCTGTCTGCATGTCCATACTTGAGAAGTACGTAGCTCCTTTCAAGCAGTCGAAGGTGTCGTCAATGTGCGGCAATGGGTAGACATCTTTCTTTGTGATTCTGTTCAGCCGCCGATATTCGACACAGAATCGCCACGTGCCATCCTTCTTCTTTACGAGGACCACTGGAGACGACCAAGGACTCTCCGAAGGTTGAATAATGTCATCTCGCAACATCTTCTCCATTTCCTCCCGAATTATCCGTCTTTCTGCTGGCGACACTCTATACGAACGCTGGCTAATTGGCGGATGGTCCCCAGTATTGATACGGTGCTTTATCGTGGGCCGTTTCGTCTGACTTTTCCCCTGCTGAGGTGTGAATGTACCCGAAAATTGGCGTAGTATACCTAACACCCGCTGGCGTTGTTCCTTGGTCAGTCCAGGCCCTATTGGCAGTTCCACGTTTGTTTCCTCCAGCGTGTTGTCTGTACTAATAGCAGGGCATGGGTCTTCATTGATGACGTTGAGCTCACCGTCCTGGATTGAATCAGCTGTACCGATACACATTCCCTTGGGGATAAGTTGTGACTGCTCGTGACAATTTGTGATCCAAATCTCTCCTTGACCACCGGTAATGCTTATGATAGCCGCTGGTATGTAAACTTCTTTTGTGAGCGTGATAAACTTTTCACTATCAACAAGAACTTCACAGTTTAACCAGTCATCTGTGTTTGTGACTGCAACTCTTCTCATTGTCAACGGCGGTATCGTCACATTGTCAACGACGAATAACTTCCCAGAAAATTCTGTATTACGTGTATCTGGCGGAACAGCTTCTTCAATTTGCAGCTCAGATCTTCCACAGTCAATGATAGCTTGGGATGCCTGAAGGAAGTCCCATCCGAGGATGAAATTGTGACTACATTCTGTTAACACGACAAATTCAAACGGCTGCGTCCGGTTGTTGATGGTTATTCTAGCGACACAAGTTCCTGCTGGATGGACGTACTTCCCATTCGCGACCTTCAGCACAGTTGCTCCCGTATCACAGGACATTGTCTTCTTTAGTGTGCGGCGGTAATTATCCGAGAATACAGAAAAAGAGGCTCCTGAATCAACAAGTGCCTGGACAGGTTGGCCGTCGATTATGACGTCGATGAGATTTCCCGACATCTTGGCCACTTTCGTCCATGGAGGATTTTCATCTGCGGCGGCCTCGCCTCCGTAGATGGTCGCCTCGCTTAGTTTTCCTGGGCGCGGCAGCTAGGGGAACGGCTGGTACCTCTGTACGGCGACGGTGAACGGCTGCGGCGCGTCGGGGAGCGACCTCGTCTAGGGTACGGCGATGGACTTCTTCCCATAGGTGGACTGAACTCATCAGCAGGTGACTGCCTTGGATAGAACTGCTCCGACGGCTGACGTCTTGCGGCAAAATAATCATCGAATACTCGCCTCCTCTCTCTGCAGTAGCGTACGACATGTCCAGGGCGTCCACAGTGGAAACACAGTGGTGTGTTGTCTTCTGTCCTCCAGACGTCTGTTCTTCTGCGGGGCGTCATAGTTACCGGGGGAGTTGGCTGTGGTCGCGTCGGTCGGCTGTCGTTTGGCGGCTGCAGCGTAAGTCATAGCCGGGCGACGCCATTCTTAACGTCGAGTGCGATTGACGGGGCAGACAGTAGCTAATGTTTGAAATACCTCGTTCTCAGTGGCGTCGGCTACATCGTGACTTACAGGGCTCACATCCATGGCCATAATCTGATGCTCGCTCGGTCTAATAGTCCCGGCTGCCATGCACTGTTGTAATTCTTCTCTAACGATTTGTCGTATGAGAGAAGCCAAGTCCTGCTGGTCTTCCACTTCGGCCATAGGGACTACATTTGGAAGTCTGTCATACTTCTTGCGTCCAACCCTCCTATGTTGCATCTCTTCAATACGGTGGCACCACTTGATGAACTCTTCTGTCGTAGCGACGTCTTTTATCAGAAGAGCTTGGTACATATCTTCTGCAATTCCCTTCATCAGGTGCGTGATTTTGTCCGCTTCAGTCATGTTCGGATTGACTACGTTACACAGGGCCAAAACACTCTGTATGTACGATTGTGTCGGCTCACCATGTCGTTGGCCCGGTTCTTCAGTTGTTCTTCCGCCGAACAGATTTGTCGCTGGCGGTCTCCAAACGTCTTCTTAAGTTCCTCCTGGAATGTCTCACAGTCATTCAACTTGTCTTCGTTGTTTTCGAACCATTGCTGGGCTGTTCCGTCCAGGTAGAAATAAACATTGGCCAGGCACATCGTATGGTCCCACCTGTTGTACTTGGCGACTCGGTCGAACCCTTTTAGCCATTTGTTGGGGTCTTGTCCAGCATCTCCAGAGAACACCGACGGGTGTCTGATGTGCAGCTGGCTTATTGCTGATTTCGTCTCCATCGTTCTTCTGATAGTACGGACTTTTGGAAGGATGTACTCGGTGTATCCCTTGTATTCCGGTTCCAGTCCGTGTAAGCGACGGCTTTTACGTTGCCTAATCGGTGCCACGGTGATGCAGCTGTTGCACAGTGTACCCGGCGCCTCCACCAAACAATGTCACGTTGCAATGGAAGTAGGCTTGACTTCTAAGGCAACTAAACACACCACTTATACTGAAAGCACGTTTATTACGAACTCAACATACACGCAGCACTGACTGCCTCTCAGGCAGAGTGCTCTGCTAAATATACACAGACAGAATTTACCAGAAATTAGAAGAACAGTTAACATAAGAAACAAGTAGAATTTACAAGTGAACATAAGAAAGATGTAGAACCTTCTGGAATTGTCAATTCCGGCAGTTGGTGTTCGTGGTCTCTCGCGGCAATATTTTAAAAAATGAAATAAAAATGCTATTCCTCATGCCTTGAAAAGAGTGGGGTTCTAGTTTTAACAAAATGCTAATCTAGCGACATCAAATAAATTACAATTTTATAAAAAAATATATGGAAGACGAGAGACGGTCGTCTTTCACCACCCCTTTGTTAATTGAAAATTTTGATGTAGGTTGAGGTAATTATATCAGAGACAGCAAACTTTTCTAAGCTAACATGTGGTTGCCTTATGGGCAACATAGACAGCTGCGGTACGTCACTTAAGCACAGCAAATACAAACAAAAACAACAAAACACATTGTAAAATACTAATTCCCATAAAAACTAAATTAATGGAGATGCAAATGTGGCTGGTGAGATCACGAATTTCAGTATTCGTCGACTTTTCGATAATATGGAACACTGCATACAGAATAACTACATTAACCCCAGTGCAACACTATAACATTCTAATACTTCAGCATACACTTACTGTGAGAGATTAACAGTTTAGTACTGTCATTGAAGCAATACATGGCGCTGTTATTATTATTACTATTTCTCATCCAACGACAGACGTGTTTTCAGAAGTTAATGCCAGACAGACAATTACATACCTCAGTCTTAACTTTATGACCACAAACTAACAATGAATTTACATCGTTCCGGAGTACAGACTGAATTTCACTTTTTGTATGAAAAACTTAATGAACATTCATCGTTTTCGACAATGACTTCTACTTAAATTTGACATCTTGGCCAGGAGAACTGAGTTTACTGATAGAGCGATCCAACACGGATTCTGTTTTTGCTGATCCAGGTCCGGAACCCTAAAAAGCAATTATATACACAGGTCCCTCTTTAACCACCGTTGCGAAGCACGGGCATATCAGCTAGTTATTATTATATGACTTATTATTATGACTGATACATTTCCCGAGATATGAATTTGAAGTATTAGCGTCGATATTTATTTTTAAATAAGTAGTTGAAAAGTAATCTCACTAAGATTGTAGGATATTTGGTAACGTCCATTAACAATGTCAGGTTTGGTACATAAATTTATTTTTAAGGAAATTTGCATTCCTCCTCTGCCTGATGAGATTTGTTGGTATGTTGTGGAACCCTTCGCCACGTGAGTTTTATTTACTGCATACATTTTAAATAATTAAATAATTCATGTGATGTGTTAATGGTTTTGCTTCATGCCACTAACAAAAGAAGGATCTCAGACAGGACCGACCGTTTCGGTTCTTTTTTCACAGTTCGCTTGTGTATGAATAAAAGTCGAACGACATGTGAGATTTTTGGCTCACTACCTTCCAATTTTGAGAAAACTGTCCTTAAAGTTCGTGACACTAAATCGACTCAAAGTTAACTAGATACATAGGTGATTGTAAAATGAGCGTTTTACACCATCATGTATGCTGTCGTAGGACGCGTATTTTCCCGAAAAATAATAATGAAAATACAGTTAAACACGCGTACGGCAAACCTGCTTCAGCGAAAGCGGCGCTAATGAATGAGTGACAGTTCGTCAATAGGTATTTCGTGTTCCATTCATACACAAATATAGAGGTTTCTTTTTCGTGAGTAACTTCCTCCGTTTTGGATTTTGTTGGAATTCGGGAGTTCAGGAACTAAATAAATCAATAGGGCAGTGAATCTTATTTCAATCGGTTTCAGTAGTGCAGAAGTAACGTTTAAATCCTTGCTGTTTGAAATCAGGTCCGTATAGGACTGGTACCAATTCTTCAGCTGACCACGAGACTGTACGTCTGCCATGTGATGCTTATTTTTATCGTCAAGTTACAAAAGTTCAAAATTGCCATTGACATCTGAAAACGAAGCTGGAATTACACAGCCGAGCAGACGCAATCACAATCCGTAGCAGTATTCATAATGATTTTTAAGCGCCCGTATTTTTACTGCTGTTATTGAGTGCATGGAAGGAATCAAAATAATTCCAGATAAAGACATATCTTTAAGTGTTGATCTAGTCCTTTTTCCATCGAAACTTCGTAAGAACGTTGTAGCCTCTTGAGAATCTTATTCATTAGATGCGTGTGATACAATGAAAATATTTGCATCTAACTGTTAGAATAACTATCATGGACATTGTAATCATTCAATTATCAATGATGGCGGTGGAGTGGTCGAGCGTTCCAAGGCGCCTTGCTGCGGAGCGTGCTGCTGCTCGCCGTCGCTGGTTCGAGTCCTCCTTCTGGCATGGATGTATTTGTTGTCCTTAGCATAAGTTAGTTTAAGTAGATTGTAAGCATAGGGACTGATGACGAGAGTAGTTAAGTCCAATAGATTAAAAAAATATGACTATGGTTAGATTATTATTTTTTGATGTAAAAAAGGATAAATTTTTAAAGTTCGCTAATTTTATTATATGGTTTCCAGTTTCGAATTTTAAAGAGCCATCTTCAGAACTACATATCAGAAAACAGAAAGATACAATATTTTATCATTATTACAGTCTGACATCCAAAAATGTACATACTGCTTATCATTAGCAAAAAATGTGAAGTTTTATATGGAGTTTAAAATGCCTGACGGTCCTCATATTAAGAAAACATCACATTATTAAACAATATAGTCATTACATAGCAAAATAATTATAGTATCCACAAATGATAAAAGAGGAAGGCCAAGTCACGCAACTGATATATATATATATATATATAGAACAAAGTAAGGAAATGTATTCAGTCCTACTTATAAAAATGAATGGCAACCTATAAATGTAAAAACATAGGTACATACCTTAAAATACGCCTAGCTCCATGTTTTCTGCACCTCTTATGTGTCCTAGTTACGATGAGAAAGTAGTATTAATTGGACATATCGAATGATGTTATTGTTATTATTATAGGTACAAATAACATTGAAACCTAAATTACATGGCTCGATAATATTCTTGTTTGTACTGAATTCCACATACGCAATATATTCATTTAAGCTATGCTTGCCGCATGGAATGGCCGGCCGCGTGGTATCATGCTACAGACTGGACGGAAGTTCGAGTCCTCCCTGTGGCATGTGTGTGTGTATGAGAGAGAGAGAGAGAGAGAGAGAGAGAGAGAGAGAGAGAGAGAGAGAGAGAGAGTTGTCTTTAGTGTAATTTATCAGTAGTGTGTAAGTTTAGGTACTGACGACCATAGCAGTTTCATCCAGTTAAAAGTGTTCAAATGTTTGTAGAACTTATGGGACTTAACAACGGGGTCATCAGTCCCTAAGCTTACAAACTACTTACGAACTAGCTAAGACTAAAGACAGCACAGATATCCATTCCCGAGGGGGCATTCGAACCCCCGACCGTAGTGGCCGTGCAGACCCTGACTGCAGCGCCTCAGTCCCCTCGGCCACCGCGGCCGGCTCATGCAGTTAGTGCACAGCCTACGTGCGGGGGATGTGTTCCGAAATACTAAATCCCACCAAAACATGAAATGTACAAAAATGAAAGTCTCGCGACGAATTCCATCCACCATAAAAAGTCCTGAGATCTCGTGGAAAATTAGGTCTGTTATTTTATTTAGTGTTAACGCAACCAACTACTCACCACTTTGTCATAATTTTTTATCTAATTAGTTATCTAATAACATCTGTAGTGACTATATCAAAATTATACATCTTTAATTCTATAATAAATGTAATGCTTGGCAATCGCAAATAATATAATTACATAAGAATAAATGTAATGAACTGGGAATTGCACATCGTCATAATCACGTAACAGTAACTTATTTTACATTATACAACCAAATGTAATCAGATAATAATCAAGTACACTCATGTGCATAAAATCTTTTAAATATTAGTTTATGTTGCCATGGGAAACAAAGCCGTTCTTTTAGTTACTGTTCATAGACCCACATATTCGTTTTCTAATTAGGAATCTACCAACATTTATAGCGACTATATTCATATTATACATCTATCTTATATAATGACTTCGCAATCGCACCATAATATAATGACATCAGAAGAAGGATTATTCCACCAGAGAAATAGACCGAGTTCTTCGCCCCACGACAAAAACTAAAAACAATAAGGAACCTCAACCATCCAAAGGGAAAGTGTTCCTTCCCTTTATTAGTCATGTTACAGATCGCACTGGAAAAGTTCTAAACAAACATGGGGTTGAAACTATTTTCAGACCTACCAGTAAATTTAAAGAACATTTAAGATCTATAAAAGCTGCACGACACCCTTTGGATACACCGGGTGTGTATAAAATTCCTTGCAGCTGTGGCCAAGTGTATATCGGAACTACGAAAAGAAGCGTCAACACTCGTCTAAGTGAACACAAGGGAAACAGCCGCCTGGGACATACATAGAAATCGGCCCTAGCGGAGCATGTTTACCAAGAGGGCGACCATCAAATTAAATTTAACGACACCAGTGTCTTATCAAAAACCTTTCACTATTATGCTCTACACACAGAGAAGCCATTGAAATTTATAAACATCGTAATAATTTCAATAGAAAGGAGGAAGGTGTTAAATTAGACAAGACTTGGAATTCAACGTTGCACAAGCACATTAACAATCGATCTTCCTCTAGTAATAAGGTTGGCATTACCAGAGATAGTTGCTCAGCCGACGTCACGTGATACACTGTGGCGTCCCGTACATTTCCTATATATGCAGCGCTCCCTCGAGGGCCCATAGCAGTTGCCACTTAGCCCCCGAAGATGTCTTCCGCAGCTGAAGACGAAACGTTAGGGGAGAATTTTATCCATCGACCACGGCCTACCAGCCGGGAAATTTTAAGTGAAAAAGGAGGATACATCTTTTTGTAAACATCAGATTATTTACGCAGAACAATATGGTTTCCTTGAAAGGTGTGTTAAATCCATCTTAGTATCAAGAACTGGTACAACAGTTCACACAAAAAAATAATGACAAGCAGGAAATAACAACATTATGCGGAAAAACAAGCTCCTTCATATGTACTGCCATTAATAATAGTATTTGTATAATCTGAAATCTCCTTGTTTAAAATTTAGTCTGGATCGTTAATGTGATAATCAAAAACAGAGTCTGTAGAATCAGCACAGCGTCCACTTAACAGTGGCAGAAATATAACACCTTCCATTATTGTAGTCTACTGCTGCCTCCATTATGAATTTGAAGGTTACCGTACCATTCTCTTTAACCTGAATGCGTGGGTTCCAATAAAAACAAATCAAGATTGTGCTATTATCTATCACAATAAGACGAACTCGTTGCACCAGCTAGCATAGCTGAAGGTTACTATTGTATTAGTGTACTTGGATTGAAAAGGTAAAATTTGTGACTTATCAGTCTTTCCCAAAACCCTTTAACAGGAGATTCAGTGACTCAGTATAATATAATGTTGTGAAACGAAGAACAATATGACTCCATTCGTCTACCGTCGGTATCAGAGCAGAAGAATGCCCATTAATCATCTTCCTATTGTGTTGCTTAGAGTAAGTCCAGAGCGCAACTGCGCCGAGAGCGTTTCTGATAGGGACAGATAATGAACTACTACTCCGATGTAGCGAGCCGGGCAACATTCTTTAAAGAAAATAATTGTTCTCTTTTTTAGTATTGTAGTGATAGCACCAATGTAGGTAGAAGTTTTCACAAATCAAACCACTCGTACTCGTAAAAGTCAGATAAATTATATAAAAAAGGGTCAGCAGAAGAAACAATGAAACTGCAGCAGTAGTAACGAGTATATGCCTACCTTATTAACGGGTGCTTGCTATTTTCCCGTGAGATCGTGTATAGATGTTACTGTGGATGTGAATCTCATTTATATGTATGTGGCTCAGTTGTACTGTCGCCGAGAATGAAAAGACGTTCATATTAGTTATTAGTGAATTATCGTATAACTATCAATGTTCTGACGTTGAAGGAAAATGTCATATAATGTTGATTATTGTTCGACAGTAGTCTGACAGTTGGACGACTGTTTACAAAACTATTATTTTGACAAGTTAAACAAGAAATCTTCTTGAACTTAATTTATCACGATTATCTTTAGTTATTCCGATTTATCTTTTCTGTGTCTTGAATCGAAATAAAATTTTCAAGAGATATTTGTCTTTAAGTTCTGCATGCTTTTTTAAAAACAATGCTAAAAAAATAGGGGATCAGGTGAGATATCATACACAATATACATACGGTAACGTATTTCATTCAGATATTGGTTACAATTGTAAGCAGCGTTGGAGTGGCCGAGCGTTCCAAGGCGCCTAGCTGCGGAGCGCGCCGCTGCTCCTCTTCGGAGGATCGAGTCCTCCCTCGATAATGGCTGCATTTTTTGTCCTTGGCATAAGTTAGTTTAAGTAATTTGTAATCATGGGGACTAATGATCCGAATAGTTAAGTCCAATACATTCAAAACAATTGAACAGTTTACAATTGTAATTTGTGTGTGATACAATACGATTTTTTGCTGTCACAACTTTTTACTAGCGTATACTTAGAACGAGGCACCATAATGCTACCATAATAGTGAAAAAGACAGCTGCCTTCTAATATGGTGTGTGATCACCTTGGACGGCCAGTACAGTTGGACGCCTGCGTGGCACGGAAAGCATGAGGTTGTCAATTAGCATTTGAGGGATAAGCTCTGCAACCGTTGTGCGAGGCGTTGGTGTGGCTATATTGCGTCTGTTACGAACATCCCAGACAGGCTCAGTCGGGTGTAAGTACGGTGAACAAGCTATCCACTCCATTCGTTCAATTCCTTCAGCTACAAGTATGTTATCCACCAGTACAGCTCTGATAAGACGAGCGTTATTGTCCACGAGAAAGAACCCATCTTCTATGGCACCAGGGTAGGGCACAACAATAGGTCTCTGTACACCTCTGAGCAGTCAAAGCGCCATCGCCATTGTAAATGACATAGAGGTCCGCATGTTCACCAATACTGACTCCTGCCCGCACCAATCGTCCATGATATGGTAATGTTTCCTGCACATAAGCAGGATTGTTCTCGCTGTTTAACGGTCTCCTCCTACCAAAATCCCTTCCTGCCCTACAGCCTTTACTCGACTGCCCTACCCTGCGCCACACTACACATTGCGGCAGCTTGCAATTCCTTGCGATTTGTTCCTGTTGGTCACACCTAAAACACCGTAATCCCGCCGGAAAAACATTACGCCATTCCCTTGCTCTTGTCTCAATATCGATCTCTTCGAAAGCCGTCGCTAGAGGGACACATTGTCCAAAGATTTAGTGAACTCAACTCTTACCCATCGTGACATTTCAGCAGGCAGTCCCCGTAAAAAAAAGTATCCAGTGCCCTATTTTGCGTCTCTTGTAAAATAACCTTATTTACGACATCATTATTAGTTAACTGGTATGTATTGGCGTTAACATTCTTAATCCTATCTACAAAACCTTCAAGTGATCCATTCTGTCGCTGTCTAACAGTACTCAATTTTTCCCTTTAAAACCTACAACTGTTTTGCCTCTGGAACCATTTCATCAGTCTCTTCTTTAATTCCTCAAACGTCAACGCGTTCCGAAATTCTTCATTACATAACTAGACGCAACTTCGTCATTTGCAAGAGCTGTTCCTCCGACCACGACCCTAATTTTGCGCTGCGAACAAAGCATCAAAGTAGGCCACGACATCTTCCCCTGGTGTGCCAGAAAAGGGTGTGGAAGAATCGAGGGAGGGCAGAATTGTGGCAAGCATTACCTAATTGTTCCATTAACCTATCGATGTCAGTTTTCAACTGAGCTACTTGATTAACCAAACTCTGAATCGCTTCTATTATTGGAGCATCTACTGGAACCTCCTTTGCACTGGTTTCCTTTTCCATTTCCGTAGTTTTTAACGCAACAGAGAAAAAAAGTGAGGGGTTATTTTTCAGAAAAATCTACCTATATCCCCACACTAATGGTTGTCCACTGAGAATTCTTTAACTTCAATACCCATAAAACCACTAGAATTTTCCTTTACATACTAACAACCTACTATTCCATTTCCCCCTTCCTCACCGAGTTGAGCTCTTTTCTGACACCAAATGCAGCTGGCTTCTTTTGTGTCAAGTTGTTATGTACGAGTAATCTGCCAGGCGCCGCCCTCTCACTGCGGGCCTACCGCCCCGTGCGCTGAACCAGTGCCCCGCCGCGCCGCTGGTGATGCCGGAGTCTCGCTGCCAGGACACCGCGGCTGCTGCTATGGCCTCCTCCCGCAAAGGAGGCCACGTGCACCTTCTTCCACTTCCACTACTACCACTGCAACGGCGCATCCTCTGTTACTGCTTCCGAGACCAATCGGACTGGCTGTAGAGTCCACGCAGGGTAAGGTGGACGACGCGCAGAGACGAGGTTTCGTTCAAAAATGTTCAAATGTTTGTAAAGCTTATGGGACTTAACTACAGGGTCATCAGTCCCTAAACTTACACACTACTTATGAACTACCTTACACTAAAGACGGCACAAACATCCATGGCCGAGGGGGGATACGAACCCCCGACGGCGAACCGCCACGCTCACCGTAACACGGCGCTCCAGTACGCACGGCTAATCCGCCGCGGCCGAGGTTTCGTCCGAAGCGCTGGGCGAGTTTATTCCTTCGTTGGGAAGGAGAGGCAGCTTCCGCCTGCCGGCGAGTGAACTGTGCACTCCTCTTCCCCTCCAGCACTCGCTCACTACTCACACCGCTACCCCCACCACTACCACTCTCCCCACGCTTGCCCAGCAGTCTGCGCATCTACCGGCCAATTTATCCTGCGTGCACTCTAACGACTGTACTGATCGCACTGGATGTACTGAATGTCGAACCTGTCCCCTACACTAATGGTTGTCCATTGCGAATTCTTTAACTTCAATACCCATAAAACTATTAGAATTTTCCTTTACATACTAACAACCTACTATTCCATTCCCCCGTTCCTCACCGAGTTGAGCTCTTTTCTGACACCAAATGCAGCTTTGCTGGGGTTGACCCCGTCAGTTATTGCCATGTGTGTTTCACAAGTGTGACATTCTCACTTATTCCTTCCAGGCCCTGCACGCACAATTGTGTGTTCTGGTTTTGCTCGCTTTATTTCTTTGTGATTCACGCTACAAAGTTCAGCCTTGCGTCACACAATTGTGGATGGACTGTGGTAATCTGCGTAGTGTTTTTGTTCCATTTTCCTACACTGTATGGTACCAGCAGTCAGCAAACTTGCAGTATAGTTACAAAGGCGGCAAGAAAGACTTGTTGACAAGGTGTTGATATCCTTGTTTTGACATTTGAAGCTATCATATTTGACAGCCAGTTGATTTTATATGATCGTGTGATATTATTATGCCATTTCTTTCAAAGGCATGTTACTGTAAGATGGTGCAGATCATAAAAATTTGTAGTGAAGGGCCAAAACAGAAAATTGTGTAGAATCAAAATTTTTGACAATAAATTGATTTTCTTTTTTGTAATGAATTAATTTAGTTTGTATCTTAAACGTACCTTTCTATATTAATGTCACATTACCTACTAATGCTGGTCTGAAAGGGTTAATGATAAATGAGAACGTTTTCCTGTTTCCGATCATGTAAGCCTCCAGCCACCTGTTCCCTTTAGTAATGCATTTGATTACATGTTGCATAATACGGGCGTTGCATTTTACCACTTGTGTCATCAGATGTCCACAGCACTGGACTACTTTGATCGCTGACTTTGCAAGCTTGGTTGTTCTGCAACACATCTGCTTTCGACACAGTGATGCTTCTGTTCACTACTAAGTCCAACCTTTAAAGTTCACTAGCTACAGGCCAAATTGTCCCACTTGTATTACTTTCATTAATTATAGGTTCTCTGCCTCCTGTATCTAGTTATTCTTACCGTTTTAATGCGTTCTTCATATTAATACTATAAATTCTCTCTGTTTGGCGAGTGTAAAAGTACTGGAATCGCTACATATGATTTCATGTGTACCTTGGTTTTCATATTCGCATTACTGGTGCAGAATGTAATGTCATTGGTAGGTTGTTATTGGTTCAAAAGGCTATTTGAATGTTAGTGGATTAAAAAGTCTATTAACTTTGTTGATTCTGTCAAGATAGACAATTTGTAGGTATCCTATTTTTTGTTTAAGTAATGTATTGTGCTCTGATTGGGTATCCTACATTTGGAGTATAATTTTATTATTATTTTGGTATCAAAGTAATTTGTACAGGCTGTCTAACGACATTTGTTGTTTCTCAGTTGTTGGTGTTCTAATGGTTGGTTGTGTAATATATTAATCAATGAGGGGAAATGCTAGTTCGTGTGACATTGAAAACAGCCATTAATAACGGCAAAGTATCTGAAGTAGCTAGTTACGTGCCGTTTTCTCTGACAAAAATGTCACTATGAGACAAATGCAACGACTGGATAAAAAGTAATGAGAAACTTCTTTATCTTCATGTGACTATATTGAGAGAGGTACTCATTGGTACATATATCCCCCCCCCCCGGTTATTTATGACCTTTCACCAAATGTCCGGAAGGTGACATATACCACTTGCTTGCCATTTTCTGCTGATATCTCATGTTGAGCATTGACTTTTATGGATTGTGTCATTTGTGGTGTTGTTGCTGGACCTTTGCATTGGTTCTTTCACTTTGGCAGAAAGATCATAACCACAGGGGCATGTCAGGTGAGTGTGGGGATGTTCTGGAATCTCCCACTGCCATTGGAGGATGAGGTCTTGGAGAAGAGCAGCGGCATCCCATTGCGCGCTGTAGAGCAAAGTGGCAGCGGCTGCTCCATGACATGTCGTCGCTTTGCCTGAGTGGTCGACGAAGCTGCTGCTGCAGGAACCACACGCTACATTAGTCCCTGTGAACACATCTGACGTGAATCCCTGTGATTATATATCTCCACCAAAGAGAAAGAACTACTGAGAGGGATCCAGTGCAACACTAGAGATGACGTTATCCACGCCACAAGGCGGACAGTACTGGACATCAACAGAAATAGACGCCCAGATAGTATACGTCCAATTACGAACAGGTTACAAACAACGGGGTCATTGTGTTGAAGGTAAATAAATCTGTCAATAAACTCATTGGAGACACAAAGGAATGTACATTAGCTGACAGTGGACACTGAATTAAGTGAATAGTTTAAGTTGTAAATTTGCGCCCGGCTGGGACTGGACTATCGGTCTGCTGGTTTCTAGGCAGTTGCGCCGACCACTCGGACACAGCGATCACTGCGACTGCACGCCGGCCGCCACACGCAAATTTTCAACATATGGACACACTACTAACGCCCTAGCCGTGCCCATCTTCACTCACTACTCGTGGTAATTCACCGATTTCCCTAAGAATTTGGAGCTGGTGTGCATCTGCACTAAAGAAAGAGTAAATACAAATAAACGATTCCTGAGACGGATTTTCGTCTCGAATGTGTCAAAGAAATTAATGACAAATCTGAAGCATTGAATTAAAATTTGTGATGACACCGGGAATCGAACCCGGACCTCCATGCTTGCTAGGCAGACGTCTTACCGCTAGACCATCGCATCACTAGCGATTAAAGCGCCTCATAATACTCTAAGCACGATTTCCTTCGCATGCTTAGACTATTCCGAGGCTCCTTAATCGCTTGTGATCCGGTGGTCTAGCGGTAAGACGTCCGCCTAGTTAGTATAGAGGTTCGGCACTGCCATCAGGGCGTGTGTGGAGGAGAATTTGAGTAGTTGCTACAAAGACCGTAGCATGTATATCTATTTAGACAGTCAGGCAGCCCTGAGATCACTGGCAGCTCCTGCAACAAGGTCTAAAATTGTTGCAGAATGTCACAGGGTTCTGGTGGAGCTAGGGGAAAGCAATAGAGTAAACCTATTGTGGGTCCCTGGCCACTCGGGGATCAGTGGCAACGAACATGCCGACAGATCAGCCAGGATGGGGGCAGAGACTCCATTTATTGGACCGGAACCTGTCCTGACAATCACCAAGGTAATGATCAAATTGGAGCTACGTAACTGGCTCAGAAGACAGCACGTAGAATATTGGACCAGAGTCTATCAACAAAAACATGGCAAGGTAATGATGTCAAAGCCATGTTTTAAAAGAAGCTCTGCAATCCTGGGCCTGAACAGGAGAGAGATTAGACTCATGGTTGGATTGCTGACAGGCTCTGGGAATTTCAAAAAACACCTACATACGATGGGAATAACAGAAGAGGGCCCTAAATATAGGATTTGTGATGATGGTGATGAAACTGCATCACATCTAATCTTCGATTGCATTGCATTGGAGAGTAAAAGGCACAGAACATTTGGGACAACCAGACCCGAAGAAATTGTGTTTAATAAAGAACTGTAAAGGGACTCCTTGCACTGTTCAAGGGCATTGGTTGGCTTTACTAGATATACAGGGAGCGATACCGCACAATAAACTTAGTTTCGGTGCAGGCAGTGGCGGGTTAGACCAAGACTGTTTTGGCTTCCCTGATAAAATCAAATCAAGTATAGAGGTCCGGGATCGATTCCCGGTCGCATCACAAATTTTGATTCAATGCTTCAGATATATCATTAAAGAAAAAGTCATTGGCCGTCTATGCCTTAATTATACGCACATAAATAAAGTCATTACAGAGAAAAATAGCCGCTCTCGTTACATTTTATCCAGCCCATTATCACGATGCTGTTTCTAAAGAACAAAAAGAGAAAGGATATTTCTGAGCTCGATCCCACGCTAGACGGAGTCTGAGTCACAGAGTGATCTACTGGTGACGCCGTAGAGCTTTGCAGGGCACTAGGGGCAACCAAACAGTGGCGTTCCTACGCCGTAACAACAGACGGAATCCCGCCGATAAAGACGCGGTCAGTGTCAATTGAGATAGCAGCCGGAGACGTCGTCCGCGCCAGAGGCGGTGGCGCTGTCTGCCGACAGGTGGAGCTGGCCCACTGCTGGACGCTGCGGAGAGCAGGCCGGATCACTCAGCTGTCACCGCCTGCAGACGAGGTAAGTCTCCACCACCTCCTGTCTACTGACGATGTAAACCCGTGCACACGATGACACCGGCACTGCGTGTAAAATGTGAAACGCGCGCTGTTTATCTAAGTTGGATTGAGGACAGGCTCTGATGACGTGGATGGAACGAGCATTTCAGAAATTTCGCTACTTGGGATTAAATGACTGCTGTGATGAGTGTCTTCAACATCTGGAGAAACCGAGGTGAAACCTCGTCCAAACATGGAGGGGTTGAGCGGTACTCCTCACTACAGATGTTGATCATCGTAAGCTGGGCAAACTAGTTAAACGGGATAGGTGGCGAGCTGTGGCGGAACGAACATCAGACTTTAATGCACATAGCACACAGTGCTCCTCACACTATTTATTTCGTAAGAACAGACCAGTGATGCCCATTTTCCTATGAAGCACAGGGTTTACATTCGGCGATGACTTGTCCTTTCACATTCCAGTAGCTTATTTTCATAATTTTTAGATGTCTGACAATCAGGTACCGGAACGTTGTATTCGCACACTACTTGTATAGCGCCTCATGTCCATTATTCCAATTTGTTTTAGCTTTAAGTATTTTTCCGAAAGCATTCGAACTTAAGTGAACATTAGCATGGCAATCGCCATTTGTCATATGAGACATACTTACAAATATAGATGTGTCCGTTCTTTCGGACATTTTCTTCCGAAACAACAGACACCAAATCTAGAATTATGGACACACAGCCGGAAAAAAAAATTTGTACAGCTCGAAAGTCGACGTTGATTTTGATCCGATGATGGCAGATGCCACATTCAGGTTCAAAGATGTACTTAAGCCGAGCGGTAATTGCCGTATGGTCTACACCTCCATGCCACGAATTGCGCGGCTGCTCCCAGTCGGAGGTTCCAGTCGACGTGTGTGTGTGTGTGTGTGTGTGTGGTGTGTGTGTGTGTGTGTGTGTGTGTGTGTTTGTGTGTGTGTTCAAATCAAATGGTTGTTCATTGTCTCCATAGTCAATGGTTTGGGACACAGCTGATTCGATTATATTGATGGATGAAAACACCAGAAGCTGTATATAAAATCTTTATTAAATTCTTTGCGACCGGTTTCGGTGTTACGTTACACCATCTTCAGGCTCCTAGCCAGACAAGATAAAAATTACAATAGTAACAATTTTTCAACAAATGCATTATGAAGTTATGTAAAAAAATAATCGTCAGGGCAGCAAAAATAAGGCATAATAAGGTAAAGCAATTGTCAATCAATAAATATAATATACGGTCACTATGTAACAAACTATTTTCAAAAAACATTGTAGTGTCAAATATAACATAACATGGGGCTTTCCTTTCTGTACTTATGTAAAAAAGGAACATCAGGTGGGCAAAAAACAAGTCACAATAAGATAAAACAATTGTCCAACAATAAATATGATATAAGGTCGCTATGTAACAAACTATTTTCAAGGGAGGAAGGAATCTTAAGGTTTAACGTCCCATAGACAGCTTGGTCATTAGAGACGGAGCTAACGCTCGGAGTTTTGGGTAAGGATGGGGAAGGAAATTGGCCGTGCCCTTTGAAAGGAACCATACCGGCTTTTGCTTGGAGTGATTTAGGGAAATCACGGAAAACCTAAATCTGGATGGCCGGGGGTGGATCTGAACCACCGCCCTCCAGAATACGAGTCCAGTACGTAACCACTGCGCCACCTCACTCGGTCAACTACTTTCAAAAATCATTGCAGTGTCAAATATATCATAATGAGTGCTTCCCTTCTTTTTTTCAGTACATAATATAATTGTATTATAACCCCAAGATATCGTGAAGAAAGGTTGTTGGTAATAAGGGAATATGCAAAGTACTTTAAGTCATTTAGGTAATATAAATAGAAACTATATACATAATATTCAAGAGTATTAATGTTAATATGGCCCATTTTTGTAATATTCAGGAAGAGTAAAAACAGCATCAAGCTATTTACTCATTCCATTAGTGAATCATATGCATGGAAATCACATTTCTTAGTACGGGTCATACATCTCTGGGATGTCATGTTTCTAAGCGTGGGTTAAATGATAAGATGATTAAAGTGGCTTATTTATCAACGTCATTTCATTAAAAAAAGATGGGGCTATAAAGGAATGAAATGGAATCGTGGCGTACATATACATACAAAGAACATGTATATATAGATATACATATGCACATACATACATATATATATCAGTTCACAAATGTCTGTTAGGAAGAGGTTAGTGTTAAAAGAAAGAGTGTGGGTTGGGGTGGGGGCGGGGAACAATAAAGTTATGTGGTTTTGTCATTTTATATTAATGTGATAGAGTATGATTAATTCAATATGAAGGACTATCTAGTTATATGAAGCTAAGGTAGCACAAAGCTGAAAAAATTATGTGTCAATATAGGTAACTCGAAAGGGGAATGGGTGGGTTGGGGGGAAGGGAACGAAATTGTAATGTTCATATGATAGGTGAGTGATACCTAATGTGATAAACAGTCATGTTACGTGAAGGTCAGGTAACACCAGTAAGACAACATATGCGTCAATATAATACACAGAGAAAGTGAGAGGGAGTGGGGGGGAGGGATTAAAACAAGGGGTGGGGAGGATATTAAGGTGGATACACATTGTATATCCTCATGTTGGGGGAGGGATCGTTATGTGAAACCTAAATATTATCTGAATCTTACATAGCACCAAATAGACAAAGTCCAAAAACAATCAACAATGATAAAAAATATAAGACTGTACATGAGTGTACTAATTCCATGTAGTGAGGTTAAGCCATGTTAACCAAAAGATTGTAGAAACAGATATACGATAGAACATCATTATCAAATATATAAGAATTTATTAACAACAGACAAGATATCAAGGTAAAAAAAAGGGGGACAAAATCCAACATGTCAAATGTAATCAAAAACGGAGGTGGCAAATTGCAGGAGGTGGGAGGTGGGGATGCCATATACTAATTGTGTAACCTAGAACATCCGTTGAAATATATTGTGTCTTACGGTGGGGGGGGGGGGGGTTGGATTGTAAAGAAGTAAACCACAAAACCTGCTAAATATCCTGTGTCAAAATAAATGACTGGAATTGGAAGAGGGGGGATGGACCGTCATTTATGTAGTTAAACATTGTAAGTCCATAGGATCTGGGAATGTTAATCTAAATGTAAAAGCGTTTACTCACATGAAAATAAGGTAACATTATGACATAAGTGGCATCTAGGTTATTAATCTTATGGAGGGGAGAGGCTGTTGTGGGGGTGTAGGAACTCTTGTGTAGATATCCATTGTATGTCCATATCATACAGTTGGGATATCTAAAGTAAAGATAGCCTAATTACATGAAGTTCATGTACTGTCAAGTTCAAGGATCCAAGAGTAAGCATGGGATGGGTAAATAAAAGCTGGGATATGAGGGGGGTTGGAGGAACAACGTGAAGCATATCTGTAGTTGTGTAAGCTTAATGGAACGCCATTATAAAAGTTCCGTACTCAAGCCAAAAGTACAATCTTAAGTAGTAAAGTGAAGATAAGTTAATGTGCTAGAGACAATGTGGAAGTATGACAGCCATCGTATGTCAACATTGAAAGGTTCTGAATCATCAAGTATAACGTATACATAAGCAATTTACTGACAATTTGTGTATAAAAAGAGATAGGAAAAGGATGGTTTGGGCAGGAATGTCGTTGTATATATGTAAACTAAATATGACAACTAGCAATGTGGTAGTCAGTGATAGGTTATCACAGTTGCTATGTGATGAATGTGGCTGAACTGTGTTAATGAGGAGGGAAACGAAGTAAGAAGTAACTAAACAGAGGTAGACAACAGCAGCATAATCTTAAATTGTATGTCTAGGTAAGCTAGTCTAATGAAGCTAAAAGTAGAATCATGACAGAACATAATCGTCATATGTCGAATTTAAAGTAACATTTCCCCAGGTATATAAGTATCTATGTGTAATATATTAACGGTCTGTATAGAAAAAGACTAGGAAGAAAATAGTGGGGCTAAGGTTGCTATATCGTAAATATGTAAACTGAATATGGACGAATAACAATATTGTAGACAGTGATCAACTTAATATAGCTGCTATGTAAACAATGTGGCTGTAATGTGGTGATGGGAGGAGAAAATTTCCGACGAGTGTGGAATGTTATTCTGTATAGTGAAAAGCGTCATTATAGTTGAAGAAGAACTTATAACACAACGAAATTACACCAAGCATTATAACGTCCACAGAAATGTGTGTGATGAAACCTTAGGTATCTAAAATGTCAGTCGCAAATCAGGCGGGAGGATAAAGGAACGTTTCCAATCTACGGAATAAGTTATAAACTGTATGGAAATGACCATAAAAAACAACTGTGTAGTCGTAATTGTGCAGATATGATGTCTAGGAATGAGATTCATTAAACGAAAATGCACTATATGTTCCACCAAGAACACTTAGAAGTCAAGAAGTGACATGTAAGATAAGTCATTAAGAAACGGAAATGAATCAAATGGTGTGATTATTATTAAAAGCACATTTGGACTGGGTAGCTATTAAAACCAGTAACTGTAAATTCCTGGATAAAAAATAATAGCAAATTAGGAAACGAAATTATATGTGAAATATGTACAGTTGTATGGAAGCAACATACCTTGCTTTGTTCCTGCTACACTCTCAACAACGACTGTTGAACTGGGTGTTTAAATTTATGGTTCCAAAGTTAAAGATTAACCATTCAAAATGAATACTAGTCAGAAGATAAAAGCATATTAAGAATCGGTGATATGAAAAAGGGACGGAAATTTCAAATAGTTGTTCTGAAACCAATACTAAGAGGAAGGTATTCATAAAAGGAAATTAATAGGACTTGCTCATTAGTCAAGACGTTGAGTGAAAGGAGAAAGAATGTCATGTATAAGATTACGTGAGCAAATGGTTACGAAAAACCTCAAAAAATTGTTTGTTTTTGGAATCTGTTTGTTCGTTTAATAGGTTCTCAGGATCTTTTTCTTGGTGGACAAATATATCAATGTCCTCTAAGAGGTCCATTGTTCCGCCCTTATCGATCGTGTGAAGAATCTCGAGCTTGTTCTCGATATCAGTAACCTTAGGTTTCGTCATTTTTAAATCTTCTTTAAAAGTAGAATGTTTAATAGTATGTAGCGATATGTGTTCCCTGAATCTTTCTCTAAAAGATCTCCCTGTTTGACCAATGTAAATTACGTCACAATCTTCACACTTAAGTTTATAAATACCTGATTTAAGTACAGGGTCAGCGCGTCCAACAGAGTGTACTAGTAGTTTAGACAAAGTGCTGTTGTTTCTGAAGCCTACATTTACGTTGACTTTACGGAAAGCCTGTCCAATCCTGGTAGAAATATGGCCCTTGAAGGTGATACTTGCATGTATCTTATTGCATGAATTCTATTTATCTAAGGTGACCTCGTTCAATCAATTTGACTTCTTATTTGTTTTTCTAGTGTCTATTTGATCGACTATCCTGGCTTCAAAACCGTTTTTGACAGCAATGTCTTTAAGCACTTTTATCTCCAGTTTTATTGCATAAGGTTGTAAGGGGAGCTTTATCAACCTACTGATCTGGTTATAGAAAAAATGAGGTCTTGTATATGTCAAAATGTGCAGATTTTAGTAGTAGAATAGCGTCTGTTGTGGGCTTCCTGTATATTGCAAATTTGTGGTATCCATTGTCACTAGTTATAGATATATCTAAGAAACTAATTTTGTTGTTTTGTTCTTTTTCATATGTGAAATCCATTTTCTCATGTAGTCTATTGAATATACTTAGTATCTTTTGTAAGCAATTATCATCTTTATATAATAAAAGTGTACCGTCTACATACCGATAATAATACAAAATAAGATCACTAAATTCTGGATGCTGTGTGAACATGACATTTTCAAGATGATTAATAAAAATGTTAGCCATGGTTTCAGATAAACAACAATCCATCACTAAACCTTCATGTTGTTTGAACAAGTCACCATTAAAAGAGAAGTAATTGTATGAGAGTACAAGTTCAAGTAACGTTATAAATTCATCTATTTCCGATAATGAAATTTCCCTTAATAAGTTCAACAGTTTCTTTGATGGGAATATTAGTGTTCAGGTTTACAATGCCTAATGACTTCCAGTTATATCCATTTGGAATGTTAACATTCTTAATATTCTCTTCTAATTCATATGTATTTTTCACAGAGAACTGTTTGATGAACTTATAGTTTTCAGTAAGTATTCTGTTCAACTCTTTGCACAGTTTGTCTGCTGGCCTACCAATATAATTGGTCTTATCGGGACGTTATTCTTATGTACCTTTGTTGAGGCCTGAGGGTAGGTGAGTGGGGGTTCATAACTTCTAATGATTTACAAATTTTGCCATCAAATAAAAAGGAAATCGATTTCAAACTACTTTTAATCTGTTTAGAAAAGTATTTAGTTGGGTCATGACCTAATTTGGTGATTCCATAACTGTTAAAAAATTCGTGTACTTTATGTAGGTAGTCATTTATATATAAAATTACTAAGGTGTTACTTATACCAGCTTTTACTACTAAAGCTTCGTGTAATTTGAGTTTCTTACTTATGCTATTAATCAAGACTTCATCATTAGTGGTCTTATTGTTATTCTTATTTTTTATTATAGTTTTTATTCATAGCTTCTGCAATATTAGTAGTAAGGCTTAATTGTTTGGGCTTACTAATTTTACAATATTTGATTGTATTTTTTACTTATGCGAGGAATATTTTAACATCATACCTATTCAAGTTTTTGTTAATCGCATATTTAATGGCATTTTGTAGAGTTCAGTTTCCTTAGTACTAAAAACTATGTTAGTGCTATTGATAAGTCTGTCGAAAAACTTGTGGTCACCAAATCTAGTTGTATCATCAGTAGGTACTTTTTGTTGGTGTCTTAGTTTGCATAGCTTCTTTTCATGAACTTTGGTGCCGTTGTCATGTTTGCTGTCGACTACAAAGTTTACATATTGCATAAAGATATCGTAATAGTGGTGCTTCAATAGCTTACTGAGCTGTAGCTGTTCTAAATATATTTGTTTGGAAAGGAAGTCACACTTATAATTGTTTCAGTTCAAGCTTAATCCACATTTCGACTACGAAAATCTTGCCTCTTTATATTGATCTGGGCATACTTGGGAGTGATTCCTTCAGCTAGGCATCTTCCGTTTAAGCTGACAGCAGCCGTCGTCTCCATCGGTTTGATTTTCTTCTCAAGAAATTTAAGGGATTGTCCCATCATATGGTGTGGTACATTAAGTTTAATACTCTTTGGTTTAGGACCCAACTGATTCGATTATATTGATGGATGAAAATACTAGAAGCTTTATATAACATCTTTATTAAATTATGTGCGACCGGTTTCAACATCTTCATGCTCCTAGCCAGAAAAGACAAAAATTACAATAGTAATAACGTTAATAAACAAATGCATTATGAAGTTATGTAAAAAAGAATCGTCAGGGGAGCAAAAATAAGGCATAATAAGATAAAGCAACTGTCAATCAATAAATATCATATAAGGTCACTATGTAATAAACTATTTTCAAGAAACATTGTAGTGTCAAATATAACATAACATGGGACTTTCCTTTTTGAAGTTATGTAAAAAAGAAACATCAGGTGGGCGAAAAACAAGTCAAAATAAGATAAAACAACTGGCGAACAATAAATATGATATAAGGTCGCTACGTAACAAACTACTTTCGAAAAACATTGCCTCCCCCCCTTTCTTTTTAACTTGCTATCTTGTCTGTTCTTTATAAATTCTTATATACTTGATAACTACTCCTTTTACATTTAACATATGATAATGTTTCATCATATATCTGTTTCTGCAATCTTTTGGTTAACATGGCTTAACTTCAGTACATGGAATTAGTACACTTGTGTATAGTCTTATATTTTTTATCATTTTTGATTGTTTTTGGACTTTGTCTAGTTGGTGCAATGTAAGATTCAAATAATATTTAGGTTTCACATAATGATCCCTCCCCCAACATGAGGATATACAATGTGTACCCACATTAATATCCCCACACCCGTTTTAAACCCTCCACCCATCCCTTCTCTGTTTATTATATTGCCGCATATGTTCTCTTACTGGTGTTACCTGACCTTCATATAACATATTTATCACATTAGGTATCACTCACCTATCATATGAACATTACAATTCCGTTCTCTTCCCCCCTACCCAACCCTTCCCAGTTTGTTACCTACATTGACACAATTTTTTCAGCTTTGTGCTACCTTAGCTTCATATAACTAGATAGTCCTTCATATTGAATTAATCATACTCTAGCATGTTAATATACAATGACAAAACCACATAACTTTATTGATCCTCCCCCCGCCCCACCCCACCCCAACCCACAATCTTTTGTTTAACACTAATCTCTTCATAACAGACATTTTTGAACTGATACATTTGTATGTATGTGCATATGGATATATATATATATATATATATATATATATATATATATATATATATATATATACATGTTCTTTGTATGTACATGTACGTCACGATTCCATTTCAGATTCCTTTGTAGCCCCATCTTTTTTTTTTTAATCAAATGTCGTTGATAAATAAGCCACTTTAATCATCTTGTCATTTCACCCACGTTTGGAAACATGACATCACAGAGATGTATGACCAGTACTAAGAAATGTGATTTCCATGCATATGATTCACTAATGGAATGCGTAAATAGCTTGATGTTGTTTTTTACTCTCCCTGAATATTCCCTTATTACCAACAACCTTTCTTCACGATATCTTATGGTTATAATACAATTATATTATGTGATAAAAAAGGGAAGTCTCACGTTATGATATATTTGACACTAAAATGTTTTCTGAAAGTAGTTTGTTACATAGCGACCTTATATCATATTTATTGATTGACAACTGCTTTATCTTATTTTTCCTTTCTTTTTTGGTCCCCTGACCATTCCTTTTTTGCATAACTTCATAATGCATTTGTTGATTAACATTATTGTAATTTTTGTCTTGTCTGGTTAGGAGCCTGAAGATGGTAAAATGTAACACCGAAACCGGTCGCAAAGAATTTAATAAATATTTTATATACAGCTTCTGGTATTTTCATCCATCAATAGTAAATGTTTATTAAGTTTATGGGACTTAACTAAGTGTGTGTGTGATGTGTGTGTGATTGTGTGTGTGTGTGTGTGTGTGTGTGTGTGTGTGTGTGTGTGTGTGTGTGTGTGTGTGTGTGTGTATGCTGTCCTTACAATGAGTTAGCTTAAGTTAGTTTTGGTAGTTTGTAAGTCTCAGGACCTCAAACACCTCAGCAGTTTGATCCCTTAAGTTTACAACCATTAGAAGACTTTTATGTACTGATAATGGTGCAGTGTCGTCTGTCAACAGATAGCGTAGTGACATAGTTGCCAGAGCCACCTGTGTACGCCATTTAAGAGGAAATGGTTACAGCCGTAAGGCTCATTGTGATATCGGCGTGTCAACTATACAGGTGTCATGCCACGGAAATGTATTCGTCCTTCCTACAACCAACTGAAAGAGTCAGATTGTGGCCTTCCGACTGGCGGTACGGAGAAATCTCTTATAAGTTGGGCCGGCTACGTTACTTGTGCAGCGACGGTGGTCCCAATGGTCAGGTGAACATTCTCACACCCGTAGATGAGGTACCAGACGTTACCAAGATCGTCCCACTGTAAGAGTAGCAGTGGCAGATGGTACAGCTTCCAAAGCACAGGTAAGTAGGTTTGTGAGCGCAGTATTGAAAACACAGACTGTTGCAAATGGATTCCTGGCAGTAGGAGTACAGGCCCGCACACTACTGGCTCGCTTCCACGCACGGCACAGCACGGACGCGCACGGCTGGACTGTTACCGTCAGAGGGCCGCTTAGAAGATGGGTAGAGTTCCTTAACGGTGAGAGTAGGTTGTACGATGTAGACCTGGCGAGCGCTGTCTCATCGATCGCACAGGCCCAGTGCCCTACCCCAGGCTTTATGGTCTGGGGCGCGATGTGCTGCAACTGTGGAGGGAACCTTGACCAGCGCTCAGTACGTGCAGTATGTGTAAGGCCCGTTCTTTTACCATTCCTACAACAGAAGGTGATGTGTTGTTCCACAGGATAACACTCGCCCACGTATGATCTGTAAGACGTGCAGCAACTTCGCTGGCCATCACAATCTTCGGATTTGTCTCCAGTGGAGCACGTGTCGGATATGATGCGACGACAATTTAACTCTGTGACTCGTCAGGTAGGGAAGATATGGAATAATGTATTCCAGGACAGTAATCGCCATCTGTATGGTCGAATGGATACGAGACTCATCAGCTACATCGATACCTGGATCCTCAGTACCGTTTCAGCTACTAATCTGTAAATTCAATCACTTCATGTTCTCCACATGCACTGTTTTAAGAACAAACTAGAGGACCAGTGGGAACACCCAGCATCATTAGTGTAATGACAAAAAAGTTGGGGAAAAATGGAAGTAGAGTTGAATGTTCACGCATAGCTTTCTTCAAAATCAATCAATGTAAGTCTTTCAACGCGCAAATGAAAGAGCTTGATCCGCCGAGTGTTGTTAGGTCAAAAACTACTGCGTACCTTAATTACAACCGAAGATATTGTAAAACAAACCGATTAAAATATTCAATGCAAGAACAGAAGGATACTGCGTTTAAGTAAAAATAAAGGACGGAGATACTTAAGTCAATTCTAATACTTAATGTCAAATCTGCGAATGAGTACCTTTCGTATAAAGCAAAAAGTAAGGAAATCGCGTGTGAGTATAGGAAAAGGAAGGCGAGAGTTACGTAAATTCTGATACTTGATGATAAATCTGTGGATGAATACCTTCGAGACCCTCGTAGTATAGGTATCTGCATACATTGTTTCAGTAACACGTACTATGATGGTGTGTTCGGATATTTAAATCGTAGAAAATTTTTAATGTCATTGGTTGTAGTTTGAAGAGTCTCGTTATTTTGGTTTCCGTTGTTAATCTATACTTTCGTAAATTAGCTGATAGTCTTAGCTCTACTGGTTTTAGATTGCCTAGGCGTATAAATCACCCGTACGGACTGGTTTTGGCGACAATTCTTATAATTCTGGTTTCGTTCTGAAGCTCTTGTGCTGTAGATGTCATACAAATCGGTGTTGCGGACTCCAATATCGTCCTAATAAAACTGCAGTATGTGTAACTGAGTGTTGATAAAGGTATGCTATTAAATTTCCCTTTGATACATTTTGGTAGTACAATTGTTTTGCGAGCCTTCAATATTAGTTCTGTAACTGCTTGTCTCTAGAAACATCCCGATTATTCATAACGGACAAAAACAATAAAATAATTGGTCCGCGACATGAATAGATTCATTTCTTTGGAGAGAAAATTAATTGTGTTGGATACGACAAACCGTAGTTAGTTTCACATCATTTTATATAGGCTTACAATCCGTTTATTGACATGGTTGTCTGATAGTGGCTCCAGAGATCAAGGATAACTATCTTATCGTCTAACATACAAGGAACAATGCCGCCAACACAAGGTTTTTGAGGGTTTTCGCAATTGTAAAAGCTTTGTCTGTCTTTGCTTCTCGATAACTTATCAAGAATGAAGCTTTTAATGAGTTTCCATTATTTTTTTCGCATGAGGTTTCACGTGGAGTTAAAAAATCAGCAATTGAAAAAAATCTTAATTTTGGAAAAAATCAATCTCTGTAGTCTCGAAGTTTATGTAAGTAGCCTCAGAATGATGGCACAATTTAAATGGAACCATCTATTCACTAAGCTTTACACTCCTCTGTCTCGATAAGGCCTACTTCTAAACACACTCATCAAAACAATGTTGCATCACGTTGGCCCCAAGGTCTATTGAATACTCACATTTAACGTATATACTGCATGAAGAACACAGTTCCTTAGGCTGTCAATAGACGTCACTTAACACGCGCAAAGATGTAAGCAACCACGCATGAGTAGTGAGTGCCAATGTGACGGAGTCGATAAGGAAGGCCGATCAGTTCCAGTCGTAACACTAGTACGGAAGACCACTGCTTGTGTTGACTGTAGTTCTGCCATGTCTACAAGCTGAATTCCGAAGTTTGATTGTATCCGCACTAATACTTTGCATCAAGAGGGGCTCGGAGTGAACCAAAGTGATGTTCGGACGTGGAGGAGGTACAGAGATGCAGTAACTGTCGATAAGTTGCCAAGCCGCCGATAGACTACATCAGCAGCTGAAGGCCGCTACTTGCGGATTAACTCGAGGAACCCTGTGGGGAACGCGACTGAGCTCAATAATGATTGTCGTGCAGGGACAGGACGTCGTGTTTCGATTCAAACTATGTAACAGGCTACATGAGGTGCAACTTCACTACGGACGTCCGTGGCGAGGCGCAGCTTCGACACCTAGATACTATGCACGCGGTACTGATGGGCCCAACTGCATGCTGAATGGAGTCGTCAAAATTCACATCAAGTGCTATTCACAGATGACACTCGCATAAGCTTTCCAGCCGATTTCTATGCACTAACACTATATTTGCAGTGCACTGTACGGTGAATCTGAATTCTCTATAATTCCATCTCACAACTGCTGCTCAATGATCTCATCCAGTAATTTCTGCCAATGACGTACCACCCTGTAGGGCTTCTTATAGAATGGGGGGTTGATGCCCGTTGGTATTCTATGCTGTGTAAGTCTTGTTGCCGGCAATGGTCCCCGTATAACAAATAGTTCCTTAAAATCAACTAACACGGCCTCAATTTTGTCTTGATCACACCTCACCCTAAGTGTTCAATTTCCCAACGTATCGCAGTTTTGAAGGCTGTTGAATTCCTAATTTCCTCACTTGGTCCAGTCAAAATCTTCCTCCTAGAATGTACTAATTGTCTTCCGTCCCAAAATTGTCCACAAGTACCGGTACTCTTTTATCCCATCCACTTCCTCTATTTTCACTAAGCTCCTATGCACAAAACACTGTGCTTCTAGCGACTCTATTAAACACAACGTATCTGCTGGTAAAGCGGTATTCTCACTTATCCAGAACATCTTCCCTGTACCTAAAGGTATTCTACCACGCTAATCTACTCATAAGGACATTGCTTGCAGTTTAGGCGATTCTTTCCTGCGCATTTCCTTAGCAGCTGTATCGCCTATTGGGAATAGTGTTCAAACGTTTAGCTTGTGGGACTTAACTGCGGGATCATCAGTCCCTAAACTTACAAACTACTTATAAACTACCTTATACTAAAGACGGCACAAACATCCATACCCGAGGGGGGATTCGAACCCCCAACGAGGAACGGCCTCGCCCATCGCAGCACAGTGCCTCAATGCGCTTGGCCACTCCGCCGCGGCTGGGAATAGTGCCCCATCAAGTTTCCCTGTTTGCTGACTGAGGCTGATTAAAGCGTGATGTTTATTCAGGAGGTCTAGTCCCAGAATAGCGTCATACCCATCCCTTATTTTCGACACTACTTCTACTATCTCCTTAAATCATCTGCCATAAATCGAAAACACTAATGTAGTGGATCCTAACAATCGTGCGCCACTACCTCCCCCTCCATTTAACTTAAACCTCGGAGGGTGACCCTCCCTCTAACTTCGGAGACGTTTTTTGTTGCGGCCTGAGTGTCTTAGACACACCGTCCAGCAAGTGCAGCAAGGTGGTGGTTTCCTGATATTTTTGGGGTGGCAGTATGTGGGGCCGTCGTACGTAGACGGATGTCATCATCCGACGTATAGTGCCACCCTACTGGCAAATTTCGGTTAGGGATTCGTCTTAATGGATAACTCTCGCTTTCATCGTGTACGGCGACATTGCAAGATTAGAATGGCCAGCATGTTGTCCAGATATGAACCCTATCGAACAAGCCTGGGACGCAATGAAAGGGCTGTTTTTTTATTTATTTATTTATTTTTTTTTTTTTTTTTTTTTTTTTTTTTTTTTTTTTTTTTTTTTTTTTTTTGAATAGACGACCCACCGAAGACTGAGCGATTACACCGTATTGCTGTTAAGGTGTGAGTCAATGTGGACCAACAGTCCCTTGGACAAAATGCGAGGACAAATACAGACATGCATCACTGCAAGAAGGCGTGTTACCGGATATTAGGAGTATGCTGCATTCTTGAACCCATATTCAGAAATTCTAGGTTATTGTCTTACATCAGGTCAATTTCTGTTTTCGTGGGTGATAAAGGGAAATGAAATGTTGTTATTGTGTATCTTTGTCCCATTTTGCTCTAAAGGGTCGAGGTTATACAGCTCTTCTTTTGATGTGTGTCTAATACAGTTTTATCACCGTCGTGTCTGTCGTTAATCTATTGCAACACACGTATCTCGAAACCTATTGAACGGAGTTCCACGGGGTTTTCACAGTTAAT
The DNA here is from genome assembly GCA_026315105.1 of Locusta migratoria. Classification (NCBI taxonomy): domain Eukaryota; kingdom Metazoa; phylum Arthropoda; class Insecta; order Orthoptera; family Acrididae; genus Locusta; species Locusta migratoria. The sequence goes on from CM048744.1 coordinate 54,021,706, forward strand.
GGCCACAGACTTTTTCTTGTCCCCTGTGTGCTCGTTCGAAGCCTGTGACTTGGTGCAGCTCAGTGATGTCTACGCTTGTTGCAATACTTAACTACTTATCAGTACTGTTCTATGTGACGGTAAGTAGGCGTGAATATTAGTAAGTGCTGATCCGTGTGTACAGTGCTCCGCTTAGTGAGTGTTGATATTATTTACAAAACTGAGCATTAGGCTCTATTTGGTCATTTCCGCGACTCGTTATCAATTCTCGTGACACTTCTACGACGCATTAATCCATTACACCTTTATTTATTTTATAAGCTACACGTCAGCTTCTATGTGAGAAGGAGTCGGGGCTTGTTTCAGAAGCCAATAAATTCCGAAATGGATATAACCGTCAATTGTCGTCATTGAAATACAAGAGGATTTTGTGTGCGGTTTTCACTGTTATCTTGAACGTAGCTTGGAAAAACATGTAGGCTCGATTTCATCAGAATCGGAGCACGCTAACAAAAATATCGTTATTTAAAGTTTTTGATCCAACACGGCCAAGTTTGTCTGTTTATCTCTTTGAACACGGTACACTGCAAAATTACTTGAATTTTCATCGGGTTTTGACAGACACATTTACCTAATCTTGAGTCAATATAGAGGCCTTTTTTCATCACAATGGGATCAAGGAAACAAAAGATATCTGTTTAGTAGTATAGCATGTACTTCCAAAAACCTGTACTTGACACTGTTAATTTCGTAAATCAATAAATGGTGCTGTTAATTTAGTAAAACATCAAAGATCCAATACATAGCGATGTTTAATTTTTAGCTTTCAATAACGTTAACATTTTGGAACCTGATGTCAGAAACTGAATTAAACGCCACGATAGAAATAAATAATGAATTTTCTTGACAGGGTTATTCGAGTTTAATGATTCCCCATTGTGTATTAATAAGTTAACGAAATTTCTTTGCTTCTTTCGACAGTTTGTTAATATTAAAATTCTTGGCAAAGAAATTAGATTTCTTTTTACTAAATCATACAATAAAATCGCCTAAAAACCGGTGCTGGGAACTGATCGTGAATCACGTTGTGAATCGTTGTAGCCTCCGCACCGGTGTGGATTGCCGCTGGTTCTCCAGAAGGACGTGGTAATTCTGAATCCTGCAAATAGATTCGTGAACCGCGACTAGCTCTGAACGAGCCTACCGCGGTCGACTAGTGACGAATATTGTCAACAACATTTATTCTCAGCTGTTTTTCATACAACGAAGCTTTCTAATCCAGTTGGAAAAGCAAAAATTATATATCTGTAATTATACTTCGTAGGGCTACGTTTATCTTCAAACATCCCCAGTGCTGTAAATAATTATTCTGTCTGTTTATTTATTTCCGTGCAGAAAGAATGACATGCTATGATAATGTCAGAGATGGTCTCGAGATAAAATGTGCTGTGTGTGTAACGAAAGAACAAATATTAGTTAGCTACAGAAGATTTGTTAATCACTTTTAAGGAAAGCTAAGAACGTGAAATCAAGAAACTATACTCCCGTTGCTACACAACGAAGATGACGTGCTACAGACGCGAAATTTAACAGACAGGAAGAAGATGCTGTGCTATGCAAATGATTAGCTTTTCACAGCATTCACACAAGGTTGGCGACGTTGGCGACACCCACAGCGTGCTGACATGAGGAAAGTATCCAACAGATTTCTCATACATAAACGGTAGTTGACCGGCGTTGCCTGGTGAAACGCTGTTGTGATGCCTCGTGTAAGGAGGAGAAATGTGTACCATCACGTTTTCGACTTTGACAAAGGTCGGATTGCAGCCTATCGCGATTGCGGTTTATCGTATTGCGACATTGGTGCTCGAGTTGGTCGCGATCCAATGACTGTTAGCAGAATATTTAATCGGTGGGTTCAGGTGGGCAATACGGAACGCCGTGCTGGATCCCAAGGGCCTCCTATCATTAGCAGTCGAGATGACAGTCATCTTATCTGCATGGTTGTAACGGATGGTGCAGCCACGTCTTGATCCCTGAGTCAACAGATGGGGACGTTTGCAAGACAACAACCATTTGCACGAACAGTTCGACGGCGTTTGCAGCAGCATGGACTATCAGCTCGGAGACCATGGCTGCGGGTACCCTTGACGCTGCATCGCAGACAGCAGCGCCTGCGATGATGTACGCAACGACGAACCTGGGTGCACGAATGGCAAAACGTCATTTTTTCGGATGAATCCAGGTTCTGTTTACAGCATCATAATGGTCGCATCCGTGTTTGGTGACATCGCGATGAACGCACATTGTAAGCGTGTATTCGTGATCGCCATACTGGCGTATCACCCGGCGTGATGGTATAGGGGGCCATTGGTCACACGTTTCGGTCACCTCTTGTTCGTATCGACGGCACTTTGAACTGTGGCCGTTAGGTTTCAGATGTGTTACGACCCGTGGCTCTATCCTTAATTCGATCCCTACTAAACCCTACATTTCAGCAGGATAATGCACGACCACATGTTGCAGGTCCTGTACGGGCCTTTCTGGATACGGAAAATGTTCGTTTGCTACCCTGGCCAGCACATTCTCCAAATCTCTTACCAATTGAAAACGTCTGGTCAATGATGACCGAGCAACTGGCTTGTCACAATACGCCAGTCATTACTTTTGATTAACTGTGGTATCGTGTTGAAGCTACAAGGGCATGTACACTCCTCCAAGCTCTGTTTGACTCAATGCCCAGGCGTATCAAGACCGTTATCACGGCCGGAGGTCGCGATTCTGGGTACTGATATCTCAGGATCTATGCACCCAAATTGCGTGAAAATGTAATCACATGTCAGTTCTAGTGTAATATATTTGTCCAATGAATATCCGTTTATCATCTGTATTTCTTCTTGGTGTAGCAATTTTAATGGCCAGTAGTGTAGTCAACTAATTAGAGATTGACTATATGAAACTCAGTCAGTTGTTTCGGAAACTGAAAGGGTATTGGGGAAAGAAAATTCAGATAAACTTTTAGGGGCTCTTTGGCCGGACAAAATTAGCTACTAGCGTCCGAAACATTTTAATAATTTCGGAAGAAAAAGTGGGCAGACTGTGAAAATGCCTGATCGTGTGATGGAAAAGCGAAGTACACAACAGCTTCAATCCACTTTAATGGAACTGTTCCATATAGCGAAAGGATAGAAGAACCTCAAAATGAAGTCGGGAAGTCCAGATCACGAGAGCGACGATAACAATCGTGGCGGCGTTGTTATAGCAGAGGCCGCAGCAAACCGACGGACAGCAGTTTAGGCCAGTACTGCTGCTACATTTGCGCTTTGGTTCAAACTGCAGACCTGAGAAGTGTGTCCGAACGTGAGGAAACTCCAGTCAAGCAGACACAACAGCGGTCGACTATTCTCCCGCAGCGATTATACCTGGACGCCAATATCGATTATTTTTTAAAGGTGAAACCTCAAAGTGACGTTTTTTGGTCGAAAGCGGAGCTGATGTTGCCGTTAAACCAGCTTATACCAAGGATTAGAGATTCCACTCACACGGAACAGTTGATCTCTAGATCACCTCCTACATTATAATATAAAAAGTCGTTCGTCTACATCGAAAATAGCCGCACGGGAGTAGCCGGACGATCTGGAGCGCCACGTTGCGGATCGCGCGGCCTCCCACGTCGGAGGTTCGGATCCTTCCTCGGGCATGGATGTTTGTGTTGTGTTTAGTATAAGTTTGTTCATAAGTAGTTTGTAAGACTAGGGACTGATTAGTCCGCAGTTAAGTCCCATAAGCTTAACAAACATTCGAACATTTTTGAGGAGGAGGGCGTGGACAGGCGGAGGCTAAGGACGAAATGGACGAGACGAAGGCGAGATCCGACTCGAGTTACGCATATTGTAATTTTGGGCTTTCCCTTTTTTCTCTTTTCATTTAATCTGAAATAACCCGCAGCAACACGAAGGTGTTCATATAATTTGTGGACGAATTTAAATATTTACCCAATGTTGTGATAATGAATTCATTGAGGGGTATCTGTACTACTAAAATGCCATGTTAGCATTTAACAACTGTCATCAATGGTACGAGAATTACGGATTACTACCGCAGCTGTTCGGCGTAGCGTAATGGACGGTGAATTGGTTTGGAGACAGTGGTTCGAAATGTAAGCCCTTCACACGGAGGCACTGAGAAGCGCTTCTGGGTGGCGGCGGCCGGTCCTCGGATGGCGCAGCTGTTGCTGTGAGTGGCTTTGATGCCTCCGCTACTGCTGCTGGTACGCCAAATGCAGCGCTGCTGTGTATCAGTTTGATGAGGAGGATGCCTTTCTTTTACTACTATTACAGAACAAGAAATCCAAAAAGAGTGAATCTAAAAGGAAATTCTGGGTGCCTCCATTTTTAGAAGGAAGAATAGCTAAGGGTTTGTTTCATACATTAGGTTCGTTCGAGTGGCGCTGCTGACGATCTGAAACGGTTTGAGGCGTTCGAGTGACACTTTTGACTCTTTCTGACGATATCTGACTGGCAAATCAGGTGTTCGAGTGGCGGAGCTGATAGTTTGAGATCGTTTATTTAAGTCAGCGGATTTTCGTCAAACTGTTTTCTGACTGACTCCAAAGCGTTTAACAAGCCTGCACATTTACGAAGAGGTTTGTGTTCGAAGTCTTCAATTTTCTCTTAATTGAGGCTGAGCTTTGTATATTAGACAGGCATTCTTTCAACTTATGTGGCCTTCTAATACAGTATGTCCCCTTTTTATTACGCCCATACATACTATAAATGAAAGGTGTGGAAACATACGAATTTAAATATGAATGCGTATGTTTTTACTGTTTGAATTGTGATATATTCGCCTGAAAATGAAGTCAAAATAGTCCTACAGAGATTTTCTGTGTCATCTGTAAATGAAGTGATTGACACATAAGAATAATATAGTTCACAACAGGCATTAGCACTGATAGATTTTTATAACCGATGTAGCTTTATATGTGCCACTATAGCGTCTCACAATTACTGTTCCGTCGGTTTCTCCTTGTGGTTATTTATTATAGAACTCTATTAGTGCCAATGTGGGCGTTTCTACACTAAATGTGTAACTTCTGGGAAAATCATGTACGATGATAATTCTTGCACAACACCTGCAAATTTTTGTATATTAATTTGTATGTTTCATTTCTTAAATTTTATTGTAACTCATAATAATGGGACAAAATGTTGTATGTTACCGAATATTCCTTTCACACACCACTATCCTAATTTACCTCATTTTTGTATGAGGTTTTGTCAGGTTGAATTGGCTACATTATTTATAAATGGGGGCACATGTTTACGTATATTTTGCGTTTTGTCGAAGTTTATGATCAGAATGTATTCCACAATGTATTTCTAATGGCGGAATTCACACTATCCGTGAGCTTTCTCAAGAAGAATGTTTTGATGGAACGGTCGGCTGTTAAAATCGCGACTCGCAAGTTAACCTAGTTTCGTCACGCAATTTTCATATTATACTCGACAGATACACGGTTTGCACGCAAATGTGTCTTGTTAATCTTTATTATTATACTTTGGTTTAACGGTAAATTGCAAATGTTTCATGACGACTTAGTTTTCTCAATTGAGCGTCCTCCTACATAACATATCGCCAGTCATAACCTATTTTCAACATCGGTAGAGAGCAAAAATGCCAACTAGCGCTATAGGTGGCCAAACTGCGAAACAGGTGAAATAAGCGTTCGAGTTGGCTTCGGAGTTGGAAACTGTCAAAAAGCGCGCATACGCAGTGGAGGCCTTCCAAATCGTCAGTAACTATCAACGTTTGGACCACTCGAACGAACCTATTGTATGACGATCTTCAAGAATACGACGGGAAGTTTTTTTCAATATTTCCGAATGTCGCGGGGATCCTTCGACGAACTTTTATCCATGGTTCAGTTTGCTATACAAGGAACAAATACCAACATGCGAACTTGCATTCCAGCAAATGAGAAGCTTGCACTCACATTAAGGTAAAACGTTTTATACTCATACTAAACATTTATTTTATTACAAATTACAGATCACTTTATAATTCAAATTATTCTAAATCTATTTCCGAAGACATACTTGAAGCTGATGCATTCGATGGCAGTCTGCAATGCTGTAGATTGCCTGTGAGCATATTTGTTTGTGTGGTGTTCAGAGGGGCTGAATTAGTATGAGGAAAGCGTGAAAAATTTCCATGATGCAGCATGTAGTACCCTTCAGGCTGAAGATAGGGAACTGAGCAGTATGTAGAGCAAGACGTAGAGCTACAAGCTACTGTGACGCTTTGGATCCTGGCCTTTCTTAAAACATTTAAGATTTCCGCCTTTGTGTCTAATTTTACAATTTCTGGAAGTTTTTTAAGTTCAGGCACTAAAGATAACATAAACAATGTAGCCTCATGTTTCTGATCACTTGACGTTCCACGCCTGTAGAGTTTCGATAAGCTCATCTGTTTCTGAATGATCTTCTGTACGTTTCTTCTTTTTGTTATGAGTGGGGCCCACGTGCCCTTCGGTCCCTTCGACTTGTGATTCAGCTTGCTGAGAATCTTCGTCAGTATCTTCCTCAATTCTATCACATGTAGCTTTGATTGACGTTTCAAGGAAACGTAAATTCTCAAAGAAAATGTATTGCTTTCTCCCAGAACCTGCAGAACCAGACTGCTCTTTCTTCTTTCTTGCTAGTTCTCTGGTGTATGAATCTCTTAACCTTTTCCACTTTCTTTGGTAAGAGGACGTTGAAAAGAAAAGGAAAAAATTATCTAGTAGCTGTTAGCATTGTATTTCTATTGTTTTTATGTAATGACTAGCTGTATCCGGCGACGCATTGCTGTATCCCAGTTTGGTTAAATGAAAAAGAAAGAAAAGAGAGAATACCCATTGCGAATAGGCCTATATATAGGAATTTGCTGTACATCCTAATCTTGTTCTCCTTCCCCACCCCCTCCACCCTTCAACATTTCCTCCTACCCCTCTCTTTGTCCATCTCCTCCTCAGCCCATCACGTCCTCCCTACTTTCCCTGTGCGTCTTTCCCACCACCTCTCTCCATCTTCCGCTGCACCCTCCTCTATGTAGCCTATGTCCGTCCATATATCCATTTAACGTAGTGTGTACAAATTTTAAATACACTGGTCAAGAACATACAGAGATATTGGATTACAACAATATATAGATACGGCGCTCGAACAGGCATATAAAAAACGCTCGTATATTTAAGATTCTGAACAAACGAAAATTTATTTATGTGGATGTAAAATGTTCGTTACTACAAATTCGGATATTTCTGAAGATTCATCTATGCCTTTGAAATTTTGACACAATGTTGCATTCGACTATCAGCATGTTTTTATATACCTACTGAAGCGCCATATGGTTTATATATATGCAACGCTGTGACAAAATTTCAAAGGAATCGGCGAAAACTTTTGGAGAGCTGAGATTTTGAACAAGAGAAAATCCACAGTTGTATTTATACAGAAAATTTAAATCTTCCTAATCTCAAACTTTCATATGTTCTTAACCGATTGCAATGAAATTATTACACAATGTTGTTTTTGAATACGTGCCTTTTTCATGTACATGTTTTATAAATATATATAATATATAATTTTATCTAGATTTTGTAATAAGGAACTTTGTTACAAAAAAATCTCAAAAGTTACACGTATGTATATTATGCATCACATACTAAGGAAGTAAAAACCTTAAACATGACATTGTTAGAACACAAGGTTGTCTGAAAATTTGAAGGCAGTCTGTCAAGAACTTTCGGAGATTAACGATTTTGAACAAACCAGGCAATACTAGCTAATACCAAGAACGGCACAAATATCCATGCCCGAGGGGGGATTCGAACCCCCGACCGTAGTGGCCGTGAAGACCGTGACTGGCGCGCCGCAGTCCCCTCGGCCACCGCGGCCAGCATTAATATAATATTCGAGGTTGGTAGAGAATTTACTATTACGAAACTATCTGGGAAATTCTTTGCGAAAGCAGTTGATAGTAAAGATCATTACATCATGCGTGATGGGACGGATTTTCATACATTACTTATGAAATATGTGTCTTCCTATAATATTGTCGCAAATGAAGTGCTCAAAGATAGGAAATGTTTAGTGTAGTGAATAAAGTCTTGGATTCTGAAGCAAACGGTTCTGAGTTGGAGAGTCACGCTGCTTATGTATTCTAATTTGAATATACACTTCTGGTATCTTCTGGATGTAATCAGAATTAATGTTCTAGAAGTTTGTTACTGTATATACATTGTAATGTAACCTCCGGCCTCAGTCATTTTATTCTGTACTCTTGTACGTGTGTGATAAGCTCTAAATAAATCAAACCGTTGTCTGTTAATCAACCAGCTAAGCCATACGACACAGCTTGGTGACATTATTCTGGTGCGAACGCCAGATAAAGCTAATCGGGGATCTTACACATCCTCGTCAGCAAAGTGGCTCCTGTCAGACACGACAGACCACTGCTACAAACCACAGTTCGGGCCATTCTGTAATGGACGGAAGACATCGGAAGAAGAGGACGTGTCTAACATGACGCCAACAGCTTTACTACATGTGACACATTCTTCTGTGTTCTCTGGCGATAATGGCCAATACCCAAACAAGTGGCTGAAGGAATACGAGCGTTTATCTAAATTAAACAACTGGGGCGACACAGTATGCCTAGCAAGTGTCTACTTCTAGTTCAAGGGGACCGAAAAGCAGTCGTATGAAAACGACGAAGCATATTTTAGAGATGCACAGGAACGAAACTTTCAAGCTGAAGAGAGACTGAACTGCAGAGCGCATCGTCAAGGTGAGACTGCAAAAGCATACTTCTAAGACGTCTTGGAACAGTGCGAGGTAGTCGACCCAAAGATGAACGAGGAAGGGAAGGTTGTACATCTGACGAAAGACGTTGCTGAGGACATTTACATGACACTACTCATGAAGGAGTTTCCGACAGCAAACGACTTAATAAAATGGTGCCAGGACATAAAGACGATGAGGCAAGAACGAACTGGATGAAACAAGTTTGAACGACTCCTGAACAATCTCTCGATGACTGCAGTGGAAGAAGAAATCGATCTTGCAGGCATCATGGGTGAAATAGTTGGAGAAGAAGCTCAAAAGGCCCTTTGAGTACACTTCGATCTAAAAATAGAGACACTTAAAGAAATAATAAGGGAGGAAGTGGAACATACGCTGGTTCTAATGTCTCGCCACCAGTATTGTCAAAAACGATGAAACAGTCGAGGCCGAGGCGGGTTTATGCTCTTGCAATGCAGAGTGAGGAACCTGAATATACCTTAAGTAAGACTGACCTTTGGAGGAACAAAGCATAATCACCCTGTATGTTTTCACTGCGTCATGTGGTGCAAGCAGATCTACGCCGACGCCAACCGCAGGATGAAGAAGAAAGACAAGATGGTACAATTCGAGGACGACGTAGATCACTATTACCGTAAGCTAGTTGCTTGAGAGCTCGTTCTCCAATACGATGATAGAGGTGGCGCAACCTAGAAAACTACAGGGCTCGTCGTCAATCACCGTCAAAATGGTACGAAACTACACAAGCATCCTTGAGCTCTTTCCGACTCGGGAGTATCATATCCGCTAATCTCGGAGAAGAACTGTCGCCAGTTGTAGAAGACCACTTTTGGCAACTCTAACAGCTTAAGGTGGCTAATGGTAAGTATGGGTAGCCTACAGGAAGATTTATTATTCGTGTCTGTATAAATGACCAAACGTAACTCACTGAGTTCCTCATTTTAGAAGAATGAAGGCCTAAGGGCTTCTCCAGCGCTCAAAATTAAAATGTTCATATGTTTGTAATTCTAAGGTACCAAAAACTCTTATCATCGATTCCTAGCCTTACAAAACACGTAAAAAAACTTATACTAATGACAACACATCACCTATGCTCGAGGGAGGACTCGAACCTCCGGTGGGAACGGCCGTCCAGACCGCAGCATGCCGCCTTAGACACACTCGACCATTGCACGAGACTGTCTTCCCTCATCGTTGGATCGGAGAGATGGTCCAGTCGCATGGGGCTATCTCACAAGTGGAGACAGTGGAACAGCCTATTCACGCTGCCTTTGACGTTGTTCGGGTGCAGCCTGGCTGATGTGAACGTGCTAGACGGAACATGCTACGAAGCTTTCACGCATGCCTGGAGGCTCATGAAAATCATTTTCAATACATTCTTTAACTGTGTCCGCTTGGCACAGCGCATATTTGACTTCAGTCTCTGTAACAAAGTTGTTGTTGTTGTTATGATCTTCAGTCCGGAGATTGGTTTGATACAGCTCTCCACCCTACTCTATCCTGAGCAAGCCTTTTCATCTTCTCATAAGAACGGCAACCCACATCCTCTTGAATCTGCTTACTATATGCGTCTCTTGGTCTCCCTCTGCAATTTTTACCCCACACACTTCCCTCCAATGCTAAATTTACGATTCCTCGATGTCTAAGAATGTGTCCTACCAAGCGATCCCTTCTTTTAGTCAAGGTATGCCAGAAATTCCTTTTCTCACCGATTCTGTTCAGTACCTCTTCAATCGTGCCGGCCGCGGTGGCCGAGGAGACTGAGGCGCTTCAGTCACGGTCTGCACGGCCACTAAGGTCGGGGGTTCGAATCCCCCCTCTGGCATGGATATGTGTGCCGTCCTTAGTTGTAGGTAGTTCATAAGTAGTTTGTAAGTTTAGGGACTGATGACCCCGTAGTTAAGTCCCTTCAGCTTAACAAACATTTGAACATTTCTTCATTCGTTATGTGATCTCCCCACGTAATCTTCAGCATTCTTCTGTAGCACCACATTTCAAAAGTCTCTATTCTCTTCCTGTCCGCGCTGTATATCGTTCATGTTTCACTCCCGTACAAGGCAACATTCCACACAAATGCCTTCAGAAAAGACTTCCTTACACTTAAATTAACATTTGATGTTAGCAAACGTCTTTTTTTAATGGTTTTCTTCCCATTGCCATTTTGCATGTTATATCCTCCGTACTGCGACGGTCATATGTTATTTTACTACCCAAGTAACAAAACTCATCTACCACCTTCATTCTTTCGTTACCTAATCTAATTCCTTCAGCATCGCCTGATTTTCTAAGACTGCATTCCATTATCTTTGTTTTGCTCTTGTTAATGTTCATTTTATACGATCTCTTCAACACACTGTGCATTCCACTAAACTGCTCTTCCAGGTCCTTTGCTGTCTCTGACGGAATTACAATGTCATCGGCAAAACGCAACGTTTTTAGTTCTTCACCCTGAACTTTAATCCCTATTCCAAATTTTTCTTTGCTTTTCTTCACCGCCTGCTCGACGTACAAATTGAATACAATCGGAAAAAGTCTACAACCCTGTCTTATTCCCTTCCCAACTAATGATTCCTTTTTATGCCTTTCGAGTCTAATAACTGCGGTCTAGCTTTTGTACAAGTTGTAAATAACTCTCATTTCCTGTATTTTACCCCTGATGACTTCAGAATTTGAAAGAGTGTATTCCAGTCAACATTGTCAAAAGATTTCTCCAAATCTACGAAAAGCTTAAAATATAGGTTTGCCTTTCCTTAATCTATCTTCTAAGATAAGTCGTAAAGTGCGTATTGCCTCTCGGATTCCTACGTTCCAGCTTCTACCAGCTTTTCCATTCTCCTGTAAATAATTCGTGTTAAAATTTTGCAACCATGACTTATCGAACTGATGGATCTGTAATTTTCACACCTGTCTGCGCCTGAATTCTTTGGAATGAGGATTATTACATTTTTCTTATAGTCTCAGGATATTTCGCCTGTCTCATACATATTACACCAGGTGAAATAGTTTTGTCATGGCTGGCTCTTCCAGAGCCTTTAGGAGCTCTGAGGGAACGTCATCTACTTCCGGGGTCTTGTTCCGACCAAGTTTTTTCAGGGCTCTGTCAAATGCATCTCCTATTTCATCCTCATCTACTTCTTCTCCCCTTCCTACAACAATGTCTTTAAATTCCATTCCTTTGTAGAGCTCCTCTATGTACTCTTTCCACCTTTCAGCTTTCCCTTCTTTGCTGAGAACTGGTTTTCCATCTGAGTTCTTGATATTCGTAAAGCTGTTTTTATTTTCCCCAAATATCTCTTTTATTTTCATGTAGGCAGTATCTACTTTTCCCCTTCTTATACATTCTTCTACAGATAAGCGTTTGGCTTCTAGCCACTCCTGCTTAGTCATTTCGCACTTCGGTCAATCTCATTTCTTAGTCGTCTGTAACAAAGTATGACTCAATAAATGGATTCTATCATGGAAAGCACTATTTCCTTACATAAGTTTATTAGACTTCTTTGATCATTATCGTCTCCTTGATCAATCAATACATATTGTACACGGTACAAAAATTCACCTTTTACATCAGCAACGTGTGTACAAACGAGATTAAAGAGAAATGAAACACGGGTGTGTAATGTCCTCGAAAATAAGAAGTGAAAGACTAGTTTTTCAATCTATGAACAAGAACTTGTTGGAGAGAAGTGTAGAGTGACGCGCTGTTTGGTACTTCGCAGGTGAGCGCGGCCATGGCGAGTCCCTCGGGCCGCGCGCAGCGCCGGGACCAGCCGGCGGCCAGCCGTGGAACCACCGCGGCCAGCAGAGGTCGGTGCACCGCCGCTGCCCTACTGTGGGAGGGACTGCTCGCTCCTGACCCTCACTGAACACATCCTCTGTCACTGCCACTACGCGCTGCGCGACACATTTCCTAACTCCTAAACCAAAATGTTGTGTACTGGCTTAACGCCCTCTGCTTCGCATGCTTAGGCTTGGTTGGTCTGCACCAGTTGTTTCTCCCTCTTAATATAAATTTTCATAGATATAGCTTAAGTACTATAATAATGAAATGTTGTGATACTACTTGCAGTCGCGGCAGAATGGCCGTGCGTATTGGGGTGCCATGCTGCGTTGTGCGCTTCTGTTCGCCGTCGGGGGTTCGATTCGCAGTTCGGGCATGGGTGTTTGTGTTGTCCTTAGTCTAAGTTAGTTTAATTAGTTTTTAAGCCTCAGGGACTGATGACTCCGTAGTTAATTTGCTTAAGATTTACAAACATTTGATTTTACTACTTTTAACCCCCTATGGCACCCGTTAATAGTTAAATTTCGAAAAATACCCCAACACGTCTCTTTTAAATTCCAACCAAGTATGCAAATTTCATTTTTTGTAATTCTGGGTTCAAATTTGGCTTAGTAGTAACGTATTTTCAAAAAATGTTTCATCCCTTTTTTCACCCCCTAAATGATTAATTTTCTGAAAATACTGAAACACGTATCTTTTTAATTCTGACAAAGAAAACATATACCAATTTATGTGGTTGTAGCTTCAAAATTGCCTTAATAGCAAAAGATTTTCGAAAAATATCCCCTCTCCCTTTATGGTTGAATTTCAAAAAATACCGAAACACGAGTGTTTTGAATTCTAACCAACAATACAAATGTCAATTTTTGCAGCTCTAGCTCCAAAATTATCTTAATAGCAACGTGTTTTCAAAAAGAATGTTTTATCCCCTATTTTACCCTCTTACCCCCCTTTTTGGTTGAATATTTTAAAAAAAAATGTCCATACACTTGTCTTTTTTGGTTCTTGCTTCAAGATTGCATAAATAGTAACGTATTTAAAAAAACATTTCATCCCCTATTTCACCACTTTCCGAACAGAATATCGAAAAATCGCTTTTTAAATGACGCCTACAGAGTAAGATCACCACCCTCTAGAAATTTCAAGTTTCTGTCTTCAGCGATTAGGGCTGGGCGATGATGAGTCAGTCAATCAGTCAGTCAATCGGAACATTGCCTTTTATGTATAGAGATTTCAGGAGCAACAGTAAATATTTTAGGGGATGGTAGTATACGCAAATTGCTATAAACCATATAACGCGTGTCCTACTTTTCTTGAGAACCGAGATACGACGGAGGTAACCGCATTTGCGTTTCATATGTTGGAACACCGGTTGATACCGAGTTGTTATGGTGGTGTTTATCAAATGTCAACAATAGAGTGTTGATGCTCAAGTTGTGAAGTCGTGCTTTAGCTTACATTGAGGTTTTCATTGTGATACGTCGGTCAAATCTACTGTGCTGTAGTGTGTAAACACACCGCACGTGTTTACGCATGCTGAGTAATCCGATGTGGCGTTTGTGTGTGGGTTTTGTATTGGAAATGCTGCTGCTGGTGGTAGATAATACGACATACGGCTTCCTAACCGCAGACTACCGGATTCAATGATGTTCACTCGAGTGTGCAACACACCGCGTGACCCTGGCACAATGCTCAGCAGTCACGTTGCATCTGAACGAGTAAATGAACAGGATGTGGATGAAGAAGAAGGCGTAGTTCAGTCGGCAGAACGTAGTCCTTCAACAAGCACACGCAGGATGTCTGCACACACCACACATGCAAGAGTATGGCGGACATACATGTATGGGTTCCATCTGTATCATTTACAGCTCATAAAACACCTTTAAGCAGGAGATGAGCGATTCGAATTTTGTCTCTGGATACTTGAAAATAGCCAAGTAATCGATTTTCACTCTTCACTGGTCAGGCCACTATCACTCGTGATGGCATCAATAACACCCCGTGGTGCGAAGAAAACCCACATGGTGTTGTGGAGACATTTTCAAAAACACTTCTCGACGGGACTCCTGACACATCTAAACCCAGAATTCCCGGAAGATGGAGCGGTACAAATGGATACGTTTCTTGGCCACCAAGGCCTCCGAACCTTGCTCTTTCGTTTTTTTGCATATATATAATAAAAACCCTCAACGACGACAAGAGCTAGGCGTTGTCTTGTCAAGAGAGGTCGAAACTGCATTTAAGTGGGTGGTGGAATTTTTGAAAATCAACTTCTAACGTTCTCATTTGGGCTTTGCTTTGAGTCTGGTTGGGTTACAGGGTGGTCCATTGATAGTGACTGGGCCAAATATCTCACGAAATAAGCATCAAACAAAAAACTACAAATTACAAAACTTTTCTAGTTTTAAGGAGGAAAACAGATGGCGCTATGGTTGACCCGCTAGATGGCGCTGCCATAGGTCAAACGGATATCAACTGATTTTTTTTAAAAATAGGTACCCCCATTATTTTATTACATATTTGTGTAGTACGTAAATAAATATGAATGTTTTATTTGGAACATTTTGTCGGTTTGTGATAGATGACACTAATATTCACAAACATATTGCTCACAATCTTAGACGAACAGTGGGTAACAGGTAAGTTTTTTTTAATTAAAACAAAGAACGTAAGTACGTTTGAACTTTATTCCGGTCGTTCCAATATGATACTTTTGTGAAATTATCATACATTATGAGAACTTTTGTGAAATTATCATACATTATGAGGACGCCCACCCCCATGAACCACAGACATTACCGAGATGGGGTGGCTTGCGTGCCTCAGCGATGCAGATAGCCGTACCAGAGGTGCAACCACAGTAGAGGGGTATCTGTGGAGAGACCAGATAAACGTGTGGTTCCTGAAGAGGGCAGCAGCCTTTTCAGTAGTTACAGGGGCAACAGTCTGGATCATTGACTGAGCTGGCCTTGTAACATCAGATAACATGGTTTTGCCATGCAGTTACTGCGAACGGCTGAAAGTAGGGGGAAACTACAGTCGTTCCTTCTCCCAGGGACATGCAGCTCTACTGTATGACTAAATGATGATGGCATCCTCTCGGGTAAAATATTCCGGAGGCAAAATAGTCTCCCATTCGGATCTCCGGGCGGGGAATACTCAGGAGCATGTCGTCATCAAGAAAAACAAAACAGGCATTCTACAGGTCGGAGCGTGGAATGTTCTAACCCTAATCGCATTGGTAAGCTAGAAAATTTCAAAAGAGAAATGGATAGGTTAAAGTTAGATATGGTAGGGATTAGTGAAGTTCGGTGGCAGGATGAAGAGGATTTCTGGTCAGGTGAATACAGGGTTATTAATACAAAATCAGTTGGTGGTAACGCAGGAGTAGGTCTGATAATGAATAAGGAATGCGGGTAAGTTACTATGAACAGTATAGTGAACGCATTAACGTAGTAAAGATAGACACGAAGCCAACACCGACCACAGTAGTGCAAGTGTATATGCCAACTAGCACAGCCGATGATGAGGATATCGAAAAAATGTATGAGGAGATAAAAGAAATTATTCAGAAAGTTAAGGGAGACGAAAACTTGATTATGATGGGGGACTGGAACTCGGTAGTAGGAAAGGGAAGAGAAGGAAATGTAGTAGATGAATATGGACTGGGAAAAAGGAATGAAAGAGGAGATCGTTTGGTAGAATTTTGCGCAGAGCACAATTTAATGATCACCAACAGTTGGTTTAATCATCATGAAAGAAGGCTGTATACGTGAAAGAGACCAGGAGACACTGGAAGGTACCAGATTGACTTTATAATGGAAAGGAATAGATTTAGAAACCATGTTCTAAACTGTAAGACATATCCAGGTGCAGATATAGACTCTGACCATAACTTATTGGTTATGAACTGCAGATTAAAATTTAAGAGACTGCAGAAAGGTAGAAAGATTAGGAGGTGGAACCTGGACAAATTGAAGGAACCAGAAGTGGTTGATAGTTTCAGAGGGAGTATTAGGCAAGGTTTGGCTGAAACGGGGGAAAGAAATACAATAGAAGAAGAATGAGTAGCTCTGAGAGATAAGGTAGTGAAGGCTGCAGAGGACCATATAGGCAGAAGGACAAGCCCTAATAGAAATCCCTGGATAACACAGAATATACTGAACTTAATTGATGAGAGGAGAAAATATAGAAATTCAGCACGTGGAACAGGAAAAAGGGAGTACAAACGTCTGAAAAGTGAGATTGACAGGAAGTGCAGACTGGCTAAGCAGGAGTGGATAGAGGACAAATGCAGAACCGTAGAAGAATACATAACTTGGGGAAAGATAGATACCGCCTACAGTAAAATAAAAGAGACATTTGGAGACAAGAGAAGCAGCTGTATGAATATCAAGAACTCCGACGGAAAACCAGTACTAAGCAAAGAGGGGAGAGCTGAACTGTGGAAGAAATATATAGAGGATCTAAACAAAGGAAATAAACTTGAAGGCAGCATTCTAGAAATGGAAGACGAAGTGGAGGAAGATGAGATAGTAGATATGATACTGCGGGAAGAATTTGACAGAGCGCTGAAGGACTTGAGTCGAAACAAAGCTCCTGGAGTAGATGATATTCCGTCTGAGCTGCTCATGTCGTTAGGAGAGCCAGTTGTGAAAAAATTGTATCACCTGGTATGCAAGATGTAGGAGACAGGGGAAATACCCTCCGACTTCGAGAAGGATATTGTAATTCCAATTCCAAAGAAAGCACGTGCAGACAAGTGTGAAAATTACAGAACTATCAGTTTAATAAGTCATGGTTGCAAAATACTAACACGAAATATTTAGAGACGAATGGAAAAACTTGTGGAATCCGACCTCGGGGAAGATCAGTTTGCATTTAGGAGAAATGTAGGAACACGGGAGGCAATACTCACATTACGACTTATCTTAGAAGATAGGCCAAGAAACCTACATTTTTAGCGTTTGTCGATTTGGAGAAAGCTGTTGACAATGTCGACTGGAATACACTTTTCCAAATTCTGATAGTATCAGGGGTAAAATATAGGGAGCGAAGAGTTATATTCAACCTATACAAAAACCAGACAGCGGTTATTAGAGTCGAAGGGCAAGAAAGTGACGCAGAGGTTGGGAAGGGAGTAAGACAGGGTTGTAGCCTTTCCCCAATGTTGTTCAATCTGTACATTGAGCAGGCTGTGAAGGAATGGAAGGAGAAATTAGGGGAGGGCATTAAAGTTCAGGGAGAAGAAATGAAAACCTTGCGGTTTGCCGATGACATAGTGATTCTGTCAGAGACCGCAAAACATCTGGAAGAGCAATTGAATGGGATGGACAGAGTCTTGAAAGGAAGATATAAGATGAACATTAACAAGTGTAAAACAAAGGTAATGGAATGCAATGTCAGAAAATCAGGTGATGCTGAAGGAATAAGATTAGGTAATAAGGCAATAAAAGTAGTAGATGGTATGTGAGTAGCAACATAATTTCTGATGGCCGAAGTAAAGGAGATATAAAATGCAGAATGGCTATGGGAAGAAAAGCGTTTCTAAAGAAGCGAAACTTGTTAACAGCCAATATTAATTGAAATGTTAGGAAGTCCTTTCTGAAAGCATTTGTCTGGAGTGTAGCATTGTATGGGAGTGAAACGTGTACGATTAGGAGTTGAGATAAAAAGATGATAGAAGCTTTTCAAATGTGGTGCTACAGACGAATGATGAAAATTAGATGGGTAAATCACGTAACTAATGAGGAGGTATTTAACCGAATCGGGGAGAACAGGAGTTTCTGGCATATCCTGACTAAGAGAAGGGCTATTGGTTGGACACATTCTGAGACATTAAGGAACTGTCAACTTAGCATTAGAAGGAAGCGTGTAAGGTAAAAATCGTAGAGGGAGACCGAGGGACGAATATAGTACGCAGATTCAAAAGAATGTAGGTTGCCCAACGTATTCTCAGAGGAAGTGACTCGCACAGGACGGGGTAGCGTGGAGAGCTGCATCAAACCAGTCTGCGGACTGAAGACCGCAACAACATGAGAACGCATGCGTGATTACATGTAATTACCTCATGACTTAAGTAAATGCGTAAAATCATGTCCCGCCAAGTTCGCTGATGTTTCACTTGTCGCAGCCGTTGCAAAATGGTGCATATTATGTCTGTTTACGTTACCTCTGTTTGTGAATGACGCTTCGTAACTACACAAAATGCGTGAAAAAAAAACTGATATCGTCCCGTAATTTATTTAGTGGCCAGTAGCAAAACTGTACACGACGTTCAAAGTCTTCGCCATGCAAATTCTGGTGCATAGAAATATGGTACGGATGAAATTGATGTTGATGTAGAATTCTCAACACCAACGTTTTTGAGATTCCCGATTCTCACTCAATTTGTCTGCTACTGATGTGCGGATTAGCCGCAACTGCAGCTAAAACACTTACTGGCATCATCATCTGTTGCCGATCGTGGTTGACGTTTCACTTGTGGCTAAACACTTCCTGTCTCTTTAAATAACGTAAGCATCCGACGAAAGGTCCGGACACTTGGATGATGTCTTCCAGGATGACGATCAACATACATAGCATAGGACCGTTGGGCATTTTGATTACAATAGCCATACATAAATACCCTATCGACCTTTTCTGCAATTGATAAACGGTCCATTTTAACACTAGTAATGTATCACGAAGCAAATACCTCCCGCACTGGCGAAATGTTACGCGATACCACGTACGTATACGTTTGTGACTATTACAACGTCATCTGTTACAAAGCGCGAAAAGTGTTCCAAATAAAATATTCATATTTATTAACGAACTAGACGAATATGTAATAAAAATGGGGGTACCTATTTTTAAAAAAATGCAGTTAATATCCGGTTGACCTTCGGCAGCAACATCTAGTGGCACAACCATAGTTTTTCCCTCTTCCCTCTTTTCCCTCTTCCCTCTTTTCCCTCTTCAGGCTAGAAAAGTTTTGTGCTTTGTAGTTTTTTTGTTTAATGCTTATTTCGTGAGATATTTGTCCCGGTCACTTATCAATCGACCACCCTATATACCGGGTAATCAAAAAGTCAGTATAAATTTGAAAACTTAATAAAATACGGAATAATATAGATAGAGAGGTAAAAGTTGAGACATATGCTTGGAATGACATGGGGTTTTAAGGAAACAGAAAAAAAGTTCCAAAAATGTCCAACAGATGGCGCTTCATCTGATCAAAAAAGCAATAATAGCATAGCAAATTAAGACAAAGCAAAGATGACGTGCTTTACAGGAAATGCTCAATATGTTCACCATCATTCCTCAACAATAGTTACAGTCCAGGAGTAATGTTGTGAACAGCACTGTAAAGCATGTCCGGAGTTATAGTGAGGCATTGGCGTCGGATGTTGTCTTTTAGCACCCATAGAGATGTCGGTCGATCACGATACACTTGCGACTTCAGGTAACCTCAAAGGAATAAACGCACGGCCTGATGTCTGGGGACCTAGGAGGCCAAGCATGACGAAAGTGGCGACTGAGCACACGATCATCACCAAACGACGCGCGCAACAGATCTTTCACGCGTCTAGTAATATGGCGTGGAGCGCCATCCTGCATAAAAGTCGTACGTTCCAGCAGGTGTTTATCAGCCAGGCTGGGGATGATGCGATTCTGTAACATATCGGCGTACCTCTCACCCGTCACGGTAGCAGTTACAAAACCAGAATCACGCGCCATTTATCGGTTTTTTTCTTTTCTCTTTGTTTTGTTTTGTTCTATTAAAACCCCATGTCTTTCCAAGCATGTGTTTATTTTTACCTCTTTATCTACATTGATTGATTGACTGATTTTTTCAGGGAAGCCAAAACAGTCTTGGTCCAACCCACCACTGCCCGCACCGAAACTAAGTTTATTGTTCGGTATCACCCCCTGTATATCTAGTAAAGCCAACCAATGCCCTTGAACAGTGCAAGGACTCCCTTTACCAGTTCTTTATTAGACACAATTTCTTCGGGTCTGGTTGTCCCAAATGTTCTGTACCTTTTACTTTGCAATGCAATGTATTTGAAGATTAGATGTGATGCAGTTTCATCACCATCATCTCAGATCCTACATTTAGGGTCCTCTTCTGTTATCCCCATTGTATGTAGGTGTTTTTTTTTAAATTCCCATGGCACGTCAGCAATCCAGCCATGAGTCTAATCTCACTCCTGTTCAGGCCCAGGATTGCAGAGCTTCTTTTAAAACATGGCTTTGGAATCATTACCTTGTCATGTTTTTGTTGGTAGCCTTTGATCCAATATTCTACGTGCTGTCTTCTGAGCCAGTTACATAGCTCCAATTTGATCATTGCCTTGGTGATTGTCAGGACAGGTTCCGGTCCAATAAATGCAGCCTCTGCCCCCATCCTGGCTAATCTGTCGGCATGTTCATTGCCACTGATCTCCGAGTGGCCAGGGACCCACAATAGGTTTACCCTATTGATTTCCCTAGCTCCACCAGAACCCTGTGACATTCTGCAACAATTTTATACCTTGTTGTAGGAGCTGCCAGTAATCTCAGGGCTGCCTGGCTGTCTGAATACATATAGATGCTACGATCGTTGTAGCACCTACGCAAATTCTCCTCCACACATGCCCTGATGGCAGTGACTTCGGCCTGGAATACTGAGGCCAGTTTCCCTAGAGAGATGACGCCCTCCAATCTTGGCTGCACCCCGTATACCCTTTGGTCTGATTTTGACCTGTCAGTGAACCAGACAATATCCCCTGTACGGTGTCGAACTATTTTCTTCCACTGCTCCCTAATTCCAATTGTTATATTGAAAGACTTGTTGAAGCAGTATGGGGTTATAATATAGTCGGCTGGCATTTCCCCAACCTTTCCTATATTTACCACACTCACTATTTTAGTGTGTGATTCTGGATATCCCAAAGAGTTTCAGTTGTTGCCAGTTTTGAGTCTGTATGCACCAGCCGCTGCCTCCATCTTAACCCAAAGGTAATGGGGGCATATCCAGCATGGTTTCCATCCCAGCAGTTGGTGTGCTGCTAATTCCGCCTGTTATGGCTAAGCAGGCTAATCTCTGCACCTTACCAAGCTCCTTAGCAGCAACCTGCTGTTCTACCTTCTCCCACCACACGACCGCCCCATAGGTGATCCTGGGTCTAATCACTGTGGTGTATATCCAGTGCATACTCTTGGGGCTCAGGCCCCAATTTTTGCCACAAGCTCTCCTGGTACTTGGAGCAAATATTCCTAATCTGAGGGGTCCATGTCAGTTTCTCATCTAGGGTAACCCCTAGATATTTCACTGTCCCCTTTACAGGTAGTACTTCATTGAAAAGCTTTAGATTCCAACTTGAGTGTTAGAGGTGCTTCTTTATGAATGGTACAACAACAGTCTTCTTAGGACTAACCCCCAGATCCTGTTTTCTGCACCAGACTTACACAATGTCCAATGCACCTTGTGCCATATTCTTCACTGTTTCAGCAAATTTGCCATGTATTACTATGACAAGATCATCTGCGTATCCTTGGCAAAAGTACAGCCTAGAGTTTAATTCTCCAATGAGATCATTCACCACTAGATTCCACAATAAAGGGGAAATAACTCCTCCTTGCGGGCAACCCCCTGTGGTGTTGATTACCATTTTTTCATTCATCATGGCAGCCTCTACCTTTCTTCCACTGACAATGGCTCTAGTCCACCTACATATAGTGGTCCCTAAGTCATGCACCTCTGCTGCCCTGACCATGGAATCGAAAATCGTGTTGCTAAAAGCCCCCTCGATGTCCAGGAAAATACAGAGGGCTATTTCCTGAAAGTGTAGTGCTTTCTCCACCTTCCCAACAAGTTGGTGGAGAGCTGTCTCACATGATTTACCCGGCTGATATGCATATTAGTTTGAATGTAGAGGAGCCCTACTTAACCTCCTTTCTCCAACATGCACATTAACCAGCTTTTCCAATATCTTAAGAATTGATGGGGACAGGCTGATGGGTCTCACATCCTTAGCCTTGGTATGATCAATTCTCCCTGGTTTTGGAATGAAGACAACCTTCACTGCCCTCCAGGCATTGGGAATGATTCCTGTTGCTAGGCTAACCCTGAATAACCTGCATAGGAATCTAATAAGATTTTCTCCCGCTTGTTGCAGGAGAGCTGGAAAGATTCCATTAGGGCCAGTTGACTTGAACGGTTGAAATGTTCCCACCGCCCATCGGATCTTACTGAAATCGACACACTCCTTGGCCAAATCCCAGTCCTCTTTGCAAATACCTGAAAACCGTTGTCTCTCAGGAATCGCATTCTGGTCTGAGTTGTCCCCCAGAGTATATTGAGGAAAGTGAATCTTGAGGAGCAGTTCCAGCGTTCCATGTGCTGTCTTTGTATACTCCCCATCCTCCATTTTCTCCCAGAATACCTTCCAGGATGCCTCCTTTGCCCGTCTGATGGCAAGGTTGTAATTGACAAGGGCTTCACGATACTTTGCCCATTGTCCTTTGCGCCTCACAAGGTTAAACAGTCTTCGTACCTGTTTCCTTTGCATTTCCAGGTTATTATTCCACCAAGGCACACTCCTATTTGTGCACTTCTTGCTGATTGAGCAGTTATCCTGGTATGAGGTCACTTTAGCAGAAGTTACGGCCTCTGCTACTTCTTCAAACTCTGCTGGATTCCTTATCGAAGTTTTAATTTCCGATAGGCTGAAGTCAAGGTCTCTCCTATATGTCTCCCAGTCCGTTTTCCTGGGATTCCTATAGGCCATGGTCTGTCTGGTTCCCATTTCAACCTTGAATTTAATATACATGTAATCTGATGAGGATGGCTCCAGGACCACATACCACTATTTGATGTAACTTCCCATCATCATGGAACCAAAAGTTATGTCAATTACTTCTTCCCTTCTACTATTCCTGAATGTAGGTTCATCACCCTAACTCAGGATCTCCAAGTTGTTAGATAGGAGAAATTCAAGAAGGTGCTCATCTCTACTGTTGGTGTCCTTGCTGCCCCACGATAGATTGTGGGCATTGGCATCACATCCCACCAACAGGCTGCCGATGGCAGGCTTCTGTCAGTCTCCTCACTTCCAAAGAAAGAGGAGAGCTGTCTTCGTAAGGAAGGTATGCTGAGGCCAAAACAATTTCCCTCGTGATACCTTCTTCACGTTGTTGCATCCTGATGGTCACCAGGTCCCTGGAACAAAAACTCATCATTGGTATGAAAGGTATTCCACTTCTAACAAAAATTCATGTTCTGGAGTGTTTTAGATTTCTAGCATAAATCAGCTTACCTCCAGTACCACCAAGGCCCGATACACCTCCTTTGTATAAACAGGGTTCTTGTATCAGGGCCACGTCCATCTCCTGTCTCCCCAGGCGACGGCTCAGGGCAGGAGTGGCCCCTTTACTGTGCTGCAGGTTTCTCTGCAGCACTTCCAGTCCCCGTCTTGCTGCCATTATTGCCTTTAAGGTCTTTTATTACCCTGACGTCGACCTGTGAGAACCCTAAAAACAGTTTCAGGCCTTGCTCTCGCATTGCCTTCAGGGACTTCCCTCCGACCTCCACCACCAGGGTTCGTCCTTCTGGAAAGACCTTTTGGTTAATTACCCTCCAATCCACTGTCAAGACTTTTGGGTTCTGGACCCTTATTTTCTCGAACAGAGTCTTTGGAGGGACATCCTTAAGGATCTTTGGTACCCATATTGATACCTTTGCGGTCTTCAGGAGTTTGGTTGCTGTCTTTGCCAGCAGCTTAGCATCCTTCCATGGGGATATCATGGGCACCTTGTCCTTAAGCCATTCTACTGAGTGCTCCCCCTCGAAGACAAAAATGAGGGCACCGCGATCTAAATAGAACCTCCTGAATTTGGGTCCTGGACCAGCATCCCCCCCCCCAATCTCTTCAAAGAGGGCCATCTGCACGAGCTCCTCCTGCTGCGAGGTGATGCTCACCAGTGGGTATCCTTCTTGGACAACTGCCATTCTAAAGACCAAGACTGCAGTACTATAGGTCTGTTTCCCTATTTCCTGCCTCAGCCATTTGCGATCACGTTTGTCCAGAGACGAGGGAGATTCCTCCCTAACCTTCTTTCCACCTGTCTTTGACTTTGAGGGGGTCTGTGTATCCCCTTCGACCTGAGGCAGTTTCTTTTTGGGGGTCTTGGGCTCAAGCCCTTTTGATTCCCTCCACTTATACTTAGGGACCCATTCTTTTCCTTCATTTTGCTTCTATTTCTTGAGAAGTTTCCTCCTCTGAGCTCCAGACAAGGCCTTAATCCAAATCTGGTCCAACTTCTCTGTTACAGTTCTCACTTCTTACTCAGACCCTGATTTAGAAGTAGGAGTGCACACCATTAGTCCTGATGCCGATGTCTGAATCTGAGGTCTCAGATTGCTCCTCAGATTCTTTTAAAATACTTTCTTCTGTGTTCATCTTAGTCCCACGAGATTTGGGGATTTATATGGTCCACACCACGATAACCCCGCGTGGTGCAAGGCTACGTACTCAGGGAGGTCGCCCGGTATCCCTGAGGCTCCGTTCGAGACACATACACCCATGTGCCACGCACCCTTCGGCACGGATCGCATCACACCTTGGGTTTGGAAAGGAATTGGAAAAGGACTGAGAGAGGATAAGGAAGACGGGACATTGTGGGACACGCTTGGTCTGATCCATCAGCTGAGGCCTTTCCGGCAGTAGGTTCTCTACCTTCGGTATAGCCCTCAGCTTCACACGGATACGCAAGCCTCTCCACTCGCACGGACAGTGCTTCGTCCAGATGGCGTCCCCCGGAGAGGTTATCTACATTATTCCATATATATATATATATATATATATATATATATATATATATATATATATATATATATGTGTGTGTGTGTGTGTGTGTGTGTGTGTGTGTGTTCCATATATCCGCCAAAACTACTGGACCGATTTCGACTAAACTTCGTTACTATCAGTCGACAATTGGTGTGAGGGTAAGAAGCACCTGCCCTACTGCATGAATTTCAGTGGGTATGATGCCGTAAACAGTGAAATTTGCCGTAAACTGCCACATCATGCTTCTATGTTCACCTCCTATACTAGTGGACCTATTTCAATCAAACTTGGTACATATATTTTCTTACGTTACGAAGCAATCGCTAATGGGATGAAAACCACATACGATACATACGTAAGGAGATATGCTGTCGCGAACTATGATAATTGTCCCCTGATGCGATGTGTCAATAATGCGGCTTTATTCGCCCACTCTTTCAGAATGAGAACACGTAACGTCTTGCTATAAAATTTACATAATACTTCAAACCTCTACGAAACTTTCTACACTGAAAACCCAAATAAAATGTGAAGAACGATTATCGTTTGCTACTACTCTGATATTCAAACCATAAAACTACGGTATGATATTGAAATTTATTACTTCTGTACTATTAATTGCATTCCTAAGATATTTCACAGAAAGCATACAGAGATATAATTCGTCAGATATGATTTTATAAAGATTTAGGTCAATGAAAAAACTCCCTATTACCCAAGAGGTTTCGATTTATTACGTCTTTACTACTAACTCTATTCGCGAAATATTTTGCAGACAGTATGCACATACAGGGTGATCCACGAAAACGTTCATTTTTCTTTAATTTTATTTTACAAGTAAAACTAAAGAAAAAGGTTCATACAAGCATAGGTTCACAAATGTTTACATACGGAGTTGCGGATAATAAAAGATTTTGCTTGAAATTCAGCAATCTCTATAATATGAAGCCATCACAAAACTGTACGAGGTTAATATAAAGCACGTTTTCTATTTATTTGTTGTTATTGATCTGATGATGTAATTTCCCAGACGTGTATCTAGTGCAGTTTTACAAAAATTACAAAATTAAATTCCCTATAACATCCGTTGAAAACTTCTGTGAAGAAAAGAAAAGAAAAATGCCGCTGCGGACTAGCCGTCCGTAGTCGGGCGCCGTGCTGCGGTGCGCGCGGCCATCTGCCGTCGGGGGTTCGAGTCCCCCCTCGGGCATGGGTGTTTGTGTTGTCCTTAGGTTAGTTTACCTTAGTTTAAGTAGTATGTAAGCTACGGACTAATAACCCAGCAGTTTAGTCCGATAGATTTACATTTTTTTTTATTTTTTAGAAATTGGTCCAAGTAGATAATAAATTATAAATTTTCACAATTTATTGCTTTGCTTCTCATGGACCACAATAAGAATAACCAGTAGAAGAGACGTGTAAACATTATACTTCCTTCTAAAATTTTAAAGGCAGATAATTTGCAGTAGTATTGATCGGATTCATAGTCATTCTCGGACATCGGTTCCTTATCAAATTATTATGTATTCATTCCCCCGTTTACAAACGGTCAAACTTTGGAACGAGAATTTCGGAACTCCAGTAGGCTGTATAAGGGAAGAGTAGTCACCACAAATCTGGATAAGTTGGAATTTTTACATGTTAATCTACTGAACATTCAGTCAGAAATTAACAGAGAGGAGGGAGGAGGTGATGCACAGTCAGGTGAAGGGAGGAGGAGGTGAATGGAGAGAAGGAAGTGGGGCTGAGAAGGAGGGCTGGGACACTGCCGTCGCCTGAGCCCGTCACGTCAGCAAGCTCTGTTGTGGGTTGCTCGTACATGAAATTAAATTTGCAACCCAAAATATTTACTATTGCTATGTTAAAATTATCTTAAATCCGTCTTTCTAGTAGCATTTTTTTTTTTTTTTTTTTTTTTTTTTTTTTTTTTTTTTTTTGCACCTTACACACTTTAATCCTCACATACAACGACGAAGAAAGCGTTGCACAAAAGTGCATCCCGTTGATAGGGTCTGGCTTCATGCGTCAATTAGGTTCAATTCCGTAAATTTTCATCACTTTCTTCCGAACTTTCTGTTCCATACGTAACGTGTAACAAAAACTATACATCTAGTAGTAATATCTATAACTATAAGGAGAGGATTGCTCGTGATTGAAAGCAAATGGGATGATATTATTATCCATTTTCATAGCTTTATGTTTTATAATGCTGAAATTAAGATTTTAATGGAAGGTAAATAGAAAAATTTTACGAATTGCACCGCGCTCCCTCACCAGAGAGAACAGACACTTGGAAGAATGTCATCTTTATCATGACAACTCTTTCATGTCTGATGATTCAGTAAAACTGGTAGCAAACTAGTCTCAATCGCTGTATCACTTCACTTTTCTTCCGTTTACTTTCCATTTTAGCTATTGGGAAGACGCATCCTTTTTGCCACCCTAAAAGTTTTTCAAATAATAGAAGAAAAAAATTTCTGTCTTTAATATACAAGAAGAAAAAATCTAACTTTGCCAGATGGTCGGGATTCGTCTGCATTCTCCAGACGTTTCATATGTCCAGACGAAATACAGAATCTCGTGAAAAGAGGCTTCCGGTAAAGTTCTCTAGAGCATAATAATTTCAATACGTCACCCACTTTTATTTGCTTCATTGTCGTACGGATCAAACATACTACCACAGACAAAAATAAATAAATAAATAACAAAAAATTAAAAAGAATATATCTTTAGTATCGCTCGTCAACAGTGTGTGGATATGCTGGAAATCTGCGTCTGGCAGGAACCTGCTAGGGCAGTTGGTGCAGATGTACCCACTGTATGCAGATGGTGTAGCGGTCAGTGTGACTGCCTAGCTATCAGTAAACTTGGATTAGAAACGCGGCCTAGCGCAAACGTTCATGTCTCCTCATTTCTTTAAATCAAAGTCTTGTGGCAGCTTAAGTCGAAAATACTTTTGAGCCTTGTTTTAATGCAAAGCGCTGTAGTACTTGTGGTGCTCTGTTTAGGCCTTGATGTTCGTTAAGTTAAAAAAGTAGTTATCTAGGCTAAAATATGACGTATACTTTATCTAATAAACCCCTGAAAAAAGTGTTGCATCACCAAGATTCTAGGGTTCATGAATGTTTACATAAAAATGAAACAGAGATAAACTAAAACAACATTTTAGTTCTCTTTCTTGTTGTATGAAGTTATCTAGACATTCTGAATTTGTGATCCAGATTACAGCACACACCAGTACCCGTAATACCTGCTAACACTTCTTCAATGATGAGTTCCTGTATACGTCGTAGAGTATTCACCACTAGGTCATTAAGGGACTGTTCGTCCAGATTGTTCCACTCTCCAACGTCGATTCGGTGGATATCTCTCAGACAGGTAGCCGGAACGTCTCGTTCAAAAACCGTCCTTATAATTGTATCCCCAGACATGTTCGATGCGATTTGGTGCTGGGGAACTTGCTGGCCGTTATAATCTTGCGATGTCGTTATCATAAAAGAGCGCATTCACAAGATGTGCAAGGTGAACGCGAAAATTGTCGTCCATTAAGACGATCCCTAGTCGAAATGCACTATACGTCGGAAGATGTCTTCCCTGTACCATATTGGCGTTTGATTGTCTTCTACAGCCACCAGTGGCGTACGGTGACCCCACATAATGCCACATGAAAACACCAACGAACTACCACCTTGCTGCACTCGCTGGAAGATGTGTCTAAGACGATCAGGTCGACCTGGCTGCCTCCAAAAACGCCTTCGACAATTGCGTAATGGAAGGCAGTTGCGAGTCTCATCTTTCAATAGCACTTGATACCAGTTTTGACGGGTCCATTCAGCATGCTCTGGGGCCTATCTCTACTGCACCGCATCATCTCTATCTATCAAAGCTGGACCGCACCATGCACGACGGGTGTGAAGTTGATGTCATTCAGCGTATTACGTGCAGTTTGAGTAGAAACACGATACCGTTTGGCAACACCGCCTAGGAGACAAGGCCTCACAACTGACCTTGCCTACGTCACACCTAAACGCCGCGAATGCTAGCTGACCGGCAGTCCGCTACGCGGCGATGTGCGTGCCCCAGTGAGCTGGCGACCGTGATATTTAGGCCTACGAGAAAGACAGGCCCCAGCGCAATCGTCATGTCACGTAAACAAGGTAGTTCCGAGCCGGCGCTATCGCTAGCTCAGTGGCTGCCCGCTATGACGCAGTGGGCTGCGCTACGGTGGCCGGCCAATCGGCTAGCGATCGCGCCTGCTCGGAACTACGTGGCATGACAACTTTGCAGGGGCCTGTCTTTCTCGTAGGCCACGGGCCAAATGTAAGGCCTTGTCTTCTAGGCGGTGCTACCTTTGGCTGCACGAAAATCATTATTCAACATGGTGGCGATCGTCACACGGTTCCTCTGCGCTGAAATCCGCAAGTAGCGGTCGGTCGTCAGCTGCTGTGGCAGCCTTTGGACGGCAAGAGCAAGTCAAGCCATGGTCTGTACCTGTATCCATGTTCCTCCACCACGTCAGAAAAACTTCGCTTTGGTTCATTCCGAGACGTCTGGAAACTTGCCGTAATGAGATTCCTTCGTGACACAGTCAGACGTCTTAACCGCTCTGTCGCATTGGCACTGATCATGCGTGGTGGTTAGTGATATAGTTTGAGCAGCTTTGTGAAGATATTTTCAAACATTGTTGTTTAAAGGTAACTGATGTGATTCCTGTAGTTCACTTGTGGCGTTTCAGTTAAATTACACCTCTGAAATATGGCCTGTCCTGATCTTCGATTACGAATCTGGTATCTTTACCCAAAGTACACACACTGGAAGCAGTTACTTCCATAAAATACCTGGGAGTAGTGGCGATCTGAAATGGAACGACGATGTAAAATCAGTCGTGGATTACGACACATACTGGACTGAGATCCATAGGAAGAATCCTCAGGAAGTGTAGTCCGCCAACAAAGGATGTAAGTTAAAAAAACTATCGTTCTGCCGTCGCTTGAGTATTGTTCATCAGTTTGGGGTCAGTACCAGGTAGGGTTAATAAAAGACATAGAGAAGTTTCAATGAAGAGCAGCACGCTTCTTTATGGGCACATTTAGTAAGTATGAAAGCGTCACAGAGATGAGTAAGGCACTCCAGTGGCAGACGCTGCAAGAGAGGCGTTCTGTATCGCGGTTCGCGCTTTTGTCAAAGTTGTGAGAGCGCGTGATTCATGAAGAGTCAACCAATATATTGTTTCCAGACAGAGACATACAGGCAATCATTTTTTCCGCGAACCATGCGTTACTGGAATAAGAGGAAGCGACAATGGTATACAAAGTACCCTCCACCACACACCGTGTGGTCACTTGTGGAGGATGGATGTGGATGTAGATGTAGAACCCCTGTGTGTGGTGACGCAGGAAAGGTTAATCTTTCGTTTACTTGCCAAACACAGATCTATTGTTAAAAATGAATGTGGATATTTAATCGCTGCTTCTCAAACTATAGGTAAACTAACAATGCCAAGTTTAGGTTGCTATGCCCCAGAACAATAGTACCATTATCAAGTAAGCGAGCCAACGAACAGACCAGACAGATAGTGCCATTATCAAGTAAGCGAGCCAACGAACGACCGTCACTTGGCCAGGTACAACAGCGCTACTACAAACGCTGACGCGCACAGCAAATTACAATTGTTAAATTGAAAACACAAAAACAAATACAGCCACCTAGGAACGACAAGCTAACATCAGTAGCCGCAATTCCATGCTGATAAAATACCAACAAAAGCGCATGAATATCAGTGCACTTCGCAAGAATGAAAGTAGACAATTCAGTGCATTACAGTGTCTGATGGATCATTACATCAATTGAGAAACATCACTCGAAACTTGTATTAGTTTGACACAATCAAAAAGGTCTAAACTAAAGCAAAACCACGTAGCGTCTCCAGAGGCACAATTGGGTGCAGCGAACTGCAGAAAACACGATTAGTGTCTTGCACGAGCTAAACTATTACTGCAGAGCAGAAAGAGCACCTCTCAAACAAGTACCGTTATACAGAAAACCTTGATAAAATATTGTCGACTATAAATTAACAGTAAGCACATTAGCACACACTGTGAGTCACGTGGACAAAGGCACAACCATCAATAGCCACCAGTTTGAACTTGTGTATCTCTGATGGTAAGTCTGCAATTCCATATGTGAAATATGTATAGTATCAACATACCTTCCGTACTGTCAATGATCACGCAACTTGGAAGAACTCCCTCCTAATGACTAAACCTACCTTGAAATTGTAGGCGTAGTTAGGAATTCATAGAAGAGGGTGTAGGGGGCTTGCATATTTACCGGCCCACACTCTCTATTCGGGATCTGCAAATTAAGCTGACCTTTCTTTGAGTCAGACTTGTGAACCGATGTGTAGGCGTTCCTCCTATCTGGTTTGTATGAAATGCTCTCGATGACGTAGTCCCTTCGCAGTTCGACAGCATACTGGAGTATTGATCGAAGTGCTCTTAAAAAAGAGATGAACTATAACTCATTACGGGTAGATATTTCGTCTAAATAAAATCCGGGATGCCAATTGTGGGGCTGTACTACTAGCCACACCATAATACAAGACTGATTCGTGACTTTGAAATTAACAATTAAAATTTTATGGCTGATGCTAAGAGCATGGTCCCATAGACAGATCCGGATGAGGTCCTAACGCCGACTGACTAACGCGTGCGCAGCCGAGACATCCTACAAACTTCGTACATCTTCGGAAGTCAACCATTTGTAATCTTGTGGGCCCGCTGCGTCGTATATGTCATTTAGAGACATTATAAGGTATTAATTCCAAAGACACTGTTTTTAATAAATTATTTAATTCGACAGGGCTGTTTCGGCGTAATGCCATCGTCGGGTGTACTGTAAAATACATAGATAGGTATACTATTTAATTTTAACAGGATAATTGTAACTCAGAAATGTGTAGCCTACTTTATACACACATTGATAGCTCTTCTTATCCTTGTAAGATCGCTGTTTATCTTATATGTGTTGTTCTTATTTACTTATGTAATAGAACTGTTGTTGTTATAAATCTTTACGTAGCTTTATGTATATGCATATATCAAAAAAAATTCTTATGTTGTTGCTGTGTGACAGCTATTTTGGTAGATAAGTCACCGTTATTACAAGGTTACAATACAATTTTTTCCTTGCTATTATTTAGAGTATACTTGGTCTTATTGGCAAGTCAAGAGTATGTTTCTGTACTTGTATGTGATTAGTTAGTGGAATTAATTCTGGTGTAATTTTGTGGTGTTTGGGGATCGTAATGATTTATGAAGTTTTAGTCGTAATTATATGCTTTTCGGTGTTACTTGTAATTTCGCGACAATAAAATCTGTGACGTATTTGTAAATTCTGTCTATTTCTTTGGTAGGATGGTACTAATAAAATTTTCTAAGTAACGCTTGTGCTTCATCTCGATTTGTTCATTTAAAATTTCTACACTGTAAACTTGAGTTTGTAAATAAATTTCAACCTTCACAAGAACGTTCATATTGTTCTGAATTCAAGTGAGTGGCGTGAGTGTAACCCATAGGATCAGCGATAAACAGTGTAGAGAAACAACTGTTCTGCACAAGAAATTTAGCTTGAGCGCTTTTGAAAACCATTTTACCGAAAGTGAAAAGATGCTTTTGATTGCAGTTGGCGGTTACGACTCAGACGTTGCTGGATTGAACGAAAAACTGTCGAAGCGACGCCCAGAGAACAGGACTGAAGGCACACATCACAGGACGCGCCGGGTGAGTCTGTATGTGTGTGTGTGTGTGTGTGCGTGAGAGAGAGAGAGAGAGAGAGAGAGAGAGAGAGAGAGAGAGAGAGAGAGAGAGAGGGCGAGAGAGAAGAGACATGAAACTGGCATGGGATGAACTTCTTTAGTCAGATCATGTTGCCCATTCCATCGTTTAATGGTGGCGTGCGATATTTATTGTAAAAGGCGGGCGCGCGTGTGCGGGCCAAGCTTCCCCTCTCCCAGGGCTTAATTAGTGAAATTTTAGGTGCCGGAACGGGGCCTCTTCAATTATTTCTCAGGCACAGAAAAAGATTTTGGATAAAACTTACAATGAGAAAACTTTTACTTTTTTACAAAATGCTGTCCTGGATTCAAGTTTTTAAACCATAATATCTTACAATCAAAAACATAATCACCTCCTGCTGCCGTACCAGAAGTCACTTGCTCCCTAGTTCTGCTTCATATGTTTCGGCACTCGGTAGTTTCCGTGACTGTGACAGGATGTCTTTATCTGCTGCCAGCCCAACGTTCGGTCTGTTGCTTTGTAGTTGTTCAGTAGGACTAACCTGGCTTCTTCTTTTCCTTTGCTGTCCCCACACAGAAACATTGCACAGGTCATTGATCCCTGTATGTTGAAGTGAATTGCAGTGGAACTTTTAAAACTGTGGCTATTTTTCAAATAAGAAGGAATGTCAGTTGTTTCATAATATTTTCGCGAAACGCGGCTGGTCACGGCTGTTCACGGGAGAGCCGCCTGTGCTGGCTGGACTGCCTGCGGCTGGGCACTGCTGGTCCCGCCTACCAACAATTTTCGCGCGAAGCGCTTTTCCCAGAATTTGAACATTCAACTGTTTTTGTTAACTAGATCACCATTACACAGATGAAACATACCACAGTGAAGCCTCATATAAGCACATTAATTTCACAAAATCTCCATAAGTTCTATACAATAGCTTATACACTATTTATAATCAAAATATCACAGTGGGGATCTCATACAGAGATGGGAGGAGCCAGTGTAGGCAGTACTGGCGCAATTTCTTACTGGAATACGATATGTTACACCACAGCTGCGGCGGAGAGGCCGAGCGCATTGAGGCGCTATGCTACGATGCGCGAGGCTGTTCCCCGTCGGGGGTTCGAATCCCCCCTGTGGCATGGCTGTTTGTGTCGTCTTTAGTATAAGGTAGTTCATTTTTGTAAGTTTAGGAACTGATGGCCCCGCAGTTAAGTCCCTTAAGTTTGACAAACATTTTGTTACACCATATGTTATCTTTTCCCACCTATTCACTTATGATGTGACCTACAAGCTATGAAATTTCTTAGTAACTCATTGCCTATGGCCATCAGCCAGCCATTCTAAAATATTCCTGCTCCATCTGGGTCTTGATCAATTCCGACGTTATCACGCAACGTTAATTCCCTGTGCCTTTTGTACCGTAGCATCTGCTTGTTGCGTCGCGCCTGAGTTGATAACAAAGAAAGACTTTCATGAAATATAGGTAATAACCATCCCGATTGAACCAGCTTTCAAGTAAAAAAAAGTAAGAATTGCTTTAAATCGGAACTTTCATTTCAAAATTATGTTTGGGCAGACAGACTTACGGGTTAAAAATGTAAAACAACTCCGTCCTACATGGGAGTTAAAAATTACTCCCTGTGCGATCTGCCCTCTACTGTGCAGTAACACAAGTTAAGTTGAGCGTTAACGATATTCTGACAAGGGTGCGCGGCATTAAACATTGAAAGATCAAGAGTGCCATGGGCAAATGGACGCATCGGCTCGAAAGGCTGTCAACTTTTAGTAATGCGTGCTCCATAAGCACATTTGATTAACAGCTATGCTATAAATTAACAAAGATAATACAAATATTTCACGAAAGCACATTATACAGGCGCTCATATTCAAACACGCCTTACGTTATTTATTTCTCAATGTGACACATTACATGAGTCATCGTCCTGCTAGTACATCGCTGAAGTTGTAGTCAGTCGTAAATAAAAACCGATACGCAGCGATCACAACTTTGGATCGGAGATCTACTTACCTAGGTAGACTGACATTTTTATCGAAGACTTAAATCTCTCCACCTACAAAATTCAAACCTATCAGCAATTAGGCCCCAGAGCCATAGAACAGCGGATGTGTTTCGCCAACACTATTGTCCCCTGAGTTGAAGAGTAGAACTTGGATGTGAATATGGTTTGGGTTATGGACGATGCCCACTTTCATTTCGATGGGCTCATCAAGAACCAAATTTGTCCAGTTTGAGGGATGGTGTATCAGCATTTCACCGATTTGGAAGTCTATTCACTCTCAGTTGGTAACTGTGTGATGTGTGCTGTCCAGTCACGGAATAATCGGTGCGATTTTTGTTGATGGAAAAGTGTCTTTTGATCTCCGTTATCCACAAATATCCTGCTTTCTGAAGATGTAGTTCATGGAGCTCGACCCATTCCTAGAAGGGGATTGTTTCATGTTCTGGAGGAGCATTCTGGGAACCTCATTCTGTGTCTGGCATGCACAGAGGACCCTGGCATGAGCCTCGGTTGGCCGCCATCTTCTCCGGACCTGAACTCATGCGACTCTTTTTCGTGGTGATACATTAAAGACAAGGTGTACAACACGAACCACCAAAACCATTGCTGAGCTGAAATCAGTCATTGAAGGTCATCGATAGCATCGATATTCGGACACTTACACGGTTTGTTCAGAATTACGCTACACAATCGCCACTGAAGGCAGACGTATCGATCGTGTCATAACCTACATCCGAATATCTGCACTGACGTTTACATGTCGAATAAAGTGTGTGGTCGCCGTAGTTTGTAAGTAATTTACGCTTTGTTTCATATCTCTATACTTATAAGACGCATTTGTTTTCTGTCTGTTCTCTTATAACTCAAGATCCAGACAACCAAATGACGTGAAATTTAGTACACATACACAAAATTATATGACGGAGATACTTATAGAGGTTTCGTTCCATTTTTCGGAGAACCAAACTGAAAATTTTAGAAAAAGTGAAAGTGCGTTTTTAATATGTCTGTGTAAATCTATATCTTTGATTTTGATGAAATTTTGCACAATTGACCTTCAAAACAAGAGGAAGGGCACTGTCTACATAAAATTTAGTCCAGTGCATGGTGGAGGGTACTTATGGATTTCGCAAAAATGCACAGTTTTGCTGCGCTCTTGATGAAATATTGTACACTTGACCTTTAAGGATGTCTTAAGGGAAACTAGCTATGATGTTAAAGCACTTCGAGCCTCAGACAACACCATACAATTCAAGAAAATACAGTTCACTTTGAAAGTGTGCTTGGCCATGACAATCAACAAGTCACAAGGATTGTTGGTATAGACTTGCAGACACCATGCTTCTCTCATGGACAGTTGTATGTGGCCTGCTTCAGAGTGGGCAAAGACGAAAATCTTTTTGTACGTACTCCAAATGGAATTGCGAAAAAATTTGTATATCACATTGTTTTTACATAAATGTACCCTTTTATTACATGCAAATAAACCGTTTTGTACGCTTCTACAGAAGACCTAATTTTAAAACCAGGCAAAGCCGGGTAGTTGCAGCTGTGAATGTCCTGCAGTCACGTGTGTTAATTGAGTTTGTGGTACACTTTGCAGAGGCAGAAGGCGGCGCCAGGGTCTCCTGCAGCAAAGCCGTCGCCCACTGACGGAAGACGCTACAGCAGCAGCAGCAGCAGTAGCAGTAGCAGCGGCAGCAGCAGGGAGGGCTCTCCACGGTAAGCCGTGCGTTCACCAGCCACAGCCACAGAAATAACGTCACAAAACGCAACTTCGGAGGCACACTGCAACGTCCCTACTGGCGAACCGACAGGTCAAAGTGCAATGCGGCATGGCACACGCAGAGGCCTCTAACGGACGACTGCAGAGTTTTGCAGATGCGGGAGTCTCACTAGTGCAATAAGGGATCTTTACATTATCTCTCGTACAATTTTGATGTATACGTGTTTGTACTTTCCTTGTTAGTCGGCCACTGCTTGTGTCTTTCGTGAGTTGGTGTTAAGCCCTTCTTCCTAACAAATAATGGTCTGGAATGAAACTTTCACTCTGCAGCGGAGTGTGCGCTGATATGAAACTTCCTGGCAGATTAAAATTGTGTGCCGGAACCGGGTTCGCAGGAGAGCTTCTGTGAAGTTTGGAAGTAGGAGGCGAGGTATTGGCGGAAATTGTGAGGTGGCAACGTGAGTCGTGTCGGGATAGCGCAGTCGGTAGTGCGCTTGCCCGCGAAAAGCAAAGGTCCCAGGTTCGAGTCCCGGTTCCGGTACACAATTTTAATTTGCCAGGAAGTTTTAAATAATGGTCTACATAAAATTCTCTATCCATGTGTTCTGTGTGTAAGTTGTAATACCGGCCGCAGCTTAGTGTTTTCCCTGTGCCACAGACGCAGGCGGTCGCCGTGCTGCGGCCGGCAGAACGGGCGCTGGCGGCGGCGCTACGTGCAGCGGCGGCCGCTGCTGGCGCGCCTGGCGCAGCTCAACTGCGCGCTGCAGCGGTCGCGCGCCGCCGCCGACGCGCTGCTCTCCGAGCACGACCGCCTGGCGCGGCCCGACGGCGCATGCGCAGACCCGGAGTCCCAGCCGCAGCTGTGCGCGCTGCGAGAGCGCTTC
Organism: Locusta migratoria; assembly: GCA_026315105.1. NCBI lineage: Eukaryota > Metazoa > Arthropoda > Insecta > Orthoptera > Acrididae > Locusta > Locusta migratoria. Next base: position 54,059,545 of record CM048744.1, read on the forward strand.
CAGCAGGCGCTGGCCGTGCCCAAGCTGCTGGGCGAGGCCAGCGTCGGCGGCCGCCGCCTGCACCGCTGGCTCTGCCGCCTCAGCCAGCCGCGCGGGCACGGCCGCCGCGCACACCAGCCGCCGCCGGCACCACCACCCCAGCTGCAGCTGCAGCCCAGCAGAGACATCCGGCGCCAGCACACGCTCCCCTGTGTCATCCTGTAGACCGCAGCCTGGAGCCAACGAGAAAGACAGGCCTCGGCGCAATCGCTAGCTGATTGGTCGCCCGCTGGGGCACAGCCCACTGCCTCGTAGCGGCCAGCCACTCAGCTAGCGATCGCGCTGGCTCAGGACTGCCTCGCTTACGTGACATGACGTGTGCGCCGTGGCCTGTCTTTCTCGTTGGCCTCGTCCGCATCCACTCTGCCGTCACACAGACTCACACTCTCTATAGTTGAGCAGAAATACGATGATCCCTGGTGCTTGCGCCAATCGGCTTTGAGCGCTGGATGCGCCCACACACCATTGGATTAAGTCAAGCGCGAACTTAGCTCTGCACATGCGCGCGTCCAGCTACGCTGTGCACTCCTGCCAGTTCTGTCGACACAACAGCGACCGTTAGCTATACACGCAGGCATCGAACTAACTATTTGGCACCAAGGTTTCATCCCGGTTCTCCGACCGGGGCTGTCTCCCAGCCCTGGAGGCGGAGTCAGGGATTATCGTATTTCGGTCCGACTATAGAATTCGCAGTCTCGACCTCATTTTAAATTGTGAAAGCAGGTCACGTCAGAGCGTATGAAATCGGTCTCACACTCTACGACTACTCAACATTTGTTGCAGCTGGCTCACTGCTAGCGTTACCTCCTCCACACTTGACATTTCCTCTGTGTCACTGTCCTTTCAAATTCTGATCATGGTTACAAGTCCGACACCGGTTATGTGTTCACTGAATTAAAATAATACATTTAAACGAGACACTAGCTTGCCGAAGAGGAAGTCGTGCTGCTGAATGAAGGCGGTTCCTCAAGGGAAAGACTAGTCTATTGCAGATGTCAGCTAGTACTGACAATACGAGTAATTCCAGCGCTCAATTTTTGGTTGTCAGGACTGCGCTCCAGCTGTTCCGATCCTTAGTTTCTTAACTGGCGCAACGTCCTAGAATTAAATTAAAATGGTCCCAAATCCCCGATTCAGACATAGGTTTTCAGGAGGTATCCCTTGGTTGTAAGGCACATGCCAGAACTGGTAAGCCCCTCCCACTTTTCCCGCGTGGGATCCCCATTTGCCACAATGTCGGCTTGCGCGATGATTGGCTGAATAGAAGTACGACTCTTAATGAGCCGGATCTCAAACAGCCCGCTCCAATCAGTGTACGATGAAAGGAGCAAAGAAAGAAAAAAGAAATAAAATCGTTAGTTGCCAGTGGGCATGAAATAAATCAAACTCAAACGCGGAGCGCCTGCTTATGCTACTCACTCGTCAGTACCGCTGACCACTAGGCCACTGGGACAAGGTCATCACCACGACTGTACGGACTACCCCAGCACGTCTCCCAGGAGGCGCAAAGTTTCAGCTTATCCACACACTACTGACTTACTGCCGCTGCCCATTGTGACCCATTTCTCGGGAAATTTCACAGATTTCCGTAACAGTTCAGGTCAGGTGTGCATCTGCACTGAAGAGACGATCACTGGTCATCTTCATGTCAGAACTAGGAAAATATTAAAAAGGATTAGGTAGGCGAACCTATTTACTATTTTACATATAGTGAGGAGAATACCGGTATAATGTAGTCGGGAACTCGAGGGGCAGCAGATCTCATAGCCTGCCGAACGTTACTAATTGTCGAGGGGAGACTATATAACACCTCTAACGGACGTGAAGGGTACAGGGTATGGTTACCGAGCGCAGCTCAAGATAACTGTTACTTACCCAACTTACATAGCCATATAAGCAATCAATCACGCAAAAATTAGTAAAAGTAGACTTCACAAAACGTAAAACTAAAATAAAAAAATCTTCCACGCTATCAGCCAATCTGGTACAGCAACCAAAGCAATACGATTTCTAATAAAACACAGTACTGGTTGAATAATTTATTTTGTTCAACGCGTTTCGCCTGCTTGGGGCATCATCAGGTTCTTAAAAAATACATCAGTCATGGATAAAAAGATTTCGTGCCAAAGCCCGGCAGCATTAGTATTTAAAAATAGCTGTGGTTGCAGGGCACCCGTCAAATATCTGTTTGCTGCAACCTCATTTCTGGTTTTTCAAGGGTACCTTGCACCCAGTGCTATTTTTAAATACTATAGCTGCCACACTTTGGCACGATATCTTTTTAATGCTGACTGATGGAAAGTATTAAGATTATGATGAAGCCCCAAAAAGACGAAACGCGTTGAACAAAATAAATTACTGAAACCAAGACTAGATTTTATTAGAAAATATAAAATAGACACGGGATAAAAGTTATTATAAACGTGAGAAGTTCTTTTAAACGTGGATACTGTGAAAAATTGCCTAATGGTGAAAACAAAATTACAATATAATCACATGCAGGTGTTAATATAATAGTAAGAGTACCTTAGGCAGTTACACAATAAAGGACACCATGGGCTGATATATCATTAACTTTGTAAAAATACTATTAGTGGGTTAATATAAAAAAACTCGTTTCTATTATCTAAGTGATAATTGAATATCCCACCTTTCCCCCGCAATCTAATGTTTAAAAGTTCCCATTTGTCTAAAAGATTTAGTTTTTCCCTTTCCGAGCAGTATGGTTAGTGATTAATTTGTCTCCTCTTTTTATAAGTACTTAATATGAAATTTTACTTTTTCACTTTCACCCGCCTGTGTGTTCCTGCTGATTTACAAATTTTAGCTTCTCACATCTATAATAACTTTCCTCATCATCCCTGTTTTGTTTATATTGGTTGTTTTATAACGGTTGTGTAGTGTCTGATTTTACAAATTTTACTGCTTTGCCAGATTGACTACTGTTATTGCTATGTAAATTGGCTAAGTAACAGGTGTTCAACTGCGCAGGGTAACCGCGCAAGGTCCATTACTACAGCTGCATGAACTTCCCTCTACGGCTTTTTTTAGTGTCTGGCCGGTTCTGACGTCTGACACACCAACAGTTTTCCACAGACGTTGTACACTGCTGGCCACGCAAAATTTCAGATTTATTTTGCAGATAACAAGTTGTAGTATAGAAAGTGAGGAAGATGCCTCCATTCGCGGCTGTAATTTCTGATACACGCCTCGGTGTTGAATCAGAGAACCTCTGCATGTTGTGGTGGGACGTAACAGTACATGCTTTTTCCTCTTTGATTTAATGTTGAGGCGTTTAGCAGCGGTTATAGACATCAGTAATGGCAAAACTTATCACATTTATCTCTTCATATATGGTTATATTTTCAATCATGTGAACTTAGTACATCGTGTTACCTCCTAAATAGCAAATATCTCTGCTCGTTCTTCATATTGCATTTTGGATGACCAGGCAGTATATGTACACTTTTTGCAACGCCCCATTCTTTGCATTCGCAGAAGCAGCAGGATCCGCGTAACCTGTCTCAATATTTTCCTGGTTTGTCAAGATTTTTTCCTTTCAGTAGTTAATGCCGTTAATACGATTTCCGGTTTTTCCTCCCTCTTCCCCACTTATCTCGCTTATAATGTCATTTGCCACATAACAATAGGACTATGTTTCCTAATAATACTACGTGTTTATGTCCTTTATTGTAAGCGATGGCGCATGTTTACTCTCCACATCACTTTTTATATGAGTCTGCATGAATTTTTTAGTTCTGCAGATACGCCGCACAACCTGAAACTATGTCTCACACTTTTGTTTTTACCCCATACACACCCCATCAGTTTCACAACTAATTTGTTTAGTTTCAAAGTGCATTTGTCCTTATTGTTTTTGCAGTTAGAAAGGGTGAGGATTTCTCAGAAGGGCACAACGCGTTATTGGTAATACAAAACAATAATGAGCCGCGACTGCTTTATTTCGATAAATTCCCAATCGGTTTGCGTACTAGGCGTCCAACATGGAATGGAACCAATTTCACTTCATTTAAAGTAAAGACCGAGATTGCTAATTCTACTGTTTATATAGATATTACGGTGAATAGTCCATTTTAAATTTCCAAGTGACCTGCTTTCATAAACCGCTGATCTTGGTGAATGTTACAAATGAACCTTTGTGTAAAGAGATTTCTCAGATGAACAGTAACGCTAAACAGTCTGAAATGATGTGTTCAAAAATGCCGTTAGGCGCTCCCATGTTTAAAACTAACTCATCCACTCCCTTTCTTGTTAATACATCCTAAACAAACGTGAAGGACATGGATCAGTACACAGTGATGTTTCTAGATAATCATATTTACGGTACGATTTCATCTTAATATCTTTGACGTTTCAAAAAATCGATCCCTTACAATAAATAAATAAAAAATAAAATAAAAAAATTCTTTAGTATATAGTTACACATAGGTATAAGTAGAATAAACATTAATGCAGTTTATGTAAAACATTTAGCAAGACATTTTTTTACTGATTAATTTAATCAATAAAGTGTTATTTATTCATTAAAGCACAATATCAGCCAATTATATAACTGACATTAGAAACGAAACAGGTTTAGAAAAAATTTCCAATATGTTTTCGTTGTAAAGAATGTCAATATATACTCTCAGCAAAGTGATACCAGTGCTAAGTAAATGAAGCCTTGAAAAATAGTTCACTAAGTTACACCAACGTTGCACATCTTGTACAGCACGATTGTTATTTGTACTTGTAATATAATATTTATCAACCAGGATTACGTGTTAAAGGACGACATACTACAGGACTAGACAAACAGTAACATTTTGGTAGTTATGCTTTGACACACGTCAATAGATACCTCTTTACTAGCGGTTTCGGGCATGGCCTTTCATCAGATAATCATTCTACGTATTTTATAAAATGACAAATGATTATCTGATGCTGGGTCACGCCAGAAACCGGTAATAAAGAGGTTCTATTAATATGCCATATAGCGACCAATGACCATTGATTCCGTATGCTGAATTGCATAGTAGTAATTTTGACTTAATAAAACCACTCACGTACAGATGTTTTATACTACAGTCAGCCATAGGTGTATATCTTGATGGGATTGTACTGGAGCAAGGAAATGACTTACTGGCCATAATAGGTAACAGTATTTCGCAAGGATAAGAATAAAAAGCCGACTATATCGCTAAGTTTTCATCTGATCTAAAAAAAAAAAAAAAAAAAAAAAAAAAAAAAACACCTCTCATCTTGTAAAATTTAGTAACAATAATAAATTGACGCCCTTAGGAGGACAGATTTTTACCATTGATTTTTTCTCTACAAGTTCAGAGGTCTGAGGATGGCATTTGCCGAAACGACGTTGTAAATAAGTAAAATTTTAGCGATCTAGACGGTTTCTTTTATTCTTATGGACAAACAATGGAGATCAGATACTAGTAGAAAAAAATTCGATTTCTTCATACAAAACATCTCACAGAATTGCATGTAAAATTCTATTATATACAAATAACTGTACAACATAAAGGACTGTACGAAGTGGCGCAGTGGTAACACACTGGACTCGTAGGAGGACGTGGTTCAAATCCAGCTCCTTCCAATCCAGATTTAGGTTTTCCGCGATTTCCTTAAATCACTCAAGGCAAATGCCGGGATGGTTCCTTCAAAATGGCAAGGCCGATTTCCGTCCCCATCCTTATCCAAAACAATTTGAGTGTCTGCTCAGTTTCAAATGCCAACCATATCTTCCTTCCTTCTGCAGTATCATGTATACTCCACAGTGACGTTCTAAGGTTGTTAATACAATTGAAAGTAGTCAATTAAATAAGGATTGTTGTAAAAACTGCTTCCACTGTACCTGAGTAGCTTCTTTAGGAATAGTATCGTGTGTTGTACGTATTACCGGTGATTGTGAATGAGTCTGCACTTTAACTAAAACTTCACTAATCCGGCTGAAAACTTTATCAAAGTTGAACAAAACCAAATATATAATAAAAACAAATTAGAACCCAGTGGGTTTTTTATTGAGTGTAAGCAATTTAAACTTTGATAGAAAACAGGCGAACTCATTAATTACTGAAACTGTCTGAACAATAATAATTAAATTTTCTGTGTAAGTTACTGACTGCAATTTACGTCTCAATTCAATAATTATTCCTGTCGTAGCTCACTTATCAGTTAACACTAGGAACACTAGGAAGGAAACAGCATATGTGACACTGCTGTCAAAATTACTGGCAAAGCTGCAGCTGCTGGAAACTCAAAGCTAACTACAGAATTCGCAGGTGAGCAATTCAAATCCACTAACTACACAAATACAAAATTTCTCCGTCTCTGTAGTTTAAAAAAAACGGTTAGCAATAAATGATCAACATGAAACAGTCTGAAGTTCTGGTTTTGAAATAATACGTTTATAGTTACTTCATAAGAATGATGAACATGAAACATTAGCAACAGTGATTCTTTTACATTTCTCTACAGAAAGTCATTATTTTTCTTGCTTTCTTTTTTCTTAAATCAATATTTTTCTTAAGTACGATCAAAAACTAAGTAGTACGTTAAACAATGTAATCAAAAATCAAAATTATCCTCCTCATGTTTTATCCCTTCTTTCATGCAGATAAAATCATACTTAAACACTTGCACTAAAAATTGGATTATCTAGAAAATGAATATAAGAAGACGAACTTTAACCCTTCATGCTGAATGTCTGCCAGGGATGGACAATAACTACGCGGAGCGCCTAATAATGAAAATGATGAGTCTCCTCAACTTGGTATTTCATAATATCAGACGACATTCAATGATCGTTAATTTCTCCAAACTTGGTTTACCTCATCATCCGCAGAAAAGAAATTATCATTATTATTGCCCATAAAGAGATTTGTCTGTTCAAAGCTCACGATGGAATTTTGATACGTGACTCCATGACTGCCTACGCAACACTGCCACTGCTCGCTCGTCCGTGGCTCGGCAACGAATCCTACAGCCCTACTAGCTCAAACAGGCAGCAGCGCACAACACAGTATCGTCGCTGAGCCAGAGGTCTCAGCTGCAGACATTCAACGTGACAGACCTCAGATGTCACCTACGTTTCATTACTCCTCGGCCTCTCCGGCCAGAATTTTGCAGAATGAGACTTGAGTGGCCAGGTTTATTCTGCAAAATTCGTCACTCCAAAAACATACAAAGCTACAAAACTTGAAAAATACATAAAAATGAAAAAAATAATTTTCAATGTTCCAGTAACAAAATTACAATCTAAACTGGTCCTTTTGAGGTATACGGGTGGGTGTCACCATGGGCCGTACGAATAAAACGTAGTATCGACTTTATACTTTGGATTTCAGAGAACATACTCAGGTTTGCATGTATAAAGTGAGTCAGAGAATACTTCAAGCGAGTATGTTCTCAGTGTGAGTAAAAAGGTGGGGGAAGTTGCTCACAACAGTGAACATTCTCTGATTTCGTATGAATAAAACTGGAGAAGTTTCTCGCGGCCAGACAGCATTCTCCGTTTTCTGAAGTGAGCTCTCTAGCATACTACGTGCTCAATAACTTCTATCAAGTTTACGTTTTACTGTGGTTTATAATAAAAATGGCAACATTTATGTTGTTTAGACGTTACAAAAAGTTCCTTTATACGTAGTCTGAAGAAATACGAGCGGAACTTATCCAAATAAAATTTTGCGCACGAGTCGCTTCCTTCACAAAAAGAGTTTGACACTTCAGGTATTTTATATAGTGACGGGAGTGATGACAGAGGAGTTTTTTCATTACCGACATAAAACAGAAGTGGATTCAGATGCGTTTTGCCTGTTTGTTTGGAGTGCACATTTACAGTTGTAAGCAGCTACATAGGAAAATAATATTGTATTTTTAGGATAGGGTCCATTAATAACGTTAATTAAAAATAAAGTGCATCCCAGGACTTCAAAGTCTGTATCACAAAATAAATATTGCTGAAATACCTGGTACTGAAGTATTTTTGTACTGCTCTTGTCTATTCTATCACAACCAGTTAGCCTATTTTAAGATGCGTTTTTGTCTTCATATTCGTAACTTCTGTTATGTTACAAGTAAGTAGACACGAAACTAAAATTAATAACTGATTAAATACACTCTTAGCAGACTGTTTCTTGTAAGAAAAACGCGTAGGGTATCGCTTATGCGCAGACCGTTGGGTGTTATATTTTACAAACCTTATCTAGTGTTAGAAAGCTTGGACAGCGTTCCACATTGAAACAGATAAAAATGTGATGCATTCTTAAAATTTCGTTCGCAAATTGCGCTTACTTAACTTCAATAAGAAAAAAGTTAATCGCATGACGCAAATTTTGTAACAGCGCCAGAAGAAAACATTAAAAAGTTCATATTTAATCTCAATAATACATTGCTGTACAACAAACTAATATGTAAACATAGTACAATTCTTCCTGAACACGTAGATACCTACTCCAAATTTGTACATTGCATAATGTGCCTGATGGGTTAGTTTAAAGAAATACAGGATAGAACAGCTGGTCTGTACTGGACATGACACACGGGGAACTTACTCAAGAATCAGGGGAGCTAGCGAGAATGAACTTCCTGTTCAAATGTTTATAAATCTATGAGAGTTTACTATTTTAAACTACCTTATGCTAAGGACAACAATTACACCCAGTATATAATGGTTCATATTCGCTCAATATATGTGTTCAGAACACATGTTTCTCTCTCATACAGGTCCATCATATAAGAAAAAATGAGTAAAGTTATACTTTATCTCTCATTAAGCTCTAAGAGATTATTCTTGCAATTGTTTAGACATACTTGTGCCATACTATACGCAAACGTTAACATGTTAGTAAAGTGCATGCTCCATAACTTCTTACGAGTGAACTTAGTGATAGATTTTATCACAAAAATGTCCGAGTTAAGCTGGGTAAATTTCAGGTATCTATGTGCCACAATATATGTCACATGTGTGGGATGACAAAAATGACAGAAAAAGATACATTATTCCTTACATAGAGCTACTCACATATACTACACAACAGGTAAAATGTCAAAAATGAAAAAGTATTTATACAAATATTCTATACGTGAGATATATATACCAAACATGGAAACTTGTTATCTCTGACTACTATTCGTAACACTGATCAGCAAGGGTTTTAATCTCAGAACCAGGAATATAACCATGGAAATTCTAATGTGACACAGTGGCCTGTATACTGCAGGTCATTTACATTAATGCACGTGAGTCCAATGAAGTAAGGACATGTATATCTATTGTACAATTTTTAATGACATCAGGTACCTCAATTGTTGGTCATCAATATGAAAGGGAAAATGAAATGAAAATATTTAACCTATACAGAGAGAAATAATTCAGAACATATAAGAAATATACAGGTAATTAAGGTGTTAGATTAAAAAAATATAGCTGAAAGACAATGTGAGCAAATAATATTATCATAGATTTTCACATGTTTTGTAAGAGAGAAATGTACAATGTTGATTACCGAAAGTCTTTGCATATGTTTATACTTCTATATTACACTGACGTCTTGTAAATGAACTCATTTGTTTTCAGTACTGATAAGTGAAAAAATGTTCAAATATTTGTAAATCTATCGGACTCAAATGCTGATTTCTTATTCTGTAGCTTACAAACTACTTGAACTAAGGTAAACTAACCTAAGGACAACACACACCCCCGTGCCTGAAGGGGAAGGGGGGGAGGGGACTCGAACCCCCGACGGCGAAGGCCATTCACACCGCAGCAAAGCGCCCCAATGCGCACAGCTAATCCGCCACGGCTGATATGTGCACTCTTAGGTCTGTGGCTGGCACATTAGCTATCTACCTAGGCATGCGTGCAGTATTGAAAATTGATCATGTCCCACGTATAGCATTTACTCACTGCAGTATTTAATGTAAAAATCCAATTGCTCATGTTTCAACTGAGCCTATAACCCAATGGTATACGATAGATTCAATAAAATGTGATGTACGGACTAAGAACTAAACACATGGCCAACATAAAACACACAAGGAAACACATAAAACACAGGGAGGCACATGAAACAAAGGAAAAATATAAACACCTGATGCAGGAAGCCAAACTACTTAAGGAATCGAATATGCACATGATTGTATTGTCATGCTGTAGAAAAAATCATTAAGATGTCAAAACCTCAAGCATCTCATCAGTCACAATACAAAATAGCATTCAATGAAGAAAAACTTAAGCTATACACCTGTAGAAATGCCAGATCAAGAGAGTAGGTTCACGTACAGAAACAATAAATATGAATGTCTTAAATATGAAATGTGACAATAATGTACAATTAGTCAAAGTAAAGTATTATGAAATCCTGAACAAAAATACAAAAAGCATCAACTCAGTTTCCTGTGCAACAAGATATATACAGTAAATATCACCATTGTAAAGTTAGTACCTCTGTCAAATGAGCAATCCATGAAAAACAAGGCATAACAGAGCATCAGTAAATATATATATATAGCCAGAACAACATATATCAAATATTGGTATTCTTGTATCCAAAAGCAAAGCATAATAAAACATTCATAATTAGTATAAGCAATTGGTAAAAAAATATGACATACAGTCAACCTCAAATAAAAAGAAATCTCCTTTCTATCGTAGCTGAAAACAAGTATTTAAACCTCCTCTTTTCATTAAAAATATCATTTCGCTGTGTCATCTTTGTAATATCACAATTACCAAATCTTCACTTTAAAAAAAACTCATTGTATCATCTTCTCAATCTCACCATTAGTAACCAGTCATCACTGCATATTGTATATCCTCATTATTCAATTATCTAAATGTTTCAAATGTTTGAAATCTTATGGGACTTAACTGCGGGGTCATCAGTCCCTAAAGTTGCAAAGTACTTATAAACTGTGTTATACTAAAGACAGCACAAACGCCCAACAGCCTAGAAAGCGGGAGACCCGGGTTCGAAACCCGGCAGGGACACATTTTCAGCTTTGCCCACTCTCAGTTGGTGTCATATATTCTGTGAATATGAAACAAACGTCCATGCTCGAGGGGGGATTCGAACCCTCGATGGGAAACGGCCTTGCGCATTGGCGCCTCAAAGTGCTAGCCACTCAGTCACGGCCAATTATCTAAAATATTTCATTTGTTACTCATTCACTTCTATCATAAACCTTATATCTACAAAAAAGGGTGATCACACATACATTTCCTCTTTTCAACTCATCTATTTAATTCTGACATGACACTATTAGGGAGAACTAAAGAATATGTAAAACAATGCAGATAGCTGAAAACAAAGTTTTAAAGAGAATTATAGACTGAAACTACAGAAAAAAATATTAATGTTCCTGAGGTGTTCTTTTTTACTTGTTGATTGATCCATAGACGAAGGTTTCCACATAATATGTCCCACACAATATGTAGCTGGTTACCTTATGTGGTAAATCAAACCTCACCCTGAATAACTCCCATACTGCAGTAAAATAAAATAAAAATATAACGAGTAATTATAGAACTAGGCTGCTAGAGAAATTTTATTCAAGCGGTTGGTTTGAGAACTGAATGCAGTGCACAGAGGATTACCACATGAAATTTAGTTTTATTTATAACTAGCTTAAACCCGCAACTCCGTCCGCGTGTTCGTTGATTATGCACGAAACGTCAAATCGATTTTTTAAAGAGATGTATGAAAAGAAATTTCTTTTTTACTGCTTTATTAATTTATTCTTATATTTTCTTATTCGTATGCTTATCCTTACAGAGAAAGAGCTGAAGACATTGTAGCAAGAATAGACCAAAGATTTGGTCTGTTGCATCACATTTCGCTGTATGAAACCTCCTTGCTATAGAGTCGCAAAACGTCATCGCTGGCCTTCAGTGCGAATATTTTTAATAATTTGACGACTTTCAACCATCATATCTACCACCTCCTTATAGCTATCGGCATGGAAGTGCTATGGTGTACAACGGGAGACTTTGGACAACAATTACACACAGGCCATTCGTTTGCGTTCTCTAGTTTTCGCTGCAGAACAAAATATTAACACACACAAACGTAGAATTTTATAAACACTGATAACTTTCCATCCCAATATACTCCACCCTTTTATCATATCAACCCTCAAGCAACAATGCAACCAACCACTTTCAAAGAGTAAATATAATTCAAAGAGTAATTATTGTTCCGCATTTTGTGTTATATTCTTCAAACTACCAAATATCTATCAGGTAGCTATAAAACCGTGCCTAAAACAATGATCAGGTATAAATTAATAACTGTACAAATATTTAAGTCTCTACGTCTTGTCATTCGGAAGTGATAAGGGTACACCGAACAGACACACACACACACACACACACACACACACACACACACACACACACACACACACACACACACACACTAATATATATATATATGGACTCTGATGGAAAACCAGTTCTCAGTAAAGAAAGGAAAGCTGAAAGCTGGAAAGAGTATATAGAGAAGCTCTATGAAGGAAATGAACTTAGCGGCAATATTGTAGAAAGGGGAGAAAAAGTAGATGAGGATGAAATAGGAGATACTATACTGAGAGATGAATCTGACAGAGCACTGAAAGACCTAAGTCAAAACAAGGCTCCTGGAGTAGGAGACTGGGAGAACCAGCCATGACAAAATTGTTTCACCTAGTGTGTAAAATGTATGAGACAGGTGAAGTACCTTCAGACTTTAAGAAAAATGTTATAATCCCCATTCCCAAGACAGCAGGTGCAGTCAGGTGTGAAAACTACATAACCATCAGTTTAATAAGTCATGGTTGTAAAATATTAAGACGAATTATTTACCGAAGGATGGTAAAGCTGGTAGAAGCCGACCTCGGGGAAGATCAGTTTGGGTTCAGGAGAAATGTAGGAACTCGGGAGGCAATACTCACTTTACGGCTTATCCTAGAAGATAGATTAAGAAAAGGCAAACCTACATTTCTAGCTTTTGTAGATTTGGAGAAGGCTTTTGACAATGTTGATTGGAATAAACTCTTTCAAGTTCTGAAGTAAGCAGGAGTAAAATATAGGGAGCGTAAGGTAATTTACAATTTGTGCAAAAACCAGACAGCGGTTATCAGAGTTGAAGGGCATGAAAGGGATGCAGTGGTTGGAAAGGGAGTAAGACAGGGTTGTAGTCTTTCTCCATTGTTATTCAATTTGTGCATTGAGCAAGCTATAAAGGAAAGCAAGGAGAAATTTGGAGAAGGAATTAAAGTTCAGGGTAAAGAATTAAAAACATTGCGTTTTGCCGACGACATAGTAATTCTGTCAGATACAGCAAAGGACCTGGAAGAGCAATTGAACGGAATGGACAGTGTGCTGAAAGGTGCATATAAGATGAACATTAACAGGAGCAAAACTAGGGTAATGGAGTGCAGTCTAAGAAAATCAGGTGATGCTGAAGGAATTAGATTAGGTAACGAAGCAATAAAGGAGACAGATGAGTTTTGTTACTTGGGCAGTAAAATAACAAATGATGGTCGCAGTACAGAGGATATAAAATGCAGAATGGCAATAGGTAGAAAAGCGTTCTTGAAAAAGAGAAATTTGTTAACATCGAATATTGATTTAAACCCAAGGATGTCCTTTCTGAAGGTATTTGTATGGAATGTTGCCTTGTATGGGAGTGAAACATGGACGATAAACATTGCGGACAGGAATAGGGTTGAGGCTTTTGAAATGTGGTGCTACAGAAGAATGCTGAAGATTAGGTGGGTGCATCGCGTAACTAATGAGGTACTGAACAGAATTGGAGAGAAAAGAAATTTCTGGCATACCTTGAGTAAAAGAAGGGATCGTTTGGTAGGACACATTCTTAGACATCAAGGAATTGTGAATTTAGCGTTGGAGGGAAGTGTGTGGGGTAAAAACCTCACAGGAAGACCAAGAGATGGATACAGTAAGCAGATTCAGACAGATGTCTGATGCCGTTCTTATGTGGAGATGAAGAGGCTTGCTCAGGGTAGGATATTGTGGAGAGCTGCATCAAACCAGTCTCCGGACTGAAGACGACAACAACAGATAAATAGCTATCCGATCCCTATAAAACCTTGCCTAAAGCCTTCCCCGGGTAGACATTAGTAACTGTACAAATTTTTAGCTCTTTATGTGTTGTGGTTCAGACGTGATAAATGTACACCGAAAAGACATTCACATTTATAGATATAGACAAGACTTGCAAAACGATTTCTCAGAGCCGATTTGACTGGACGTGGACACGACTCAGATATGGACGGTGAAGAGGGAGGTATTTTCCTGTCTGACCAGCACTGACTTCACGTGGGCGCCAGGCGCTGGGTCGGCGCGCTGCGGTGTGGCGGCGGCGGTCGCGGCGCCATGGCCCACGCCTGCCCCGCTCTGCTGTTCTGTGTGGAGCGGCGCGACCCTCGAGCGAAGGCGTCAAAGTCCCACGTCTGGCAAGACTGCAGCTGCCTGCACGTCTCTTCGCTTCTCCAGTGTCCATTTTGGCGGTTTCTCACCAAGTCCCCATCCCCCGCCAGCTATAGCCTCTCCCAGAATTTTGCGCCTCTTTGAGTCTGCGATTGGTGGGTTGGTTTTACAGTGTCATCCTATAGTTCCGGGGTGGACACAGACGTGGCCAGCGGGCCATCCTTTCTGCCCACCACGCCGCTCTGCCGTCTGAGCGGGAACTTCGTAACAATAAAATACAGAGTCGCCGCTTAGATGGCACAACCGACGCGCACGGAACACAAGACCCGTTTGCATGCTGCTAAGTGTTACATTGTGCCTTTTTAAAGAATACGAAAACGTGAAGCTATAAATAGCATAGAGAGGCTGGCTGTACGTAAAATTAATATATGTTTTGCAACTGCATTCTTCTAGTAATAGTGAGCGAGCCATGTTTTTGCTTGTAAAAGTCTCACATTTTAAGTATAGAAAGAGACAGAAACAAAGCATCATTATAATGACTTATGGGATGGAATAACATATCACACCTACATGCAAAAGAAAAACAGAATTATTACTTAGCAATTCTCTACCAACAGTGTCCTGACCGATTCTAAACAGATTATATCACAAAACGGCATAGAAACAATTAGCCCAAGTACATCTGGAAGAAAGACGATTACGTAACACCTCTATACAGGTCAGGCAGTGTCATGATCAAATTCTTACCATAAATATCACAAACAAGAAACAATTATCGAATTGCGTTTTCATTCTCTGAATATGTAATAAAACTGATATCTGGAACAAACTGTCGACACACTGACGGGCGGAGGCAGTTATTTAGATTGTCGTCACTCAGGCTGCCACGTAATCGTGACCGGTTTAACTTCAGTCGTTCACACTCATATGTTGAGCTAAACGTGGATATAACCTATACAGCCTCATTATGAAGATGGGGAAGGTAGTTCTGAGGAAATCCTTCGCAGAACTCTTGAATAGTTTTTACGAATAGAACTTGTCTTGCAGTAGGGAATTGCACCGCAAATCTATCAGTTCATCTGCAAATGCACAGGGGCACTTCAAAGTGATACAGCAAATGGTCTTGAAAGTGTCTCAAAAAGAGGTGCGAGATTAGCAGTATCCTGAAAGCCATTTGCAAACTGTTCCTTTATTTGTTCTAAAACTGAAATGAATTTTCCAAAATTTCCATTGTCTTTCACATCAGAAAGGTTACGGAAATGGGCAATGTTCCTATTAAAAGTTGTCCCTTCCACAATACGATCTTCATTTTAAACGCATCTACGTTTTCCATTAAATGAGGTATTAACTGCTTTTCTCCTTGCAACGTCTTATTGAGGACGTTCAAGTGTGCGATCAAATCAACTAAAAATGCAAGGTCTGCAAAGCATTCTGGATCTTCTAATATTGGTTCATGCTCTTCCATGTCCTTCAAAAACTGAACAATAGCAGGCATTAACTCTAAAAATCGTTTTAGGCATGCCCCCCGACATAACCTTGATGGACGAAGCAGTGAATGCCGTCTCGTGATCGTTTTAGTTTTTTATGCAACAATGCTACGAGCCCATTTTGTGTCCCTCGCATCGCTGGCGCTCCATCGGTGGTAATCGAAACCAACATACTCCAATTTAGTCCGACGGCTTCAACTGCCTCTTCAACAGCCTTCATCAAATCTATCCCCTCCTTGTGTCTTTCATTTGCACTAAATCCAACAGTTCTTCTGTCACATGCAAATCGCTGTCGACTCCACGAACATAAACTGCAACCTGTGCTGTGTCTAATATCAGTTCATGCATCCAAAGCAATTGACTAACCAATGAACTTGCTGACATTGTGAATTAACTGTTTGTAGACATCAGCTACATGACAGCTATGTGTCGAATTATTGTTCGCCGCGAAAGACTAATTTCAGAAAATGGTGTCTCAATTTCGGCTGCTTCAATATTGCATTATTTAATAAACTCGCCATCGTTGAAAGGTTTTTTGCATCTGACAATGTTGAGCGCTATTTTCACCTTTCTCTTCGACAAAGAATTGTATCCCCCACTCGGATTTAAATGCTCGTCACAATACGTCACTAGACTGCCTCTTTTTTTACTGATTGTACCATTGGAGCAACCACAGTTCTGTCTCAGACTCCCTCTTAACCAAAAACAAACAGCGCTGCTAGTTGAGAAAATATCGCACCATAAGCCGCAAGCGGCAGAGGCGCATCGCACTGCCACAACATGCCATAGCGAGGACTTCCTGGAAGCAGCGAGCAAAGCCGAGACAGTCCGAGCGTAACCTGGCCAGCCCGTGGCCAACACCCTCTAAAGACAAGGCCTCAAGTCCATGTCACGTCACACCGACAAGACGCCTCGCAAGCTCACGGGATGGCGCTACGAGGCAGTGGGCTGTGCCCAGCGGCCAGCCACTCAGCTAGAGAAAGCGGCCTCTCGGACTTGAGGTCTTGTATCTAGACGGTGTTGCCGTGGACCGCCCAGCTGGCCCCCTGGCCATATGGCCCGCCGTGTCCAGCCCTACTACAGCTGATCGGCGTTTTTACGTCCACGCCTCTCAGTTTCCAGTAGAAATTCTCCGAGGGCTGAGATGAGACTTGCGAACTGGCGTCATTCTCACGTTTCAAGTGTGTTGTTTATCTTCTCAGTTCGAAAAAACAGCTCTTTGTGGCAGCTGCCTGTGTTAGGCCTGTCATTTATCACGTCTTTCTCCCTAGCTATAAACATTGTTTTGCTGGAACCACTATCTATACTGCAAGCCAGTCCCACTCACACACGTGAGCACTGCAGGAGTTTCATTGTCTTCTTCCCACTTGCAATTTCGTCGCTTTTTTTTTCTTTTTTTAGGAAGGACCCCTCTGGTATCTGCAGACAAGGGCTTTCTCTGCACACACGCTATTGTCTCAATTGCGTTGTAAGGGCTTCTCTTTGTACGGTGCTGCATTCTGCCGTCTGATCAATCTGTCTCTATACCATATGTCCCCGAAGAATGCACCTAGAATCGACGGATGTGTTGTGCCTCTCGCCTATATGGAGGTTATTTAGTCCTTCACCTAGAAATATCAGTCGAAACCATAATTCGTAGAATGTCCTGGAGTCTTACTAGGAGAGAATCCTCTGTTTGTGATGTGAATTTTTGTGATCACTGGCTTGATGTACCCTAAAAAGAGCGATAGAGATCTGTCGTATTTTAAGTTTTCGTGCCTCTGTACATTTTTGGTGTTGTTGGAAGCGAATATAAGCAGTCTAGGAATATCCTTCGGTTGGAAACCGTTTTACCCTTCGGTGGTGCAGGTAGATGACCTTATGGATTTTCTGTTGGCGTCGTAAGATACCTTATACTGCTTCTGCAGTGTTATCGATGTGCACTGTAGCGTCTGTAGTCGACGATATAATTACCTAAAATACGATTCAGTATGTATTCTACAAGATTAGATGTTTAATAATACTATAGACTGCTGTTACTATGGATATATTCTGTAGGGTGGGTGCGGTGTTCTGTCTCTCCATTGTGTGTTTTTACTGAGTTCGCCGAGGTATGTTGTGTGGTCGTTATATGCATCGCCTTTTATCTGGAAACACAGTCGATGATTAGTTCGATTCTGTGGTTAGTATAGTCCTGACCTTAACTAGAGGCGTTTATATTCTATTTTATCAGCTGTTTCTTCTATACCCTGATCTAAGATTCATAGGATCGCTTGGTAACGTACATCAAAGCTATTGCATGTTTTACTTATCTGTGTGGGGTCTAAATGTCTGACCTATCGATGAGAGTTCCTCTTGAACATAAAGAAGTGGTTAGTTGCAGCAGTCTTACAACCTCGCGCTGAGTTTGGATTTAAATAGATCTCCAGCTACAGTATTACACATAATTCGATGAACATTCCGCAGTCTTAATAGAAAAGCGATCGAAGGTTGTAATGTGTTTTTTCTATGATCTGTGCGTCTATTTACCTTAAAAGGGGGGGGGGGGTGGAAGTGGGCCTGTTGTGGTTTTTTTTTCCGTAACCCCGTGCATTTTTCGCAATGCATAGTGTGACAAGCATCCTAGATGGGGCGGTAGTCTAAACTTTACCGTCTGTGCATGTAAGTTACATATACAAGCAATACTTTTGTTCGCTGTAGAACACAAGACGAATGGCATTGGGTCTGTTGTGTACGAAGATTGGTGGAACACGTGGTTCTTTATACAGAATGATCATGCAAAAAGCACATTTCTAGTAACATTTGTGTTTCTTACTAGGTGATTCGTTGTGTCCTAAAAAGGGGGGGGGTTAGATGTGGGTGTGCTATATTGTAAGCCTGTAGCTTTGATATGAAAACGATCTGTGGGTTGCTTTGTTTAAAAAAAAAAAAAAAAAAAAAAAAAAAAAAGAGTTGGATCTGAAGTGTTGTAAGCTGTTGTAGCACAGTATATTTTTCCTGGTGTTGGAATCGAGTTAGACGCATTCTAGGTTTCTTCCCTCTGTGGAAAGAGGGGTTTACTTTTCTGCGGGGTGTATAGACCAACCTCACGGAGTGTTTGCTGTAGGTCCTAAGATCAAGTGTGTTGAGGAGCACTCCAACGTCAATGTGATTACCTAAAATATGTAATAGTTTCCATCTGCAACAGGTATTTCTTGTTAAGACTTATAGCTTATTATGCAAAACGTTTCGCTTTTACAGGTCTATGGATCTAGAAGAAAATACCGGAAGACAGGTCGTGTGTCAGAAAGTTAGTACTTCGATTGGTAGAGTATCCGTTAGATGATCAGATGTTCTCCCGTGCTGTTCTAGTGTACAGCTAAGCAAGCGTTCGTTTATATCGTACGATACGTTGGTGTATGGACTGGAGTGACTTTACATCGCAATTTAGCGCACATCCGACTGTATGTGTGAATACAATAGGTTATCGCTACCTATATTACCAAGTTATAACAGCTATTGAAGTCAATGCAAACTAAGTACCTCGTTTGTGTAAACTGCGATGAAATAATCATTAAAAGTTGTGCAATATTTGTCGGTAACACGATTGTGCACATATGTCTCTTTATGACCTGTAGAGATGTTCTTTATTGTGCTGATGTGGCATTAAGAGTGATGGTATAGCTGTGACAAATCTATAGTTTATTCTTATGGCTACTGATAGAAGCAATGTAATATTCTATCTTCATAAAATTATGTCTCGTGTATTTGTAATCTGGTGCGTATGATGTATCCTGCCTTGTGATAAGTACAGATTTCGATCTGTTTAGTCGTACGGTTCGTTGCAATATAGGTGTTCTACATTTGTTGACTGCATATTGATAGTATGGTTATGTGTTGGGGCTGTGGTTTATTTATCTCATCTTTTAGTGGTGTTTACATTATGGATGCACGCCTCTCGGTACCATAGAGGAAGATGGTTGCGGCGGTAAATTATTGTTCAGTCGAGAAGCATCAATTTCAATAAACCCCATGATTAGGTGATTTAAAGGTGGGTAGTTACCTACGTTGGGAGGCGCGTTTAAAATTGCTCTTGGCGTTTGATAAAATTTTTCGTGTGTTCGAAATGGTGTAGACAATTTTTCGTTATGTGTGTGTATCCGTAGGTTAGTTTACCTAGGTTTAAGTAGTTTGTAAGCTACGGACTGATGACCACGCAGTTTGGTCCGATAGATTTACAAACATTTGAACATTTGCATTGGGTGTGTTACAAATGTTTATTGGGAGTATTGATTTGTTAGGAGTATGATGACTGGTTGAGCGATTGTCAAACGTATGAGGTATGCGGTCTAGTGACTGATAGAAAACTTGTCAAATACTGTCTGGTGTAGTATGCAATGCAAAATGTGTGATCAGTTAGGGATCCACCAACAGTGCAGAGATACTTAGATTGTCGCCGCTTGCTAATTTATAACTTTAGTAGAAAAGAGCTGGGATTAGATCATTGTTGTACTTCTGTCACTTGGAGATGAAACAAAGTCTTAGGCTAGTTGGGATAGAATTTAAGTAAAAAGTGTTTGAAATACTCTAAAATATGTGATGCAGTGTGTTTCCAGTTGTGGCTGATTTGTTACGATAGAGCTCTAAAGAGGTCAATTGAGGAATATGTTCGTCTGGTTGTAAGAACACTTTGCACTGTACTTTACGCAGTATTGCCTGTTTGATCTTGTGTTAGTCGTGTTTACAACTGGTTCCAGATGTTTCCGATGGTAAATTATTGCTGGTCTTTTAACTTATACATAACTGTTTTGTAAATTCGAAGAGTTCGTCATAAGCCATGGCGATAAGGCGAGGTTACAATTTTCCTACCTGGTGGCAGCGTTGTGAGAGCTCTGACTACTGGAGAAACTCGGCAAGAAAACACTGGAGATCATCCAGCAAATCATGCAGTTGTACCTTATAAAGTGGGACTACCCTATGTTAAATGTTGTAGCGGAGGAGTTCCCATCTACACACACACAGCTTCGTGTAGGTGCTTTGATATCTTGGATTTGGGCATCCCACACGATTTTGCTGGAATTTTTAACAAACTGGGCATGTGCGAGTACGTAATATCCACTCATGACTCGCTTGGAAGGAGGCTGTATAGGGAACAAACTTGATTGTGGTCAATGATAGGGCAGTTGGAATCTATTGTTTACTGTGATTGACGAATTCCGAGTAAGAAAATACATATTTTTATCACGAGTTCTGTCAAAATTACGGTAGTCACTTTATCGATTTTATAACATGCTTTTCGGGTTGGAGGCTGCAATATACGCTTATTGACTAGATCGGAATACTGTTCGAATGAGAACCAAATTTATAAAGTGCAGCCCTGTATAATGTGTAAATTCCATCCATGTGGCCTCAGCTAACAAATTCCTTAGAAAGCAGTTATTTTTTCAAATTGTTTACTGCTTTAATAACACCGAAAATTGACGTATCCATAAATCTAGGGAACTACTCTGTCCAATAGGACATTTGTGGTCTTAAAGATTGTTACATTGAGTTTGCATAGTAAACAGAAAAAGTGAAGTAATACGATGGTCGATGTATGCGGGTTTTACTGTAAAAAGTTCTTTTAACGATCAGGTGTTACGGTGTGTATGTTAGCATCCTAGGCACCTTCGTTTGTGGTAGACAGCTACTTTTATAAATTTAAAGACAATTTGGTTTAGGTTTAGTGGAATGAAAAATGAACTCGCATGAAAGGAGCTTATTTGTCTTTGGGGGTAAGAAATTTGTCTATTATGGGTAAAGGGCTGGTTGATCTTGCTATACAGAACTTAAAATCTGTTTTAATTGTGGTGCATTGGGCAGGTAAAGTATTACCGTTATGTTCTCTTGGTTTCACGATTGCAGTATTGACGAGTAATTTCGAAGGGTGTCGTTTGGCTAGTGCTTTCGAGAAAAGTTTTGGTGTAGACGGTTGGAAATCAGTAAACTGCTGATCTTTATTTCGTACATTTTTTTTATTTTAAGGAAATAAAGTTGTATAATAGGGTTTAGTTTTGTTAAAAACAATTTTTCTTATGGGGTGCTCGATTATTGGTATATGACCTGTGTCAGATAAATGTATACAATTGTTTGCAGTGTTTAACATTGTTAAAGGGTATGGTCGATAGAGTCCGTTTGCTATGTTTAGATGGGTACTGCTTTAGCATTCCCGTTAAAGATGAAATGAGAGGTAAAATTTTAAGTCAACTATTTGACAAAGCTGGTTTTCTTCACCATTGTAGTCAAAGTTAGCGTCTATACGGAAGGAATCACTGAAGTTTCTAGCAAAAAGGAACGATGGTAGTTCAATAAAATGTATACAATTTAAACAAAGTTCTTTATTTGAATTCAGTACAAGATCGTTACATTCAATAATGACTTTAAAACAATCCGAAATATTTATTTTAATGAGTTGAATATCATCAATTTTGGGCTTAAACATCGCGTCAGATGGTTCTGTTTATTTCTTTGAAAGTTTCACGTTTCTCCTAAAATACATCCATGTACATGGAAATGCTCTTATGAACACAGGTAATGCAGAACGGAGGTTTTGAACTTTCCTGCGATGCATGCTGGTCCTTTAGATTAGCTACAAACCAGATGGACATTTTTTACATTGGCAACTGATTTTACGATCCAAAGAACATGTTTTTACAGATATGGATATTTGTGCATCTGTAATGAGTAGCTGAATAAGTGATGTCACAGAACAGATTATTGAAGCGTCGTACTGAATTTTTTTTGAGATGCTGTTCATGAGCTGTGATGAGTAATTTCCTTGTCAATATTTATCAGTTCGAAGCTGTAGACGCTACATGAAACTTTAGTATTATTTGACTTTAAACAATTAAGGATGCATTTCTTAAAAAGTAATACTGTTCCATGAATTAAAATTATGTAATTATAGGTCTGATAATGAGTGCCAGTCTTGTTTGGTATCTAATACGTGAAAGATATACGGCCTAGATTCCTTCGTCGTATGCCATTTAAGGGGATTAAAATGAAATCTGGATATACAACGTTCAGTCAAATATAAAATGTAAGGGGAAATTGCGTATTGAGCAGTTGCCGTATGTGTGCAGACAGCTCCCGGACTGCAACTTCCACAAGACATTAAGTTCCCTTCTATTTCTTATTTGACGACTGGATGTTTTATATCCTGATTTATTCTAATCCCATTTAGTGGCGAATGACTGAGGAAGCTCGGCTCATTTTTACGCAATATAATACCATACAAGAGCGAAATCAAATTTAAGTAACCGTAGACTTTCAATAAATATACGAAACAAATTGCTGAATTAGACGGCTGCAGTAGAATGGAATCAGTAATTCAAGATCACGTTTACTCTATTTGCGTAATGAACTCTTCACATTTACTAATTTTAAAGTCAACGTTTTATCGCGTAAGAAACGAGTGGGGCCTGTGGAGGTACTCCGTAATTGCTGTCACCGAAGAAACCCGTGGATACAAGGATGGGCCAGTGTTGAAGTTTTACTTTGTTCTTAGGTATTGCTTTACGTTCTATCCACTCTTTTGTACTGACAATGGCATGTTGGGTGCGCTTTTTGTACATTGAGAATTCCAGCCATGTGTTGGTTACTAAGATAACGTGTACTCCTTTTGAGATTTCATGACATTTTCTTTGCTATTGGTAATGTATGTCTGGAAAGTACGTGAAGAAATCTATGATTTTCTTAAGATTTGTTCGCTCTTGGGACTTTAATTACAGTTAATTGTTAATCATAGGGTGCGTGCGTGCACGCTATAAGACTGTTCTATGTGAAGAAATGGCAAATGCTAACCGATCAGTGTGCAAGATGCATGATAATGTCGAGTGATTTTGTCATTCAAACAAAATGGTGATTAGAGATACCTTATACAGTGGCCGCTATAAATTTTGTAAAATTTTGCTGTCTAGAGTTTTTACAGGATTCTAGAGTTCAAAAGTTTGTAGCTTTCACATTTCATTGTGGGTCTAGAATGTTTTATTCCTTTTTCTGCAAAAATATTTAAGTGTTCTTAGAGACAATACGTCGATATTTCCAGTGAATGGACATTGGAGTTTAACACTTATGGAATGAGACGTGGCTAATTTTTGAACAAGTGGAACTTATTACATGTGACTAGCGTTATATCAGTTTGCTGCTCGCGTGCGATGAAGCGTTTCAGCAGTTCAACGGCTGTGTTCATAGTGGGTCACGAGACCGTAGAACACCCCACCGAGAGAATCGACGCCTATCCGAACGGCATTTCAGGTCAGACCTGCGTCGTCCTCGTCTCTGGCTCGACAGTGACATCTTACGTTATCAAACGTGACAGTTTGCTGCAGTAAAGTGCGCGACCACTCCGCCTACGTTTACTAATGTGCAGAAACATGTCAGATTACAGTGAAACATCTTTGGGGGCCAGGAGTGGTTTATGTATCTGGACGAAACCACGTTTTGCTGTCAGAAAAATATGGCTACGTGTTGGTTCGCCGCGACGGGGAAGCGGTACCACAATGGCTGCAGTCGCACGAGTGACAGCGCCAATACGGGGCTTCACGGTGTGGCTGCTGCCGGGCACAGCCACAGGTCATAACAGATGCAGTCGGCGCAGCTCACAGCACCACACGCAGCTGCCATGCAGCACACGATGCCAGCCTCTCGCCCTGACCTCCGGATCACCAGACTTGCCGCCAACGAAAATGTGTGGTATTATGGGGAGGCGGAGGGGGAGGGGGGAAGATGGGGTGCAGCGTTGGACCCAGTGCCGAGCACGCCAGCTGTGGAGCCACTGCATGCGGCAGGGATGGCCTTACACGCGTCGCTGACATTGAGCAAGTCATCACAGCCTACTAGGCAACAGGACGTACTGAACAGAGGTAAAATTTCCCCAAAATTTTATTAACACATTGTCAAAATGGGCTGTCAAATTCAAGGTGTTCTTTCCGAACGAGTGGCGCGGGACCCATGCTCATTTGGAAGAGAAAGCGAAAGCTCATTGTGAAGCTACGGTTTTTCACGAATCGTTTCATTAACGTCAGCGACAACATTTGTCAGTCCATGTTCGGGTGTCCACTTATGAACGTTGTTTCGGCCACTTACACGGAAAGCACTATTTCCTTACGGAAGAGTTGTTTCTGGACACTTCGCACAGTTAACGATAAATTACTATGGGTATTAGATTTTGCCAACAATAATCTTATCACAGACCGTATCACACAACTGGCGGGATTTTCGATTGCAGCGCACCTTTCGAAATCTAATATCGAAAACACAAGAAGCGCAGACCTGTTCCTGCTAGGGTGGATGCCGAGCAAGCGCATACCAAAATGTACGCGATCGGCGCGCGCCTAGCGGCCTCAACGTTCCGTACTCTGAATAGCCCTCGTTTTTAAGACTACAGCAACATTCTAGTGTATTCGTCTCTTTGTCGTAGCAGTAAGTTATACTCTACGGTAAGCCAAATATTACCTCTGACGATTTAGCTAAAAGATTTGAAAATTGGAAATTAACCCTAAATAATGAAAAGTCATCCAAAGGAGCTCTTAAAGAAATCCATTAAACTGCATTTATTCGACAAATCAGTCAAATGTGAATGCCGTAAATTCAACTAATTGGAAAGAGAGAATACCGTCGGGAATCTGAACGAAAGGCATCCTTTCATTGGCAGAACACAGACGTTTTAACGTTTCTGCTAAAGAAACCGCGTGAACTACACTTTTGTGTCATTCTGGAGTCTTGCTGCCCACTGTGGAATCTCCAAGTGGGTCTGACTGGAGGACAGCTAGTACGGGGGTGTAACGATGGGAGCAATCGAATGGAAACATCGACGCATTTGCACTTTAACGTACAGTAAGTGAATTAAGACTTTCTCAAAGGAAAACAGTAGTTCCACTATCGGTTGAACTATGTTCATCTCAACTGAAACGTCTCTCTGGTGTTTTGGCTTACTGAGCTGTACATTATGAATGAGTGGAACGAGCATCCACTAAGCAGATAACTAGAGCAGAGCTACATTATACAGCCGTGGGAAGTGGGTATACCATAGTTAAAATGCTTACATAAGGTTCGTTTAGTAATAGACTAAAACGTTCCATGATAAACAGTAAGACCCGTTTTGTTGTACGTTTAAAATTCTTCCACGCGTAGTCAACGAGTAACTAGTTACACTGGGGTAGGCACGTGGTCACGTTGTGTAAACGGTAAGTTGCTGTATGACCGCGGAGAGTGGGCAGATGAGAGGACCTCTTCATTCTAGCGTTTCCATTGTCGGCAGCACCCGTGTGTGGTAGGCGGGGAGTCGTCGAGGTGCGTACCATCGCACCATCGCCCCATTTCTGACGGCTTCTCATTGTGTCAAGTAAGTGTGGGAACTATAGGGTGCTCCAAAATGATCTCTACTACTAACCATATATCGTAGCTCCGAAACGGGCGCAGGTAGAAACGTGCGGGATGCGGCTTAATGTTCATATTTATCTGAAGTTCCAGCAGATCAGCGTCTACTGTTAACCGCATACGCTCTACCGAGATTAGGAAAGCACTAAAACATGCTTATGGTAAAAGATGAATAGTGTTAACTATGAAGCTAATTTTTTACAAAATTTTAATAATATCTTAATATGAAGGAGTGAGAAGACAACATTTATCTGTGCAGTAAATTATCTTCATAGTGTGTTCATCAGCATCTGAAGATATGCATCTCAATATAGATTGTAATTCGTTTTAGTGACATGGCTTACTTTGTTGCAGAAACATTTGTTTTATAACTTCGGAACTAGTCTTTCGGTAGCAGAAAACATACTGGTTAAATTAACATCTAATTCAAGATTTATTATTTCATAATTGTTAAGTATAGGACAAACTGGTGGGCCTAACTTTTGGAGAAATTCAGTACAGAGCTAGGAAACTGGCGACTATATATATAAAGAAATCTAGTAGGTTGGGGCAACAGATTGAAAGTGTGCCTTATGTAGTACACAGGATATCTAAAAATTGGAATTAGATGTCTGCCTTTTATGTTTTCGTTACTGTGTGTACTTTGCTAACTGCTGAGGTGGTAAGTAACTTGAGAATAAGAAAACAGTTTTACCTGTGTGTGCAAACCATGCCATGTTATAAACGGCGCCCATCTAACCCCATATCTTCAATATAAATGACAAAGTTATTTTGTAATGTCCTCTGTATGACAGCTAAGCATGCTTGCTGCTGGTCTTTAATGCCTAAAGTGAATTACGAAGTGTAATTGCAAACGTAGGCTTCCGCGGCTTTTGTCACTATCAATAAAATTCAACTATCACGATTTTTACAGCCTAATTACAATCACTATTTTCAACAAAAAAACATCGTTTACTCAAGATTTATACAAATGTCTCTCGTACGCGTGTAAAAGTCGTTCGCTACGACCAATCCGAGGAAACTGGGCATATTGCAGACGTACTGAAAAAGAAAGAACCTTGCCACTTTTCACAGCATACAGTTTCAGAAAAGGTGTGATGTTCCCAAATGTTAATCTGGCCTACAAACATTGTTCGGTCATTTTATGTGTGTGCTGTTTACGTTTCACGTTCTGTGGAAAGTAGCCTGTGTAGTACATGACGCGCGTGGAGAAACTGCTAAAGTTTATGAGATTACAAATGAGAGAGTATGTTAAGTTTCATGTTTGAAGTTTCTTTATCAGAGTCAACCTATGTAGTACTTTGTCCTACGTATATTTCGTGCACGGACTGCTAATGTAAAAAATTAGAATCTTAATTGCGAACACTCGCGACAAACAAATAGGGGAAACAGCAGGGGCACACTAAGTAGCAACAGCTCTACACCCGAACGGAAGGTACCTACTACTGCACTGCCATCTATTTGAGAACCAAGCTGAAAATTTAAGTATCTACCTCAACAGGAATTTGATGTTTTAATCAGTTAGAAAATTTGTTCTATAGAATACCGAAGTTCGTTTCACCAGACAATATTTACTAGAGCTAGCTATCACTGCAGTGTTACCTACATTGGAACTTTGATAGTTTTCAGTCTAACTTATAAAAATAGTTTAAAATCAATTGCAAATTTTGCAATTTACGAGACCTAATTAAATGTTAAGTTGTTAATTTATAAAAGCAAAAGTGCAGTACTAGAAAAACTTTAAACCAACCAAAAATTGATAATGTCACAAGTACGAAAATTCGTATGTGAGTATATTATACATTAATTATTTTAACACCACAATTTACAGACTTTCTGGAAATCTATACTAGCTGGGAAGCCGGCTTGGTTGCAGTCAACGTTCCTCCGTGTGTCCCACTGAAGACCGTATAGCGCAGGAAGGGTTTCCCCAAGCCGGCGTGCCTCGTCTTCCTCCCAAGGAGGTGGCTAGGGAGGTCTTATCACAAGTAGCAACATTCAAAGTATCTTTCCTGCCTTCAGAGACTGCCATTGTACGGCCGTTTTCGAATTTCACTTTTTATAGTGCGAAAGCCCTGGTACCACTCACTGCAATCAGGGGCTCTCCCCGGGTTTCACCCAGCCACAGCAAAGGCCACCTGACACGATGGCCGTTGCCGGAAGTCCTGATACCCGACGGAGACGGGTATCGACTCTGGCCTGGATGAGAGGTTACAGTGCTGGTACCAGCAGTGTGATACCTTCGTTGTCTGG
The DNA here is from genome assembly GCA_026315105.1 of Locusta migratoria. Classification (NCBI taxonomy): domain Eukaryota; kingdom Metazoa; phylum Arthropoda; class Insecta; order Orthoptera; family Acrididae; genus Locusta; species Locusta migratoria. The sequence goes on from CM048744.1 coordinate 54,088,147, forward strand.
GGCTCGGCCAGGAGGGTATGTAACAGCCTCACTCCACACGGACTGGCTACACGTGTTGGGGTAGGGGGGCTGCAGTGGGGGGAAAATGGGGGAGAAAAGGGATGGGATCGACGTCATAGGGGCTAGGTCGGGAATTCTTCCCCAAATAGCTCACACTGGTAACTAATTTCATGGTGTTCAAACCCCGAGGGGGACTAAACTGTCGAAAACAGGTTAACAGATCAATGTAGCTAAAACCATCGTCGGAACCATAGGAATAGCCGTGCCGTTTTGAATAGAAACGGCTGGTGAGGATACGATCAGGGGAGGAGCTGAACTAGAACTGGTGGAGGTAATGCAGCCAGGGAAAGTAAGAAGGAAAGCTGCAATGGCTCAAACCCGTGCGCAACACACGTACCCACAGACGAGCTATGGGGCCGTGGGGGAAGGGAGGAATTGCAGCTCCAGCGGCTGTAGAAATTAAAAATTAGTCGCCTGCAAATTAACATGGAACTGGTCGAGTACCAGACTGTGTGTGTGTGTGTGTGTGTGTGTGTGTGTGTGTGTGTGTGTGTGTGTGTGGTGGGGGGGGGGGGGGTTCTGTTGCCTAGTATGAGATCTGAATGCATTCAGTTAAATCCTCCGTACATTTGCCATTTTACGTATAATAGATAAGAGTGTCCCAGTATTCTCTAGTATGGTACACAGAGCACAGCTGTTTGTGGTGACATGCAACACGTTTTCGTTATATTACTGTCAGGCAACGAAGAGAGTTTAGTATTACAATACTTCACAGTATTTGTCTGCTTTTGATAATTTTCGGCAGTTTAATACACACTTCCGGTTTGTTTTATTGCAGTAGAACATTAGAATTTCTTCTGCTTTCTCATTGCAGGTTGAAATTAGTTTTTCCGATTAATCAGGCTGCTGCGAATGGAAGGAAACTAAGGACCAAAAAGGAATACGTTATGCGTAATTTATAATATGTACTTATATTTCGATAAGTAAAAATACGTAATGAGAAAAATACATTAATACAGTTAAAATTTTTTCACAATATTTGCACGTGATAAGCTGCGGAAGAACAGCATAAAAATCCCTATTACTTTGATACTAAAGTAACAGTACACACATGCCAGATGCTGAAGTCTGGACTAAGTTTCACTTTAACATTTTGGGAGTTGACGGGAAAGTTTGTATTGCTCCCAGCGTAAAATTCACTAAGTATTAACATAAGAAAAAACTATGTCTAATCACCTATTTGAGTTGAGAAGATTGGCACAATCAATTTATTCAGTGCTGCCTCACTTATGCGAATTACTGTCTACTCGGTACGACGTCTGGTTGTTGCAACAGGTATGTAGATTGCACCCTAGAAATTAACGAATACAAATAACTAAAGGAACCAGACATCAAAAACAATTTAGCAACAATGCCTCTGACAAATATCAAGAAATTTAAGCAAAGCATGAAACTGTTTTCCTTTTAGGTTCAACAATTTTATAAATAAACTTAACATTGGTAAATACTTAGAAATTTGACAATCACGAACTAGAGCAAACTGCTGGCTGTATTGAAAATAAACAGTCAAACATTTAATATTGATACCAGTTGTATATTTTCTGGAAGTTATGTTTTCACTTTAAAAAATAACGTTATCAAGCAAAGAAAAATTGAAGTAGGATTTAAGTGTCTTAGTATAACAAATTCACACAATCCAAAGTATCTGGACAATCTTGACCGCTTCGGGTACTAGTGACAACACGACAGCATCTAATCGCGTCCGTTTGGTTGAGGACTACCACCTGGCCCGGAATGTATACTGCCCATTGACTTATTGCTTCATGTGGGTTAATTTCAGAGTTGTTCCACCATGGTGGCCCATTAGACAACTCCAGTGCTGTTGTGATAGTTGGAAGGCTGGTAGTTCCATAGCACTTAACTGTTTTCAGTCTCTGATTGCATTAGTATTTTAACAAACTGAAGCAATCTTCAGTTCAGCATATGAAGGCATCTTGACAATTTTGTTTTGTAGCTCTGAACATAGGTATGGACAAATTTACAGGGAAAAAGAATGTTATGACACCGATACTGTCATCACAGGATAGTGACCAAATATCCTATTACTGCATCACCACTGGCAAAAAAATGTCCCAGGAATAGTGTAGCCGGCGAGACACACATTTTCAGTTCCTCTTAATGTCCAGATACTTATGATCTCAGACAAAGTCCAAAGGAGACCACTTGGTAATCTGAGTTTAGAATGATATTTATAGTACGTGAAGTTCAGAACGTATCAGCCAAAGCCAGTCGACGCAACTCAAATTCTCGAGAAAACCTACTTTTAAGTTTTCAAAGTAGGCGTAAATACCAGACAACTAAATTGCCGCTTCTGACTGAAGCTCAGTTGATAGCGTTCTGGTGTTATAACCCTAGGGACGGTTGTTCGAATCTTGGCATTTGTTCGTCCGCTGTGTTCGAATACTTACAATTGATACATCTGAAGCATTGAATTAAAATTTGTTGTGCGGCCGCGAATCGAACCCGGACCTCCATGCTTACTAGGCAGACAACCGTTAGACCACCACACCACTAACGATTAAGGCGCCTTTGAATAGTCCAAGTAGGATTTCCCTACACGTCACAAACTAATTCAGCTTCAGTGTTCCAAAGATAATTGCCGAGGTGCTATTCCGCTGCATGGAGAGCCTTGGCAGTAGTGGAAATTATCTTTGGAACACAGCTGAATTAAAGTTTGTGACGTGGAGGGAAATCAGACTATTACAAGGTGCCTCAATCGTTAGTGGTGTCGTGGTCTTACGGTTAAGACGTCTGCCTAGTAAGCATGGAGGTCCGGGTTCGATTCCCGGCGCACAAATTTTAATTCAATGCATCAGATTTATCAGTAGTGACATTCGAGACGAAAATCCGTCTCAAGGATAGTTAATATAAACTTACAATTGTTCATCTAATGGTGATTTTTAAGAACAGTGCGCGTATTTTTGTTTATTCGTATCTATTTTATAGCAGCTTGTTAATGATATCAATAAACAAGTTTGAATTTTACAGTATTGTACTCACTATTAGTTGACAGTAGTCTGCTCAATTTGTTGAGAGTTATGACACAGCTACTAATGGCTTTCCGAGCAGCTAACCTATTGAACCATCGTTTTATGTGACTAAGTTTTCAGTCTACACACAAAAACTAATATGGAATTAAAGATCCCAAAATATTTTTATCTAACTGAATTCGAAAACTAAAATATGTCTGGGGTGCGAACCACCAACTATGGCTGTGAGGCCAGAACGCTACCACCTGAGCTACACGGACGGATGCTGCACCTCTTACAAGGAAAGTACTTGGGCTCGAACCAAAATTCACCAAAACCGTATGATAATGTAAAGGTCCCATATTGCACTAGTGATACTCCCGCATCTGCAAATCTCTGCAGTCGCCCATTAGAGGCCTCTGCGTGTGCCATGCCGCATTGCACTTTGACCTGCCGGTACGCCAGTAGTAACGGTGCAGTGTTCCTCCGAAGTTCCGTTTTGTGATATTTGTGTGGTGAAGCCTGCGATTGGGCTGCGATTGCTAACCAATCCTAAAGTATTGCGATTAGTTGAGATGAAGTTACGAAGAATCCTTCGTGAAGATGGTATTAGTGTAGAATATTAATCATTTGCATACTTTCTCGTATCTGTTATGGTACATAAATATGAGCACAAGTTAGATACTGTTACCAACTCTATGATAATAGGGATGATAATGAAGAAAAACTCTTTGCAAGCGGTAGTGCTACGGTAAGTGCGGGAAGAGGAGGTGGAAGCAGTGGAAGTGAATACTAAGTCTTTCGGTAAGAAGTGTGAAGTTGCAACTATCATAACGGCTTTTGATGACAATTCGCTAGAGAAATTTAAGATTACATAAGTTATAGTTAAGATATCTGCATTACGTATGGCGTCTACAGTTACAGTGTTATCTAGAGCATGGTTGCAAATCTTTGCAGAAAAACGACACCCACCAGCACATTGAGGTGTACGTAGAGATCCTGTAACCAAACGTTCATACAGATATGTTTGTTCGAGCCCATGTACTTTTTAGTGTTACGTGTATTTTGCACAATTTCAAAGTCCATTTTTTTCGAGAATTTTTGATAGTTGTCGAACTTCACGTACTACAAAAATAAGTATAAATTTATCCATGTTATTTGCATTGTTCTGAGGTCTGCGACTGTATTATAAACGTTTTGCGAATAATTAATGCTGCAGCAGTCACTTTAATATTTTTATTAGCACGACGCGTTTCGGCAGCAGGCTGCCATCATCGGGTGCATTTTTACCATGGTAGAAATGCACCCGATGATGGCAGCGTGCTGCCGAAACGCGTCGTGCTAATAAAAATATTAGTAAAGTGACTGCTGCAGCATTAATTATTCGCAAAAACAAAAATTCTGAAATCTTACAGCCTCGATGCCTCCCTGTCAGACAGGAGCACTCGGTACTGACCTTGGGGAACTTGCGCTTGGTCTGCGGCGTGCGCTGCCAGCCCCTGTACAGCACGAACAGCTGCGGCTGGGCTCCCGCTCTTGCCGCCGGCTGCAGCAGGTACATCGGCGGCCGCCGCGGCTGCGGCGGCACCACCAGCATCTGCGGCGGCGGCAGCTGCTCCACGCTCTCGATGCCCCGCTCCACGTCCCACGACTCCACGGTGTGGATGGCCCAGGCCACCACCGGCGGCATCGCCCTCCACGCCGAATCTTCCGGATCATATGAATGGTGGCAATGTTGGCAATGTTGGCAACCAGGTGAATTTTGTGAATCTTGTGAATCATGTGAATCATCGCGGGAGTCATAATGCGAGTCATGTGAATCATCGTAGGACTGCTGCGACTCGTTCGGCGACGGCCGCTCGAAGTTGGGCAGGTCGACGCCCTCCGGGTCTTCCATGAGCCGCCGCAGGAAGCGCTCGCTGGCACTGCTGCCGCCTTCGCCGCCGTTGCTGCTGCCGGTACTGCCGCCCCACTGAGAAGTCATCTCGACGCCTGCTGTCCTAACACCCACCTGCTGGCAACAACAGACCGAGTTACTCCACAGGCGCACCTACCAGTACTGTTGTAAAGGTCGGGAATAAACCGGGAAGAAATGGGTTTTTCCCAGGGAAAATTGGTGTGGGGAAGATTGGGAAAATTCAGGTTCATGCAAGTTTAAACTAGTCTAGAAATTTCAGTCTTTGCAGCTGAAACTCCTGTGTAGTAAACCTGTTGGTAGATGCTTTGGAAAGTAAAGGAGTGCTGCAACCTGTTTGATTAGAACTGCTTATTAAATATGAGTACAGTTACTCATGCTGATATTTAAGGCAAATGCCTCGGTTGCACTGTGGTAGAGTGCCAGACTACAAATCCAAAGATCGCGGGTTCGAGCCCCGCCAGGTCCTAGGATTTTTATCTGTCACTTTCCACTTCTTTCACCTCTGGCAGTATTGCTCATGTGAAAAATACCGAGTAGCACCGTGGTTCGGAACCCACGTTACACTGTAGGTCCCCCTATAACTGGCTGGGTAAGTCAGTTCGAAGGAAGGCAACGGTATACCACCTCCAAACAGGACCATGCCTAGTAGAACACTGGTATTCAATCTTCGGATTGTTTACTGCTTTACCTAATGTTTACACAGATGTTAAAAAGCACCTCACCATTCATACGACCAAGAAGTGCAAAAAAATAAATGCCACAACGAAGTGGTATTCAAAACAATATCACTGAAAATACCTTCCAATACAAGCTGCGTAGCTGCAGATTTAATGTTGGAAAATCTGCTTGAAGGGAAAGTAGCCCTACAATCTTTTTTTTTTTTTTTTTTTTTTTGTGGTTTTAGGGCGCACAACTTCTATGGTCATTAGCGCCCAGCCAAGAACATAGATTCGCTATGATCTAAAGAAATGTAGACTGTCAGAACATCAACAAGAGGCTAAAAACGAAAGATAAAAGACAATTAAAAGGGTTAAATATCCTTGGATAGGTTGGCCAAGTTCATAAAACGCAAAACCCGAGCAGCTGCTCGTGTGTCATCAGCTAAAATTTCCTCCAGAGTAGACGGAAAGTGAAGGGCTACACGGAGATGATTAAAATTAACACAAGTCAGTAAAACATGTCGCACTGTCAGCAGTTCACCGCAGGAGCATAGCGGTGCAGGTTCGGCGGATAGCAAGTGACGGTGGCTGAAACGGCAATGACCGATCCGCAACCGAGCCAGGATGACCTCCTCCCGCCGAGAGGGGCGTGAGGATGTCCTCCAAGCGGTCGGGATCGGTTTGACAGTTCGCAATTTATTGTTGTACAGTGAAAGCCACACACTGTGCCATTGCGACACGATACTCCGGCGAAGAGCCCGTTGAACATCGTCCGATGGGACGCAAAAGGTAGCCATGCGAGGCAAAAGAGCTGCTGCCTTGGCTGCTGTGTCGGCGGCCTCATTCCCGGGCACACCCACATGGCCAGGGACCCACAGGAAAGAAACGTGACAGCTGTCATCCGCCAGCAACTGGAGGGAGCGTTGGATCCGATACACGAGAGGATGGTTCGAGAAAGGGTCCTTAAGACTCTGCAGGGCACTAAGGGAGTCAGAACATATGGCATAGAAAGGGTGGCGGTTGCGGCAGGTATACAAAACAGCCTGGTGGAGGGCGAAAAGCTCAGCCGTGAAGTTGGAGCACCGGTCAGGGAGCTTGTATTGGAAACGGTTGTCCCCGACGACGAAGGCAGATCCGACACCGGCAGTGCTCTTGGAACCATCAGTGTAAATAAATACGGCATTATCGAACCGCGAACGGAGTTCGACAAGCCTCGAGCGGAATACCAAATCCGGAGTGCTCTCCTTGGGGAGCGAACTAAGTCCGAGGTGTGTGTGAACCTGGGCCTGATGCCACGGTGGCAATGGGCTTTCGCTCAACCGAAGGGTGGAAGGAAGGGTAAAATCGAGCCGCTGTAGCAGGCGGCGAAACCGAACTCCCGGTGGAAGCAAGGCAATCGCAGACAACTGATATTGGCGATCGAGTGAGTCGTCAAAAAATAATCTGTAAGATGGATGGTTGGGCATCGACCGTAGGCGGCATGCGTACCGACACAAGAGTATGTCACGTCGATTGGTCAAGGGTAAAACAGCAGCCTCGGCATACAGACTTTCAACAGGGCTGGTATAAAATGCACCGGTCGCCAGACGTAATCCCCGATGGTGGATAGAGTTGAGACGGCGGAGAATCGACGGCCGTGCTGAAGAGTATACAAGGCTTCCATAGTCGAGCTTCGACTGAACAATGGCCTGGTAAAGGTGAAGCAGGACGGTACGATCCGCTCCCCATGACGTGCCACTGAGGACACTAAGAACGTTAAGGGATCGGGCACAACGGGCAGCCAGGTAGGACACATGTGTGGACCAGCAAAGTTTCCGATCCAACATGAGTCCCAAGAATTTTGTAGTCTCCACGAAAGGGAGAGCAACAGGGCCGAGACGTAGAGAAGGTGGAAGAAATTCCTTGTATCTCCAGAAATTGATACACACAGTTTTCTCAGTGGAGAATCTGAAGCCGTTTTCGATGCTCCAGGAATATAGACGGTCAAGACAGCGTTGGAGAGAACGCTCCAAGAGACACGTCCGCTGGGCACTACAATAAATTGCGAAATCGTCAACAAAAAGAGATCCGGAGACGTCGGCTGAAAGGCAATCTACGATCGGATTGATTGCAATGGCAAAGAGCGCCACACTCAAGACGGAGCCCTGTGGTACCCCATTCTCCTGGCAAAAGGTATCTGACAAAACAGAGCCCACCCGTACCCGGAACTTGCGATCCGCCAAAAACGCTTGAATGAAAAGAGGAAGGCGGCCCCGAAGGCCCCATGTGTGCAATGTGCGGAGAATGCCCGCTCTCCAACAGGTATCGTATGCCTTCTCCAAGTCGAAGAACACTGCTACTGTTTGACGCTTCTTTAGAAAGTTGTTCATAATGAAGGTCGACAACGTAACGAGGTGATCAGCAGCAGAGCGGTGTCGACGAAAACCGCATTGGATATTAGTCAGGAGGCGGCGAGATTCGAGGAGCCAGACCAACCGAGCGTTAACCATGCGTTCCATCACCTTACAGACGCAGCTCGTCAGAGAAATGAGGCGATAACTGGAAGGAAGGTGTTTGTCCTTCCCTGGTTTGGGGATGGGGACAACAATGGCTTCACGCCAACTTGTGGGAACATGACCTTCAGTCCATATGCGATTGTAGGTACTAAGAAGAAAGCACTTGCCCGCAGGAGAGAGGTTCTTCAGCATCTCAATATGAATGGAATCGGGCCCGGGAGCAGAAGACCGGGACAGGGCGAGAGCACGATCTAGCTCCTGCATGGTGAAGGCGACGTTATAATTTTCACGGTTAAAAGAGCGGAAAGAAGGCGGCCGTGCCTCCTCTGCCTGTTTGCGAGGGAGAAAGGCAGGGTGGTAATGGGCAGAGCTCGAAACCTCCGCAAAGAAACGACCCAATGCGTTTGGAACATCAGCTGGGTCCACGAGGACCGCGTTCTCCACGGTCAGGCCAGGGATCGGGGAGTGGACCTTGATGCCGGACAAACGGCGTAGGCCACCCCAGACAACCGTGGAGGGAGTAAAACGGGTTAAAAGAACTAGTAAAAGCAGTCCAGCAAGCTCTCTTGCTGTCGTTTATGATACGACGGCACTGCGCTCTCATACGTTTGTAATTGATGCAATTTTCCAAAGTTGGGTGGCGGCGGAAGGTGCGTAAAGCACGGCGCCGGGCTCGAAGCGCGTCGCGGCAGGCTGCAGTCCACCAAGGGACCTGGACACGACGTGGAGAAGAGGATGTACGAGGTATGGAACGTTCAGCAGCAGTGAGAATAACCTCTGTGAGGTATTCGACCTGACTGTCACAGGTGGGAAAATTCTGATTATGAAAAACAGCCATGGAAGAATAAAGCCCCCAGTCGGCTTTAGAAATGTTCCAACTGGTGGGACGTGGAGATGGGGAATGATGTAGGAAGTGGATGATACAAGGGAAATGGTCACTCGAGTACGTGTCAGAAAGTGCATACCACTCAAACCGACCGGCAAGCTGAGGAGTGCATATTGCGAGGTCTATATGGGAATAAGTGTGTGTTGTGTCAGAAAGGAAGGTCGGTGCACCGGTGTTGAGGCAGACAAGATCGAGGTGGTGGAGAAGGTCCACCAAAAGGGAGCCTCTCTGACAAGGTGCCGGAGAGCCCCATAGTGGGTGGTGGGCATTAAAGTCGCCTACCAACACGAAAGGTGAAGGGAGCTGGTCAACAAGGTTTAGCACATCTGCCCTAGTAAGGGCAGATGACGATGGCGAATATATATTACAGAGGGAGAAGGTAAATGTGGAGAAGGTGATGCGGACGGCAACTGCCTGTAGGTGAGTGTGCAAGGAAATGGGATGGAAATAGACGTCGTCTCGAAGGAGCATCAGAACCCCTCCATGGGCTGGGACACCTTCCACGGGTGGCAGGTCGAACCGCACAGAGGTGTAGTGTGGAAAGTCTGCACGATCACGTGGACGCAACTTAGTTTCCTGGAGGCAGACTAGAAGCGGGCAGTGCAATCGAAGGAGTAGTTTCAACTCCTCCCGATTAGAACGAATGCCGCGAATGTTCCATTGAAGGAGCGCCATGATAAAAATGAGAGAAGAAATAAGGATAAAAACCAAGTAGCGAGCGGGGTCACCTCGACGGCCGCTGAGGACCGGATTTCGAGGGAGCACTGCTATCGCTGTCTGGGGGCAAAGGGTCATGTTCCATTGGTTCGACCGACGCGCCTGCCACCTCCCTGAGTTGATCAGGAGGGGCAGTTTCCACCGCCGGTAAAGGGCCGGGCGCCCGGCAAACGGAGCGTCCCGGTGAAACAGAAGACGGCCGAGGCCGGCAACTGTTGGACGGCGCGACAGATGGGTCACGCCTCGGCGGGGAAGGAGAGGAACTCTTTTTCTTGTCAGCTCTTCTGGAAGAGTGACGGCGGGAAGAGGCAGTTGACGGTTGGGAAGCCTGAGAACGCAGAAAATCCTCACGGACGGGTTCCTTTTTCAAGGTCCGGGCATCTTGTTTAGGTGCCCGCGGTTTACTGGAGTTTGACGAAGACTGTACCCTAGAAGCAGCAGGAGGAAGCGGGGACGTGGAACGGGCAATCTTCGGGCTGGCGGATCGCACAACCGTGTCAGCGAAAGTGAAGTCACATGTCTGGGTACTGGAATCCTTGGTAGGTCGAGTTGAGGTGAGTACCTTACTGTATGTACCCGCTGGGAGGACAGTGGGCTTTCGACTCGCCAACAACTTTCGAGCGGCAAATGTTGATACCTTCTCCGTGACCCGAATTTGCTGAATGATTTTTTCATCCTTATATACAGGGCAGTCGCGAGAGGAAGCCGCATGGTCGCCGTTGCAGTTAAGGCAGTGAGGGGACGGAGGTGGGCAATCCCCCTCATGGGCGTCCCTACCACAAGTGACACATTTTTCTGCATGTGGGCAATGTTCACGGGTATAATTGTACCTGTGGCATTGGTAGCAGCGCGTTGGGTTTGGAATATAAGAGCGGACTGAGAAAACTTCGTACCCTGCTTTGACCTTCGACGGGAGGTCAACTCTGTCGAATGTCAAAAACACAGTACGAGTCGGTGTCAGCTGGTTATCTACCTTTTTCATCACCCTGTGGACGGCTGTCACACCCTGATCGGACATATAGGACCGGATGTCGTCATCAGACAACCCGTCAAGGGATCTCGTAAAAACTACCCCACGTGACGAGTTGAGTGTGCGGTGCGCTTCTACTTTGACTGGAAACGTGTGTAATAACGTAGTCCGGATAAGTTTCTGGGCTTGGAAAGCACTGTCCACTTCCAGCAACAATGAGCCATTGCGCTGACGCGAACAGGTTTTAACAGGGCCAGCAATTGCATCAACACCTTTCTGCATCACGAAAGGATTGACAGAAGTGAAATCTTTTCCGTCGGTGCGCGTCACAACAAGAAATTTCGGCAAATTAGGCAGAGTCTTCTTTTGCTGAGGCGAATCTATCTTACGTTTCTGGGTCAATGTCAGTGAAGAAGAGAAGGAAGTCATCGCGGAAGTGTCCCCCGTGATTACCGGCGTCTCCGATGGCGCGCTCCTTCCTAGTGGGGGCCCTCTCCGAGGGCTTACCCGCCTTAGGTGATTGTTCACACCTCAGGTCACACCTCCCGAGAACTGACGGAGGGACCAATCGGCATGTTCGGAAGGTACCAGCTCGGGTAATCACCCCTCCCTGGGCCTGGCCTTTACCAGGGGGTACGTACGTGCCCTACTTGTCTACCCGGGGCGGGGAATTACGCGTTACCCCGTCACCTGCTATGCATGATAATGCGTGGGTCGGCCTTCAGACACGCACAGGGAGGAAAGAAGAAGATAGGAAATGAAGAGAAAGAAGGAAAGAATTGTCTCAAACGCCAAAGCGGAGACTAATGAGGAGGAGAAGACGAGGAGAGGACAAGGAGAGAGAGACAGAAACAAAGGGTAAGAAAGGAAGGAACCAAGGAATAAGAGAAACGACAACAAGATAACACCTGAACTCGTGAAATACGCCCGTCTCCGGGCGAAGGCATAAACCGGGAGGGAAAGTGAAGCAGCCTGGGGCAGAAGAAAGGCTGCTCCGGCTCGGGGCCCCGTGCGCGCCACACACGTACCCACAAAAGAACTGTGGGCCCCCTGGGGGGGCCCTACAATCTGACTTCATACAAGAACACTTAAAAACAGATCGTGACATTAAAACTTTTCGACAACGATGTATTCTGACCTCGAGTTGCATCAATCTTAACTCTGCTGAAACCATTGTCAGGAAGTAACTCGAATTGATGCAGATTCTTTTATTCCTGAAGATCCAGAAATATTTGTAAATATCAAAGAAATAACTGATTCCAGACTATTACAAATATCTGCTGTATTTAAGTCTGAAAAGCAATTTTTTCGTAAGGCCGTAGAACAAAGAAAAAATCGTGCTGTTCCCAAGTTCATTTCGCTACTAACCTCAGACCCTCGATATAGCGGAAAGCTAACAAAGTTAATTGGCTACAGCACTTTAATTCCTTAGAGTTTTCAAAGAAGTTGGCTGCAGCACCAGTCATTCGAAACCTTTCAGAATACTAAGCTAAAATGTGATTCCATCATTTGGAGAAGTTCCCATCATACATCACTTATTTGATGGAATGGTTTGTGTAAACCCGGTGCATTAGTCAGGTAGCTTCAAAAATATTTGCCATAATTACGTCAGCTGCTTCAGAACGTATCAGGTCAGCATTTGGACTAACGCATACAGTAAAAGAAACAGACTAATACAAGAGCGAGCAAGCTAGTGGCTATTAGATCCAGTTTGTTGGGAGAGAGAAAGAACATTAAGAAGACAGGCTTCACTGAACTTAATTCTTCAAATGAGAGTTCCAGTGAGATGGCGGAAAGATCACTAAAGTGTGTCTTTTGTTCTTTTAAGAATTTGCCTTATGTTCCATTGTCACTTGCACAACTGAAAGGTTTATTTTTATTATTTTGAATTTTCTTTGAATACTTAATTTTATTGGATGTTTGTATGTTATATATCCAGATGAACAGTATTTTAATCCCACCTGTTGGATAGAACAAAGCTATGTACATCCAGGTTTTGTTTAAAACCAAATTAAAGAAATTGATGTTTAACCTTCAGATAAGCTTTTCCCCCAAAATTCTCCGTTTTTTCCCACTGTTCAAAATTCAAGTTTTTATAGAACACTACCTAGCAGGCACCATTACTGTCTAAGAGTTCATGCTCACATCAAATAATTCGTGAAGTGTTCAAAAGAATCCGATACAAATCTAAAGGATAGACCACGTATGTATCGTGTCTGGGAGAACGAAACAACTTTTTTCACTTCAAAGATATTTTAGAGTAGACGGATAGTTTTAAGTATTATGATGCTTTAAGGAGAGAAGTCTTGTGAACGTGAAATCTCTGTAGAACTTTTCCGTGTAAGTCCTTTGCAATACCTTGAGACTTTCCCTGATCTTTTAAGAACTAAATATACTTTCGAAAATGTACCTTGAGCTTCTGCACTACCATAATCAGAAACAATATAGTTTAACATACTCCTGAGAAACGTTGGCTGCTGAATCTTTACAGTGAGCATATTTGGTTCTCTGTACCACAATACTGACATTCTGTGTATACAGAAGGGGAAATATAACTCAGTCGCAACTCCACGGTGACCTGGTGCCAGCATCCTTACATAGGCTCTACGATGATTGGATCCTACAAGCTGCAGTTACAAAACTTACGTCTGTTTTCTCACAAACGAATCTAACGTTAACTATGAAATTTGCCACTTCTTGACGTAATCTCCGTGCAGATTTCAATATTTTTCACATCATAGCCATGACTCCACAGCCGTTGCGATCGCTTCTCCAGGAGCCTGCTTAGACCATCAGCTGTGTGCTACTGACCTCACCGGAGTTCCGTTTCAGAATCCATGATCACAATCTAAGTCCCGTTCGTGCCGTCTTCATACGTCAACATTGCCTGACATGCGACGAGAGAAGTGACCATACGTTAGCATTCGTGGCACCCACCTAGACACTTAGTATTTTAGGTGGTCTTGCTGAATTGTGTACACAATTCCCACGAAAATGCTAACCTGGTAGGCTGTGTTCCACAGTCGGGCGTTCCTCGTCAAATGGTACGAAACCGAGATTGTGTATTACGACATCCTGACTTCGGAAATCTCAAACCCACGAAGGCAGAACGGATACATTAAAACTACAGTCACAATTCACTTTACGCTCGAGAAGGCAGGAGAACATTTTACAAGGAAAATGTATTAATATGCCTGTTGTGCTGAAAAGTGGGGAGAAAATCGTTTTGGGAAGAAGTTTATGTATCACAGTTACATTTCTGTAATCGGTTTTTCCTGGAGTCTTGTTTGGGGACGGTGAATTTGCGACTTTTTTTGGGAAGCTCATGTTTCTCACTGGATTATAGGAATACGCCGAATTATTTTTGGCAGAACCTTTGTTACAAGCTGCTCCTTTAATCTAGTATAGTATTGAGGATTCGTCCAGTTGGAGGGCACTGCTTTATAGGCGCTTAATGTTTACGGGTCTGAAGGTTCTGGAAAAGGTAAGGAGACATGGGATCAGTAGTGCTGGTCCGAGGAACGAGGGAGGTTTTCTTCTGTCTGCGTATCAGACCAGCGAAGTCTCAAACTTGCCTGTTAGCAATACTTTCAGAATTTATTGCAGTTAATGATATGTTTCGAGGCGTAACAAGTATTAGCAAATCCACTGTCGCTACAACCGTCAAGATTTTAATAAACTGTCTAGTAAGAAACGTAAATTCTTGAAGGCCATAAACTCCAAAGAAACAAATAGAAGTGAACCAAGCTTTCGTCGAAGATCCCATCTACCTCTTAAGAAAACAGCTTCAAGACTGAGCCGAGTTCCTGCCTGCCTTTATCTCCTGACGGCGCGGCGTCCACCACCGCCGGCCAAACAATGTTTTTCGTCTGTTGACTTTTGGGAACACTGCCAGACGCTGTAACTTTCTGGCGCCGAGTCTACTAACCACCTCATGACTAGGGAGACCTGAACACATGTATTTAACTATGGTATTTCAGCTTCACCACTCTTACTGGCTGTAGAACATTAATTTAATACGGTACACTATTTAAAACATTGATTGGTCACTTAAACGTTTATGGACTAATTAGCTTCGATTTTATAAAGTTATTTCCAGTATTCAACATACCATAAATGGAAATACGGCCTGGTAGTGGTACAGTGTACCCTCCGCCACGCACCTTACGGTGGATTGCCGAGTATAGATGTAAGCAATGAAATGTGCGAAAAACTATCAGGCGACAATGTTGCACATTTCCTCCTAAACCACCTGGACCGATTTCAACCAAATTTGGTTTATATTCCTTATCGTGAGGTAACAATTGGTGTAGCGGTTAAGATCCACATGTTTCATGAGCTGTAACGTCAAAAACAAAAAGCTGCAAAGAAACGCATCATGCGCCGCGTCTGTTCATACACTGCATGAGAAAGTAATTAGTGACTTTCAACAAACTAAACAATTTCAAACATACTTTTTCAAGCTGACAATCTCATCAAAACTATGAAAATGTTTCTCGCTCACTACTGCTCAGCAATTTCTGGAGTAGAAGTACAGCATTCCGTATTACGTTACAATTTACACTATCTGCAGTACAAACTGTACTCGCAGGAAATTTTACAGACATACACTGGGGAAAGTTGGGTAAGATGGCTACATTAACGTTTATTTTTGTGGCTCTTACGTTGAAATTATTTCATTTATGGAAAAAAGATTGCTTAATCTATCTCCTTTGTAATGAAGCTCTAACGTTTAAGACTAGAGATTTTTAGCTACACCTGCTTTTGTTCAAATTTTTACTTGGGTGTGACAACAGCCGTAATTTTTTTTAATGCGTAGTCAACCATCAGCTGTTTTCACAACTGTTTCGGATATCATCAGAAGAGTAAAATTAAACACTGACAACTACATTGTTAGTGACAGTAACGTTCGTCGACTTGCCGTACAGGTAGGGTAAGATGACGAAATTAACATTTTGTTTAGAAAACAAAACTTGTTGACGGTTATCTGCTACTATTTTTCAAGCTGCATTGCCTCTCAATTACCTGCTCCATTTTTGTCTTATGATGTGCATAATTCGTGTAACCGCAGTCATTAATACAAAATTATTACTTGCATGACATTTAAAACAGGAAATGTTTTACTAAAACATTCCCTTCCAAGCCTCTTGTCAATAAAAGACAATGACCCAGCGGTTCTGTTTCAACACTAATGCCTGAAGAGCGCATGTAGCACCAGATATTTATCTGAGAAATTCAATATTCTTCGCCTTGGACTACTCAACTTACCCGACCTTCCCCTACAGCTGACTAAATCTAAATTCTATCACAGTACGACACGTACTTAATGAGACGTGGACAAACCGTAACGTTCATGTTAACCTTCGAGCAACATGTTGTAATCTATTTTTACTACGAACTATCCGCAACTGATTTTATAAACAGCACTTAGGTAAAAAACTACGTTTTAATGCATTTCTTATTTGCTACTAAGACTTATTCCTGTCGGCTTATGGGAATTACTTTAATGCTGGCGATACTGTTAAGTTAGAGCTGTTAAGCTCACACGGCTGCAGGCGAAAGCAATAGCTTCCTACAGAACAATAAGGAGATGAGAATGAAGACTCATTTTCGACAAATTTACTATAACTTTTGACTGGAGTTTCCACTAAGATTTACATCTAATACAGAATTATAAATCACAGGGCAGTCTTTAATACTATGGAGTGGATTTGATATTCGCTGTTCCTCACACGGGCAGCTTTATGTCGCTTTCTCAGGGAGTGGGCAGACCAAAGAATTTATTCATATTAGATCCTGAACACTCAATATTGTTATATTTAGTTTGTAAATGAATGTGTGAATGTTACATATTTGTAGTTTTCTTACATCGCTGTTCTGACACTGAACTAATGTGCCTCACACAAAAACCATATATTGTCACATATGGCTAACGTTTTCAGAAAAATGGACAGAGAAAGGAATAGCACTAACTCTAGGCTTAAACATACCCGAGCAGCGCCAGCTTTTCATCTAATGCAAATATAACAGATCTCAGTAACGGGCGATCTTTTAAATGCAAAGAACAGCTTTGAAACGCAAGCCCTGCGAGCAGTCAGATTAGACAAAACCGTAGCAGCCAATCTTAAGCAATTTATCGACAAAGTGACATTCATCGTTAAACTTCTAAGCATACTGGCCGGCACGTGTAACTACGCTAACCGTGACTTTGCCCACCGTCTCTAAGTCTCCGTTAAAAAGCATGGTAGAATATCTACTTCGCGTAAAGACTTGACGTTACGTTGCCCATTGTGTAGATCACAAACTTTAGGTCTGGCGTATTCAAGAAATAGTGCAATTAAAGTTGCGGTCCTAAGAACATTCTTGTTATGGTGTCCTTTCCGGCCATGCCCGAAAAGCACAGACACCATACAATTGCGTGCAGAGCCCCAAAAGGCAACCATTTCACTGCGGACGCATTAATACGCTTGATCCTTGCGGGAATCCAGTATATGCTGCGAGCAGGGGCACGACCATATTAGTGGGCTATAAGCTGAGAACTTGAGGTGAATGGGAACCGTACCTGGATAGGCTAATTGGTTAAGGCGACCGCTGGCCCGCAACGGGAAATCCCGGTTCGAATCGCGGTCCAGTACAAATTTTCAGCTTTGAATTTCAATGCACTGAAACGGTCGAAAATGTTACAATATTTCGATATTTCTATTTCCCGACATTCTGCTAGTAAAAGGGGGAACAAATTACAATTAGTATACAAGGAACACTGAAACCAACAGAAAAGAATTCTAAGCTCTAAAACCCAGACTGATTAGTGACGAGCAGATCATGCCCCTAGAGCAGGAGTCTGAAGATGGAAGAATGGAAGTGTTAGAAACAAGTAAAAAAGTTAACGGTTGCTGGGGGGGGGGGGGGGATGCTCCAAGCCCTGAGAGTAGCGAGAATAGCCACAGCAGATCCAACTTCCGTATCCGATGGTCAGAAAATCTAACCGAGAATAAAAACCGCTTTTACGGCGAGAACCGTGGACCCGGTTACCATGCCGTGCATCTTCCGCCAAAATTAGAGGCAGCGAGTGCTGAAGTCCTTATTCAGGAGGGAATCCCTAAATATTTGAGGTGTAATTGAATTTATGATTTTATATCAGTCTGCCGTTGAACTGGTTCTGCAGGTTTGTACGCTAAAGAACTTCCGACAAAAATCCTTGATATGAAATTTGTAAAGTTCGGTGAGCGATCTCAGTTGTGGAGATAACAGTAACACCTAAAATGAAGTGTCGAGGCAACCATTTAAATATGGTTGCAATTACTACGCCGGTGACAAATGGAAAGTAATTTCTGATGCGGGACAGGCTGAAGTATACTATTACGCACCTTCTGGAAAAATATTAAATTTTGCGAAAGCCTGAAAAATCGTGAAATCACATTTACACATTTCTTTACGTAACAGCATTTGTGACGAATAGACTGCTCATTGTTGCCGCGCTGCTTCTATATGATTCCAACTGTAATTGAAATATTGTGGGAAACTAATTGTTAATACATTTCATTAAATTTAAGAAATTTTTTGCGCTTAGGCTACATTAACTTTGGTATACTGTTAACAGAAAGCTCAATCCAGAACCAAAAATATCACTCACCTTATCGTGGAAGCCATACACTAAGAATCGACGGACAAATGATTCAGATTTTCCCCTCATAGCTTACCACATAACTGTCTTAACACTTTCACTGTCAATCATTAAGCTGTTAAATTTATTTTCTTTACGACGACTCCTTTTTAAACATTTACAATTATGCAAACAATTTCATACGTTTTGAGGAGTGATGCTATAGCCGTTTAATGCCGGAAGTTTCAGAATTTTTTATACTTAAACGTTTGGTGAATTTATTCATGATAAACCGTACCACGCTTTTCTGTGTCTCGCTGAACAGAACTCATGCAAACCTACCGAAAAAAAAATACATAAGTTACTACCCTGCTGGTTAAATTTTAGTTTAAGTGACACTAGCTTCTCGTGTCGATGTTGGTAGCGGAAGACATCCTACCAGAAGTTTCTGAGAGAACCTTAACATGCGTCTCAGTTTTGTAAAACTTGTCCGAGTAAATACTTTTAGCAGAAATTCACGACATTCGCTGAAAGTCTTTACGAGGAGCGGTACTGTAAGTCTTCCATTAATATTTTCATAGCATGTTGACATTCGCAGGAAATGTTGAATGTCAGTGTAAATTTTATTCTGTTACTAGTTACAGAATATTAAATAAGAATATCGAAAACAAGTCAGTAAATGGGTGCGAATTTTTTCAATTTAACAAAACACTGAATTCATTCGTCTAATGTTAAATTAACATTAAAATACTTTGCAGTAAAAGGTATATTTAAGAAAATACCATCCATGTAGTGACTGGTTCTCGATATATTTTTTCCATTAATCATGTCAGCTATTTGTATTAATTGCGATAATATGAAATTTCTTACCGTTACTATGAAACTCCATGAAGTAACTCAAAAACTTCACGTCAAATAACTTATTTCGTTTCCTACAATAAATTCTAGGCCTTGCCTAAATTACGACATTTCAATTACACGTCATTCCATCATGGTATGAAAGTCTTCATTGAGTCAACGCC
This sequence comes from Locusta migratoria, assembly GCA_026315105.1. Lineage (NCBI taxonomy): Eukaryota > Metazoa > Arthropoda > Insecta > Orthoptera > Acrididae > Locusta > Locusta migratoria. The sequence continues at coordinate 54,107,446 of CM048744.1, forward strand.
TCTGATCGTCTGCCTTTTGCTACCAACATCTGCAAATCAACGAGATGCTGGGTCAAGTTCATGGGTTAACAAGGTTTGTTTTCTGCATGAAAATCACGACTTCCTGACTCAAACAGGCTACGTATAAGTGACCTTGAGAAAATCATCTCTCCATCCCTCTATGTTCGTCTCATTTCGTTTAAATTTTACTTCCCGTCCTGGCGACTTCACATAATGTTGGCAAAGGATCATGAATGTCAAATCACGTGACGTTTTTATTACTCTGAGTCCACACTGTTACCAATGCTGGCGTCAGCATTCAGTTGAATTCGTCGAGAGCCAATGTAAACATATCTGACGCACCAATCGCAGCTGACAAATTGAAATTATTCACACTCAAAACTATTATATCATTGCAAACCAAGAAAGGAAACAAAAGATTATGGGACGTGCATCACGTTTTACCGAACATTAATTACGAAATCAGTAAGTTTTGAAATATACAAGTAATACACATTAAAACGTAGACCTGTTATTTTAAATTATTGAACTTGCTATAGGAGAATTTAATGTTTACACTTTTCAAAACAACCATGTAATTGGTATCACTGGTAGTGCTTTTAAGTTTGTAAAGCAATACATTAAAAACGTGACAGGATATGTTAAGTAATGTTAATTTTAAAAACTGCATTCAGTAATTGAGCGTGTCAAAGTTCGAAAAGTTTTTAATTTCACTAATCGCGCCCAAGTTTTGTCGTGGCATTTCGATTTTTGTGGCTGTTTTCACAAATTTCTCTCTTACTGATACAGTTCTAATATTTGCAAAGAGATTTTGAAACAAACGGCGACGATCAGGGAACGAAGCTAAACAGTTTAGAGACGAGCAGACGACAAAAACGGTGGCGGCCAATGTGTGGCCACGTAACCCTATTGGTCCAACTTCCTTTGATGTTTGGGCAAAATACCGACAACTAAAGGAGCCGTACCACCGTTGGAGCCAACTTTGGTTCCAATGCTATTTCACCGATCCACACATTGGACGAACACTGTTGGCGCCAACGTAGGTTTCAATGTGTGGACCCGGCTTTAGCCAATCGCGTGACAACTAATGTTTTGCCGTGAATTCATCTTCGGACAAGGGCAAAAACTTACTGAGAGGCCAAGGGTACTCACAAGAACATGTCAACCACACTAAGAACTGCATCATCGTTACGTCATATGTACGAAACCCTTACGTCATTCTACCCGGTTCTGATTTCAAATATTTACATATTGACAAATATTTTCCACCATGTTGATATTGGCAACAATCACGCGAGGTCGCCGCAGTGATCTCTATTAACAATGGACACAACGTGACGGTCTATTACAGTTATGTTCGCAAAACCGGATCTATAGGCTGTGTTTTCAACCTTGTGTCCTCTAAGTTATGAAAGTTTGTGTCGCTTCTGGTTGTAGGAAGCGAAAGGAAAGGAAGCAGAGTTCAGATCCATATAACTTCTTCAGAACTAGTGTTTCTATCACGTTTCATTTAATGAATAACTCATTGCTTTAGACGGTTTATATCTTATTCAGTTTTATATATGCCTCCTGTCCACACTGATTTCAGTCATAGTTCATGTATGGATACGCATGCTGCGTGGAAAATGCTTATCACACGCAACGAATCTACCGTTATTACACCTTTGTCTACAAAAGCGTAATTTATTCATTAAATACTATGTGGGAGGGACACTAGTCCTGAATCAAAAATAAGTACACCTTTTTCATGACTCATCTTTTTCACTGTTTCGTAGCAGGAGTGCAGTTACATATTAGAACATTTTGTGAATAGTATTCATACTTTTAGAACAGGTAGCTCTCGCTGTATGAGTCGACGAAAGCAACTAGCAGAAACGATTAGAAATGTGCTTTGTAAGCACATAATACTGACAACTGGATAGTGTATGACACTCACCAATATGGCGTCTAGCGTTACGACGCCCGTAATACGGGGTGGTAACTCCAGATCATTTGAGCTCTCTTGGTCGCGGGACGTGAGAAATTTTAAATAATTTCTGTTGACCATAAAATAAAGATTTCTGTGATTGAGAGGTTCTCGCATATACCATTATCCTGTCTATTATCCTCGTGAAGTGATAATTACCAACGTAAGCGCACAATGTCGCCGTTGCCGTAAGAAAAATTTGTTAAGCATAAAAAGCACAAACTTCTCGATAATTTATTCTCACTACAAACCCAGCTACCCATCGCTGTTCTCCAAACGTCAAATGACCAGGAAAGTGAAAGATTAGAATAAATCAGACGCTCTGAGAAAATATGTTAGTCTAATACTATGCTTAACGTTCCTGTTGCTATGGGGAATGAAAATGTTAAAAACTCAGAAAACCATTTCCTGTAAAGGTATTCGATAAATTTTTGCTCAATTTCTGCATGCATATCACATGGTTTAGAGACTAAAAGGCGACCTAAATTTCCCTTGAGAAAAGCAAACTTGTCTATTACCATTATTTGTAGGCCTCCATTTGCCATTTACTCTTTACTTCCTCGTAGCTACACAATGAGAAAATAACTAGTAACTTCGAATCTTGGGCTAACGGCGGCAAATTACTAAAATAAGCGACATGCCAATAAACGTTATTTATAGACTGTTACAACAAGTGTTAATTTCCACTGCTGACCGACCCGCATTGTGGATTTGTAGCTTCCAGGTATAACTAAGCATTAACGTGCATAACACGCGATTCCAGCAAGCATTTTCTTTATTTCCTCCATAAAGTCTCGTAGGCACAAATGTATATTTAATAACTTATTTCCATTTCTGTATTCATAACGTCAACTGCATTTGTTTCAAAATACATTTAGCACCGTTTGCATCTGATTTTTGGTCTTGGCCTGTAGTTTTCACAAAATTTCAGAAAATCAGATTGGGGAATGTTATAGAAAATCTGAGTGCTTAGATTATCTCATACAGAATATTTCGATATAAAAAATTGGGTGCTTTTGAAGTCCCTGTACATGGAAGACGTGGCGCTGCTGCGGTCGATACCAATTGAACGGTTCACTCTAGATTGCCGGCGCAAACGACAAGACACCGATATGTAATCAGGCAATAAGTAAATAGAACGTGGAACTCGCCGCTACGGCAAGTAAAATTTTACATACGAGGACAATTACTTTTACCGAGCGGACAAGGGTACATACAAGAACCTGCCGTCCAGAGCAGAAACCATTTTTTTATGTGAGGTTTGATTCCATTTTCAGATTGGTGCTCAACGACTACACGATGAACAGATGTTTTGAGCAGCATTGGCGTTAATGTTTTATAACTAAACATATCGATTTCAATCATAGTAATCATCTTCACTGCATTCAAACAAGCATTGTGAATGCAGTTACATTCAGTGCATTCACAATGCTTGTTTGAAGGATATACTGCAGGTGATCACTATGATTGAAATCTGTTTATAAATGAAACATTAACGGCCAATGCTGCTCAATACATCTGGTGTGTTCATTTTTATGTCTTCATCAGTGCTTCGTACAGACCATCACGTAAATTATGCTGTTCCTGCTCTGTGGTTCAGAGGTTCTTGTCTGTACCTTTGTCCGGTTAATAAATTATCCGCATCAAGGGATTTTATTGCCAATATTTGCACACTTTGTATTACATTGTGTTTTATTTATTCTTGCCTGATTACATCTGAGTAATGTTTTATCGTTTGCGCCGGCAATCTCGAGAGAGCCGATAGGTATCGACCGCAGCGGTGCCGCGACTGCAATGTACACGGATTATCCAAGTTATCAAAAATTTGGAGATTTAATCAAATGTTCAAATGTCTGTCAATCTATCGGACTAGACTGCATGGTCATCAGTCCGTAGCTTACAAACTACTTAAACCTAGGTAATCTAACCTAAGGACGGACACACACGCCCCAGGGAGGACTAACCTCCACAGCGAGCAACCGCGCGCTCCGCAGCGAGACGCTTTAGACCGCTCGGCTACTCCACCGCGGTTAAGATTTATTCTCTCCGATTTTTCGAGGTACAGTACGGTACGATACATACAATCGCAATGAAAATCACTTGGAAACAAATGATTCTCTAAACACTGTTTTAAGCAAATAGCCATACATAACTAACAATTTTACATTCAATGTATGACAATTGAAATTTCTAAAATCGAATGTTATGAAATTTAAGTCAATTACTCTTCAATGACTAAATTCATATGAAACTAACGTGACGTAGAATAAAGTAATCTCAAAGAACACCTAAAGCAAAGTGAAATGAAAACATTTGCCAGTCACTTCATATAACAATGTTACAAACGCCAACAAGCACTACCGGCACTAAATTGTGGTCAGCTAATGCCCGAATGTCTAACCAAAAGATTCGTTGTAGCACCTCGAAAAAATTTCGAGGTTACGATTTCAGATAAATATTTTACCTTGCTCCCAACAAGCCAGCTATTTCAGAACAGGTCATTAATGCCTAAATGACACTTTTCATGAGTATTAGTTTCAAGTAAAAGTTAATCCGTACTTAGTGTGACAAATTCGGCCTTTTTGTTTTTACCTCAGTAAGCCCGATTTTAGTCGGGGTCTAGCCTACGTAAGGGCTATGAAGTTTGCGTAACTGAAGACTTAGATACATCCGTCGGCTTAATTTTACAGTCCGTGTCGCGGCGTAGTGTGTTCAGATGTTGGCTACGGCCGCTACATGTAACCTACTTGGCTACATGTCAAGTACGGCAGCCCTGTTCTTTTTCCGGATTTATGTATTTTCACGGTCACCAGTACAGTAATTTATTGAGCTGACAAGGGTACATTGAGAATCAACCAGAGCAGGATCAGCATTAATTATTTCACGATCTGCACGAGAAAGTAATCCCATTACTATATGATTCATAGCTCCGACAATATCTGAACACTCGACACTACACCGTGACACTAAAATTTTACCGTATATAATCTGTAGTTGACGTCGAAAATTACAGATCTACCATCGATCACAGGTCGCAGCCAAAAAATCCGCACTTCGGCGCTAACATGTCAGAAAAACCCTGTAACCTAACCTAAAACTTATCAGGGGGAAGCCACAGGTCATTTTTAAACAAAATAATCTATAATATGTTTGTAAACAAACAATCTAACTGCCACCACATAATTACGCCTTAATCAGGCACGCACCTCAAAACTACCGCGCTGCGATGACATCAAGGGTCAAGTCTGACCGGCAATATCCCCGTCAGGTGAGCCGAGAAGCTTAATTGCGAGGGCACACTTAATAGAGTACTGATCTGAAAATATCGGCAGTGTGGAAACAATATGTTAACCACGGTGAACAGCATTATACAATAAAGAGCTTCAACCGTCGTAATGCAAAGCTCACATACTAGGACCCATCTCTTGAGTTATCAAGACTACAGGAAGTAAACGTTACGTAAATTTACTTGTCGAAAGTAATTATATATTACATTTTACTTACGGCAGCGTAGTGTGCTAATGTTGGGAACGAAACGTTCAGCTAATTTCTGGAGGCGACAATGATACGCCCAAAGACGTATCAACCACAGAGCAGGTACAACAGTTTATCTACGGGAATGATTCTCTTTCTGTGATTCCGTTTTCAACTAGCGTTTAACTACCGTTGCCAAGAGCCCCACTGAGCCGCCGCCGCCAGTAAAATTTGACCTATACCGATAGTTGAACATTGAATTCTGAAGTTCGCGGACTAAATACATGTCCGTCGTGGAACATCAAGACCTAGGCAAAATCGTGTACAATTGTGCCAAATCTAGACGTTTAGTAATTTCAGCAGGAATATATTTTCAAATAATATAATTTCGTGTGGTTCATTGGCCTGGTGTAAGTCTTTCAATTGGACGCCATTTCGGCGATTTCCGTGTCCCTAGCCTTCCCCAGTTATCCAACCGGGGAAAGGGGACCTACAGCTTAACGTGGAATCCGAACCACGTGTCGTTCCTGGTGACTCACATCGTTGAGAGGTGGAAAGAGACTTGGGGAAAGATACCATACCGATGGTATAGCTTTAGTTCCGTAGTAGGAATGAAAGAGCTATCGCTGGGCCACTAATCCTTTAATACACCGGTTATGATAATTTAAGAATATTTTGTGGAATTTTACGACTAGTAAAAAAGTAGTAAAATGTTACTACTAGTATATACCTTGCGTTCATAATGAAATTTTGTCAACTTCCTAATTTTGTAAACCAAGGCGTTTATCTTGGGAATTGTATAATATACCAAGACAGGTAACACCACATTAAATACAGTATTTTTAGGTTCACGGGCTGACATGTGAGGCATCTAATCGGCTCAGTATGCAATAACTCAAATTATTGGTTAAATTTCTGACTCTGGACCAAATTAAGCATGTAGAAATGTTTTGAAAAGAGACATTCAAAACAATGTCAGAAAGAAACTTGAGTACGAAGACAATTACAGCAAAAATAAAACCGATTCCTTTAGTGGAAGAAACGAACACCACGGGAGCAAGCATCCTAAAACACGCCCCCCCCCCCACCTCCATATTTAATACGAAATGCTAAAAGCCGGAATTTCATAAACACGATTTCACTGTCATTACTGACATGTTAAGAGCAGAAACGGATTTGTTATTCCAGTCAATTATGGCGTCTTGAAAACAACCGTTTCAGTTCGATTGTCAACAATCGCTGTTTCTCGTTGATAAAACATGTTCATACTCAGTCTAGCATTTATCTTTTTACATTGCAGAAAATGACATTCAGACCACGACAGCCGAAAATTCTGAGCAAGACAGCCATCTCACAATGCAAGAAAGTTTCAAGAACTGTTGCGTTGATATAGGCACCAAAATCAATTGTGAAAGTGGGAAACCGCTTTACAGAAGAGAATTTCCAGAAACAATTCTGGAGTGTTTACATTAGCAACCAAGAGCAGAATTGGGAAATCCTGTTACGTGGACCATGTAAACATGGTGTGAGAACAGCATGATAAAACAGCAAGAAACGGCACAATGCACTGCTTAACATAAGGCTGTTCAGTGCGCCGCGGTTACCTCACCTGCCCTAGCACCGACAATACGGGAAACACGGGGACCCCTCTACGGCAACCGCTGCCGACGTCTGCTGGGGATGCGCAACGACTGCAGGGCCGGTCCCAGCGTTGACAGTTAAGTCCCAGCGGCTATCGATAGTCGCCGCGACTTTGATCGACTGCCGGCGAGAAGCCAAGGTTCGACCGCACACATCCACTACGTTTACATGCAACACATCTTCCGGAAGTCGAAAACCGATTTTCGTAAACCGTTTTTCGCTGTCGTATTTACATGTTACAGGCTGAATTGGATTTCCTATCCCACTTAAAATGGCGGCTGAAAAACAGCTGTATCACTACGTTTACATGCGACACATCTTCCGGAAGACAAAAACCGAATTTCGTAAACCGTTTTCGCTGTCGTGTTTACATGGCATAGCCTGAATTGAATTTCCTGGCCCATTTAATATGACGGCTGAAAAACAGCTGATTCAGTTCCTGATTTAGTCAGCACGATCGCTATTTTTCTTAATTTAAATACGCAGATTCATGCTCACTCTAATATTTATACTTTTATTTCACATTAGAAAATATCACTCTGTCGACTTGTGCCGAAAATTCTTAACAAGAAAACACAATCTGACAAGCCAAGAACGCTTCAAAATCGGTGGCGTTTACATGGGCACGAAAATCGATTATGGAACTGGAAAACCGCTTTACAGACACCCCGTTTATATGGGCTCCCAAAACCGGATTTCGTAAACCGATTTCCCAATTCCGCTTTTGGTTGGTCAAGTAAACACTCCAAAATCGATTTTGGAAATCTGCTTCTCTAAAGCGGTTTTCCAGTTCCATTATCGATTTTCGTGCCCATGTAAACGCAACCGTTTTTGTAGCGTTCTAGTCTTGTCAGATGGTGTTTTCTTGTTAAGAATTTTCGGCACATATGGAAAGAGTGATATTTTCTAATGTGCAATAAAAGTATAAATATTAGAGTGAACATAAATCTGTGTATTTAAATAAAGAAAAATAGCGATTGTGCAGACTAAATAAGGAATTGAATCAGCCCTTTTACAGCCGCCATGTTAAGTGAGCTAGGAAATCCGATTCAGGCTATGCCATGTAAACATGACAGCGAAAAACGGTTTTCGTCTTCCGGAAGATTTGTTGCATGTAAACGTAGTGACACAAGTGTATTTCCAGAATCGATTTTGGAGTGTTTACATAGCACACCAAAAGTGGATTCGGAAAGTCGGCTTACGAAATCCGGTTTTGGGAGCCCATGTAAGTGGGGTGATCGTGGAGTCGGGCGATCTTTGTTTAAAAGCGCATCCGAGTGGCAAAATGGACTATTGTTGATTAAATCTGTTATTGTAAAGGGAGATTAAGAAACTGAAATTCTACTACCTAGAGGCGAGTGATAAATAACCCTTAGTACCGCCGCTGCGAAGTTTCTGTATCTCTGGAATTAAAATTGAAGTTCCAGCCCCAGCAAGGGGCTAGACTCTTATCCCCCCACCCCACGGCCATATCCGTTATTTTATTTATTATTTACTACATATATCCGCACACGCGTTGCTATGCCTTATTACAGATTCAATGGAAAAGAAATAAAAGAGAAAGCACACATCTAAGATGCGTAATTGCACATTGCCTCGTGAATATGCGCAATTTCACAGTGCTTGGAGAACGTGATATGATAAGTCCCTGCTCCGCTTTCCTCTGTCCACCTCTCGCTGTTCGCCTCCCTTTGTCTACATCTACATCTACATACAAACTCCGCAATTCACCGTAAGGTGCGTGGCGGAGGGTACACTGTACCACTACTAGGCATTTCCTTTCCTATTCCACTCCCAAATTGAACGAGGAAAAAAAGAATGCCTATATGCCTCCTTACGAGCCCTAATTTCTCTTATCTTGTCTTTGTGATCTTTACGCGAAATGTAAGTAGGCGGCAGCAAGATCGTACTACACTCAGCTTCAAATTCCGGCCCTCTAAATTTACTTAACAAAATTTCACGAAAAGAACGTCGTCTTTCTTCCAGCGATCCCCAATTGAGTTGCCGGAGCATTTCCGTGACACTCGCGCATTGGTCGAACCTACCGGTAACAAATCTAGCTGCTCGCCTCTGAACCGCCTCTATGTCTTCCTTCAAACCGATCTGCTGCGGATCCCAAATACTTGAGCAATACTCAAGACGTGGTCGTACAAGCGTTTTATACGCGGTCTCCTTTACAGGTGAAGTACACCTTCCCAAAATTCTCCCAATAAACCGAAGTCGGCTGTCTGCCTTACTCACAACTGTCCTTACATGCTCGTTCCATTTCATATCGCTCTGCAATGTTACGCCTAGATATTTGAACGACGCGACAGCACCATAAGCTCACTACTAATGCTGTATTCGAACATTATAGGATTGTTTTTTTTCTACTCATGCGCATCGCCTTATATTTTTCTACATTGAGAGCTAGCTGCCATTCTTCGCACCAACTAGACATTTTGTCTAAGTCAACCTGTATGCTATTACAGTCAGTTACAGACGACACCCTCCCATACACCACAGCATCATCAGCAAACAGCCGCAAATTACAACTTACTCTGTCCATCAGATCATTTATATAGATAGAAAATAATAGCGGTCCTATCACCTCCCCTGGGGCACGCCTGACGACACACTCGTCTCTGATGAACACTCGCCGTCGAGAACAACGTACTGCGTTCTATTACTTAGGAAGTCTTCCAGCCAGTCAGAAATCTGTGAACCTATTCCATAAGCTCGTATCTTCGTTAGCAGTCTGCAGTGTGGCACCGCGTCGAACGCCTTTTTGAAGTCGAGAAAATCACAATCCGCCTGTTGCCCTTCGTCCATGGCTCGCAAGATGTCATGTGAGAAAAGGGCAAGCTGAGTTTCACATGAACGATGTTTCCTAAACCCGTGTTGATTCATGGAAAGAAGCTTTTCCGTTTCAAGGAAATTTACTATATTAGAACTGAGAATATGCTCCAAAATTCTACATGAAACTGATGTCAACGATATTGGCCTGTAATTGTATGGGTCAGTTCTCTTTCCTTTCTTATACACGGGAGTCATCTGCGCTTTTTTCCAATCACTAGGAACTTTGCGCTGAATTAGATTCGCTATAAATGCGAGCTAAGTAGGAGGCCAACGCCGCAGAATAGTCTTTGTAAAACCGTACTGGTATTCCATCCGGACCAGCAGACTTTTTCGTATTTAGCTCTCTCAGCTGCTTCCTTACATCGGAAATACCTATTGCTATGTCCCCCATTTCGGAATTAGTACGTTGATCAAATGATGGTATATTTCTGCGGTCCTCCTGCGTGAAAGATTTCTTAAAGGTTAAATTTAGAACTTCAGCTTTCCGTTTGCTTTCTTCTATTACTGCCCCGGAATGATCAACTAGTGACTGGACAGTGGGCTTTGACCCGCTCATCGATTTTACATAGGACCAGAATTTTTTCGGGTTCTCGGAAAGATCTTTTGCTAAGGTATGGCTATGATAATTATTGTATGCTTCACGCATCGATCTTTTTATAGACGCACGAATCTCTACTAACTTTTGCCTGTCATCATTTGCGTGTTCTTTTTTGAATAGAGAGTGCAACAGCCTTTGCTTTCTCAGCAGCTTTCTAACATTATTATTATACCACGGCGGATCTTTACCATCCTTAATCGTCTTTACTGGCACATATTTCTCTAACCCTTTATTAACAATGCACTTAAATGTAGTCCACAATATCTCTACACCCATAGTCCCGGAATTAAACGATGCCCATTCATTTTCTAAGTGCGATCGTAACATTTGCTTGTCGGCTCTTCCCAACAAAAACACGCTCCTAGCCTTCTTGATTGGTATATGAACTTTGGTCACCATCGACGCTATTACGATATCATGATCACTAATTCCTGTCTCTACACAGACATCGTTAATAAGGTCAGGCCTGTTTGTGGCTATAAGGTCTAGAATATTTCCATTGCGCGTGGGTTGCCGGTTTAACTGCTCAAGACAATTTTCGGAGAATGTGTCCAAAAGTAGCTCGCAAGACTGCTTGTCTGTACCGCCTGAAATGTAACTAGCGAGGTCCCAATCTATACTCTTAAGGTTGAAGTCACCTCCGACTAATATTACATGGCCCGGATACCTATGCACTACCTGGTGTAGACTTTCCTTGAATGATTCTGAAACTGCTACAGCAGCACTGGGGGGCCGGTAAAAACACCCAACTATTAACTTTACTTCTTTTAGACCTGTTATACGTGCCCAGATAACTTCACAGTTACTTTCAACCTCTATCTCAATATCTTTGTCCACAGCGATGAACACTCCTCCTCCAGTTGTATCAGATCTATCTTTCCGATATACATTCCACGCTTCGCTAAATATTTCTGAACTTGCCACGTCATCATTTAGCCAGCTTTCGGTGCCTAAAACTATCTGAGCGCAATAACTTCCATGCAGCGCTGCAAATTCGGGAACTTTGTTTCTAATACTCTGTAAGTTCGCGACTAATATTTTTATGTTAGAATTTTTGTTCCGAACGTGGCCTGAATTCGCTTTTTGAATGCTGACAGGCGAGTGCTCATCAGAGTTAGCGCCTAGCCTAAAAAACCTCCATGTGCGCTCCACAAGTACTCTGCTACCCGAGTAGCCGCTTTCTTAGAGTAGTGCACCCCTGATCTATCTAGGGGCACCCTACAATTCCCCACCCGATTACGCAGATCCAGAAATCTGCAGCCATGACTGTCACAGAGTCGGCGAAGCCTCTGGTTCAGACCCTCCACTCGGCTCCAAACCAAAGGACCCCGATCAACCCTGGGAACAATGCTACAAATCGACAGCTCTGCTTGCACCCCGCGTGCGAAGGCAGCAGCCTTCACCAATTCCGCCAGCCGCTCGTAGGACCTGAGGATGTCCTCAGAACCCAAGCGACAAGCGTCATTGGTGCCGACGTGAGCCACGACTTGCAGTCGACTGCACCCCGCACCCTCGATAGCCGCCGGCAAGGCCGCCTCCACATCTCGGATGAGGCCCCCCGGCAGACACAGAGAGTGCACTTTGGAATTCCTTCCAGATCTGGACGCTATCTGCCTAAGGGGCTCCATCACGCGCCTAACATTGGAGCTCCCAATAACTAATAATCCCCTCCCCCCGTGCACCTGCTCGGACCCCGCTGAAGGAGTGGCCACACTTTCACTCACAGGACGAACGGGCGCGGACGGACGTCCATCCTCCAAATTGGCCTTCCGCCTCGAGCGACGCGAACGCCGTACAACCCGCCACTCCCCTTGCGGAGAAGGCGGCTCGACGACGTCCGGTACACCTGAAGGTGCCTCGGTAGCAGTGACAGAGAGCGAAGCGTGAGACACCTGAGGTGTCCCACTCGACGCACCAGACTCTCCACCATCGCTGCACCCCGAGACAGCAGCCTGAAGACGGCTGACCGTAGACAGTAGCACGCTCAGCTGTTCGCGAACCGCGGCCAACTCCTCCTGCGTCCGCACACTGCAGGCACACATCCTATCCATCCTATCGATACAATTAACTGCAGTTAACAACTTTAAAGAAGCCTAGTACTCTAATGAAGGAGGCTGGCTGCTGACTGAACTGTGGTCAGTGGTAGCTACACTGTCAAATCAACGAAACTGAGCCGGCAGCTTTAGCGCTGTTAATGCGGCACTGGTGGCAGCTGGCACTGGACTGACTGATAACGAACTTTAGTAACGGTCTCTGACTTGTTTTGAAATACACCGGTCAAAGACGAAGACTAAACAACGGTATTTATCAAATACGATAGAATAAACTATTAAAACAGTAGTACAAACGAAATCTGCAAGTACGCGGGAATAAACCTCTTAAAACAGAGTACTAACGAAAATGAACTAGACTGGCAAATTAAATTTGACACAAATTAAATTCAGATACTTAGCGCTGTAACGATGTGGCACTGGTGGCAGCTGGCACTGGACTGTCCATATCTCCGGCCCCTCCTCCATCTCCTCCCTTTGCCATCCAATCCTCCTCCCTCTCTTTTTGACCATCTTCACCTCCTCGCTCTCCATCACTATCACATCAGCACACTCTCCATGTTCATTTACTCCACCGCCCCCTCTTACTTTCCGTGCCTTCGTCTATCACTCCTTAAAATTCCAACGTGGGGACTTCTTTAGTGTTATTTTCAAGAAGTACGAAACGTCTTCATAAAATGCTTTGAAATTTTTAAAAGTTGCATTTTTATACATGTACCTAATTTTTTAATATATGTAATGTCAGTTTATATAAACTAGCATTGCCTGTGGTCGAAATTCGACCAAATGTGTTTACAAAGCAACGAAACGAAACAATTTTTAATGTAACTGGAATTTACTAGAATGACGATTCTTATTTTCTGCCTGAACCCTGCATTCCATATAATAAGGAAAGTATAAAGTCGTAGCTATTCAGAATGAAGTAATTGAAAACTAGGTACGTACCAGAATTCTCTGGTAATAATAATAATTTCTTATGGCTCATTGGCCTGGTGCAAGTCTTTCAATTGGACGCCACTTCGGCGACTTGCGTGTTCCTAGCCCACCCCAGATACCCAACCGGGGAAAGGGGACCTACAGTTTAACGTGGAATCCGAACCAATTGTCGTTTCTGGCGACTCCTCACATCGTTGATAGGTGAAGGATGGGTCAAAGTGCAGACTGAAAAAATCCGAGGTCCGACAATTCTCTGGTAGCAGCAGCAGATGACGACAAAGGGAGGGGGGGGGAGTCATGACGCAAGATGCGTCATTAAAATATCTGGGGAGGGGGGGGCTGAAAAATTAGTACTTTCTGCCAGCCTGGAGGGCTGGAGGCAATTCACAAAACGTGAAATAAAAGATATTTAATTTCAATATTAAATGTCAAAACAGGACCTAATATAACTGGTGTGTGTCGGAGGGGGGGGGGGGGGGGTGGACGGTTGATCGCAGTTTGGAGGGTTCGGGGTTAGTCATTGGCCAAGGGGAGGGGGGCATCTCTGCTTGTGGTGTATCGTAGTCTAATACCCCTCTTTAGGTACGAAAACATCAACTTCCTTTAACGGCTCTGTACACAGAGAACTTTTATTTAGTAGACCTGTATGGCAAAGTCTTTATGGAATTAGGTCCTTTATAGGTTTCACCAGAACGGCTATTAATTTCTGGCCTGACTAAACTACCGCAATATAAGATGGGATGGACTGCGAGACACTAAAACGTGCCTGGAGGGGGAACTATCAGCGGGGATGCCACCAACAAGAATTGGAAGGACTCGCCACTTCGACTACGCTGACGGACATTCCAATTCTGGGCGTGACAGTCACTCATTTCATAAGACATACTGATTATAGTCAGCTTTCAGTTCAATGTCATGTTCCTAATATGTTCTAAATATCATTTGATGTTTTCATCAAACATACTTTATCATCATTCCATTCAAAACATAATTTTTCGGTGGAATACATTCAAAAATACATCGCCGTCGAGAGATAGGCATGTGGGAGGGGGCGTTTCGCTATAGGACGCAGAATGCATTACTCGTGATTTTCTCTTTGGTGTTTCCCCCCCTTACGAGAAAATAGAACATTACAGACTTCCCTTGTAAGAAAATTAACGTACTTTCACGTGGTGTAGGGGTTTTGTTGATAACTTGTATATTTCTCGAGTTGTAGGGCGTAGGAATGGGCGTTTCTGACATTTTCGCAGAAGGGCCAAAAAATCGCTCTATTTCAACAAGCACTAGCGCCGACACCGCTCGTCAGAAAATTAAGCCTGAGTAGTGCATTTTATAGGACATTTTGTCTACTTTAATTCTGTGCAGAACAAACTTTTTAGAGAAACGCATAGATTTCGAGATATAAGCAAGAAAATGAAAAACAATGCGAAAATGTTAAGGGTTCTTAATTTTGTCATTGTGAAAAGGCAGCAAACTTGAACTTAGAATTCAGCGCCTCCCAAAACATACAGAGTTGTTGAGAAAAAAGCTAAAGGAATTTTGTTACTAAATAGGCTGTTTTTAACATGAATTAACTGGACTAATGATCGTAGACGTCGCATGACAGTTCGTGATTCATCATGGGCCCATATCTCGGCTTCTGTTGATCATAGAATTAATGGCTAAAGTGTTCTGTATAGCCCTTGGCATAGTGGTCATTTGCATACATGTTAGAACAATGGCGACACTGTAACTATCCTACAGTCAGCGCCTAAGTTTTAAATGTCACACACTTCCTGGAGCTCATCCAAATTCATTACTGAGACACTCCTGTATTCAAGTCGGCTGAAAGATATTCCTGAAAGCTGACAGTGCTGTTGATAACTTTGAACTGTAAAGCGCACACCGCTGCAGGCGAAAGAAATAGACTTCTATAGAGCTACAAGAAGTGGAATAGAATGAAACTCTGTACATCCAACTAGTACCTCTTATTTACGACCGATCCACCACTGCAGTTTCCAGTTAGACCTGCATTTTCCATTACGATTAATAATACACAGGCTAATTTATAAATACCGTTGAATTGATTTGACATCTCTATGTTTATCAAATTTATGTCGCTTGCTCAGGGCTGGGCTCACCTAAGAATTTATTCTTATTAGATTCTATACAAGTAACAAGAAATTTTGTTTATAGACAAGTTTTGAATTGAATGAATGTATGAATGTTACATATCACTTGTACTTTGATTTCTACCTTTCCTTGTTTGACTACTGCACTTATAAATATGTACATTATGTAAGACAGTCTTACTTTTCATATATTTTCCGAATGTTTTAAATGTTTGTATAGTCTATGGGACTTAACTACGGGGTCATCAGTTCCTAAACTTACAAACTACTTATGAACTACTTACGAACTAGGACGGCACAAATATCCATGCCCGAGGGGGGATTCGAACCCCCGACCGTAGTGGCCGTGCAGACCGTGACTGGAGCGCCTTAGTCCCCTCGGCCACCGCGGCCGGCTATGTTTTCCGATAAAAATAACATGTTTTTAGATAAAAGGAGATGGAAAGAGAGAGAAGGGATAGGCGAAGTACCAACCGAAGGCATGAATAAATAAATAAATGTCTGTTAACATTAAGAACCGGAAGTTCTATTCGCGTGTTTGCGTATTTATACAATATGATGTTTTTAATGGGAAAAATTTGTTACAAAAATCTTTAGGAGGTTCATATGTATAGTCCATAGCAGCCAGAGATGGCAGTCGTGAGTGCATTGGTAGTGCCTGGGTGATTGTGTGATTGCTGAGGTTTCTTTTGCTGATGAAGGCAGTGGCAGAAAATTCAAATTTGTGTCAATCACTTTCTTTCCCTTTGTTCCAGCACAGGCAGGGTCGGCTTTGTTAATCCAGATTTAGCGTGTTAATATTTTCGTGGTGGCCGGATGCCCTTCCTGTCGCCAACCCATGCCTCCCAGGAGGAAATGTGTATCCCAAATGTCTGCGTATAGTGTGATATGTGTGAAAGTGTAAAGTGTTACGAAATGTTTGCGAATCGTGTAACTGTGGTGGGACTTGGGGATCAACCCGGTATTCAGCTACGGAAATGTGGGTAACCGCTTAAAAACCACACCCATGCTGGCCGGCACTCCGACCCCCTTCGTTAAACCGCCGAGCGGATTCGAAACGGGACCGATACGCCTCTCCGTCTCAAAAATCGGCGCGTTAGACCACACGACTAACCGAGCGTGGTCAAAGTTTGTCAAAGTTGTGTCAATGTGGTTATCTTTCGTATGTGGCTGTCCACATCTCACTGATCCTCTTTACGATGAATTGCGCTTATCCTCACATTATTAAAGTTGAAGAAGTAGGATTGAAAAAAAAAAAAGAATCTCCTTTATTGGAATGCATCATTGTTTCAAAATTTCATCGCAATCTGCGAACTTTCGAAGATATTAGATTTTTAACAAAGGTATAGTAACATTTTATCTGATGTAAAAAATCTATATGTTCATAACCGCAAACCTCCGAATCTTCTTTACCTAATACTTAGAAATTTTGACAAAACGTTGCCCTGAAATTCATGCAGATAGATGCCCATGCAGCTTGAACACGACACCACAGTTTATCAAGAGTAGTGACTGGCGTATTACGACGAGCCAGTTCCTAGGCCACCATTGACCAGACGTTTTCAGCTGGTGAGAGATCTGGAGAATGTGCTGGCCAGGGCAACAGTCGAACATTTTCCGCATCCAGAATGGCCCGTACAGGACCTGCAACATGCGGTCGTGCATTATCTTACTGAAATGTAGGGTTTCGCAGGGATCGAAAGAAGGGTAGAGCCACGGGTCGTAAGACATCAGAAATGTAACGGCCCCTGTTCAAAATACCGTCGATGTGAACAAGAGGTGACCGAGACGTGTAACCAATGGCACCACATACCATCACGCCGGGTGATACGCCAGTATGGCGAAGACGAATACACGCTTCCAGTGTGCGTTCACCGCGATGACTGGCTGGTAGTCATGAGACAGTGGGCCGTGCCCCAGGGGCTAGGCGCTTTGAACGGTTATAGCTTCCAAACTAAACGTGATAAAAATGTCATTCAAAATTCTTTGTACACAGATGGTGTCAAACATTTCAGTGCATGATAGAAACAACCATTGT
Organism: Locusta migratoria; assembly: GCA_026315105.1. NCBI lineage: Eukaryota > Metazoa > Arthropoda > Insecta > Orthoptera > Acrididae > Locusta > Locusta migratoria. The sequence goes on from CM048744.1 coordinate 54,125,099, forward strand.
TCCATTTAAAAAACTGTATGTTGCATAAAAAATACACTTTCTAAGTAATATTACAATCCCTTTTTTTGTTGACTAGAAATACGAGCCTCTGACTACCAATCCATTATGTGAAAACCGAACATCAATCACACTTTCCGTTTCCGCAATATTTTCGGTGCAAGTGTTAGGTGATTCACCCTGTATTCTATGAGTTTCATGCCCACACCACAACTAACATGAATTAATATGCGGAACGGATAATAAAGACACGCACACAAAACCAACGCACTGGCAAAGTATTGTTAATTGCCTTCTGTGTTGATGCCAAACAGGAGAGCAAACATTCTAATCGACTCCTTAGTGGCCAACTGTGGTGCTTACTCTGCTTCATCAATGCAAACCTCGTCCATCCGTTCAAGTTCTCTGATGCAGTTTGCTCCAAGATTAATTCCCATATGTCGCCATCATTTAAAGCAACAACATCACTGACCCCCCCCCCCCTTTAGTGTCTTCATTCCAACAAAAACATTTTTTTGTAAGCGAGTCCATATAAGATTATTGAACGACTCATTGGGATTTTGAGTGTGACCATGCAGACACTTCTTCAGTAATTCAGGATTTTCCCGGTGTGCCGCTGTAATAGAATGTCTACGGCTGTATGAATTGTTTGAGTACTGAACATTGCAGTAATTGTACCATGAATTACGTCCAGGAGGGCAAAGTTTGTTGACAATGGAAAAAGGTTGCCAATACTGCCTGCTTCACTTTCAACAAATCCTCTATATCATCTCTAATGGCTCTCCCATGATACTGCTGTAGTTCACCAATTATGTTGTCAGTCAGCCCGCCTCTTTTAGTTTTACCATCAGAAGGGTTCTTGTCTCTCCTCAATCTGGTGCCCATCCTCTTCTGGGCATGACCAACACATTACGGTTTCCTTAAAATCTTCTCACTATTACCGATTTTATTACATCTTGAAGTAACGCACGTAAAAATTTTAACATTTCCAACAGGTGTGGATTTATTTAAAAGATAAAAAAATTTAAAAAATAAACACTTCCGATTTGTACAAGTGATGTATATTAGGAAAAGTGCACATTTTACTAGATAAAAATCCGAAATTGTGAAAAAATATTTCCGTTTTAACTCCTCTTAATACATGTCATACCTGTAATTATATAAAATGTTTTAATGTGGAAAAGTTGTCACAAAAATTAGAAGAAGTTGCATACAAACATGTAAAATACCATATATTGAAGAAATGTGCATATAAAAACCCTCCTTTATTAGAATGTAACTTTGTGTCGAAATTTAATAGTAATCGGATAACAACTGCTGGAGACTAACGGTTTTGAACAAATGAACAGCAAAGATTTTTATTTACTATTTTAGTATTCACCCTTCAACAAATCACGTCGATCCGCACCCCTGCAAAATGGTCTTAACAGGTGAGATGTGCCACGTATTCGAGACGGAAGAAAAAGTCACAGAACAGGAGTATCTGTTTACAGCGAGAAACTGTGTAAACAAAGTACTGTTTCCCGGGAAGACATTATTAGCTATGAAAATGACGCATTTCTACCTGCTTATGCAGGTTCAATTTACGATACTACCTCAGAAGAAAAAGTATTTACATTCGTTCATAAAATTATGAACTCCGACGAAAGCCTAAAGTTCCCGAACAGAATTACTAAATTCGCTGCGTGGTGCAACCGGAAATCGACTCTGAGATCTTCTTTTTTACAGCCAGGGTCTCAACCCCTAGACCCCCGGTCCAACCGCTTACACCACGAGACACTCGGTTTGTGTTTGTGTTTGTGCGCATGCAAGCAGCTGCACGGCAGGATGCGCGGACGGACCCGTCCACATCCGCGATGTGATGAGCTTGCTGCGAGAAACTGAAGTTAGTGGTAGGTCGCAACTGTAAGACGTTGTCAGCTTCATGTTAAGAGACGCCTTCATATTTTTTTCTTGTATCTTTACTCTGCATGTTGTAGACATTTTGTAGCTTTCGGTTTCCATTTTGTCCTTTTGTCGTCATTGGTTTTCTACTCGGCCTGGGTTCTCAAGCAATTGACTGAAACACAGTAGAAGAAGGATGGGTAGCTCTGAGAGATGAAACAGAATAGGCTGTACACAATGATAAAGGTAGCAAGACAAGGACTAGTAGAAATCATCAGATAACACAGTAAATATACAACTTAATTCATTGAAAGGAGAAAATACAATAGTGGCCATTAAAATTGCTACAACAAGAAGAAATGATGATGATAAACGGTTATTCATTGGAGAAATATATTATACTAGAACTGACATGTGATTACATTTTCACCCAATTTGGGTGCATAGATCCTGAGAAATCAGTACCCAGAACAACCACCTCTGGTCGTAATAACGGCCTTCATACGCCTGGGCATTGAGTCAAAGAGCTTGGATGGCGTGTACAGGTACAGATGCCTATGCAACTTCAACACGATACCACAGTTCATCAAGAGTAGTGACTGGTATATTGTGACGAGTCAATTGCTCAGCCACCATTGATCAAATGTTCAAACACACAGCCAAAGAGGTTCAGAAGTGCTTTGTACACATCAGAAAATTATCAGACATCTTCCTCGAACAGCACAATCGCCACGTTTCAACATAATTGACTTTTGGAGCGGAGTATGAGGACCACATTTACACCTCCAATTGTTCAAATGTTTGTTTAGCTTAAGGGGCTTAACTGCGGGGTCATCAGTCCCTAAACTTACAAACTACTTATGAACTACTTACGAACTAGGACGGCACAAATATCCATGCCCGAGGGGGGATTCGAACCCCCGACCGTAGTGGCCGTGCAGACCGTCACTGGAGAGCCTCAGTCCCCTCGGCCACCGCGGCCGGCATTTACACCTCCAACAACGTTGAAGCAATTGACTGATATCTTTGTACAAGAGTAGGTAACATTCTGTTGGAAACTTTAAAGACATTTTAGCCTCTCTTCGAATCTGTTCCTGAAAGAGTTGCAGCTGTTCTCAAAACCAACTACTTATTAATGAAAGAATGTCATATGTATGTTAGGTGATCATATAATTTTATGCACTCTTTGTATAGACTTCTCGAAAGTATTGGGAGTCTATTCAATTGGGGGGGGGGGGGGAATTTTTCTCTAAACTACCAATTTCGCGGAGGTTCTCGAGATCGATAGGATACAAGCGAACAGGTAAACACTAGATACAGAACGAAACCCGTGACGTAAGATGTAGACCGTCATCCTGAAGTAGCCATAACGCGGCGTTGCTCGGTAGTTTTGCTTCAGTCTTCTGTTAATCCATCTTGTCTCGCCTCCACCTCCTTCTGACAGTTACTGTGTACTGTTCTTATTCCAACCTCCCAATAGCCCTGCTCCTGCTTCCACGTCTCTCCTACACAGACTCCGCCGGTCTGCTGCTCATCACCAGTATCCATTCCTTCCTGCTCCTCTCCTCTCTCTTTTCTTCTCACCTCTTCCACTTTCTTTCTCAATCTCCTCTCCTTGGTCTAACACCCCTCCATCTGCTTCCTGTCAATTTCCCCCTTTCCTTGTCTCTGTCTATCTCCCCCCCCCCCCTCGCTTGGTCCATCTATGAGAAATTACAAATATCTGCCAGTTTTCATGGTGATCGGTGCAACAGTGTGGAAGTCTGTGGCAAGGTATCCTCCGCCATGTACCATATGGTGCGTTCCGGACTATATAAGACTTCTGCCTGAAAACATACACACAGTGCCAGCCGCGGTGGAGTAGCCGAGCGGTCTAAAGCGTCTCGCTGCGGAGCGCGCGGTTGCTCGCCGTGGAGCTTCGAGTCCTCCCTGGGGCATGGGTGTGTGTGTTTGTCCTTAGGTTAGTTTACCTAGGTTTACGTATTTTGTAAGCTAAGGACTGATGACCACGCAGTTTGGTCCGATAGATTTACAAACAACAATAACAACAAAACAGTGCCAACTTCAGCTGTGATCGATCATCTCCTATTGTAGTCTTCTGTAAGGTGCCCTCCACCATTTTACTATACGGAACCTTGTGTTGTATACAGAACCATTCCGTTCAAAAAATTCAGAAACTGATCACCCATAACATTATGACCACCTAACTATAAGACGCTACAGGCCTCGAGAGGCCCATCACGTTCCTCCGAAGGCATCAACCGATGTGGCACGGAAGGGGATGTGATCGGCATCCCCCACTCCAGGCTGTTGTGTCGGTTCTCGACAGCGGAGCCGAGAGTCCTCAACTGAGTAGAACGTCAGTTGGCCTCGCAAGGACTGAGTGCAACTCACTTGTCAAATGTTTTTTGTTAAGTGTTAAGCGTAAGGGACTTAACTGCGGGGTCATCAGTCCCTAAACGTACAAACCACTTACGAACTACCTTATACTAAAGACGACACAAACATCCATGCCAGAGGGGGGAATCCAACCCCCGACGGGGAGCGGCCTCGCGAATCTCAGCATAGTGCCTCAACGCGCTTCTCCACTCCGCCGCAAACCTCACTTGCCAACAGCGATCGGCAGACACAGAGGGTCACCCATGCAGGTGCTAGCCAAGTCCATCAGTGTTTATCTTATAGCGGGAGCCGGTGTATTCACTGCATAACGGCCGTCATTAACACATACCTACTATCGATATAAAGCCGTACAGGAGCTAGCAGGAATAATCAGACAAATCACGGTGCTTGTGAATCAGTCAGGGTGTTTAGAATGCGGAAGGCGAGCGATCTATTTGACGTTGACCCAGGGGAGGTTGTGATGGCACGAGCATTCCGGAAACTGTCGGGTGTTCGAAGAGTGCTGTCATTAGAGTTTTCAACAAGCTACCTTGAAATACAGGCACCCACAGTCAAATATTATCATTATGAAAAATAATACGGTCTGGCTGTATAAGCTTTAACTGATAACGTACAGCCAGTTTCGCATCTAAAATAAGCATCTTTATGAAATAAAAAGAAATAATTTCCGTGCTTCTTCGTAAGTACCTGAACATGCGACTTTCAGACGCGAAACCTGTACTTCATCAACTTCAGTTTATTACAAGCAGAGCGCACATAATTTTCGTAATCTTCAACAAGTGGCAAAACCTCTATAAAACAATGTCCAACCGTCTCGGGGGTAAACAGCCAATTCTCATTACAATTGGTGGACGTCATAGGCAGAGCAGACTGGCTAAAGTTGGAGGGTGGCGAACTGTGGCGTAACTGACCTCAGGCTTTAATGCTAGGCAGACTACAAGTGCGTCTAAACACACAGTGCATCGCACACTTATAACGACGAAGCAGACGACGACCCGTGTATGCGCCAATGCTTAACACTGCGATGTTGGTAACTACAGCTGAAATGGGTATGTGACCATGGCCACTGGACGTTGTAGCAGTAGAGCGGTGCATCGTTTCATGAATTTAGATACCTGTTACAGACTGGTGTACTGGTATCAGAAATGGGCAGCATATGAGGGCATAGACGACAGGAGCACTATGGTCGTGGTGTGCGACTTATGGAAATTTCAGAAAGTTGGGAGGTGAGAGCGGGTAGCCAAGTGGTTAAAGAGACCGTTGGCTTGAAGCGTGACACCCGGGTTCGAATCCCGGCCTGGCTCACATTTTCACTGGTAGCCATTGAGCAATTCCAGTGCCCTAGTTCAGCTAAAGTGATTCCTTTCCTTTGTCATCTTCCTTTCTTCCACTCCTTAATAAAATATTTGAAAATTGCCATACCTTCTTCATTATGACGATGGGAGGTTGCGAATCCGCCCTCTTACGTGGCGCATGCATTTTGACACACCACCAGAAAGAAGCTGACGGCGGTTCGACTAGAACTCTGGAACGTTCACGTGGGATCCAGGGGTCCAGAGGAGCTCGTGCTCACCATCATGGCACATCTCCACCGTAAAAAGAGTCTACTTCGGCACGCTTTTTTTTTCTTTGAAAAACCCTGGCTAGAGGTCAATACACAGGATGTGTTTGGGTCCAGCGGAGTCGTTACAATACTAAAAAATAGAAATTACATTTTGAGGTAAATAAATAAATACAAGCAAGAAAACAACTTTCATTTATTCATTCATTATCCTTGCTTTACAGGACGTCTCGGTTTTTCCCAGTCTCTAAATAAGGTTAATACTGTATGTTATGCATAATTCTGAAAATACAATATGCAACAGAGATTGAAGATGCACCGCCAAACGACGTAAAAGCTCGTCTCACTTTTCCCGTATACTATAATCTTAATCAGTGGCACAAAAGAAGATACGAACGTGTTAAATGAACTGTTCAACAGTTTCCATGAAAACATAAAGTCCACTTTTGAACACCAACTAGATAACAGCATAAACTTTCTAGACCTGACCATTACAATAAGAGATAACAGGCACCAATTTGATATTTATCGTAAACCCACTGCAGCTAGATACTACTATCCATAACTCCTCCTGCCACCCCACAGCACACATGATGGCCGCATTCCGATACATGAAGTAATATTCTGACATAGTGTTTTGTATTTTATCTTGTAGTCAGTATAACAGGTCATCTTGTCATGAAACCCAGATGTACACAATACAGTATAAAATTCCGCCTGATGATGGAGGTTTAAACTCTTGAAACCCGATGTGGTAATAAAAATTGATGACTGGTATAAGAAATACCTTGTGTTTTAATCAATTTCAGACAACAGTCATGGTAAAGTCTAAATCAAAAATTTTTTAAATGAAACCAAAAGAAGTTGGTCTCCATTACAGAGTATTCAAAAATAATTTCATATCTCTCCTCTTCAACGGCCAATACCAGACTCCATCACTCACTAACTCCAACTGACCTTTGTCTGTACAGATGAGACTACCTGTAAAAACCAACATCTTGGACCGAATATACGAGATTCGCAGTCATAATAGACATTTAATCACAACGCAAAGTGCAGTAGTGCAACCTTTTGTATGTGTAGATGTAGATGTCATAAGTAAAACATAGTCATATCTATGACGACATGTTTAAGGATGACAAAACTGAGACTTTTGGTTTTGGAAACAATGTTGCTCTTTTGTGCTCTGTGCACCGTTGATGTTTTTCAGCTTATTTAGGAATTATTTGCATTTATCCTTCAGTTTTATTACTACGATGATACAAGTGTGTGTATATATATATCGCCCTACATGGAGTCTGAACTTGTTACTGCTACAGTAATACAGTGTCTCTACCATGTTTCTCGTTGATTTCTATTCAAGGTATACCTTCATGTTTCCTAGCTGATTGCACCCTGTTTTGTGAGATTGAATTAGATTTATGAAATTCAGTTACCTAGTGATCCATATTACTATTTTCATATTTTTATGCACATCTGTGGTGCATTAATAATTAGAATCTTTGAGACGTTAACAAGTTCTCTGCAACGGCCACTATATTTGTTATATGCAACGACTATACTCATCATATTGTAACAGCTCTGCAGGCAGACATGTCATTGCATGAATAATTACATATACTCACGTTTTTTTCTTGTACTTTTCACATACCTGAACATCTTCCAAAATAACCAGTTATCTTACCCATGATTTTCTACTTGTTTACGTTACCATTTTATGTTTAGTTTCCTCATATGACCGAATTTGCTAATGTCTTACTGCAGGATGGAATAAAAAATGGTAAATTATTGAGAGTGGTTAACTGAAAGCCTCTCCGTATCTTTTCTTTTCTTTTTTTTTACTTCCTGCTCTATTTTACCATAGATGACGAGATGACGAGTAACTGAATTCGGTTGTAACGAAAGTGCAGTATTGCGAGGCGCCTAGTTTCTCTCTCCATCCCGAGTGCAATGCACAGCCTGTAAATAAAATGTTCACCAACCTGTTGTCTTTTCAAGTTGTGTGCCGAGCGCAGAAGGCGGAACGTAGATCGTCGATATTGGAGACTGTTAGGTTAATTAGCGAAGAACTTGTGTGAAGCAAGAATTACATTTATAGTTTATGGATGCCACTCTGAGAAGAGAAACTGCACGATTAACAAACTATTTTTCCATTTAGTCCGCAATGCATTGTTCAGTTACACTTTTATATGATCGATTAGTATCGGACGGCGGATCTTGTTCTCACGGCTGCCGAAGCCAGAGTGAGGAGGTCCACTTGGGTCTGCAGGCGCGCTGACTCGCTCCAAAACGTGGCCGAAGAGTTTCGTCTGCATTTTTGTAGTCAATTTGTTTATTTTATGATATTAAATGGTTTGGAATAACAGAATGGCAGCTTGCTATTAAGAGATGACTGATGATGAAAATCAAGTAACTTTAATGAAAAATACATTTAATTTTAAATAAATAGGAAACTAGTTTTGGTACACAGCCTCCAAACGCATTGGCTAATCGCAGCAGAGTATTAAGGCGGCCGTTCCCACAGGCACAGCACCGACTGTACCGCCCGTTACTGGTGCCTCAGTCCACCCGGCGTCAACTGCTCACGGCAGCTCTTTTCTGAGCTGTTCTGCGGAAAATGACGATGTTGGCTGCAAGTCAGAAATGTTACTTTTCAACACTATGTTCTGGCCAGAGAGATAATATAAAGCGCATATCTTATTTGGGTGCCTGCTGTCATTGCATTTACCTGTCTGTTCACCTATCTCGGCAACAAACAATGTAGTTTATCTTAAGCATGTGTTCTTGCATCGCAGGAGGCGGGGAGCGGTTAAGCTGAGTGTGGTGCTGGAGCAGAGTTTAGTAATGGTGTAGGGAAGGCAGTTATATGCAGTGGACGCTGCTTGTGGAAATGTGAGTATTAAAAAATATGATTGAGTTACAAAAGCTGAACTGGTTTTTGTATTTCAAGCGTATGGAATTTTTAGTTTTGATTTGAAGCTTATATTCAAGACAGTTCGCCAGGTGTACAACAAAGGTAAGAAGCCTCTATTTGCTTTATTATTGGAATGTGGTGTTGCATCCAGATACCATATAATCAGGAACTTCATTCAAAATGATTCTAATTTCTTAACTCGAATCGCTTCTATGGCTCTAGAAGTAACGCCTTTATTATGAATTTGACTATTTGCACCTCAACATTGTCGGTTAAAAAAGACAAAGTATTTTTAAGGGCAATGAATCATTTGTCAGATTGATCTGTTACTTGCACAGTATTGCACGTCACTACTCTTTGAGTTAATCTTTTCATTTCAAAGCGTTGCACATTGCTGGTGCATATTCTATTGTTGATCATCGTGTGCCATTTACAGCGTTAGACCCCAGTTGGTGCGTCGTCTTCAGCATGCTTGGTGCTCAAATGTTCAAATGTTTGTAGAGATTATGGGACTTAACTACGGGGTCATCAGTCCCTAAACTTACAAATTACTTATGAACTACTTACGAACTAGGACGGCACAAATATTCATTCCCGAGGGGGGATTCGAACCCCCTACCGTAGTGGCCGTGCAGACCGTGACTGAAGCGCCTCAGTCCCCTCGGCCACCGCGGCCGGCCATGCTTGGTGCAAATCTTTTTTTATCCAACGCCACTTACGCGACTTGCGTATTAATGCTGATTGTTTATTGGAGACTTTGTTTACGAACGGAAAGAGCCTGCATTCGTTTCCGGCATAGCAGATTTGCAGCTAAACATATTGGGACTTGCTGTTGCATCTCAGTGTTTGCCAATTTCATGATTTTTGTTTTTCGGGTGCTCTACATTTCACAGACTGGTCATGTATACTTGCATCTAATTGATTTTAAAGGGCAAAATTTGAAGACACTTAACTCTTTCGTTCATGAATTATTTTTTTCTAACCCCCTTCTCCCTCCAAAAAACACCATGACTTTCCTATCCTGTTCTGCGAATTAAATTATGATTTTTCAGGTGTATAAAATATTTCAGGGTGAACCCCAAGGGGGGACAGCGCGTCCCCAAATCTACATCTACGTGGATACTCTGCGATTCGCATTGAAGTGCATGGCAGAGGGTTCATCGACTTTTATGATATTTCTCTATCGTTCCATTTTCAAATAGCTCGCGGGAAAAAGGAACACCTAAATCTTTCTATTTTCGATCTGATTTTTCATATTTTATTTTGATGATTATGGCTCCCTATGTATGTTCGGATTCGGAAGAGAAAGTTGGAGAAAAACATTTCGCAAATAGGTCTCGCCGCAACGAATACCGCCTTTCTTTTTATGATTTCGACCCCAACTCGTGCGTCATGTGCGTGACACACTATTCCCTATATAGCGATAATACAAAACGAGCTGCCCTTCTCTGAACTTTTTCTGAATCGTCCGTCAGTCTCACCTGGCGTGGATCCCACAATGCGCAACACTAAAATAAGACGCACAATTGTAGTTTGACAGTTTCTTTAGTAGAACTATTGCATCTTCTAAGTGTTCTGCCAATAAAACTTTGCCTTTAGGTCGCCTTTTCTATAATATTTTCTGTGTGGTCTTTCAAATTTAAGTTGTTCGTAATTGTTATTCCTAGATATTCAGTTGAATGACGGCCTGTAGATTTGAATGATTTATCGTGTAAATGAAGTTTACGGATTTCTTTTATTGGTCATATGGATGACCTCACACTTATCGTTAAGAGGCAAATGCCAGGTTTTGTATCATTTGCATTGTGTTCAAGTCGGTGCAGTGTAAGTGGAAAAGTAAAAGTATTTTATTTGATTTTATTCCAACAAAATACATAAATTAGTCAAAGCTTACTTAATGATGGTTTACATAAACTATGGTTTTACACTTGTGAAAATTGTTTCTTGCACCTGTGAAATTATTTTTTTGTCACCGACCAACGTTGTCCAAACGAACATCAGCTTTTGGACGAACTTGGCTCGTTTTGAAGTGCAGATTTTCACTAGTGGGACGCCCCCTTATCAGCAGCTGACTTATCTATTTTTGTCAATACTCCGGTCACGCTCGCCTTAAATTGAAGTAAATCAAGCGTCTTATTTTTCCTTTTGCTCTAACCATACATTTACACATGCAGTACTAATTACATGAGTGAACATTCGAAGCGTCCCTTTTCGCGATCTGATGAATGTGCGATAAATTATCAGAAAATCCATTCAGTCATCATCTCCCGTATGTTGATTGTAAAATTGAATAACATCTGGCCGGTCGATTTCAACACATTTCTTTTCAGTTTTATCCCATCTATTACACACAGCTTTAAGCCCTCATCTGTCTTGGACTCGGGGCATTCTGAAATGACCGAAAGATGACTAAAAATACAGCGAAATAATTTCCTAAACTTCTATGCTATTACAACCTTTCAATCAAAGTGTCCTCATTTGGAGTCATGTATGAAGTTACATCACTTACCTTTCGTTGTGAAAGAGACATTCAGTTTTCAGCTACAAGGTTGCTCCTTTGTATATATAACTAGGTGTTGGAAGTTACAAAGATAACTGGGATGCGTTTATGTGACTGCACGTTCAGTTTTGTTTTGTGGTACCACAGACTGACAAGAAGTGTCGTCACTGTTCTCAAATAAACTCTCTGCTTGTGGCAATATGAGGACAACAAACACGAATGGTAAAATTTAACTAGTGTTAATGTACCAAGTTCAAAAATGTTCAAATGTTTGTATAGCTTAAGGGACTTAACTACGGGGTCATCAGTCCCTAAACTTACAAACTACTTATGAACTAGCTAATACTAAGGACGGCACAAATATCCATGCCCGAGGGGGGATTCGAACCCCCGACCGTAGTGGCCGTGCAGACCGTGACTGGCGCGCCGCAGTCCGCTCGGCCACCGCGGCTGGCCAATGAACGAAGTATTTATTTATTATATGAGGACGTCATGACCGAAAGGGTTAATATGAAGTAAGAATACATAGATATTTCTGCTATTTCATCAGACTGACTATTTTTATATATAACTAAGTGATGTGCAGCACATTTTTGAAACTAACACTCATACTATGTGGTTGAGTATTCTAATAAGGAGACTGTAAGGTTTTAAAATAAACGCCTTTTGCTACTGCGAATGGTTTTATTTTTATATTTTTAAATCACCCATACGCGTTTCGCCTTTCTCTCAAGGCATCATCAGTGGGTGTCCTGAAATATTTACATCTTTTTGTTTATACATATAGGTTAGGTCTCTTACATATCTAAAACATTTCATTTCTGATTTAAAACAGTTCGTTTTTTTTGAATAAAATGGTGTACTTACAGCACTTGCTACTCCACTTCAGTCTTATTCTGGCAACCAGGTCGAAATGTTACACTGTTTTTCGAAACACATTGCAGTTCTCTGGTTCTGCTGTCACCTGCTGCCATACTGTGTCTACTGCTGTTTGTTTTGTAGTGTTGCCAACCTTAGCTTATTTGAAATTCAACTGTTTCATTGAAAATGTTTGAAGGTATCTTTGTGTGTGTGTGTGTGTGTGTGTGTGTGTGTGTGTGTGTGTGTGGGTGTGTGTCTGTATGTGGGTGGGTGGTTTTTTTTTTTTTTCCCCTTCCTCTGTTTCTGTTTGTGTGTGTGTGTGTGTGTGTGTGTGTGTGTGTGTGTGTGTGTGTGTGTGTGTGTGTGTGTGGTGGGGGGAGTTGTGATTATGTGTTGGGATTTGTGTCTATCATATGGTCAATTAGTGAGAACAATGATTGATTAATATTAAGAATATTAGAGCTTTGTTCTAAAAACAATTATATATGAAATATAAGAATGCCTAATATTTTTTATACAGTAACAAGACATATATATTGTACAGAAAGCGAAACTAACATTTGTTACCAAAATTAGCGATTGTCTTTAGTTTCGTGACTTTAACAATTTATAACAATAATTCTAAAATGTACAGGGTGGTCCATTGATAGTGACCGGGCCAAATTTCTCACGAAGCAAGCATCAAACAAAAAAAAATTACAAAGAACAAAACTTTTCTAGCTTGAAGGAGGAAAACAGATGACGCTATGGTTGGCCCGCGTGACCAGTGGCGAAACTGTACACGACGCTGAAAGTCTCCGCCTAGCAAATCCTGGTGCCCAGAAATACGGTACAGGTGACATTTATGCTGATGTAGAACTCTTAGCAGCGACATTTTTGAGATTCCCGATTCTCGCTCAGTTTGTCTGTTACCGATGTGCAGATTAGCCGCAACTGCAGCTGAAGGACTTACTTGGGCATCATCATTTGTTGCAGGTCGTGGTTGACGTTCCATTTGTAGCTGAACACGTAACTATCCGACGCATTCCTTACATGTGCTCTTATATTTTCCTAAGTTACGATTAAACTATTGAATATTTCAGGTTCCTACCAATGGTTAGGCTAATAGATATCATATACAGTTAGTTGACGTTATTTACTGTGTAAATTGTGTTTCCGTGTTTCACAGATTAGATTAGATTAATACTTGTTCCATAGATCATATATACGACATTTCGTAATTATGTGGAACGTGTCAGTCTAGTAAATGTTGTCTACACTTGGCAATATTTTAAGGATTTTTTTATTACATTTTTATTATGTGAACTGCTTATTTCAACTTTCTGCGCTCTTCCGGTTAAGTATGATTTAAACCATTTGTGCACTGTCCCACTCATACCACAATACTTAAGCTTATCTAGAAGAATCCCATGATTGTTTTTTTTTATTTTTTTACTTTTTTTAAATTTATTTAAGTTTTATCTAAAAATTTATCTGCATTGTAGAAGGAGTTGCCATTCGGAAATTCCTATAATTTCTTTTTAAACACTAGTTGGCTATCTGTCAGACTTTTGATGCTACTTGGTAAGTGACCAAAGACTTTTGTGGCAGCATAATTCACCCCTTTTTGAGCCAAAGTTAGATTTAACCTTGAATAGTGAATATCATCCTTCTTTCTAGTGTTGTAGCTATGCACGCTGCTTTTACTTTTGAATTGGCTTGGATTGTTAGTAACAAATTTCATGAGTGAATATATGTATTGTGAAGCTACAGTGAAGATCCCTAGATCCCTAAGTAAATGTCTGCAGGATGCTCTTGGGTGGGCTCCAGCAATTATTCTGATTATACGCTTTTGTGCAATGAATACTTTTTTACTCAATGTTGAATTGCCCCAGAATATGATCCCATAAGACAGCAATGAATGAAAATAGGCGTAGTAAGCTAATTTACTGAGATGTATATTACCAAATTTTGCAATGACTCTGATAGCATAAGTAGCTGAACTCAAACGTTTCACGAGATCTTCAATATGTTTTTTTCCAATTCAGTCCCTCGTCAATGCAAACACCTAAAAATTTTGAATATTCTACCTTTACCTACAGATTTATGTTCAAAGCCTGAATTTATTAATGGTGTCATGCCATTTACTGTATGAAACTGTATATACTGGGTTTTATCAAAGTTTAATGAGAGTCCATTTGTAGAGGTCCACTTAATAACTTTCTGGAAGATGATATTTACAATTTTATCAGTTAATTCCTGTTTTTCAGGAGTGATAGCTATACTTTTATCATTAGCAAAAAGTACTAGCTTAAGCATTTCGTGAATGTAGAATGGCAAGTCAATATATATTAAGAACAGCAAGGGACCCAAGACCGAACCTTGTGGGACCCATTTTTGATAACTCCCCAGTTAAAGGAATTAATTGTTTCATCTATATTATGTGAATTACTTATTTCAACTTTCTGCACTCTTCCGGTTAAGTATGATTTAAACCATTTGTGTACTGTCCCACTCATACCACAATACTTAAGCTTATCTAGAAGAATCCCATGATTTACACAATCAAAAGCCTTTGAGAGATCACAAAAAATCCCAACTGGTGATTCAAATGTTCAAATGTTTGTTAAGCTTATGGGACTTAACTACGAGGTCATCAGTCCCTAAACTTACACACTACTTATCAACTACCTTATACTAAAGACGGCACAAATATCCATGCCCGAGGGGGGATTCGAACCCCCAACTGGTGATGTCTGGTTATTCAAAGCATTTAATATTTCATCAGTGAACGTATATATAGCATTTTCAGTTGAAAGCTTTTTTTGAAAACCAAACTGACATTTTGTTAGAACTTTATTTTTACTAATATGTGAAGCAACTCGAAAATACATAACTTTTTCAAAAATTTTGGATAAAGCTGTCAGAAGTGAGATGGGGCGGTAGTTGTTGACATCGGATGTATCCCCTTTTTTATGCAAAGGTTTAACGATAGCATATTTCAGTCTATCCAGGAAAATACCCTGCTTTAATGATCTATTACAAATATGACTGAGAGCCCTACTTATCTCCTGGGAACAAGTTTTTAATACCCTGCTGGAAATGCCACCAATTACATATGACCGTTTACTCTTGAGAGAGTTTATTATTTTCATAATTTCTGAAAGAGAGGTGGATACTTTATCTTCGAAGAAATTATTGTAGCATGAACATAAAATGTTTGGTGCTAGTATGGATTCAGAAAGGTGTGTGATGTGTACTGGTATTGTCTGTTACGTACCTGGTGTGACACAGCCACTGTAGGACAGATGTTGTAATGCCTCTACAAATGTGCGCTATTCCGCGCCCAGTCGAAAGCTGTCGTCCCCAAGCTGCTGACACGGACAGGAAGCGAGCGCCAAAACACAGCAAACGTAGAGGGCGCGCGACCTCTACAAACGCCTGTCTTACGACAAACTCGCCGCGTCGTGGTGGGAGGGTTGCCCAGTATCAACATGTGCCACATGTTTTGCTTGCATTGTCTTAATAATCTAATATTTTTATTTTATATTTTACAATGCTTTAGCTACTATAGACCTCTGTATGCGACATGAATTTATACTTTATGCTCCTTCGCGTTTTTTAAGGAAAATCTAATGACAACTGGACAACCATTTGTTTGTAAATCACAGATACAATCCACACAGTGATTCCCGTGATTTTTGACAGATTACAATGTTAAGTTTCTAATTGCAACATACATATATATAAAATTTCGTGTGATATGACTTCAGATTAACAGTTTTCTTATTTTCCCTTCACTTGTTCTGTGAAACCTCACTTCCTGCAGAATATCATGATTTTAGATCAACGGTGCCTATGTGTGTTGACTAAACTATATTTGGCCAAACACAACTTACATGTACTGGGCTATGTAAGGCCCTGTTCAAGTAATAAGGCTTGATATAGTCTCAGGGACGACCCATACACACCTGGTTTAATCACCAGCAATAACAACAGCTGCAAATAGTACCTTATAATTGTAATCTTACACTCAAATACTGTAGGTATAGTCTAACATTTGAGAAAAAATTATGAAACGTAAAATAAAGATAAATGGTTAATTATTGAAAGAGATTTGGTTGTAACGTTTGCAAATGATGTAAGCAACACAACATAACTTAGTTGAATAACGTTTATTCAAATACTTGATTTATGAGAAATAGTCATACACAAACAGTAGTAATAAAAACAAATAAACCTTACAAAATTATCAGAACAGATGCGTTAAGTGCGTTATGAGAATAGTAGCAAAATCACCAAATAACTAATAATTCGCAATGGTCAAACACTACGTCCGTTTCGCGGTCAGCAACACTAAATAACTGTCAGCTCAAAGTCAAATCTGAGTCCGACGAGCGAAGTATCAACACGTAATTCTCGTATATAATCACAATCACTGTTCAGTTAAAATGCCGCAACTGAATTGGAAAAAGTTAAATTTCTCACACTGGAAATCATTAGCTCTCGCCAAAGTTAATGTCCCGACTAAGCGACCGTTTGCCGCACTGATTCTCGCACTATCGCAAATGAACCAATTCAGCTACCCAGGTAGGTCGTCGTCCTTCCATTTAGAAATAAGGTATTCTTGTGGCACCAATGAGCTCTCTCGACTTGACCACAACAGTTTTATGCCCTAGCCACTCTCTCAGTGTCAGATCGCCATTCCCTTAAAAAAAATTCAGATTTTGAACATAAGCTGCTATTGTCAGTCAGCGGCCGTTACAACGTCAAAGGATAAAAATGCAGCCCTCGGTCGCAAAATTAAAATAATTTAACATGGTTTAGACAATAACTATGATTTCCTTAAACAGAAATTCTAAATTAAAACAAATCACATAATAAAAGTTACAACTCAGCTGTAAAGCTTACGTCACAACATTTAAAACATTTTTTTAGAAAGAGCTAGCCACTATGGGCTCCACGCCTGCACGGAGGCCAGACACTGGCCAGAGTTCATAACATGAAATATTTGTTTCGACTGAACTTCGATCACTTCCACATTAAACTTGACATTTTTACGAAACCTAATCGAAACCATAAACATCCAGTCATCTTGGGACTACTTATCAGCAGTTCAAATGCATGAAATAAAGAAACCAGACAGTCTTCTTGACTTCTTGCACCTACTACGCAATATGCAGGGTGGGTAAAAATGTGTGTTATCAAATTTTAACCTCGGATAGGTGATAAAAATGACTCTGTTGTGCGGGCCTAAGACTCACCGTTTTTAAACTGCGGCAACCTGGCGCCACGCACTCCGATTGGCTGCGAGGTCTCCCTGTCGCCGGACGCTCTGGTCGACGCATGACCGAGACCAATGGGAGCGCTTTCCGCCAGGCTACCGTAGTTTAAAAACGGTGAGTTTTAGGTCTGCACAACATTAATCATTTTATCAGCTATCCAAGGTTAACATTTCGTGACGCAATTTTTCCCCAAAATAGAAAAATGTTTGTTAATCAGCAACACGAGGACAACAGGGGCATATTATGCTGCTTGCAATTGCTGAGTTCTTATGGAGGCTACTATGATCCTATCTTTACAATATACTGATGTAACTAGTGTAATTACTCCTTGAATATATACCAGTGTGCTGCTTTGATGCTGATAGCTTATTACCATCAATCTATCATCTAAGACATGGTTTGTTGAAATCGCATGATGCACTCAAAAGTTGGTAATTTTACATTTACTTTTGCTATTTTCAGATATTGTAGTATTGTATTTTGAAGGTATTAAAATTGTATTGTATTTTGAAGGTATTAAAATTACTGTTGGTTCATGAGATGCGCAATATTTTTCTTACATGGTACTTGCCTTTAGAATTCATAGGAACATATCACAGCAATTTATTGCTTATCTCAAGAGAGAGTCCATCGTTTAAGTATCTGCCAGAGCGTCCTTTAAGACATTTCTTTTTCTCCTCGGCCCCCTTTAGAAGCGTGGGTTTACTCATTGCCGGCGGTTCGCCATCGTCCGCCAGGGTCTTCAGCGGTTGCTGGAGCCAAATCCGGCTACCTCATAGCTCACATCACCCCCATAAACGGGAGATGCACTCCTCACCCTCTGGCAAGAATGTTGCCCTGCCATTCATACAATTCCAGAATTAGAATAATTATGTGACGTACAGATTATGTATCAGCTATGCCGCAACGGAAAGTACACTACAGCTTTGATAAGTAAGTTTGCAATTATAAAAAAAAATACATTGATCTGTGAATTACACTGGCTTACAACATTTATTTATGGGTGTCTCATTTCAACTTTATAGCCGTACCCATTCCCGAAGATGTAGTGAACTTAAGTCACAGAGAGAAAAAACGAAAGAGACACGGAGAGAAATGGTAACAGAGAGAAAGAGGACAGATAGAAAGAGAGGATGACAGAGAGAGAGAGTGATTGATTACAAAGAGAGAGAGAGAGAGAGAGAGAGAGAGAGAGAGAGAGAGAGAGAGAGAGAGAGAGAGATCTAAAGTTGCACCTCTCTTTTCACAACCCAAGAACACTTCAATGACATCGTGGAACTGAAACTATGTAGAAGTAGCGGGAATGGGTATTCCATTTGCTGACAGTGTTCGAGTTGGTCAATAAAGTAAAATATTACAAGTTAAAATGACGTCAAACCCTTTTGAGAGGGAGTTACACACCTAGTCCAAAGTGATTGGTTATATTCGTATCTAACATTTTTAGACGAGTGTTCGAACACAATATTAAGTTCCGATTGCGGCATTACATAAATTGTGGCTTATGAAGAGTATTTTATAAACTTCGAATGTAAACTGTATACATTCTCACACTTATGTTAAAGTTCGCCTGGCTCAGTTTCGAATGAGTTACCAAGCCCGTCTCTCCACAGGTTGGAGAACTTAATGAAAACAGTTTGAACTAGCGTTAAAACAATGAAATACTGTGGCGAGTACTTAAAATCAGTTCCATCACTTTTTTTTGGGAGAACTCGTAACATAAAACTTAGAGTACTTTTCGGCTGATATGATGCGTTTATTGGAGCACCTCCAACGTCAAATTTCACTAAGATGCACTTTCCTGCAATAAAAGGTGGATTCTCTCGATCAGAATGTAATCAGATTTTTTCCCCAGAGTATGACTTTCCAGTGAACTTAGTCACCTTGAAATAGGTAATTGTAAGTGTCTATGTGAAAAGATTATCTGTCATATGTTTCGTTAAACAGAAGCAGTCCCATTACATTCAATAGTCTATTCTGTAACTGACAGATCTTTTCGTTTCGAACTGTTGGTTTTACAGCAAGTAACTGTATATACACAACATTGTCACGTATTTAGAGAATACATGACAGTGAACACTTTACTTGTCTGTCTGCCTCTTAAGGCACCAAGCTTGCTTCCAGCTCAAACTGTTGTTACTTTGTTGTGTGGTGTCGACGTAATGCCACATTGACTGCACACTGTCACTGGCTGTCATGCTACTGGGAGCAATCTGGCTGTCGAGGAAGTGCCAGTTTTACAGTACTGACATACCGATCGAACAGTTCCGAAGACTGGAATTGTACATCCAAATTATGTGTATGTGGTTTTTAGAGAAGTGCGTGCATAGGAGGCAAATCTAGCGTACAAGCGCCACGTCGTGGTGGACTGATCTGTCGGTGTACTGGTGCCACAGTTGTGTACGTCCCGATTGGGCGCACCTAGCGATCCCGGTACGAGTACCAAGTCAACGGTACGAACTGCCCGTAAAAGTACCAGGCGACTTCCTCGTCCAGGTGGTCGTCGAGTGCCGGGTCTCCGTAGCCGTAGAAGCCGCCAGCGCCGTAGACGAGCGGCCGGCGCTGCTGCCGCGGCTGAGGGGCGGCGGCCGCGAGGGGCGGCTGCGGCGAGGGGGCGGCGAACCGCGCCCCTGCCGCCCCCACAAAGGCGGAGGGCTGGGCGCCGGCGCGCGGCCGCGGCCGCGGTCGTGCTCGTGCTCGTGCTCGCGAGTAGCTGGCGGTCGTGGCGGCGCTCGAGGTGGCGGTCGTGACCGGCCGCGGGGGCGGCGGGAGGCGGGGCGGCGAGGGGCGGGCCGTGGCTGGCGGCCGACCGCGCGGCGCGCCGCCGTAGCGCGCACCTGCGGGACACCACACACTTTGTTTATTTTAGAGTATGGCTTACAGAATTCTATATCGAGTGCATACAATAATTCAAATAAACATTGTAAGGAGTCAAGATTCCCTTACATTATTTGCCGACATATTTCACCCTCAGAAACATTTTCTACTCTTCGAGATGAACAATTTGAGTATAAACTCGACATTATTCAATTAATAAATAAAGAAGTTATCATCATATTGCTTATAGTAATTACAGTCATGTCGCAGTGCGACAAGAAAAGGATTAATTAACCACGAGGTTGTCGCGCACACACAAGCTTTTATACACTGGCGGTATTTTTAAGGAATGTGCAGCGCCCTGCGTAAACACCAGGTGGTGAGAGGTCCCCCACACCCCAGCGAGCGACAGATGGCACTCGGCGATAAGCCAGCCCTCGACAGCACAGGTAACAGAACAGGGAACCGGAAGACAGCACAGGTAACAGGGATAGTTGTGAGGCAGTTCACTGTTAATTTTGCATTGTGCGTTAGCAGTCCCAGTTAATTGTACGACAGCAGTCTTGCAGTCGCTGCTGACGCAACCTGAAACTTCATGGTGCAATAATCGGCAAGATTTCGAGCTGATGCAACACCAAGCCTAGTGAAGAAACGGCGCACGCCGTTGGCGGGATATTTAAAGGGAGAGACGCGATTGGCTGTTCCCCAGCATAACCCTCTCGGAGAAACGTTTTGATTCGCAGATGAAGCGACACAAGCGCCACACATAGGAAAAGACAAGAACTAGGGACAAGGAAGCCCCTGAAAGTAGCGAGAAGCTTCACTTCCTTATGGAGGGCAGCCAAAGAAGGTGGTAGTCGTGTGTGCTGACGTCATCCTTTGTGTGGGCGAAGTCTTTTCACGGACTTTCACGTGAAGAGCAGCTCTGTCGGCGAGCGAATCACAGTATCTTCTAGTGAAGTACGTGTGATTACGCATTTGTTCGAGTGTTGAGTCCTGATACTTCATATCCGGCTGTGAACAAGCGACAGAGTGGCAATAGTGTAATGCTTGCGAGCGCATATTGAGTGGCATCGCGGTGGGTTGGCAAAGGCCAACGTACCACGCCAGTAGAATTAACCTAGGGCTTATAGCTATCTTGACCTCAGGGACAGTGCGATTGGCGGTGGTCGATCAAGGCAGTAAAGAGAGTAGTTTGTGACGCAGTGGCAGAGCCCAGTGGCAGCCATCTTGTCGTCAGCGCAGCAACATGGTACAGCGAGCAATTTGCGATAGGCGAGTCCTCCCAGACCCCTGACAGCATTTACAGATTTCTCACCATAGTTCAAGACATCGCGACAACCTCGTTTGCCAAACTGAGAGTGCGTTGAATTGTGTAAAATCCAGTAGGCGCGATTTTCAGCCATTCTATCAGCCTACTACAGTTATTATTTACTATCCAGTCTATAACTATCCTATGATTTTTAAATGAACCGGGAGCAGTAGAGAAACTATGTATAAAAATTTGCTTTTTATCTCACCTGTTAAAGTAAAATAAACCAGTCATCTTTTAGTAAAACAACTTATTTTTCTTGTAGCTTGAGGCATCATAACGTACCCTTATTGAGCCCCACTAGTTACTAGCTTATAAGCTTTTTCTTTCAGGAGTTGCCTGCGACACTGACAGTGAGTGACAGCGGCACACCAGTATTGGCATCATTAGATAAGTGTTAGGGCAGCTCTCTGATTTCAACGTGTTCTTGCTGTAGATGTCTTCCTTGCAGGAGCCAAGGGTACATCACGAGTCAGATATCTTGCACATTTAATATTAATTGGAAGCATAATTTAATATCACAGCAACGACTCACATGTTAGAACATGATATGTATAATTACAAGGATGTATGGATGAGTTCACAAGTACGTAAAATAAAAAGTGCTGTAGAGGTAGCAGCTGAAGCTACTTTTCTCGTCATAGTTGGATATCGAGAGACTCCAACCAGTTAATTGCTGCAGGTGTTGCGTCTATGAAGTGTTCAAAGGTACCCGTGAATTTTCTTTTTGCGCAGTCGAGTAGAATGTGCTCCCGCGTTTCTGCCGATGTTCCACGGTCGCATTGGTCATCGTCGTTAACTCTCCACTTGTGTAGCGTTGCTTTGGTCACGGCGTGGCCAGTTCTGATCCGGTTAAGGGAGCTCCATATTTTTCTTGGTAGGCGTGCACCCGGAAGTTGCAGGGTTGGGTCTATATTGTCTGAATTCTTGTGGCTGTGGAAGGACGCCCACTGGTTTCTCCATTCGTCTTTTAGATTGTAGCAGTCTGGGTTCAACTGGTCAGTGCTTTCCCATATTGGTTCTCTATATTTTAGTCGCGTGTGTTGTACGTTGTTCAATGTTTCTTGACTAGGCAAGTTTCTGAACCGTTTTAGTTTTATCCATTCATGTGTTACTGATTGTTGTCGTCGTAGATTTGGAGGAGAAATATTGGAGAATACTGACAGCCAAGGTGTTGGTGTGGACATCTATTTTGTTGACATGGCTACTTCTGTTCCAAACGGGGGAACAGTATTCGGCGACAGGATACAAAAGTGCTTTGCTGTGCTTAAGGTGTTTGTGTTAGATTCCCAGCTAGCAACAGTCAGTTTCCTACGTATATTGTTTCTCGACTTAAGCTTCTGTCCTGTTAGTTCTAAGTGTTTTCTAAATGTCAGGGATCTGTCGAGAGTCACATCCAAATATTTGGGGTGTCGATAATGTCGTAATTTTTTGTTGCGAAAGATAACATATAATTCTCCATTCGTCACTCTGTTTATTATAGTTCTGGCAGAGGCTCCACTTAAAAAGAGGGACAGAGAGACGTGATGTAGCATCAGCACTTGCCACAAGAAAATAACAAATAAATGAGTTAAAAAAATACCGTTCTCACTGAAGAAAATGTTCATGCCTCTACGATACAGTATTTTGATGACTTCAGCCCCTTCCCCTCCGCAGCCCAAATCCTGGATACGCCTCTGCTTGGCATTTCCGTAACACTACAGAGAAGCTAAAGTTAAGGGACGGAAACTGTAGTGTGATTACAGTGACTCGTCAGTCGACAGTTGCCGCTGGTTTCCTCCAGTGTCAAGTCTGAACCGTTCCCCGTTATCAAACTGCACAGTTCATTTCCACTTTCCTGTCTGGCCCTCTTTGTTATCTGTGTTGTTCCCGACTCGTAGATCTGCTCTTCTTATATCGCATTTCATCACTTAACGATAACCATTCAAAAAAGAAAACAGGACATGGTCGACGAGACTAACGAGATACGTACTCCTACACAACACTAGGCACACGCTAATACCTAAAATTGCAGGAATGGAGTTTTCATTGAAAAACCTGACGACAAGTACGTGCGTGCGATTTTCGTTAGACCTGGGCTCAACGTAACATCAGCTGCAATTAGGGAGATAAATGACGTTGAAGTACTTTTCATTCGGGCCCAGACGTCCTCTGTGACGTCTATATACAAACCACCATATGTGGACTTTGTTTTCCACGAACCAAACGATTTCACACACAGCCATATTGATTTTGTAATAGGCGATATGAACTGCCATAGTGAAGCATGGGGATATAGTGAGACTGATGAGAAGGGGGTACATCTTAAAACTTGGGCAAACACTAATGACCTAAAACTCATTAATGATCCAAAACTTCCAGCATCGTTCAACAACGGAAGATATTGGAGGGCATATAATCCTGATAACTTCTTTGTATGTAGGAAGATGGCAACACAGTGTGTGAAGCTTGTTGACGATCCCATCCTAAGTACACAACATAGAGCTGTCGTTTTTGTTGTGAATGTCATCGTGAAACTTTCGAAGGCGGTTTAATTTCAAAAAAGCAAACTGGCAAAAATTTCAAGAGCAGTTGGACTAAGAGATTGAGAAAATTCCTCCTCGACCAGATCAGTATGCTAGATTTATCGATCTTGTGAAATAGGTCTCAAGAAACAATATCCCAAGAGCTTGCCTTACCCAGTACATCCAGGGATTGACTGACAGCAGCAAAGCCTTGCTTGACAGGTACCAAAAGTTGTTCATCCAAGACTCTTTCAGCGAAGATAGTATGGAGGATGGGGAAGGCCTAATGCAGGGAATTGCTGAGGATGAGAGATCACGGGGGTACAATATGGCCGAGAATCTTGAAATGGAGCAAAACAGCAGAAGTGCATGAAAATTATTAAAAACTTGACTGGGGACCCAACTGACCACTAACAGAAGAACAATGGAGTAACAGCAAATCAGATCGCCAGCCAACTTCTGATGTATGGGAAAAAAGAAAGGGAAAGAGCTATACTGCAAGAACAAAAAGATGACGGTCTCCTCAATACTTCATTTACAGCAACCAAAATGGAAGACGTCATTCAGAGTATGAAACTGGATAAGGCCATTGAAACAGATGAGCTTAGAACGGAGCAGAGAAAATAGTTTGGGCCTAAAGTTCGAAAATTGGTTATTGCAAATGATTAACACCTGTATTAAAGAGCTTAAGATCCCAAAACTATTGCAGCAGGCGAGTGTGGTGGCTTTACTAAAACCTGGCAAGGAGATATCGGACCCTAAAACTTACAGTCCAGTGTTACTTCTCTGCCACCTCTACAAGATGCTGGAGCAGATAATTCTTAACAGTGGGGTTGGCATCGTCGGTGGAAACATCATAAAGAAACAAACAAGTTTTAGACCAGGAAGATCTTGTTGGCAAATACTAAATCTAATGCAGCACATAGAAGATGCTTTTGAAAGAAAATTAATAATTGGAGCAGCGTTCGTAGATGTTACTGCTACATATGACACGGTAAACCACAGAAAGCTATTGTGCAAATTATCACCTCACAGGGGACTGTAGGTTGACAATGGTTATCGGTAGCCTCCTGCAGAATCGAAGACTTTTGTATCTCTAAATGATAAGAACAGTACATGGCGACTGCAGAAGAATGGTATAATGTGTACACCAATACCAACCTATTCCTCAAGAGACACGATTGTTTTTATGTGCTGATGACACAGCTGTGGCTGTCCAGGGCTCAGATTTTAATGAAATATCCTAAAAACTCTCCTGAGGTCTTTAAGAACTAGCTCAATACGATGCCGACCACCTAAATCGAAACCCTTTCAGAACCCTAGTATGTACCTTCCATTTGCGCAATAGAGATGCCGGAGTTAAGCTCGACGTTGCGTAAAAAGCTAGAGCACCGCCCAACATCTAAATACGTTGGGGTTACACTTGACAGTACATTTTCCTTCAAAAAACATTGCCAAAATACCAAAGCCAAAGTTTGCTCCAGGAATAACATCATCCGCAGGCTTACGAACTATGAGTGGAGAGCTCAGCCATCAGTACTGAGAACATCAGAACTTTCTCTGTGTCGGAGCAGCAGCAGAATATGCAACACCAGTATGGGATGCATCCGCGCACGCTGAATAAGTCGATGTGAGTGTAAACCAGACTAAGCGCATTGTTACAGACTGTCTCAAAATGTTCAAATGTTTGTAAAACTTGTGGGACTTAACTGAGGTGTCATCAGTCCCTTAACCTACAAACTACTTATGAACTAACGTATGCTGAAGACAACACAAACATCCATGCCTGAGGGAAGATTCGAACCTCCGACGCGGGAAGCCGCGCGATCCGCAACGTGGCGCTCCAGACCGTTCGGCTACTCCCGCGCGGCTGGCTTTCTCAGACCCACACCAACAGGTAATATGTACCCCATTGCTGGAATTGCCCCACCCAGGATCAGAAGGCATGTGGCAACAGATGATGAGAGAATGAATAAAGAATGATTATCGACACCCATTGAATGGGTATGCCAACCAGGCTCAGAGACTTAAATCTAGAAAGTTTCATTGCAAGCACCAAGCTCCTTGACAGTTTGCAGGAAGATAAAGTCTGTAAATGGAAGAATGAACAAACCGCACTGCTGATACCGCCAAAAGAAGAAATGGCGCCTGGAAACAACCTTCCTTATACAGTATGGAGAACACTAAACAGGTTGAGGGCAGATGTACCCAAACTAACATGCGCAAGTTGGGCCTGCTGACTGACTATAACTATGCTCTTTGTGAATGCAGAGAGGTTCAGGACGAGGCCCATCTGCTTATGTGCCGACTATTGCTGGAGCTCTGAGTTTCAATGACCTGCTACAAGCCAATGACAAAGCCGTGGCGATGGCTAACTATTGGAGAAACAAAATTTGATCTCGACACGGAAATGAATGAATGAAGAACACGCTACTCGATCATTCCATACAACCCATGATTTAACATCATATTTACAAGTACTGTATCACAGATATCAGATTACATTAGATGATCTTCGTATGATTTACGTTAAATGAGCTCTCCGAAGACTACGATTCAGTGCAGATAATGGGTGCATTCCGTTACTTTGACTTCTCAGACAATGTGATTATGTAGCACAGCGGTAACGTATTAGCTTTCTATGTTATAGATCGTGGGGGTTTCATACCTATTATATGTAAATATTTTAAATTCTAAATAAAAATCATTTTTATTAAATTGATTTATTTAACTGATTTTTTAGGTTTTAATACCTTTTACGTATTTTTCGTAGTAGTACTGTCTATTTTATTCGCTCTTATTTTTATTTCTACGATTTTTGACAATGAAAAACGAATACAGTAAGCATGTTGAAAATTATCTCGGTTGTCGTCGTTATTCAGAGATGAAGAGGCTTGCACAGGACAGGACACCTTGGAGAGTTCCATCATACGAATC
Source organism: Locusta migratoria (assembly GCA_026315105.1). Classification (NCBI taxonomy): domain Eukaryota; kingdom Metazoa; phylum Arthropoda; class Insecta; order Orthoptera; family Acrididae; genus Locusta; species Locusta migratoria. The sequence goes on from CM048744.1 coordinate 54,152,047, forward strand.
TCAGAACTGAAGATCACAACAACAACAACAACAACAACAATACAAAATCCCGTGGCCCTCTGCACTGAACACTATTCTGCTTGATACTTTCTAGTCTTCTGTTAGTAGAAACCACCACCCTCACCAGGGTGGTCAACAGAGTGCTCAGATAATCTACTTGAACTGCCCACATTTATCTTTACTGGCCCTACTTCTCAGCCGGAAGGGTTGTTGAAGCTAATGTGACCCAAATGTGGATCCACCAGTCCCTTCATCCAGTAAGTATTGAACCAAGACCAGACTTCAGATGAGACTAAGAAACAGTAAAACAAACAAAGATGGCAGCGAGGAGAAGTAAGAGAGGAGTAAGGTGGGCGAGCCACCCACGCAGAACGCAGCTGGGTCTTCCCAGAGCGTGGCTTATAGTGGAGGACTTATCCTCTGCATGCTGGCTGCTCTTCCTTCGCTTTCTCAGGGAAAGGTTCCAGTACTGTCAAATCGGACTAAGTTCATGCTAGACAGGACATTATAAAACGAAAAATGTAAAAGATTAAGGGCAATAGCAGGTGGGAATGATAGGAGCTAAGCCAAACTGCCGAATATGGGACGCCATTAGTATCCTGAGCAAGAGCGTGTAAGGGGTGTCCTACCAGCGGCTCTGATAGTCAATGAGGCTGAAACTCCATACCTCACAAAGATGAGTAGAAACCACCTGATGTTGGTAAAACGTAAAATCGGTCAGTCACTAGAATCGACTAATAATACCGGAGACAGAGTAGTCATATTTTTAAAATGCCTCCAAAAATCAGCGAAATTTTGGCAGTGTATCAGGACGCGAATAACCGTTAGGAAGGGGGGGGGAGGTGAGCTGGAGCCTCACTCTGAATGTGCCCATGGGTCAGAGAAGTGTACCAATTGCATAGATGACACATACACGACTGTCAATTCCTTGTCAGAAACCCTACTGATAGACTGCCACATCATTGTAGACTCTGTTATTGTCATTTTGATAAACTCTTCTCTCGCTTCTTTTTGGAACATCATTACGCTTAATTAAATTCACAAATCTGTGTACGTTCGCCGAGTTTATTTCAATTCTTTGACCGATTTTTCGGCTTACAAAGCCATTTTCAGACATTTTTTTTGTGAAAGAAGTTACAATGTTTATCTAAAGATTTTGAAGATATGTTACTCGTTTACACATAGATTGAAGCACATAAGAAAATGTCATCTTACGCTATACTGTGGTAGTACAAACTATTACAAATAAAGAGGTAGGCCCAGGAATAAACAGAACTTTCAGCTGGAAAATCTGTAAGTATAACATTGTAAGCAACTAACCATTCCGATAAATAAATCACATGACAGAGTACTGAACATATTTTAAATATTTTACCACAGAAACTGTAAAAAAAGAATATTTTTGTTAGTTGCGTAATTAAAAATGAATTACATTTGGATTCAGTTATTAATTTCAAAGCTAGACTAGGCCAGTCTAGTGGACGTAATATTCTTTGAAATTTAAGTAACTAATAATGAATATTGGAAAATGGATGGAGTGATAGCATCTTACTGTGTGAGAAGTAATGGAAAGCAAGGCATAAACTTTATCTGTGAACTGAAAAAGCTTTCCATATACAACATTTTAAATACATTAAGAATTTCAGTATATAAATTACTTGACCAAACTGCTAAGAAATGTTTATAAAAATTGGGGAACAAACAAGGAATATACAACATAATGCACCAGTGTAACCGAACAATACGCACCAGGTCTCTCCCCAATGAGGTCGGAATGTGACAATCTGCTGTTGTGCGAGTACTCCATAGAAACCATTACCATCCCTTTTCACATGCAGAAGGTACAGACATTATTGCCGAAAGACTACTAGAGGAGGCTGCACTTCTGGAACTTTACGTCGTCAGACCCACGACCAGCATTTTTCACGAAAATTTCTGTTCACCGACGAAGACTATTCCACGAAGGAGGGTACAGTGAACGCAAAATTGGCGTGAGTGGGCGTACGAAAACGCCCACAGCACCGTGATACGAGGGTACCAACAACGATGCGGTGTCAATATCTGGTGTGGTATTATTGATCACCATCTTAGACGGCTACATGTGCTACCACAAAGGCTTACAGGAGAACGGTAACTGCTTTTCCTGCAGCTGGAAGACGTTAGCTTGGCCTCTCGTATGAACCTGTGGTACATGCATGCTGGTGCCCCGGTCACTTCAGCGGCACAGAGCGACGCCACCTGGACAGTGCCTTCCTTTCGTAATGGATTGCTCGTGGAGGCCCTGTAGCATGGTTAGCGAGATGGCCAGGTGCTTTGAGGGGGGGGGGAGGGGAATCTGAAATACGTGGCGCGTCCAGAAAGTAAGTTCCGTTTGGTTATAAAATGAAATTGTACACTGATACAGAAGAAATTTTTATTACACAAAATTCTACAACTCTTAAACTACTTTTCCACATAACTGCCGAAACTTTGCAGGCATTTGTCATGGCGTAGCACCAGGTTTTGTATGCCTTCTTCATAGAAATCTGCCGTGTCTTCAACCAGTTGAAAACAGTGAAATTTGGGGGAAGTCCATAGCGAGAGCACTAATTGTAAACCTACGCTATTCCTGGATCTTGTCATCAATCGCGTGAACCAGTTCTTCTGTAACCAAAGGTGGACGCCCACTTCGTTCTTCATCGTGCGCATCACTAAGCCCGCCATTGAACTGTCGGACCCATCTTCTCACCATCGAATCACTCATCGCATTTGGTCCGTAAACATCGCAAATTTGCCGATAACTTTCAATTGGTTTCACTTTCCTCGCATTCAGAAACCGAATCACCAGACCGATTTCACAGGCGGCGGGATTTTCAATCAACGCCGACATTTCAAACGAGCACAACAAAGCGTACGTAACTGACAGCGATCTCCAAATGGCGCACGTTCTTCTCCTTGATACCCATCGTCTACAGCGCATGTGCGGAACTGCAATCGCAGCGCTGCAGCGGAGATAAATTGAAACGGAACTTACTTTCTGGACGCGCCTCGTATGTGATTTATGAAGGAGAGGTAGTTGATGTCAACAACCTTCAACGCAGAATACAACATGCTTGTGATATTACGCAAAGAGATGCAAACTTGACGGATCGTGTTCAGCAATCCTTCCTGAAAAGAGTTCAACTTTGCCACACACATCGTGGCCGTCATTTTGAACAGTACTTATAAAACGGCACTGCACCTTCTGGTCAAGTGTTTCCACGTTAGTTTCGATTTGAGCAGCTGTTTTAGTTTGTATAAACTGACACATACCTGTGTAGTTGTATTTTCTATTCTGCATCTATGTACTCGTTTCTTCAAACTGAATTTGGGACACCAAAACCAAATCATAAAACATGTACAGTAGTGCAGCCCCTCCTCAAGGTCCTGTCCCTTTGCTAACTAGCCATTATACACAATACCGGACAGCGAAAACGGTAAGAGAGATGCGAGCGCTGCCGTTGCTCGCAGTGTCGCACAGACCGCCGCTTGACGCCGCATGTCTCGCCTTCTCGCGAGCGTGTAGACTACCTGCAACACTGGCATGTTGTGCCCTGTTGCCGATCTGTCTCCTTGGCCAATGTCGGCGCAAAGTAACACACAAAAGTCCACTTCAGATTTCCAGATTTTTACCATTAAATTGCATTGTTATTTATTAACATAAGAACATGCGCATAATGAATGTATTTTTGTAGCTCAGTGTTTGACAATTTGCACGCAATATTTTTCCTCATTTATGACTCGCTCTGCAGAAAAGACTCTAAAGATCTGAAGAGCAAAGTGTCCATATCACTAATTGTTTCTGTTAATACAGTTGATATGGAGCGTGAGAACTGTAAGTGGTGCACTCCAGTGAATAGCCTTGCAATGTTCCCCAAAGAGTAAATGGTTATGCACAAAACAGCTTGTTAGCAGAAATACAACAATTTAGAAGTTTAGATTCTACGTAGAGTAACTAACTGTTATGCCTCCTCATAGATCCAAGTTCTTTTCTGAAAAAAATAAAAGGAAAACGGAACTAGACAGAAAGCTTAGATTTCACAGTATTGGAGCGGAACATAACTAACCATAGGCATCACATACACTAAATTATTGCCGGCCGCGGTGGCCGTGGGGACTGAGGCGCTTCAGTCTCGGTCTGCACGGCCACTACGGTCGGGGTTCGAATCCCCCCTCGGGCATGGATATTTGTGCCGTCCTAGTTCGTAAGTAGTTCATAAGTAGTTTGTAAGTTTAGGGACTAATGACCCCGTAGTTAAGTCCCATAGACTATACAAACATTTGAACATTTTTTGAACTAAATTATTTATTGGTGGGTAGAAGACTAAAAATGATATAGTTCACAAGGAGGCGGAAACAAACGTCCAGTTGAAGAGAATTGAAAGAAATTACGACCTGAAACCACCTTTTAGAACATTGTGGACGCCTCAGACCATACACTTGTAGTTGCATTGCAGTCATAGCTCCTAAAGCATGATAACATTAAGCCCGGACTAAAGCGTACTGAATTCTGCATTACCAAATCCAAGAACAGTTATGTAAAGTAAAACTTTTATTTATCGACTGATGTTTCGGTCTTCATTCCGAACACTTGCTGAAGTCTAACGTAGCGCCTGCTGTACTCCAATGTAGAGCAGATGGGATTTTACCTGCTCCGAAAGTAAACAGGAAGGAAGATTAGGTTCAAAGTCCCGTCGACAACGTGGTCATCAGGGAAGGCTTACCTGCCACTGGAGCGGTGTTCATTACTGCTGGCGGGCGGATCCTGGCGTCGTATGCCTGCATCACTGGAACCACGAACCAAGCCTGCGAAATATTCCACATGGTTAGATCATTCGTAAAACAGACGTCTCACTCTAATAGAAGCTACCAACATACAGATTATTTAAAATAAATTAAAAAAACACAATTTTGAGTGTGTTCTACAAGTTTATTTTTGTTTACTTAACCGGTTTTCGGTTTATTAGGCCATCTGCAGAGTATTTACTGCTGTGTCAAAGACGTGATAATGCTGATAAATAAATATATTTATCAGTTTGTTTTTTAGTAGGTAGTTTCAGTTCCCAGGTTATATTCAAATTTATTCCTTTTTTTTATCCTTTACACATTTTATATTCATTTATAACTGTTTAGTTTTTAAGTTGATAACTGTAATAACACAGTGTCAAAGAAGTGTTATACTGTGTATGTCGATCTAAGTGGAAACATTTGTCATCTTTTCCCATACTGTATCTAAACATTTTAACCTCTTTGACACAGCAGTAAATATTCTGAAGATGGCCTAATAAAGCGAAAACCGGTTAAGTAAACAGAAATAAACTTTTAGAACACACACAAAAATGTGTTTTTTAATTTAATTAATTATGTTCTACCAAGGAGCGACGGAAGAATCGGTCAAAACACAGATTATTCTACTAGAGTCTCACTCTCTTACACGTAACATTGACACGACAGAGAACTTCACGTTTCTCTTCGTCACTCCATAATACCGCCCATTAGCCGAATGCAGAATCATCCCTACACTCCGGATGTCACTTACGCTTTCCTGGCAGAGGGCATATTTGCTTATTGAGGACACTGTTAGGGGTCACAGAGCAAATCAGTTATTTGTTCGACGAATTCGAATTTCATTTTGAGTAGACGAGTCTAGTTGATTTCCTGGCATAATAAAGCACGAGTAGAACGCTTACCTTTGTTGGTTTATGTAATACATCAATGTGGACTTGATGCCTGTGGCCTTTCCTAAGTATCTGTATTGCAAATGTAGAATCTGACTTTTATAACCTCCAGCTACACTAACGTTCAGTTAACGTAGTTTCTATAGCCCTCCTGTTTGTTCAATGTATTGTTTGTTGCAGTCACTGCAAGTGATTTTATAAAGCCCACTTGTTTGTTGCAGTCACTGCAAGTGATTTTATAAAGCCCACTGTTGATTAATAAAATTCTTTGATCTTTGTTTTTCAATAAGATAACGAGCTGTTGTGGCTCTCGCACAAAATGAATTTTTGTAATTGCAATATTTACGTGTTTTGGCCACTTTTTAGAAATCTTTCCTAACTATGGGATTGCACACAAGTCGGTTTTTGTTATCACTGTTTCTGCAGAGTGGACATAAAGTTATGGTACGATCTTTGTTTTGTTTTTTGTTTAGTATGTTGTCAATTCGTGGCTATAGCCATTGCTGGATGCAGTGTATTTAATAATGTCTAAGTAGACTGGAAATGTTTTGACATTGGTATACATGTAATGCTATGCACCGTAGAATAGAAGGCATGATGTTTGCGTGTTACTGGGTGTTGTGAATTGGATGGTATTGGATGGCCGAGGGGTCTGAGGCGCTTCAGTCACGGTCTGAACGGCCACTACGGTCGGGGGTTCCAATCCCCTCACGGCGCGACATCATCCGTCGCGATTATAATCGTTTGGATTGTGGCACTTAAAGTCGACTATTTCAGCAGCGATTATTATCGAAAAGAGAAAAACGCCTCGTGTGGCATTATCCTAAGTAAAAATTGATGTTGGTGTGTATAGATGTAAGTTCGAAAATTTAACTTCTCACAAATGGGGGGAGGGGAGGAGGAGGAAGAGGAGGAAGAAGAAGACGAAATGAAGGAGGAGTTGGTGAAAACTGAAGACGAGGAGGTGCCGCCGGAGTGGCCGAGCATTCAAAGGCGCGCCTCATTGCGTTGAGCGTGGTTGCTCGCCCTCGGAGGTTCGATTGCTCTCTGGGCGCGTTTGTGTGTGTGTGTGTGTGTGTGTGTGTGTGTGTGTGTGTGTGTGCGTGCGTGTGTTTTGTTCTTAGGTTATTTTAAGATGGTTTAAGTAGTTTGTAAGACTGATAACCATAGCAGTTTGGTCCAATAATTTCATAAACAAAACACAAAGAGTAAATGGTGGGGAAGGCAATGGTGAATGAGGAAGCAATGGAGGAAGAGGAGCAAATGACGAGAGGGGGCAGAGAGGGAAGAGTGAAGATGATATTGAGTAATAGGTTATACGTGACGATAACATGATTGTCAGGTAGTTCTACACGATTTGGTCTGTAGTTTAGTTTCCAAGAAAGTCTCCTAGATCTTGTGTTGGGAAACAGCCAGTTTAAGTAGCGACTAGTTGACGTTGGAGTGCGGCCAGCAGTAGCAGCAGCCAGATAACGGTGACTGACCTGGTTGGCGGGCAGGTAGACGTTGCGGAGGGGCGGCCAGTGCGCCCCTGCAGGCATCCGCAGTGGCAGTGCTGGGTGGCGGCCTGCTGCGCCGCTCCTCCCAGGGCTACCGGTCTCCTGCAACACAACACTGGGGTACACACTGCCAAGTAAACACTGCCCTGCCAAATCATCTTGCTCCTACAAAATTGCGACATACAGCTCCAACATAGCGGTGACCATACCTTCTATGCACTTAGCAAGTGACCCACCACCATCAACGCTTCTTCTTCTTCCCCTCCCCCTCCGCCTCCGCCTCCCCCACCCCCATCTCCCCCTCCTCCACCTACCCTCTCCTCCATCTCCCTCTCCCCCACCTGCACCCTCCCCATCCTCTCTCCCATCTGCACCCTCCCCTGCCTGCACCCTCCACCACAATACTGATCGACGATGAGGGGACCTGTGGTTAAAGGAGCATGCAACGCCAGCAGCATGAATGACAGAAACGGTTTGCACAACCTCTTCAATGTAAGCTGATTGAGGGTTTGCGAAATTTTTGGCTGATCTATAGGAAGGTTAGTTGGCTCTTGTAAAGAGCCCAAAGTGAAAGTCTGTCTGGAGTCGGTAGGGAAACGACAGAGGCCTCTAGATTAGGTGAGGATATCGTTAGATCTAAACCGGTAAAGGTACAACACTGAAGTTGGTAGGAAAGCTATCGTTGACGAGCCACTAATCAAGCTGGTCGATTAGAAGGCCACTACGAGAAGAAGTGATACACTCCCATACAGGGGTGAAGTCCATTGAAGTCTGCGATGTTGGCAAGGAAGTTATCCTATTAATATGATCCTGTAAGGTGGTGGACGTAGTTTGAGTATTTTATTCTGATCTTTATGTACTCTACCTTTCTATATGGGCTATTTTTAGTCTAGTTGTTATTCTTTCCTCCATTTTATGAGTTTATTCAGATTTCTGTGCATTTGGGAACATGTCAGGTTCCTGGAAATGCAGTACTTTCAATTTTAATGTTATTTTTCTGGATATGTTTACTGTTTTGTTGGTACTGCCCGTGCTCCGCTGGAACCGCTGGAGAGCGGAAAACAGCGGTGGATACGCAGGGCAGGGGAAAAGGGGAAAACTTTGCTGGCCGGCAACTCTCAGAAGGAAGCGTGCCGAAAGCAGGAGGGCGGCCCTGGCCGGTATCCCAGCCTCTAGGTCGGAGAAGTGGTGTGAGCTAGTCGGCTGGATGCAGGTGGCTTTCTACCTGAGAATTTTTTTTTTTTTTTTTTTTTTTTTTTTTTTTTTTTTTTTTTGGGAACGTGCGGCTTGTCCCACACAATGCCTTCTAGACGGTATCTTGTGGACGCCAGTCTGGTGCTGCTTAATCGGCCGTTCCGCATGAGAGAAAATTTGCCGATAAACGACAATAGCAGGGCCCTCTGGTCACCAGGTCATTCATGGTGACGAATGTTCTGGCTGTTATCTGTAGAATTTCTCTCAAGGGCAGCAGAGCAGGAAATGTTTTACTGTAATGAATGGTGGAACGTTCTGATCGCTTTTTCATCCGTCTCACAGTGGAATGGAATCCGCAAAAAAACCAATAAGACGTTTAATTATCACAAAACTCATCACTCGGGGATTTTTGAGGTCGCTGATTACGAATTTTGTGATAAAAATTATCTAAACAAAATGGCGGAGCTAATATATCAACGTGGCACATGAAAATCCATAATAATAGCGTATGTATAATACTTAGACACTAATAATTAATACACTGCCAACGTGATTTGTTTACTATACACACTAACGGAATATTTCTGGAAAATACATTGGAAAAAATTCTTCGGTACCACACAAGTTTTAAGTCAATAATATAGTGAAAGAATCTTCAAAATCGTTGACAGAACACAAATAATAAATGTAATAGTATAATCAACGATAGAAGCAATAAGTGTAGCTAATAAAGACAATCGTTCTTAACATTCAAAACTTAATATGACTGAAGATGATATGATGTGTACAGAGTGGTATGACCGGTCTTATATCAAGCAGTCAGAGTCAGTATCGCTCTCTTAGTTCTCAGAGTCAGAATCCATATCGGAATATTTCATGGGCGATCGTGGTGTATTTGGAATTGTAGGGGACAGTAGCAGCTTTATTGCCTCCTTTGACAAACTTTTCACGAGCTTGTGACAGTTTTCTAATACTGGATGTGTGTGGAACCGAAATTACCAGAAGCCTCTTTAAAACGTCTTCTATTGCTTTTACATGTGAAGATTTTCTGAAAAAGACTTCTAATATCCGTAGCCTTCAGCGCCGTAAATTGACTTTTTTGTGTTATGCTTCCTTTTAATTGCTTCTTGCTCCTTTTTTGTCAGTAATTTATGATAAAACTAAATAAGTCGTTTACTTTTTTGTATTTGCTCGGGTGATAAACGAGGTGTTCTGTACGTTTTATTCATACGTAAATAAATCAGGTGTTTTCAGTAATCAGTTTATCTCTCGATTCTTTTCCTAGATACTAAGAAATAGTACTACCATTATGAACAGTATTATTTGAAGCTACACGTGTAGCTTTTCCATTTATTGGAGCAAATTAAAAATTTCAATGACTTTTTTCCGCACATCAGATTTCCATGCTAGTATAAATTCTCCTAGAAACACAATCAAGTGTAATGTTGTTGATCGGGAAAGCTTTCTTGAAAACTCGTCACGTTTTTCGTAGTAATTTTACACAGCACAAAGAAGAAATTGATTCAGTACAACGCGACACAGGAAATCTGATTTTAGGTTTTGAGGGAATACCAAACTTAGCGCGCAATATTTACTGGCTTTTTGTTGTTAAGAGCATTGTCTGATAATGAAACAGCTACGCCGGATACAGTACAGTACAGTACTGTACTGTACAGTACAGTAAGTTGACGATTCGTGCGCTGGCTGTTGGCAGCGGCAGGAGGCGTGTACCATGGCTGCCGGGAGGCGAGGAGTAGGAGCGGAAGCAACACCATCTTGAGAGAAGGCTCTACATGTGCCAAAATGACAACCAAACCATGTACGCCGCGCGGGAATGGCCGTATAAGGGTACGGCCATAGTGAGCCGCTCCACGCTTCCTGCTTCTCGCCGGCAGGGAGGCGGTTGGAAAATCAGTGGGTGATCCTATTGGGGTGGCCACAGTGCACCCGCGGCCGCCTCATCTCGCTCACATCGCTTTCACAGGCGCGTGCAAGAAAGAATTTATGTTTCTTGTTCCGCTCTCAGCTCGCGGGTGCCGAGGTTTCAACGCTGTGCGCTGCGCGTCGCGTTTAATGGGAGCTGATAAAGACGCGTTTATCTCAAAAGTGTTAATTACTTTGCTGCCATTCCATGTCAATTTACCGTACCAATTTGTTTGTTTGTTTGTGAACAGTATAAAATGTCGGTATGTGATTAGGAACCTTGACAGAGGAATAATTGTAACTGCTGTCCTACTATAATCTCAAAATACATACACTGTGACAGACGGTACACTGTCAGTTACACGTAATTTCAAGTAAAAACAGTCTTGGTTGCAAAGTGGTGTTATTAATTACCAATAACACGTTCTGCCCTCACAGCAGGCCATCATCTTACCTGCATGACAAATGTTACACAAGAATTAATACAACAATTAAAGTAGAGAAACAGGGGCTGTTGTAGCAATTTGCGTAACGTTTGTCATGCACATAATGTGATGATACCCTGCTGTGAGGGCGAAACGCGTCATTGGTAATTAATAAAACTACTTTGCAACTAAGACAGTTTTTACTTGAAACTAAAATTTGACTGGTTGTTGTATCAGCCACACCATGAAATATAGAAAGCCTTATATAGTTACTTTGTATGTATATTGAGGTTATAGGACAGCAGTTGCAACTTTTTCCCTGTCGCGATCTAACAGTTACTACCCCATGCCAGCAACTAGTGAGTCCAGTTTTGGCATTTTATGCAATTTGCGATCAGAACATTTTATTTTTCGTCATCATCATCTGTGGATGGTGCCAAGTTATAACAGCAGTTACATTATTTACTTTCATTAAACTCAACTAGAATGAAGATGGACTTAAGCTGCACATACGAACTGCATATTCCAACTTAACAGTGCTGTTGAAAACATCTTTAATGTCCCCCCGCTCTTGTTTTTTGTGGATAAAGTCTAATTAAATATTGATTCAGAGGAAAAATGCTGCAGCGCCTTGGATAACATTTAGACGCTTGCTATTGGATCGTGTCAAAAATTCTTCTGGTAATTTTAATCTTGCCATTTCTATTGCCTGTCGGAAGGGGAATTCAACACAAACACTAGCATTCTCTTTTCTTTAGAACCCTACAGTCACCATTATGAACTTGCAATTTTCCGTCAGTGACAGCTAGCAATCCAATATTTGTAACTTTAAGACCTAGGACTAGATTTACTGTCTTTTTTTTTATCCGAACTTGTATGCCACCAATATTTTAAAACGAGTTAGAGAACTGGCATCTGTCCCAGATAAACTTTGCTATTTTTTAAAGTCATTTTCTGTTGGCTCGGGCATGTGCTTTATTACGAAGGATGACTGACTGAGCTGCAGGCTAGAGGCTCAGTAGTTGTGCACATGGCGCGCCGAAGGAGAGCGCGCGGCGCTAGCGCCCTCAAATTTCAACACCCAGTTCGCTATACTGGAGCGATGTATCGCTTTCTATTCAGGTTTAAAAACAATTTCACAATGCTGGCTACATTTCGTACGCATGTACGCAAGTTAACCAAACGAAAAGTAGTCAGCGACTATATTTTTCAATGCAAAAGCTTCAAATGTTATGCGATATGTTAACTGGAAATTAAGTATCGTAATAACTATGGCGAATACCGGAAAAACAGACACTCCGTTATGAAGCTGTTATGTTAGCCTGCAAGATGTGCAAAACTCAGAGAGGTACGACAATTAGTTTCCTCAGAATCGAGTGAGAAGTATCCTACGTCAAGGAAAACGCACAAAACCGGGAGAGGTGGTTTTTATTTTTTTACAGCAGAAGGAGAATTTTTATCGAAAAACTGACACCGGAGTGCGATGTAGCTTTGTTTCATACACATGCAGTATTTTTTTTCGCGAGAAAATGGAAAAGTAATTTTGGTCATGTACTGGCATCAGCCGGCGCGCGGTTGGCTGCGCTGTGGCCGCCACCAGCTGCCATCGCGCCGTTGCAGCGCGCGGTCCGACCGCTGCGAGTTAAGCGGCCGAGCAGCTAGCGGGGAGCCGTTCACTATGGCCGTACCCTAATGTGAGGCGCGGAGTCGCGGAGTACGCTGCCGCTCCCGCCAGGGGTTCGAGTCCTCCCTCTGGAATGGGTTTGCGTGTTATCCTTAGAATGAGTTAGCTTAAGTAGTTTGTAAGACTAGGGGCCGAGACCTAAGCAGTTTCGTTCCTCAGGATTACAAACATTTGAACAATTATTAATTATTTTTTTAAACTATGTGTCCTAGGTGTTTGTACAGTCACCATTAATTAATTTGGCTCATTAAATATCATAATTCTGTGGACAACATTGTACGAAACATATTTTTCGACCGTATTGACAATTGAGTTTTCAAGTAGTCAGTCTTTCTTATAGTCCAATTATTCGAAAGATGTAAATATGTGGGGAAACCAATGCCAATGTTGCATGGCTTCTTTTGTATAGGGATTTGCATATACTATCTGGCCAAGCTAAGAAACAGTTATAAATCGAATTAAATTCAGAGCCTGAAAGTCTTGTGTTCAACTGTAGGGAAGTGTTTCAGCCTTTATGATGGTAAAGGATGACAAAAGTGTGTCCACAGCTGAACACAGCATTCAGGCTCTGAATCCCCAGTTTTATATTTTGTGGTAATTTTAAAACTTTTCACTATTTAATGTCGATTAATCATTGTAATATCTTTGTAATCATAGCCACTTGAAAATGACGCCATAAAGTACAAAAACTAATTGTGCATTAGTAATACTAATAGATGGAAATATATCTCATATCCAATAAATAGAAAAGGAAAAACTGTAACTCATTTGAATATAGAATCACCGAGAGAATGCTCCCAGCCAAAACCACTGATAAAAACTTGAAATTTATAGAGGGTGTTCATCTTACACCGTTGGCGTCGTTTAAGAAGCGATTTTTCGATATTCCGACCCTAAGGCGGTGAAACAGAGGATGAAAATTTTCTTGAAAATACGCTGTTATCCAGTCAATTTTGCTGCTACACCTACATAAATTGGTATATGACTTCTTCGTTAGAATTTTAAAAAGGCGTCTTTCAGCTTTTTCTGAAAATCAGCCATCACGGGGGTGAAATAGGGGATGAAATGCTTTTTGAAAAATGCTGTTATTAAGCCAACTACAAAAGTTGGTATTGGGAGTCTTGGTTACAATTAAAAAAGTACGTGTATATCTCCCCTCCTCCTCTTCGTCATTGCCTACCCCGTATCTCGTCTTAGAAAGCTAACTTAGAACCACGTTTGGTTCAAATGTTTGTAGAACTTATGGGACTTAACTACGGGGTCATCATTCCCTAAGCTTACAAACTACTTATGAACTAGCTAACACTAAGGACGGCACAAATATCCATGCCCGAGGGGGGATTCGAACCCCCGACCGTGTGGCCATGCAGACCGTGACTGGAACGCCTCAGTCCCCTCGGCCGCCGCGGCCGGCACCACGTTTAGTCTTACGTTCAAAATCTTACATCTCCAAAAGTTATTGACCATATGCTTTGAAATATTGATACAACGTACTACTGGATTAGGCGGATGTGTTTACATACCTATTTTTAAATATATATCATATACAAATTTATATAAATTTTACAATGTGGATAAGTGTCACAAAAATCGAGAAATGTCATATATATACAGGTTCTGTGTAATATATTAAATAGATATCTAAAAACCTTCCTGTGTTACAATTCAACGTTGTGACAAATTCGGAGCTCATTCGGTGAAGAACTTTGAGATTTTCAAACACACACAAACCAACAACACTTTTATATAGAGGGAGATTATTCTCATAACGCCTTTAAGGACATGTTCACCCTCATTCGTGTGCCGCCGCCACCTCACCACCACCCCCCCCTCCCCACCTCAAAAAAAAAAAAAAAAATCTGTATCGGCCACTGAGTAGCGTACACAATAAACGAGCTCAACGGCTCTTATTCAACGCAATTCGGATGGTGCAGTATTGTGCATCCAGTAAGTTACACCACACTCCGAGATAACAAGGTAACCTCATACAGAACTATGGCGGAGCTCGTTTCGTTACAATTTATTGAAACGAGCTGCCAGGCTAGCCCGTTACGTTCCATGGGCGAGGCGTAAAGCTGTTGTCCTGCAGTCAGCAAGGCTACACGAATGGCCCTTCCGCTCCGAAAGCCCATATCGATGACGTTTCGTTGAGTGGTTCGCAAAAAGTGTTCAAATGTTTGTATAGCTTATGGGACTTAACTACGGGGTCATCAGTCTCTAAACTTACAAACTACTTATGAACTAACTAATACTAAGGACGGCACAAATATCCATGCCCGAGGGAGGATTCGAACCCCACCCCCCGACCGTAGTGGCCGTGCAGACCGTGACTGGAGCGCCTCAGTCCCCTCGGCCACTTTATGGCCCAGCATTGAAATTCGCAGCAATGTGCGGAAGGGTTGCACTTCCTCACGTTGAACGATTCTCGTCAGTCGTCGTTGGTGCAGTTCTTGTAAGATCTCTTTTTCCGACCGGATTTGACGTTTTACCGGATTCCCGATATTCACGGTACACTCGTGAAATGGCCGTGCGGCAAAATCCCAAGCTCATCGCTTCCTCTGAGATTCTGTCACTCATCCCTCGTACGCCGAGTGTAGAATCACGTTCAAAACCACTTTCATCTTGCTAACTTACCCTCGCAGTAGCAGTACCCGACCTAGCGCCTAAATCAGAAACCTGTTTTGTGTTGCCTTTTGCATCGCCGTCCTCCCAGTGTTTACATATCTCTGTGTTTGTGTACAAATGCCTTTATCGGTTTGTTTGGATTTTCATTGTGGAAGGGGTGTCTTCATAGTATCGAATACGAAGAGCGTGCTACTGACTCTTGACGTCGATATTTTTGTTGTTTTGGTTCATAGTACCTGCTCCCAAAATACGGGAAGCAAAGAGCTTACAGAAAAATTGCCTTGATTCACAGTAATTAAGTTTAACAACTGCTCATTACGTGGTTAGAGGATAAGGAGTAGCTGAATATAACGAGGAAAACTATTACTTTTCTCAAGGACAATAATATTATTCGGTGCATTCTCCAGAGACGGCAAATCGTTTGCTCTTTTACTTTTATGCAGAAACCCCAGAAAAAAGTTGGCTTTACACTAACGATGTTATGAGAAAACATCTTTTCTCTAACTTTCCTTTCATTCCACATAACAAAGAAGGGTACTGATTTGATTATGTATTATCTCACTGTGTGTGTGTGTGTGTGTGTGTGTGTGTGTGTGTGTGTGTGTGTGTGTGTTAGCAAGAATGTTATTTTGTCTTTCATTTCACATCAAATTGGCGCGTATCGATTTGTGGACGGGTTTATTTAGTAGGTATGAATCTACGTCTCCTGCTTCAATCGAACTCTGCTATAAGCCTATTTCGGCTACAGTTAACCATTTTCAAGCCAAGTGCTAATGACACACAGCACTGTCATAGTAAGTTATGGCAATACCGTGTGTGGATGCATTACCAAAGAACAGTTAGTTGACGTGCATAACTCATCGGTGGGTGCTCTCTAATTGCTATCTCCGATGTTTCGATTCATATGCTTGGTGCTACATTTGCAATGATAGATATTGCCCAAAGGGTTTTAGTTTCTGTTATGTTAACAATTTTTTCGATATATACGTAAGAAGCATTTGAATATTGAATCTAGCAAACAGAACAATTTTTATTAACGCTAAAAGCACAGTATTGCCAGATATGAGCATTACTGCTTGTAGTAGATATTTATTGTTACGCATGTAGTAGGTGATTATAATTTTCTTAGGGAGAACTATTACATGCTCCTCGTGACGTACTTGTAACCAATAAAAGGCAGAAAACTTGATACCGTAGCACTATAACGGGGTTCTGAGTAACCATCGTACCTGTGTGGTTCTGGATAAGGACTGGCATGTAGTATCAATTCAAAACTGTTATTCAAAATATGTGAAGAAAAGTAACTTTCAAAGATATTATTCGAATAATAACTGTAAGAAAACTTGCTCAAAAATATCTAGTATGTTACATCAGAGGACAATTCTTTCGGAAGCCGGAGAGTGTTGCAATGAACATCTCAAAAATAATCTATGACAGACTCTAAACGAATCATTTTACTCTATTTTATAGCAGCTTAGTAACCGCTGTTTCGTTTGTCTTTTTTATTTTAAGTATGTCGTGACATCGAGTACTCACCTGGTAGCTGCAGACTGTCTTTTACGTTCTTGTAGATACATTTTCATACCCATTTTTCATCCGCTAATAGACAGCTTTAATAATGTTTTACCATAATGGCAAATTTTGCACGTGACCAAAGAGAAATACAATGTGTACACAACTTTCAGACCAAGGAAAATGAACCACATAATACTTTATATAAGACTTTACGTAACCGCGAAAGCGAAGCCACAAGAAATGTACCTGTACTGAGAACTCAAAATTACAGTCAGTACCGAAGTAACCTTATAACTTATTCCGTGGGAAACAACACACCCCCTAATTTTAATATTGGGTGACCTCAGTGCGCAGTGTCGGATCCAGGATTTGTTTCACGGGGAGGGGGGGGGGGATCGGAGGGGGGTAGAGAAACGGCACTTGAACTCTTAGAAATGATACTTTTTGTGGCTCCATGCTGTGTCCAAATGTTTTCTTAAAAAACAAAAAGGGTGAACAAAGATAGCCCCCAACCCACTTCCTTTGGTAGTAGTGTTACTGGTACTGCGAGAGTTAAAAACCATACGAAGGTATAGATGACGGAGGGGTGAACGAGTCCAACCCACGCCCCCTCCCCCAAGCCATATTGACGAAACTTCTTTTTGCAGACTCCTGATGCAACCTGTGTTCCACTTTTATTAAACACATAAACGGCTTCAGATATACTGGCGAATTCAACCGCCCATTCATAGAAGCATAACCGAGCAAAAAACTCAATTCGTTAATCACTAATTAAAGAATTTAATGTTTCGCGTGAAGGATTAACTTTTAATTAAAAACAGCCAACTGACACTAACTTCCGTTAATTTTGATTCCGCTAATCGTTAACGACTAAATAAATAAGAAAAAATATCGTAAAAGTCTGTTCACAACTTCTGTGGGTATCATGAGTCACATTTACGCTCTAGTAAGAAATTACAATCATGTTTTTTATAGTAGGGCACCACACAACCAAAGACTTTTTGCCACAAGAAAAATTATTTGCATAAGAAAAATTAAGTGTGGACATGAACAGCCGTCTGATGAACTGACAGGTTCGAAACTAGTAACGGCGCTATTAAGTTAATAAATAGCATAAATCAAAAGTTGTTGGTTGCTGTCTTTATTGTAAGAATCACCCTGTATTTCATACACAACCACCAGTAACGATAATTACAAGCTTTTGATTTATGTCTAAATACCAACTTAGTTCTTATTGGATAACGTGATGCAGTTGCACCGCCCTCTAAGCTTTTATTAAACCCATGTTTATCTCACTCAAACAACATTTATGTTTAAACATTATATCACAATTTTGCTTCGCGCGCCAAATTTGGCACAAGGGACAGGGAGCAAGCGGTTGGGTGTCGGCAACTCTGCATTGATGTTTGCAGAAGGGGGGGGGGGGGGGAGGCGGCCGAGCATAATTGAAGACCGCGATACAATGTTCAAATGTTCGTATAGCTTATGGGAGTTAACTACGGAGTCATCAGTCCCTAGACCGCGATACAACCAGTTGGCTGTGACCAATGTCGTCTTATCTGAGTCTCAGAAGGTACGCTACGTAGATATACCAACTAGCAAAGCAAACACTATCGACGAATATAAACAAACGGGATAATATCGTAAAACGTATGTACTGTAGATAGTAAATAATCTGATTATTTTGTAAATTACAGATTACCACAACAATGTACCATTGATTACAGGTTTCAGCCCAAATACTCTCGCCTTGCGCGCTCACTTGCGGAAAAAACACTTTACCTATACTTCTCCTTTTAGAGAACCTACAGACCACATTTTAAACACAAAATCGTAATCTATAACCTATGTTCTGCTTATAAACAAACTACCGACATTAATTCAGATATGACGTCATTGGTCAAAACCGATGGGTCGCATCGCTGACTTCAATTGACCCAAAATTCTCTCTCCTAAATAAAGTTCAATCGATGTAGTTCCATCTTACTCTGAAATTGGGACTGCGGCTGTTCTATTTTTAAATCCAAATAATAAATGTATTTATCAACAGCCGTAATGTTTGTTTTATTTAGCTACCGGTTTCGGTATTATAATAATACATCTGTTGTTCTCTATATAAATATGACATACAGTGTGATGTTATAAATACAACACTGATTTGTAACTTTATTTGTATAGACCCTGAAGATGGTATTATACCGAAACCGGTAGTTCAATAAAACAACAAACTTTACGGCTGTTGGTAAATACATTTATTTGGCTTTATAAATAAATTTCGCTCTCAAAAGAAGACTAACATGCTTGTGTTGATAAAGGAAAACACTTCTTTCAGATACCGTGAGATTCTCCTGTATTTTGTCCTGTAATTTAATACTGATAACTAAGTAACTGCAAAACTGTAATACTAAATGATTAAGCCGTCTTCAATAATCTATCTAAACATACTCAACAAAAATGTATTTGTTTGACCTTATAATTTCACTTTACCATAAACAAATTTTACTATTGCGAGTTAACGTTTAACGATTCACGTCGATAAAATCTCCAAAAAAGTTACAGTTCGATGTTTAACGAAGTCAACCTTTTTTTAGTAACAATATAAAAATTATGGAAGTTAACTTTCTGGTTAACGTTGGGCGCCTTTGGTTAAGAACCATTAAATAAATTGTAGCAAGCAAACTAAGTGAGATGCAGAATTTGAGCAGCAATCAGTCACAAATATTCCTTAATCTTGGCAGATCTAAATTTCTGGCATAACTGTAGACTGGGATACCACCCGTCTGCTTTGACCCATGACGTAATCAAGATATCGGAAAACCAGTATAGGGGATATCTCAATACTTCTGTATTACAGATACAAATAATCTGTAGATATTATAGATTACAGAATGTATCGTCGATCACAGGTGTTAGCTCAAAAATTGGCGCCTTCGGAGGTCACATACGAAAAATAATCTCCCGGTTAACCTACCCCTGAACATGGTTAAATTGTACGACGCTTCTTGCCGGGCTGCAGTGGTTATGTTGGCACAAATGGTAACTCAGATGACCAATAAATGTTTTTTCGTGACAACTGCAATTTTTTTCTGAACGGCCAAGGGTACATATAATTACCTGTCGACCTTAGAGCAGGTACAGTATTAAACTTGCTGCGAGTGAAAAGAGCAGCAATAACATTTACTCTGTAGCTCGTGAAAAATAACGCAATTTTACACGTCATTGTTCATCTGTTGCCAACATAAGCACTGGAGTCAGGCGAGAACCGTCGTTAAATTTTACCCCTAACCATCAGAGAAAAGCTACAATCACTTTTTAAACACAAAATATCAATCTGTTTTGTTTGTAAACAAACTATCATCTTTAACTCAACGACCACAACATAACTCACGCCTTCTACAAACACGCACACGCCTCAAAACTAACGCGTTGCGATGACGTCACGGGTCAATGCTGACGGGCGGTATCCCCATCTACAAGTGAGCCAAATTCTTTCACTGTGTGGCCATTATCAGTGCTTAGACCGTACGAAATGTTTGAATGTTCATGTTGAAGATTATTTTATTCTACGTTTTGAGCATTGATAATGATCACACTGAGACAGAAATTTAACCTGTCGCAATGAAGAAATATTTCGGAGTGATTGCGGTGCATCTCCTACATATTTAAAACAGTGGCCGAGTACTGTGTTCTGGACAGGGCATCAGACTTGGTAGAGACTGTGTGCGGCTTACTCACCATGGCGTGCCGCGCTGCGACCCCTCGACGGCGGCGGCGGTCGCGTCGCTCTGCCCTGCAGGCAACCGACAGTCGCAGGTGGTATCGCAGCGCGCACCCGTAAACAAAGCCGCTCCAGCCTTGTTTTGTTTACATCGACGCGCCGCTGCGACGCTGGCGAGCGACCGAAAACCGGCCCTATGCGCGAGCACGCGTCTTACCGTTTGTGGGGCGACCTTGCGCAACCATTGAACCTTCTCAGCTGCTCCAAAGTTTTGTCCATGTTCATTCGTCTTAATCTTCTACGAGTAGCTAGAATGACTATAATCTGGTTACAGTTACTTGTAGCTGCTGACCTCCAGAGCGATCAGTGTCACTAACGAACGCTTCGACGTTCGTCAAACCAGTACAGCCGAACGCGGTGGCCGAGGGGACTGAGGCGCTTCAGTCGCGGTCTGCACGGCCACCACGGTCGGGGGTTCGAATCCCCCCTCGGGCATGGATATTTATGCCGTCCTTAGTATTAGCTAGTTTGTAAGTTTAGGGACTGATGACCCCATAGTTAAGTCCCATAGACTCAAAAAAAAAAAAAAAATAAAAAAAAAAAAAATAAATAAATAAAAAATAAAAAAATAAATAAAAATAAAAACCAACAGTGCAACTGCTTAGTTCACTTCCAGTTAACTTACCAAGAAAGAAGTTTTGATTCGGAATCACATATCTATGCCTTTTATTTCGAATTTTCAAATGTTCAAATGTTTGTATAGCTTATGGGACTTAACTACTGGGCCATCAGTCCCTAAACTTACAAACTACTTATGAACTAGCTAATACTAAGGGCGGCACAAATATCCATGCCCGAGGGGGATTCGAACCCCCGACCGTAGTGGCCGTGCAGACCCTGACTGGAGCGCCTCAGTCCCCTCGGCCACCGCGGCCGGCTGTTTCGAATTTTATCACACACGATAACCACACCCAAAACAAAACATCCACAACGATTCGACCTAAGCACACACGTTTCATATACCACACTAACCAAAAACTACTGTATTGAACCCTTGCTCACAAACCGCAATTTAGCATTTTTTTTAATCTATCGGACCAAACTACTGGGTTTTCAGTTCGTAGCTTACAAACTACTTAAAATAAAGTAAACTAAACTAAGGATTTTCTTTTTTTTTTTTTTTTTTACCTCAGGTAGATCTATGATCTGCGGTCGTTGTTACTGTTCGTACTTGGTCGTTCGTTGATCATTTGGCTCAGCTTTTTTTGTTACAGAGGACGTTCAGCACTCTGACCGGGCGCGCTGAGCCACGGCGCCCGGTAAACGCCTTAGACCGCTCGGCTACTCCACAGCGGTTACCATGATTTACGCACTTATTATCTGTAATCACAGAGATCGGGTTTACTTATGTGAAGTCAGACTTTTCGAAGGCTACAATTAAGCGCTTGTTACTCGGTGATTGGAGCAGTAAAAGTGGAATAGATCGGCACATTATCGGACCCTATTGGTTTAAAACTGTTCAAATATTTATAAATCTATTGGACCAAACTCTATGGTCATCAGTCTATAGACTTACAACTACTTAAACTATATTACGTTAAGGACAACACACACCCACACCAATGTCTGAGGGAGGACTCGAACTTCCGGCGGATACGGCCGCCCAGTCTTTGTCATAATGCCTTAACCACACGACTATTCTGTGAGGCCATTATTGGTTTACAATACAGTTGAATGGCCAGACGACCTTGGGTTCGAACCCCCACAGGGACTAATTTTTTTTTTTTTTTTTTTTTTTTTTTTTTTTTTTTTTTTTTCCATTTCTACACCACACACATGTATGCCAAGCTTAAGCGCAATTTAGCATTTACTAAGTTGTAAAGTTAATTTTAATTGCGTATAATTTTTTGCCACTACATAGTTTTTCTACTTTATCAGTTGCACAACTTTTCTTAGATTCCTTTTTCTCTTACTCACGCTGACCCTACTGTAGTTCCCTGCTGGCTGACGACACCCTTGCACACAGGCACATTCCAACCACAGCAACAGCATGAAAAATAGTAGCATACGAAAATTAAATATGATTATGAAAATGACGTGGGAATGTATTAAAGTAATAAACCAATTAGTTGAATGGAAAGATCGATAAAAGCCATTCTGTTTAGCTGTAGAAATTCCGCGGCTGAGCGGCCGAGTGCATTGACGCGCTGTGAGTGCTACGATGCGCGAGACCGTTTCCCGTCGGGGGTTCGAACTCCCCACTCGGGCATGGCTTTTGTGTCGTCTTTAGTATAAGGTAGTTCATAAGTAATTTGTAAGTTTAGGGACTGATGACCCCGTAGTTAAGTTCCATAAGCTATACAAACATTTGAATTATTAAAAGTACGTTTGTTTTATTTAGTGAACATGCCGTACAATATGGACCAACGAATTTAAATACTATCTCCTGAATTACCGGGACATTACGTGTGGACACACTGTTACAGTGACTGTTGCAAATTACATGCTGATACAAGTAGTTACATACATTGACTACAAAATATGGACAAAGCTCTTGAGTTCCGCGAAATAGGCTGCAGTATTAGCACAAATCTATATATATAGAAGGCAATGTTCCGATTGACTGACTGACTGACTGACTCATCATCGCCCAGCCCAAACCACTGACAATAGTAACTTGAAATTTGTGGAGGGTGTTTATCTTACTTTGTAGGCGCCATTTAAGTAGCGATTTTTCTATATTTCGTTCGTAAGGAGGTGAAATAGGAGATGAACGTTTTTTGAAAATGCGTTGCTATTTAGGCATTTTTGAAGATAGAACTACAAAATTTCGGCATTTTTTTGAAAATTAACCAATAAGGGGGTAAAATAGGGGACGCAAAAAATTGATTTTCAAAAATATGTTGCTGTTAATTCGAATTTCAATCCACAACTACGAAACTTCGGATATGGACTCTTGATCTGGATTAAAAAGACCAGTTTCGGTATTTTTGGAAATTCAACTAAGGGGGTAAAATAGGTAATCAAAAATTCTCTTCGAAAACACATTGTTGTCAAGACAATTTTGAAGCTAGAGCTGCAAAAATTGGTATTTGAATTGTTCGTCAGAATTAAAAAAAACTATATATATGTGTTTCGGTATTTTTGGAAATTCAACCATCAAGGGGGTTAAATTGGAGAGAGATGTTTCTCGGAAATCTTTTCCTATTAAGGCAATTTTGAAGCTACAATCACATAAACTGGTATATGTTCTCTTGATCAGAATTAAAAAGATACGTGTTTCTGGATTTTCAGAAAAATAATCATTTAGGGCGTGAAATAGGGTATGAAACATTTTTTGAAAATACGTTGCTACTAAGCCAACTTTGAAGCCAGAATTACAAAAAATATTTGCATACTTGGTTGGAATTTAAGAGACACATATTGGGTATTGGGGTATTTTTCGGAATTCAACTATTAAGAGGTGCCATAGGGGGTTAAAACTAGTAAAATCAAATATTCAAACGTTTGTAAATCTTAAGAGTCTTAACTATGGGGTCATCAGTCCCTAAGGCTTACAATCTAATTAAACTAACTTATATCAACTTATGATAAGGACAACACAAACACCGATGCCCGAGGGGCAAGCGCTTTCTAGAGAAAGCGTTTTTATACGTAAGTATGTTGAAATTTCGCAAAATGTAACATCTATTTAATTAATGACAGTGTGAGAAAATTTTTATGAGTCAAGGTAAAAAAGAAAAATTGTATTAGCGGGAGCGGGAGTCGAACCACCGCCTACACTGATCACCTCTATAAGATGAGGCTCCCCCCCCCCCACCCCCCCTCCTATCGGTAGTTCTGTTCCTGGCGGTCGCTGATTGTGTTTGTTCGTTGTTGTTTCATGTGTTTCTCGCTCAGCTTTATTATTGTAATTATTTATACTGATGGCGTGTTTTTGGTACCTAGTCAGTCTGTCGTTACTTTGAAATAGCAACACGTGAGTTATAAGGAGAAACTGATGAAAAAACGAAAGGGAAGGTGGCGTCTGTGTAGGAGAGAACTTGCATCCGAACAAACATCCCGGCCGCACCACAAATTGTAATTAAATGCTTCAGATTTATCAATAACGTCTTAAACATCAGAATGTTTGACAATACCGACGCAAATTAATATGGCATTTGACGAGTCTCGTTGACAATTAATCGTACTAAGAACACGTGCTGTTGGTACTTCTTCAGTGTACCATTACTTTCAAATAGCAACACGTGAGTTGCAAGGATATCATCATGAAAATACGACATGGACGGCTTGCACCCGAAAAAATATCGGGTTGTTTGACAGGAGCGGCCGACTACGTCATTTTGACGTTCATTGCCTTGGTTAAAGCCTTATCCTTGGCTCTTTCGGATGCAAATAGACTCTCCCGCCTACGAATTCGCGAAAGCCAAGCCAAGGAAAATGAAATTTACGTGATTCCAATACATAGTTTGTATAATCAAGCTTATAGTCATATCACTTATTCTAGGCTATTGATAAAGGAGAGTATTTAAACACAAGAAAAACTTTTAATTAAATTCTCCCTGGACACGGGAAATAACATCACAAGAACATTAGATTACATACATACACAGGTCACAGATAATAAAGCAGAGACGCGACAGTACCATACATGAATGATTTTTTCTTTTCTTTCCAACACTTCCTCCAAAAACAAAAATTCATACAATTAATGCCTCGCCTCTTGTTTGCTAATTTGTGAACGTAGAAAATTAAATCGAATTCGTTCAATCGGCTTTGTCAAAATATCTGCCAACTGGTTATTTCCATAGACGTGTTCCAGTTGAACCTTTGAAACCTTTATCGGATTTCTATATGTTTAGAACGTCTATGATATTCTGGATTTTTTGCTAACTTTAATGCACTAGCATTGTCAATGTACAAAATTGGCGGTTGCTCTGGCATTTCCACTAGTTCTGATAGTAAACGAAGTAATCAAACTAGCTCTTTTGCACCTTCACTGGTTCAAATAAGCTTCGCTTCAGTTGTGAATGTGGCTACTACCTTCTGCAACTGATTAGTCCACGATATTGCACCACCCGAGTACTTTGCAACAATTCCAGTTTTGGAGCACCTAGATTGGTCATCACCTGCGAAGTCAGCATCACAGTGACCTCTTAACTCTTCTTTTCCTTTATAAATTATTCCAAAATTCAATGTCCCTTTCAAATAACGGAATATGCGTTTCACTCTGTTCCCGTCTTCAGTGATTGGTTTTTCCATAGCTCGTGCAGCTTTATTGGTTGCAAAGGAGATGCCACGACGAATTACTATTGAAAGTTACATAAGACAACCAATTATTTCAAGGTAGGGCACAGATGAACTTCTTCAACTTCATTATTCTCCTAACGTCCAACAAGAATTGAGACTGTCTTGCATTCTGCCATTCGAAATCTTTCCAGTATTTCTTCTGTGTACTTCTCTTGACTTATCATTATTACACCATCTTCATATTGCTTTATTTTTATGCCTAGAAAACTATTAAGACTGCCAGTTGTTATTGCGAATTCATGTTGTAGAACACTCATAAAAACAGCAATTTCTTCCTTATTATTGCATTCAGTCAAACTATCATCAACATAAATTGCTATATAAAGACTATTTCCATTTTGACTGCGGTAAAACAAACATGGATCTGTACTAGGGCCTACTCTTTACAAAACCTGCTTTCTTCATGAATTAAAGAAAACGTTTATTCCAGCAACGCCGTGCTTGCTTTAGCTCATAAAGACCGTTTTATTTTATTTTTTTTTTTTTTTTAAACAAAAACACTCGATCTGTTCCATCTTCAAAACCTTTTGGCTGTTCCATATAAATTTCCTCTTCGAATACTCCATTCAAAAAAGCAGTCTTCACATCGAATTGTTCTGCAGCTAGCAGAGTTCGTACGATATCATACTAAAGGTATCGTCATAATCAATTCTTGCTTTCTGAATACAACTTTTTACTACCAGTCTGACTTTAAAGCGAATACATCCCTTGACAGCCACCTTTTGGCGTAGAACCAAGCTATTTCGCAAAAATTTGGCAAATTTAGAACGTTCAGCCAGCACCCAAGTTTTGTTTTTCTTTAGTGATTCAAGTTCTTCACTGATAGCTTGCATCCATTCTTGCGTTTCATTGCGCTGCAATATATCAGAAAAACAGCTTGGGTCTTTGTGTTGAGGATCGTCAACTACTGTTGCCATACAAAATTCACCACTTTTCATCCAGGTTGGTTTCCGTCGTTGTCTTTTTTGTTCTGTTTCTCTTCGCCGTAAGATTCAACAGCTTCTGCTTCTAGAAATTCTGTTGACTTTTCATTTTCATTACGATTATTTGTTGCTTGGCCTTCTTCAGAATCTAATATGCCTAGTTCCTCTTGAGTTTCACTTCCTCCAAAAGTGAGAAAAACGAGAAGATTTACATTGATCTTCTTTTGATTGAGTCAGATCATGAGATTTATCTTGAGGGACTTCCACTTCAACATGATCACCGACTTCAACATGATCACGGACTTCAGCATGATCATCGCGAAAATTACAAACAGCTTCCGGCTTAAATTACTCGTCATGGCTCAAGACTACTTGTCTTTGTGGTGAAATCCAAACTCTAAATCCATCCTTGTCATTACCATATCCAGCATGTCTTCCAAAAACTCGCCCACAACCTTTTCGGTAATGCACTCGGATTCCAACATTGAATGTGCAGCTTCACCAATTTCCTATTTTCTCGTTCAGCCACACCATTTTGTTGCGGAGTGTAAGGAGGAAGGATCAGGAATTCTATTCCCCTGTCTGCAAGCAGTTCACTGACATTCTTATTGTTAAAATCCTTGCCACCAACACATCTAAACTGTTTGACAACGTGCCCATTTGTTTTTGTTTCATTTAAAATAGCTTAAGTACTTTAAAAACTTCACTTTTGTGATTTAAAATTAGGCGAAATTTACTAAAATCGTCTGTGAAACATACATAATAATGCTTACTACCAAAATATTTCGGGCTCATTGTTCCATTTACAACAGCGTGAATTAATTCACCTGTACTTGTTGAACGGATTATTCGTATTTTGAATGGCAATCTATGCATCTTTCCAACAGCACGGCCATCACAAAATTCACTCTTGGAATCTTCTACATTGATGTGCAGTCTCTTAAAATATTCGTAACATGTTGTTTATTTTGGTGACCAAATCTTTCATGTTGCATTTGAAATGTTTCAGATGAAGTCACCAAGTTCGCGTGATTTATTTTTGCATTTCTAAAAACACGCATGTTCAACACATAAAGTCCATTTTTTACGTAACCTGTCATAACAACATTGCCACTGACTCTTTCGCGAAGACTGACGCGCCTGTAATTAAAATTAGTACTGTAGCCATTGCAGGCTGCAGCTATTAAGGCACACAAATGAGCACTTGCAACGGGGACGTATAAAACATTGTCCATTCTAGCGTAGTACCATTTATTATTTCCTCGAACTTGAATATAAACTGTTCCCGCCGGCCGCGGTGGCCGAGGAGACTGAGGCGCTCCAGTCACGGTCTACACAGCCACTACGGTCGGGGGTTCGAATCCCCCCTCGGGCATGGATATTTGTGCCGTCTTTAGTATAAGGTAGTTCATAAGTAGTTTATAGGTTTAGGGACTGATGACCCCGTAGTTAAGTCCCATAAGCTTAACAAACATTTGAACATAAACTGTTCCCTCACCATAAGCACACATTTTGACACCTTGTTTTCCCAAAGAGATCATTTGACGCATACGTGACAATTGCACCCAGTGACATTTGCACCCAACCACAAATCTGTGACATTTGCACCCAGTCTGACTGGAAACTACCCGTTTACTACGTCACGACCTCCCTGCAGCCCGTACCCTTGATAAGCCGCTCCTGTGCCTGCGGTAACTCCACGCCGCCCTCATCCCCGGGCATCTTCGTTTCCCGGAAACGCTCTCTCGACACAGTCTGCCTGCAGTCCCGAGGTCCTTATTCACCTCAGCGGATGACTGCTAGCTATCAGTACGCTTTCTGAATATCTTAGTGTTCGGTTCGTCCAGCTTGTGTGTTTGTGAGCGTATACGTTTGATATGGAGATATCAACGAGCAACAAGGGTAAGCCATGTGACCACTATGAAGGCTACTCTTACATCGTAAAAAGAACCAAAGCAGACGGAACAGTGATTTGGCGCTGTTCAAAACATAGAACAACTCACTGTCCAGGAAGACTTAGTGCAAACGAGCATCAGTGTGGAGCACCTGATGAAGCTCGCTTAGAACTACAAAAGACTATTAACCAGACTAACCACATATTCGAAAATTGTCACTTATTCGGAAATAAACACTCAAATATTTGTTTCTTCCTTAGTTTTCTAATCAGATGGAAATGTAAATAACATACAATATTGTAGAACATCCTTGTAATATACAGTAAAAAGGCTAAGAACCAGGGTTTAACTGTGTCGATAGTTTTCGACTTCTATCGCCGATACATCGGCGATACATCAGCAATACATCGGCGACACATCGGCGATATATCGCCGTTCAAAACATCGATGTTTTTAAAACATTGCTGTATCGTTTGCATCCCTAGCCATCAGTCTTCTGGCTGGTTTGATGCGATCTGCCACCAACTCCTCTCCTTTGCCAACCGTTTCATTTCAGAGTAGCATTGCAGCCTACATCCTCAATTATTTGCTGGGTGTATTCCAGTCTGTGATACCCCTAGTGAGGTAAAATGACTCGTCATTTACAAGTTGGGGCAAATGTCCAGAATAAATGCCTGGGAAAATGCCCAAAATTCATAAATATCCAGGTAATTATGGATTTGAAAAATGAACTTACAAGCAGTGCCGACAAAAAAATTAACGTGATATTATGTACCACTCTTTAAACTACATCTCTTATGCTTCAATTCTCTTCTGTTCTAATTTCCAAGAAGTCCAAGTTTCGCAGACATACGATGTTGTGCTGCAAACGTATGTTCTGAGAAATTTCTGCCTCAAGTCTACGGAGATGTTTGATAGCAGTGGATTTGTCTTTCCCATGAATGCCTCTTAGCTTGTGCTCGCCTACTTTGTATATCCCCCCTTGCTTTTTCAGTTGTTGGTTAGCTTACTGGAAAGGTAGCAAAATTCCTTGTCTTCGTGTATATTGTGATCAGCAATTCTGATGTTATTTTCTCGTTGCTTTTATTTGTTACTTCTTATGACTTTCGTCTTCCTTTGGTTTACCTTAAATCCATGATTTGCTCATTAGTCTTTTCATTCTATTCAACAGATCCTGTAATTTTCCTTCGGTTCCTCAGACCCAGAACTTTTATCACAGCCTTAAACCTCTCCTTTATTTTCGACATTACGTATCCATTGCGCAAGTTGAATAGTGATAGCGACAGTCCACAATCTTTTCATAATATCTTTTTAATCTGAGCACTACGTTGTTGACTTTAACGCTTTTGTATCCACTTGGTTCTTACACAAAATATGAATTCCCCGCCTTCCCCTACAGCTTTCTCCTATTTTTCTCAGAATTGCGAACATCATACAGCCTCTCACATTATCGAAGGCTTTTTCCGAGTCACAAATCTTATGAACATGTCTTGGTTCTTCTTTAGTCTCGCTTCCATTATAAATTGCAGCAATGCTATTGCGGCCACGCATTGCCGTAAAGCACGGCCCGTGTCAATGCGACCTCACAGCCCTCGGCTCTTCTACCTTGCCGGCCAGAGATGGGACGGGGCAATTAGCGGACCGCCCTCCGACCAGAACTGGGTGCTAATGTCACTGGGTGCTTTTGTCATGACACCCATTTGACGAGCACTAAATCCACTATAGGAAACAAAGCCCACAATCCAGTGACTCGTTGATCATTCCGGGGCAGTAATAGAAGAAACCAAACGGAAAGCTGAAGTTCTAAATTTAACCGTTAAGAAATCTTTCATGCAGGAGGACCGCACAAATATACCATCATTTGATCAACGTACTAATTCCGAAATGGAGGACATAGTAATAGGTATTTCCGGTGCAGAGAAGCAGCTGAGAGAGCTAAATACGAAAACGTCTGCTGGTCCGGATGGAATACCAGTTCGGTTTTACGAAGACTATTCTGCGGCATTGGCCCCTTACTTAGCTTGCATTTATCGCGAATCTTTAATTCAGCGCAAAGTTCCTAGTGTTCAGATAAAAGCGCAGGTGACTCCCGTTTATAAGAAAGGAAAGAGAACTGACCCACATAACTACAGGCCAATATCGTTGACATCAGTTTTCTGTCGAATTTTGGAGCATATTCTCAGTTCAAATATAGTAAATTTCCTTGAGACGGAAAAGCTTCTTTCTACAAACCAGCACGGGTTCAGGGAACATCGTTCATGTGAAACTCAGCTTGCCCTTTTCTCACATGACATCTTGCGAGCCATAGATGAAGGGCAACAGGCAGATTGTGTTTTTCTCGATTTCAGAAAGGCGTTTGACGCGATGCCACACAGCAGACTGCTAACGAAGATAGAAGCATATGGAATAGGTTTACAGATTCGTGACTGTCTTGACGACTTCCTGATAATAGAACGCAGTACGTTGTTCTGGACGACGAGTGTTCATCAGAAACGAGTGTATTGTCAGGCGTGCACCAGGGGAGTTAGGTTGTTAGGTTGTTTAAGGGGGACTAAACTACAATGGTCATCAGTCCCACCAGGGGAGTGTGATAGGACCGCTATTATTATCTATCAATATAAATGTTCTGATGGACAGAGGAAGTTGTAATTTGCGGGTGCTTGGTGATGATGCTGTGGTGTATGGGAGGGTGTCGTCTTTGACTGTAATAGCATACAGGGTGACTTACACAAAATTTCTAGTTGGTGCGAAGAATGGCAGCTAGCCCTCAATGTAGAAAAATGTAAGGTGATGCGCATGAGTAGAAAAAACAATCCCATAATATTCGAATACAGCATTAGTAGTGAGCTTCTTGATGCAGTCGCGTCGTTCAAATATCTAGGCGTAACATTGCAGAGCGATATGAAATGGAACGAACATGTAAGGACAGTTGTAAGGCGGACAGCCGACTTCTGTTCATAGGGGGAATTTTGGGAAGATGTACTTCATCTATAAAGGAGACCGCGTATAAAATGCTTATACAACCAAGTCTTGAGTATTGCTGAAGTATTTGGGACCCGCAGCAGATCAGTTTAAAGGAAGACATAGAAGCAGTTCAGGGGCAGCAGCTAGGTTTGTCAATGGTAGGTTCGACCAATGCGCGAATCTCACGGAAATGCTCCGACCTAAAAGCGGATTATCGAGGGAGCA
Source organism: Locusta migratoria (assembly GCA_026315105.1). Classification (NCBI taxonomy): domain Eukaryota; kingdom Metazoa; phylum Arthropoda; class Insecta; order Orthoptera; family Acrididae; genus Locusta; species Locusta migratoria. The sequence continues at coordinate 54,183,643 of CM048744.1, forward strand.
CGAGTGCACTCACGACAATCGAAGCTCGGACGCCCGAGTTACAACTCAATTGGGAATCGCTGGAAGAAAGACGACGTTCTTTTCGTGAATTTCTGTTGGGGAAATTTAGAGGGCCGGAATTTGAAACTGAGTGTAGTTCGATCTTGCTGCCACCTACTTACATTTCGCGTAGTGATCACAATGGAAAGATAAGAGAAATTAGGGCTCGTACGGAGGCATATAGGCATTCTTTTCTTCCTCGTTCAATTTGGGAGTGGAATAGGAAAGGAAATGCCTAGTAGTGGTACAGTGTACCCTCCGCCACGTGCCTTACGGTGGATTGCGGAGTATATATGTAGATGAATATGCTTTGTAGCACCACTGTCACAATACCATTTATTTCGATCACAGTAATTTCTAGTACTCACGTCCATAGCACGTGAAGTAAATGCAGCGTGTTCGCTTCTTCTGTTCCTGTTACTGCGGTCACGAGTATTCTTTGAACACTCTGCTGCCCAGTGACCTAATTGCTTGCATTTATTACATCTACATCTACATGCATATTCCGCAATTCACCGTAAGGTGCGTGGCGGAGGGTACACTGTACCACTACTAGGCATTTCCTTTCCTATTCCACTCCCAAATTGAAAGAGGAAAAAAAGAATGCCTATATGCCTCTTTACGAGCCCTAATTTCTCTTATCTTGTCTTTTTGATCTTTACGCGAAATGTAAGTAGGCGGCAGCAAGATCGTACTACACTCAGCTTCAAATTCCGGCCCTCTAAATTTATTCAACAGAAATTCACGAAAAGAACGTCGTCTTTCTTCCAGCGATCCCCAATTGAGTTGCCGGAACATTTCCGTGACACTCGCGCATTGGTCGAACCTACCGGTAACAAATCTAGCTGCTCGTCTCTGAACCGCCTCTATGTCTTCCTTTAAACTGATCTGCTGCGGGTCCCAAACACTTGAGCAATACTCAAGACGTGGTCATACAAGCGTCTTATACGCGTCTCCTTTACAGGTGTAATACATCTTCCCAAAATTCTCCCAATAAACCGAAGTCGGCTGTCCGCCTTACTCACAACTGTCCTTACATGCTCGTTCCATTTCATATCGCTCTGCAATGTTACGCCAAGATATTTGAACGACGCGACAGCATCAAGAAGCTCACTACTAATGCTGTATTCGAACATTATGGGATTGTTTTTTCTACTCATGCGCATCACCTTACATTTTTCCACATTGAGGGCTAGCTGCCAATCTTCGCACCAACTAGAAATTTTGTCTAAGTCATCCTGTATGCTATTACAGTCAGTTACAGACGACACCCTCCCATACACCACAGCATCATCAGCAAACAGGCGCATATTACAACTTATTCTGTCCATCAGATCATTTATATAGATAGAAAATAATAGCGGTCCTATCACACTCCCCTGGGGCACGCCTGACGATACACTCCTCGCTGATGAACACTCGCCGTCGAGAACAACGTACTGCGTTCTATTACTTAGGAAGTCTTCCAGCCAGTCACAAATCTGTGAACCTATCCCATAAGCTCGTATCTTCGTTAGCAGTCTGCAGTGTGGCACCGCGTCGAACGCCTTTTTGAAGTCGAGAAAAACACAATCCGCCTGTTGCCCTTCGTCCATGGCTCGCAAGATGTCATGTGAGAAAAGGGCAAGCTGAGTTTCACATGAAGGATGTTTCCTAAACCAGTGCTGATCCATGGAAAGAAGCTTTTCTGTTTCAAGGAAGTGTACTATATTAGAACTGAGAATATGCTCCAAAATTCTACATGAAATTGATGTCAACGATATTGGTCTGTAATTGTGTGGGTCAGTTCTCTTTCCTTTCTTATAAACGGGAGTCTCCTGCGTTTTTTTTCCAATCACTAGAAACTTTGCGCTGAATTAAAGATTCGCAATACATGCAAGCTAAGTAGGGGGCCAAAGCCGCAGAATAGTCTTTGTAAAACCGAACTGGTATTCCATCCGGACCAGCAGACTTTTTCGTATTTAGCTCTCTCAGCTGCTTCTCTACACCGGAAATACCTATTGCTATGTCCCCCATTTCGGAATTCGTACGTTGATCAAATGATGGTACATTTGTGCGGTCCTCCTGCGTGAAATATTTCTTAAAGGTTAAATTTAGAACTTCAGCTTTCCGTTTGCTTTCTTCTATTACTGCCCCGGAATGATCAACGAGTGACTGGACAGTGGGCTTTGACCCGCTTATCGATTTTACATAGGATCAGAATTTTTTCGGATTCTCGAAAAGATCTTTTGGTAAGGTATGGCTGTGATAATTATTGTATGCTTCGGGCATCGATCTTTTTATAGACGCACGAATCTCTACTAGCTTTTGCCTGTCATCATTTGCGTGTTCTTTTTTGAATCGAGAGTGCAACAGCCTTTGCTTTCTCAGCAGCTTTCTAACATTATTATTATACCAAGGTGGATCTTTTCCATTCTTAATCGTCTTTACTGGCACATATTTCTCTAACCCTTTATTAACAATGCCCTTAAATTTAGTCCACAATTCCGCTACATCCATAGTCCCGGAATTAAACGATGCCCATTCATTTTCTAAGTGCGATCGTAACATTTGCTTATCGGCTCTTCCGAACAAAAACACGCTCCTAGACTCCTTGATTGGTTTATGAACTTTGGTCATCATCGACGCTATGACGATATCATGATCACTAATTCCTGTCTCTACACAGACATCGTTAATAAGGTCAGGCCTGTTTGTGGCTAAAAGGTCTAGAATATTTCCATTGCGCGTGGGTTGCCGGTTTAACTGCTCAAGACAGTTTTCGGAGAATGTGTCCAAAAGTAGCTCGCAAGACTGCTTGTCTGTACCGCCTGAAATGTAACTAGCGAGGTCCCAATCTATACTCTTAAGGTTGAAGTCTCCCCCGACTAATATTACATGGTCCGGATACCTATGTAGTACCTGGTGTAGACTTTCTTTGAATGATTCTAAAACTTACAAGAAACAAGGAAACTCCTGCTTTACTTGTGTTTTCGACATCTTTACTTGGTGGTTATTTCGTTGTCCTTTATTAGTGTTTGGTCGGCCGCAGTGACCGAGCGGTCTGCGGCGCGCCAGTCACAGTCTGCACGGCCGCTACGGTCGGGGGTTCGAATTTTCCCTCGGGCATAAATATTTGTTTTGTCCTGTGTAAGTTAAAGTTAGTCAAGTAATTAGTGAGTAAGCCTAGCGACTGATAATCACGCAGTTTGGTCGCATAAGAGCTCACACACATTTGAACTTTTTATTTTATTATTATTATTGTGTTTGCCAGTCCCATGAACCACAGACATTGTCGTGGTGGGGTGGCTTGCATGCATCAACGATGCAGATAGCCGTACCGTAGGTGCAACCACAGCGGAGGGATATCTGTGGACAGGCCAGACAAACGTGTGGTTCCTGAAGAGGGGCAGCAGCCTTTTCAGTAGTTACAGGGGCAACAGTCTGTATGATTGACTGAGCTGGCCTTGTAACATCAGCTAATGTGGCTTTGCCACATAGTTACTGCGATCGGCTGAAAGCAAGGGGAAACTACAGCCGTTACTTTGCCCGAGGACATGCAGCTCTACTGTATGGAAATATGATGATGACATCCTCTCGGGTAAAATATTCCGGAGGTAAAATAGTCCCCCATTCGGATCTCCGGGCGGGGACTACTCAGGAGGATGTTGTCATCAGGAAAGACAATACTGGCATTCTACGGATATCGGAGCGTGGAATGTTAGACCCCTTAATCGGGTAGGAAAATTATAAAAAGGGAAATGGATAGGTTAAAGTTAGATATAGTGAGGATTAGTGGAGTTCGATGGCAGGATGAACAGGATATCTGGTCAGGTGAGTACAGGATTATAAATACAAAATCAGTTGGGGGTATCACAGGAGTAGGACTGATAATGAATAAGAAAATAGGAATGCGGGTAAACTACTATGAGCAGCACAGTGATCGCATTATCATTGTCAAGATAGATACGAAGCCAACACCGACAACCGTAGTACAGGTTTATATGGCAATTAGCTTTGCCGATGATGAGGAGATCGAAGAAATATATGAGGAGCTAAAGGAAATTATTCAGACAGTTAAGGGTGAGGAAAACTTAATTTTGATGGGAGACTGGAATACGGTAGTAGGAAAAGGAAGATAAGGAAAACTAGTAGGTGAATATGGACTGGGCAGAAGGAATGAAAGAGGAAGTCGCCTCGTAGAATTTTGCACGGAATATGATTTAATCGTAACAAACACGTGGTTTAAGAATCACAAAAGAAGGTTGTATACGTGGAAGAGACCAGGAGACACCGGAAGGTATCATATAGATTTTATAATGGTAAGACATAGATTCCGGAACCAGGTTAGAAACTGTAAGACATACCCAGGAGCAGATATAGATGCTGACCATAACTTGTTAGTCATGAACTGTAGGCTGAAACTGAAAAAACTGCAGAAAGGTAGGAAATTAAGGAGATGGGACTTAGATAAATTGAAGGAACGTGAAGTTCTGGAGAATTTCAGAGGGAGATTAAGGCAACAATTGTCAGAAACAGGGGGAAATAAAACAGTAGAGGAGGAATGGGTAGCACTGAGAGATGAAATAGTGAAGGCAGCAGAGGACAAAATAGGTAGAAAGGCAAGACCTACAAAAATCCTTGGATATCACAGGAAATACTAAATTCAATTGATGAAAGGAGAAAATATAAAAGTGCAGTAAACGAAACAGGCAAAATGGAGTACAGACGACTAAGAAATGAGATTGACAGGAAGTGCAAAATGGCTAAGCAGGAGTGGCTAGAAGCCAAATGCAAATCTTTAGAAGAATGTATTAGAAGGGGAAAAGTAGATACCGCCTACAGGAGACAAAAGAGACATTTGGGGACAAGAAAAGCAACTCTATGAATATCAAGAACTCAGATGGGAATCCAGTTCTCAGCAAAGAAGGGAAAGCTGAAAGGTGGAAAGAGTACATAGAGCAGCTCTACAAAGGAAATGAACTTAGAGACAATGTTGTAGGAAGGGAAGAGGAAGTAGATCAAGATGAAATAGGAGATACTATACTGAGAGATAAATTTGACAGAGCCCTGAAAGACCTAGGTCGGAACAAGGCCCCAGGAGTAGATGACATACCCTCAGAGCTACTAAAGTCTCTGGGAGAGCCAGTCATGACAAAACTATTTGAACTGGTGGGTAGGATGTATGAGACAGGAGAAATACCCTCAGACTTTAAGAAAAATGTAATAATCCCCATTCCAAAGAAATCAGGCGCAGACAAGTGTGAAAATTACAGAACCATCAGTTTGATAAGTAATGGTTGCAAAATTTTAACACGAATTATTTACAGGAGAATGGAAAAGCTGGTAGAAGCTGACCTCGGGGAAGATCAGTTTGGATTCAGGAGAAATGTAGATAGATTAAGGAAAGGCAAACCTACATTTTTAGCTTTTGTAGATTTGGAGAAAGCTTTTGACAATGTTGACTGGAATACACTCTTTCAAATTCTGAAGTCAGCAGGGGTAAAATACAGGGAAAGGAGAGTTATTTACAACTTGTACAAAAGCCAGACCGCAGTTATTAGACTCGAAGGGCATGAAAGGGAAGCATCAGTTGCTAAGGGAGTAAGACAGGGTTGTAGCAAGGCAAGCAAGGAAAATTTTGGAATAGGGAGAAAAGTTCAGGGGGAAGAAATAAAAACATTGCGTTTTGCTGATGATATTGTAATTCTGTCAGAGACAGCAAAGGAAGAGCAGTTGAATGGAATGGACAGTGTGTTGAAGAGAGCGTATAAAATGAACATTAACAAGAGCAAAACAAAAATAATGGAATGCGGCCTTAGAAAATCAGGTGATGCTGAAGGAATTAGATTAGGTAACGAAACAATGAAGGTGGTAGATGAGTTTTGTTACTTGGGTAGTAAAATAGCATGCGATGGTCGCAGCACAGAGGATATAAAATGCAGAATGGCAATGGAAAGAAAAGCATTTTTGAAAAAGAGAAATTTGCTAACATCGAATATTAATTTAAGAGTAAGGAAGTCCTTTCTGAAGGCATTTGTGTGGAGTGTTGCCTTGTACGGGAGTGAAACATGGACGATAAGCAGTGCGAACAGGAAGAGAGTAGAGGCTTTTGAAATGTGGTGCTACAGAAGAATGCTGAAGATTAGGTGGGTAGATCGTATAACTAATGAGGAGGTATTGAACAGAATTGGTGAGAAGAGGAATTTTTGGCATACCCTGACTAAAAGTAGGGATCGCTTGGTAGGACACATTCTTAGACATCGAGGAGTCGTAAATTTAGCATTGGAGGGAAGTGTGTGTGGTAAAAATCGCAGAGGGAGACGCGTATAGTAAGCAGATTCAAGTGGATGTGGGTTGCCGTTCTTATGAGGAGATGAAAAGGCTTGCTCAGGATAGAATAAGGTCGAGAGCTGCATCAAACCAGTCTTCGGACTGAAGACCATAACAACAACATTGTGTTTGAGACGACGAAAGCTGCATTTTCAGCAGTGTCTTGTTCACGCAGTTTAATAGTGCAAAGTTTATAATTAATACATTCAAGCTTTGCTTTTCCGATGGTATAGTATTCCAGAGATCTTTAAAATTGTCGTATTCCTCTCCCAGTGTAGACGAAATTCGACCATTCAGTATTCTTTCAGACAACGTATTTCTTCATGTTTTGCTAGTTCGTCATTTAAGGCTACAAATCACTTTTGTTGTTTAGCTACATGTACGCTAATATCTTCTGTTTCGTCGTGTTTCACGCGGAAAAAATGTTTCAATAAATCACTTTTATTGTTTAGCCACATGTACACTAATATCTTCTGTTTCGTCGTGTTTCATGCGGAAAAAATGTTTCAATCAACATATTCAAACGCTGAGTACTGCTACGACCAAATCGGGCTCGAAATTTGTCCCAGATTTCTTTAACATTACTGCAAGTTAAAACCAGTTTTGCAACAGGTTTACTTGTCACACTTGCGATTAGACTCGCTGCTTTCGCGTCATCCTTTTGCCATTTTACTTACGGTATGCTTCCTTCCTTCCTGTTTATAATTGCTTCCGGTCCATGTGAACGCATCAACATTGAAATATGCCGCTTCTATTTGGCACAATCATCAGGTCCGTCAAGCTTATCAATGTTGACTTTATATTCACCGCTAGCAAACATGATTCTTTAGGAACATACGTTTAATTCAAACTTCACTTTGATTAAAATAGAATGTTCTGTGCCTTTACATGTGATCTGGGCCCATAACCTGATGAAGGAAAGTATTTAAACACAAGAAAAAGTTTTATTAAATTCTCCCTAGATACGAAAAATATCACAAGAACATGAGATTACATCACGGCCTCCTCTATAAGGGAGGCCGTGGATTACATACATACATATACAAAAGTCAAAGATAATAAAGCAGAGATGCGGCCGAAGCAGACATTAATAGATGTTTGAATGAATGTTTTCTTTTCTTTCCAACAGCTATAAATCAGAACTTTTCAAAAAAAAGAATGAAAACCTATGAAAAAGTAACATTGCTGTTTAAGTCTATATGATGTGTCTTCTGTGCCTGAAGGTTTTTAATGGAAAAAAATATCTCTGCATTGTGTATCAAAGATTCTCTATATTTTTTGCTGTGATTTTACATTGTTCCATATTGTTGAGATATTTGAATTTGGAGCCATTAATGTAATTCGCTTAAAGCGTTGATTGTTGGTACGGGCGCCGCACACTGGGTGTCAATGTGAAATGTACTTAATGTATTCAAGAGGATGGCCTACAGCTTCGTAGAAAAGGGTTCCAAAACAGGTTTAATAAGTTTTCTTCCACTGTTGGGTAAGTCAGTCCAAAGGTCAGAGGAAGCCATACAGTAAAGCACAGTGGTGTTCAAACCAACCTCCAGATTGACTGTTTACCTCTTTTTTAGTCGATATAAAAGCTAAGAACACTTTAAAGACGGTTTCGTTTACATGGGCACGAAAATCGATTTTGGAACTGGAAAACCGCCTTACAGAAGGGGATTTCACGAATCGATTTTGGAGTGTTATACATGACCAATCAAAAGCGGAATTGGGAAATCTGTTTACGAAATCCGGTTTTCGAAGTCCATGTAAATGGGGTGTGACTGGTGCAGGCTTTACCCAGTTGGTGCTACACCCTGCTGGCAGGAGTGACAACTACAGTGCCGCATACGACAACAATTTTCTAACAGTATTGTTGCAGTAGTCAAGTGAGGTTATTTTCCGTGTGTGATGTAATTCTATTCAGCTCTGTATTGCAAGATAAGTGCTACTATAATTTCCTTTACTGTAATGTTTTGCAAATGAACTACTGTACCAGTTTTGCTTCATTGTATTGCAGATTTGTGTAGGTAATTGAAATATATAAGAGCCAAGTTAGGGTTATGTTAGTTACCTATATCGCTGTAGTGTAAAGAAACGCAGCTGTTCAAGTGCATTGTATTACCCCATTAATAATAAAAGTTTAGGTTATGTTTTTGGGTAGAAGGGACTGAGGCTCCTGAGCCGGGACGTCACGTGGAACCGATACAAGTAGGAGGCAAAACTCAGGAAAGCGACCCTGAACTGGGACAAGCTGAAGAAAAGAAGATAAGTTATGTTTTTGGGTCTATTGAAGACCGGGATACCACCCCCCTCGGCTTTGACCAATGTCGTCGGCGTGTTATGTTGTATTACTAACTTTGATCATTTTCCTTCTGTTACGAATGTGACATTACGTTTTACAATTCAAACTGACCAATCTACGTTCACCGACTAACTTACGCGATTCCCCTGTTTTAATTAAATCATAACGTACTTACATTCGTTATGATTAAACGCTGATCATATCAAACGTTGATGATGTGTAATGTTATCTTCGTGTTAGAACTAAGGTCATTTCGAAGAATCCTTGCAATCGATGTGTCTTTGTGAAATATCTAGGCCTGAAACAAAATATATCGAACATGCAATTCTAAATCGATTACGCGGCTATTCACGCGCGACTTATAAACATTCACGACTTCACGTCCATTTAATGACTCAGACAGTAAATAATATGTGCCATGTGGTTAAAATCGTAAATTACAGGTCATAACAACAGAATGTACCATCGATCACAGGCCTCAGCCCAAAAATTCGCACCTTCGGTGCACACTTGTAAAATAAATAAATAAAAACATTATGTTAACAGATACCTTACTATCAGAGTGAAGCTGCTGTTCTGCTGTAAACGAACTGTCGTCTTTAACTCACCCACCACATAATTACACGCCTTCTACAAACACACACGCACATGATAACACGCCGATGACATCGGTCAAAGCCGACGGGCAGTATCCCCATCCTCAGATGAGCCGTCGTATCTATAATTGTCATTTATTTATACAAATAAAATTGTTGATATTTTACCCTCGATTATCTGAGAAATAGGCCTATATACTGTGTGGATACCTAACACATATGCCACATTAGGTATTTTCCAATAATGCTTGCAGTCGAAGTATGGTAAAAGTTATTGAGTACCGGTATTGTTTTGTGTTCTGGAATGTTAATTTCCGCATTTTTTTCTGTTTACTATGCCGCCACCAATGATGTCATTAGTGGTATCCATGTCTTCAATTATGCCCTATTTTTAAAAGGGAATCAAGTATTAGTTGAGAAAACCTTAAGCAACTACTATTAATAGAACAGAGGGATTTAATAAAAAAAGAGGTAAACATATATTTTAAAAGTGTTGAAAATGTCTTTGAGAAACGTAAAATTAAAGGGGGTGAGTGTTAAAGTACAAAGATAGGCCTACAGAAGCCATAGAGAGTTTTGACTCCTACAGGTAGGGCAGCCTATTTGAAAAGGGTGCAAATTTACAGTGGTATGTTGTTTCAGTGCTGCTGGCACATACATTCCCTATGTTTATCTTCCCCAGGAAAATAATGTCAGATCTCTTAAATGAATGTGCACTAGTTGGAGCAATATACGTTGATCCATCATGGACAGTGCAATGATTCATTATTTCTCAAATGGATCAAGCATTTCCATAAGAATGTAAAGTCTACTGGTGATTTTAGAAAATCACTGCAAACTTATTTCACTTTATATTTTTGAATTTTATGAAAAAAATTCTATTGTTACAGTAAGCATACCTCCACACACTACTCACAGACTTCTACCAGTTGGGGTGACATTCTTTTATTATTTGAAATACACCTTCAATTGTGAGTGTATGAAGTCTAAGGCATGTTAAAAAATTACACCTTACCAGATAGATGAACTTTTAGTAATGCATCTATTAAGGTTGGTACCAAGGACAAAGGGCAGCTGGGATTTAAGGAATATGGCAATTGCCCTTCAAGCCAGAGAAATTTGTGGAAAACAAAGTCTCTCTCTCTCTCTCTCTCTCTCTCTCTGTCTGTCTGTGTGTGTGTGTGTGTGTGTGTGTGTGTGTGTGTGTGTGTGTGTGTGCAGAGAACATTATTTCGTTCATAAATGTGCTACTTAGTAGGCCTATTTATGACTAAAAAATAAATTATAACCTACCAGTATAGTCCATTTTTAGAGTTTGTTTGTTTTGTATCTTATTCCCCAATAACAAGTGTATAGGCCTAATTACCTTACAGGATGGGGATTATCACATAGTTACATTATTTTATTTTAATCTTTAAAATTAAGATAATATTTATAACTGTTTTCCATCAGTTCAGATATGTAGGATTAGCCGCACATAGTGGAGCGCTGTGTTGCAGTGCACGTGGACCTCCACCGTCGGGGTTTTGATTCCCCTCTCGGGCTCGGGTGTTTGTGTTGTTCTTAGTTTAGTTTACCTGAGGTTAAGTAGTTTGTAAGCTAGGGACTAATAATTAAGCTGTTTTGTTCCATAGATTTACAAACATTTGACCAGATATATAGAGAAATGCCCATAGTTTGTCATGTATTTGTTTCTGTATGTTTTAAAAGTGTAATGAACATTTACATCAATTTTTCCTTATGTGCATGGCATAATTTTGAAGCTCATGATGCCGCAGTGGCCGAGTGGTCTGCGGCACGACAGTCACAGTCTGCACGGCCGCTACGGTGGGGGTTCAAATCCCCCCTCGGGCATGGATGTTTGTGCCGTCTTTAGTATAAGGTAGTTCATACAGAGAATATTTTAATTCCAATTCCAAAGAAAGCAAGTGCAGACAAACGTGAAAATTAGAGAACTATCAATTTATTAAGCCATGGGTGCAAAATACTAACACAAATTATTTACAGATGACTGGAAAAACATGTGGAATCCAACCTCAGGGAAGATCAGTTTGGATTTAGGAGAAATGTAGGAACACGAGAGGCAATACTCACATTACGACTTATCTTAGAAGATAGGCTAAGGAAAGGGAAATCTACATTTTTAGCGTTTGTCGATTTGGAGAAAGCTTTTGACAATGTAGACTGGAATATACTCTTCCAAATTCTGAAGGTATCAGGGGTAAAATATAGGGAGCAAAGAGTTATATTCAACATATACAAAAACCAGATGGTGGTTATTAGAGTCGAAGGGCAAGAAAGAGACGCAGAGGTTGGGAAGGGCGTAAGACAGGGTTGTTGCCTTTCCCCAATATTGTTCAATCTGTACATTGAGCAGACAGTGAAGGAATGGAAGGAGAAATTTGGAGAGGCCATTAAAGTGTGGGGAGAAGAAATGAAAGCATTGCGGTTTACCAATGACATAGTAATTCTGTTAGAGACCACAAAAGATCTGGAAGAGCAATTGAATGGGATGGACAGTGTCTTGAAAGGAAGATATAAGATGAACATTATCAAGAGTAAAACAAAGGTAATGAGAAGATATAAAATGCAGAATGGCTATGGAAGGAAAAGCGTTTCTAAAGAAGCGAAACTTGTTAACATCCAATATTAATTTAAATGTTAGGAAGTCCTTTCTGAAAGCATTTGTCTGGAGTGTAGGATTGTATGGGAGTGAATCGTTGTCGATAAGGAGTTCAGATAAAAAGATGATAGAAGTTTTTGAAATGATGTGCTGCAGACAAATGATGAAAATTAGATGGGTAGATCACGTAACTAAGGAGGTGGTGCTTAACCGAATCGGGAAGAAATGGAGTTTCTGGCATATACTGACTAAGAGAAGGGATAGATTGGTTGGACACATTCTGAGACCTAAAGGAATTGTCAACTTAGCATTAGAAGGAAGTGTATGGCGTAAAAATCATAGAGGGAGACCGAGGAACGATTATAGTAAGCAGATTCAAAAGGATGTAGGTTGCCGATCGTATTCTCAGATGAAGAGACTTGCACAGGACAGGGTAGCGTGGAGAGCTGCATCAAACCAGTCTGCGGACTGAAGACCACAACAACAACAACAACAGTTCATAAGTAGTTTGTAAATTTAGGGACTGATGACCCTGCAGTTAAGTCCCTTAAGTTTAACAAACATTTGAACATTTTTTTGAAGCTCATGATTTCCATTTGGTCATTAACATGGCGTAGCTCATGATTTCCATTTGGTCATTAACATGGCGTAGCTAATATGGCGACCAAAATAATCATGAAAAACACACATATAAACATGCAAAATTAACATAAAACTAATAAAATGACACTAACAGGACAAGTGTGGGAATGTGGAGGTTTTTAGTAGAGACATTTTTAGTGAGGAAAAAATGACAAAAAGCCAACGGAGAACTCACAAAAATATAATTAAAACATGCTCACAATATGTGACATAAAAACCTTAAATGACCAAATATGTGTGGAATCGAATAGCTCAATTGAATATGCATGGAACTGAATAGTTCAAATGACCTATAATATACATCAAATTAAGACAGAACTCCAATTAACACCCCTGTACAACAAACCAAATAAAATAGAAATAAATTTGAATATTTAAATTAACCTATATTACACCTAAAATCAAACAAAACAATACCAATGAACTGCTGCCCCAATCCCCCTTAACTGACCTATAAATCTCAAACAAAGAACATCCCCCCCCCCCCAAAATAAATAAATAAATAAAATGGAAATGTTATGAAACATTTTCTTCGTTCATCTTGTTCACCACAATCACTTTTCTATATTCACATGTCTTGGCTTTGCCAACTCACAACAAAATTGTTGCCTCCTCACCTAACCTAACCTAACCTAGACCTTGTGTTATGCTACAGATCAGTCTGGCCACAACCATTTTTTTCTCTCTTTCACATTCATTGGCTAGCCAACTTAAAACCAAGCTTTTGCCTCACAACCTAACCTAGACCTTGGGTTGTGCCACATGTCACTTTCCCACCACAACCGGTTTCTTGCTAATTGGCTCATGTTAATTGGCTTTGCTAAAAGCAGTAATCTCAGCACACCACCTACATGCAGTATGGTATGTTGTCACCTAACATACACTATGCAAATGTCACTGAAATTCCCCCTGACAGTGATCTGAATCTTATAGAAACATCCTCAGGTACTAGCGACACCAATAGAAACTAAACTACAAAAAATCAACAACTTAAAACATTACCAAACAGATGCATATCCCCCAGTGTTGGTCACACACACACACACACACAGGTATGCACATACTCAGACCCCTACCTTCCCTCCCCATGACTATTGTTAGCTTCATTGGTTGCTGACGTATTGTACACCAAACACAACATCAAGCAGCTGAAGAAATTTTATCGTGTCCAACACTGTCTCCCCCAATGCGTCCTATAGGGAGAAAGAATTAAATTTATTCATCATATCCATCCCAACAAAAACAAAACTATAAAACAATTTTGGAAACTTGAACTACACCAGAAACATCATACTACTAAAACATGTAGTAATGCACAGACAACAGAAACCAACTTTAAGAGAAGCAATCATGAAAAATACAAAAAATGTCACACCCCATATGGAGAATACAACCAAATACGAGCAGGAACCATTTAACATCCACCACAAGAGTACACCACCAAATGCTTACACACACCATGCAAGATTTCCACACTTCTAAATATCTCAAGGTCCACTTTTTATGATGTGATAATGAAGTGGAAAAGTGAAGGGACATGTACAACAAGAAAGCATACAGGCTGACCTCAACTGTGGAGTACAAGAGGGTCATACAGTGTAATAGGCAAGCATCTATCCAGGCCATCACACAGGAATTCCAAATTGCATCAGGATCTACTCCAAGTACTAAAGGCAGGAGGTGAGGAAACGGATTTCAGAGTCGAGCAGTTGCCTATAAGCCACACATCATGTATGTCAGTGTCAAACAATGCCTTGACTGACATAAGGAGCATAAACATTGGATGATTAAACTGTGGAAAAACATTGTGTGGAGTGATGAATCACAGTACAACTATGTGGGGATCTGATGGCAGGGTGTGGGTTTTGTGAAATCCCAGTAAAAGTCATCTGCTAAAGTGTGTAGTGCCACCAGTAAAATTCGGAGGTGGTGGTGTTAAGATGTGGTCATGTTTTCCATGAAGGGGGCTTGAACCTCTTGTTTGCATGGCACTATCAAAGTACAGGCCTGCATTGATGTTTTAAGCATCTTCTTGCTTCCCACTGTTACAGAGCAATTCAGGGACGACGATTGCATATTTCAACATGATCGAGCACCTGTTCATAATGCGCAGCCTGTAGCAGAGTGGTTACATGACAATAATATCCCTGTAATGGACTGGCCTGACTTGACCTTTGGGATGTTTTAGAAAGCCGACTTCATGCCCCGCCTCACTAACCTACATCAATACCTCTGCTCAGTGCAGCACACAGTGAAGAATGGGCTGCCATTCCTGAAGAAACCTTCCAGCACCTGATTGAACATATGACTGCGAGAGTGGAAGCTGTCATCAAGGCTAAAGGTGGGCCAATGCCATATTGAATTCCAGCATTAGTGATGGGGGATGCCATGAACATGTAAGTCATTTTCAGCCAGGTGTGTGTATACTTTTAATCACAGAGTCTATGTCTGTGGAGATGGCATGGGAAATCCGTTTGTTGACTACCTACTGGGGGATTGGTTCCTATCTGTGAAGGCCTTCATGAGACTTTCAGGGTGCTGTCACATATCAACATGAACTAGTAACAGTCAGGAGCACAAGAAAATGTCAGTTGAGAATTAAACACCAAAATGAGAGTGGGTTTTCTCTGTGGCATTCTTACATAACTGTGAGATCCACCAGACAGTATGATAAAAACTGTGCTGCAGATACTTAAGACAAGGTGTGGCAGTGGTGGCATGATGCAACACCAAGAACTGATCTAGCATGTTTGCTTACATCAAAGGATAATTGAATTTTCATCAACTTACGTAGCTGCTGTAGTAATCTTTCCATGCCATTCATACAGCACATATCTGGTTCCCTTATCTGAGGAGATAAAATAACATAATTATAATCATGTTTATACAAGATTTTCCATTTTATTTAATTAGTATTTATTTGCAGTTTTTAACTGTGCTGTTATGTAAACCATTCAATATCTGGAACCGTCAGTTGTTTAACAAGCTAAAGAGTCTGCCACAAGTGTAATCTGTTTTCATTATGTATTTGACAATGTCTGTTTCACTGTCTCCACTATCATTGGCTAGAATGCTTTTCAAACCATGAGGGTATCAAATCCATCACCTGAGCCTCGACTTTTCCAACATGTCAAGAGACCTAGAGACTTGAATTGGCTTCCTTTGCAACAGAAATAGGTAACTTGAATGTTACAGAGCTTCAAATATTCCAACATAAGTTAAATGTAATCACCCCTGTCTTGAAAGATAAGCTGTGTGTGTTAAGTGGTTCCTTTCAGTGCTGTGCATACTACATATGCCAGAAAATTGCAAAGAAAAGAAACCTATGGAACAGGTGTGTCTCCATTAGATTTTATTAGTTGCATTTTTGGTTAGTGTTTCCATGATGAACTGAATGCTATGGTGTATGTTAGTTAGCTGTATGTATAAATTGTATATACCTTCTTCTGGTGCATCTAAGATGCATATGATATCTCGTGTCCTCGCATTGTCCGGTGACAACGACTCTGTCAATCGTTTGCATCCTTATTGTGGTAGGGCGCTGATATGGCTCGTAAAGACAAATTTCACCTTAAAGACCTGGTCACAAGGAGCACAATAGAGTTGCCCAGCAGATTTATAAGTGTACATGTATATTGTGAACACCACTCTGATTGGTGCAATGCAACCTTCTCCCAGTTGTTGCTCAGAATGTCACAGGCTGTAAGGTGGCATCTGATGATGTCTTTATAGTTCTGGTGTTGGCCATCCTGCCTCCACTTCCCACACAAGAGCTCTGAGTAGAACACTGCTTTTGGTAGTCTGATATCATCCATGGATATGACATGGGCACTCCATCTCAGTTGGTGTTTCATTATAACAAGAAATATTCCCCCCTGAGGACTAAATGTTGATCGAGAAAATGTCGTTCCACTATTGATCAATAACAAGACCTGCTCTGGGAAGGGAAATTTATCAATCCCTTCCCAGTACTGGTCACACAAAATATTTCAAAAGTATGAAACAACAAAACAAGATAGAGTTTCTATATTGTCTCATTTAGTTGACTGGTAACTTTTTGGTAACCGTGCACCAATGTAGCCATCAAAAAGTTCGCAAACAGTGTCCAGAAGTTTTCAAAAGTCCTTGACTTACGATTGGCATTTCACAGATATGACATAAAGGCAACACCATCTGTTAGTCGCAATTCGATGATGGCGTAGGACGAATGTCCCAACAGCCAGATAGTCGAGTTATGTTTAGATCGCGGGAACATTTTAATGTCAGGGATTGTGAACCAATCCACTGGGACATTTCTTTGAGTGGTCCTGTTTATGAGGGCCAACATACCTCGGGCTAGCTCCCACACCACGGATGCCGAGACACATTTGAACCGGTGCTTCCTCGTGTCCAGAACACGACAGTAAACACAATCAGCGGGAGCTATAAGATGGATGTCTGCCATCCGTTGGTTGGTCAGTAGCACGTTGTACACTAATGTAAACCAGAGGCTGCAGATCTCGGATGGCAGGAGGGGGTGGAAGATGTTGGCCCACACCTACCTCCAGTGCACCTCCAGGTACCGATCCTCTAGCTTAATGGACTGGTGGACGTCCCGTCAATGCAGTGTACCTCAGGCGCACCGTGTGGTGCTGTGCCGACGCAACCCGGAGGATGTAGCCTCAATTCAGGTAATAGTCCCTCACATATCACATTTTGTAAGGAATGGCAAATATAGACATTGGCGCCCTTTCTGACTGTGGTCTATAGTGGTGCAACAGGGCAGCCAGCAAAAGTGATAGTGATGTCCTGGTAAGTCATTCTTCATCTTCAAGTCATGTCAAAGTCACCAGGTGTGAAATGGCTAAAAAAAATCTGTCAAAATGAAAGTTACAGTTATTTTGTATTCAGACAGAAAATGAATGGTAGCAGCATAAGAACTGTAAATTACTGGGAAACATGCACATGAAACTAAGTTCCCATCCTGAAAAGTGTAAATGCATTAGAATGAAAATGCAATTATTCTTTTAATGGTTACTGTAATTTTCAAACAGTGGCCTCATTTGTTTCAACAACAAAACTTTTTGCGATTCTTTGTGGCATGCTCACTGCTCTGGCAGTGGAAATTTAAATAAGAGTGTAAAGAGGTTTGCTATGTCTGCATCGTGGAGTGCTGATTTAATCAGTACATTCACTTCACCTCTCTCACTGTACCTCTATTGGATTCCAAAGTTGTAAGATTATTCATATAATATCCAGTTTTGATGACAGTCGTGTTAAATGTGTTCTGGTGTGGTGGTGTTAGGACTTCCGTGTGTTTCTCAGCCTGCTTGTGTGACTATGACTTCACTGGACACTGCAATTTTCAGCTCCCTCCATAGGGTCAGGTACTTCAGACAGGGTACATCAGGTACTTCAGTTCAGTGGCTGGTTACTGTTATGTCACCTCAGGTAGACTGCATGGACACTGTGGTGCTGATATTATAGAGTTGGCTTCACCCCACATAGTGTCTGTGTGTCCCACTGCCTGCCATGTTTCTGCCCCATTCCCTCCACCATTTTCTGGGTTTGATGACTCTTTGGGAGACTGGGACTCTTATGAGAAACAGTTGCACCAACACTTCCTCACTTTTGGTGTCTCGGATATGGCCTTTTTAAAGCTCTTTTTCTGTCTTGAATTTCTCCCCACGTTTATCAGTTACTGTGTCAGCTCACCCCTCTCCAGGAACTGGCAGCCTTGCATTTTGGTGAAATGTCATTTGCTGTCCATTTATTACCAGCCCCGTACTATGTCATTGCAGCCTGTGTCAAATTTTATTGGTCGCGGAAAAAGCCTAATCAGTCTTCTCATGCATGGGCAACGGATTTCAGTCATTGCCGTATGTTTGTTACCCCTATTCATTGGGAATCCTATGCTTACAACATGGTTTGTGATTCTATTCTGCACCTGGTGACAAACCTCATGACGCGTCGCCATGCTCTTCAATTTGAAAACCTGACTGTTGCTAATATTTTGAATATTGCTAATTCATTTGAGGTTTCCCATGCCGCTGGGGATCAGATTGAGGTGTGGGGGCACGTAGCTGCTCTCTCTTCAGACGTAGGTCAGCCGACTGCTCACACTCACCGTGCTCACAGCCATCAGCAGTCTCTCGGTAAACAGCGTCAGTGGACTCTGTAGCATTGACAGTCACATGCACCGCACTCTCTTCCTTCTTGTCAGTTTTTCCTTGTGGATCACAACCAGCATGCCTGCTATAAGCATTGTGTTGTTTGCAACAATTGTCATAAAACAGAACACATGCTGCTCCCACCGACATTGAGATGGAAGCTAATTTTGTGGGAAGTTTGAAAGCTCACCCTGATAATTTGGTTTTAGATGTTCAGTTTTATGACAAATGTGTCACCTCGCAAGTAGACAAGGGGACCTAACTTTCCATTCTGGATTATCAGACGTACGTTTGCCTGAATTCAGTTCCATTGTCGCCTGTTGATAATCACCTAAAAATCTACAGTCATCAGCACATTTTGGTTCTCAGTCAGTTCCATGCACCTATGGCTTGAAATCTGTAGTTCGCCCTGTGACTTTTTTGGTGGTCGATGATGCCGCAGCTGCTAATAATTTTGGTCTTGATGCCTTAACTGTTTTCAGTTCATTTATTTCAGACTCTGTTAATCTGGTCTTTGGTTCTGATCATTTTCATGACCTTTGTTCTTGTCCACTGATGGCTTAGGTTGTGCTGCCGCATTTACCATGCACATCACTATGAAATCGAGAGCATGGCCTAAGTTTTTTCACACCCACCAGATTCCGGTGGCCCTGCAGGACCAAGTCTAGGCCAAACTCAACCGCCTGCAGCTTTACAGGTAATTAAACCTATTTCCTCCAGTGAGTGGGCTACCACTTTTGTGACTGTCAAAAAATCTTCGGTTTCCTTAACTGCTGGGTGCCAGGTATCATTGTGACCTGCCTTGGCTGTCGCCCTTGCTCAGTGCACACTCCTGATGGCATGGTGTGCCATCACGGGGATCAGGTGTACCCATGGGTGCCTGCGGGGACCGAGTTGCTGTCTCCATCTCCCCCATTGCCACTGCTGCCCTCCAAGAGTTCGTCACAGGCACTGCTGCTAGTTCATGCAGCCATTACCACTTCCACCACACCTTTGTGGATGCCTCCTGCTGTTGCAGTCAGTGTGCATCCACAGGCACCTCTTCCTGCTGCGAGCGTCTGCACAAAATAGTGATTTTAATAATTATTCTCCAAAGCAAGATGACTTCTTGCTGCACTCAACCCTGTGCTCTCATTCGGACACTCACTTTATTTCTATAAATATATATATATATCACATCTGTCTTATAGCAAGACAATCTGAAGACTGATTAATTGTTTCTTATTTACAAAGTGTGTCTATATATTGATACATATTCTTTTCTTTGTTCTCGGTGCTCCTTGGAATGCAGTACAACAAAATCTCTTTGATGCACCTGTAATAATGTCAGGCCACCTAAAAATCGTGCCACCCCACCGAGCCCAGAACAACAACTTGTACAAAGAAACATAAACACTTGCACAACAAAATATATTTAAAATTTAAATTATCTGTGAATCATCCCTATTTTTAACCTATACATTTAATCATGTATTACTTAATTGTTATTTCATGAGTTTTAATAACCTGTTCCTTTACACCTGCTGGCCCTTAATAAACAATCAAATGTAAGACTAAGACTAAATTACAAATAACCTAACATCTTATAACAAAATGAATATTTATGTAATTACTCATTTTATTCACATAATGACTCAACTGTTGCCACAATGTTGTAGTAAGTACAAGTTTTTCACGTATGTGTGTTCTTTATAATAGTGCACTGAATTCCAATGGAAGTTTAGTCTTCAGTATCTAAACATAATATTTTAATTGGTTATCTATTTATACCAGTCATTTAAGATCATTTCAATGTCGATAACACAGTCTCTCTTGTAGTGAAAATAGTATCACCATCTACTTTATATTAGACTTTAAAAATCATGTTTATACTTAATGTAAGCATATTGCTAGGCAACCATTCATAACTTATCCTACTATACAAAATTACAACGCCAAATTTACCTCCCCTTATAATTGTATAAACCATTCCCCAAAACTCACTTGGGGGAAAAAAACTACTAATTAATATGAAGTAATAAAAGTACAAAATATAATTAATCAGTTGTCTTTCTGACAGATTTACCCAACAAAATTCTCAAGTATGAAACTGTTCATACTCTTTTCTTTTAATTAGGATTCATGCTGTGATAATTAGCACTGTACAGAAGAGACCAATGGGCATTTTTATTATTATTTTTTGTAATACTTTAGTCAATCTTCCTTCTTTTCAGTAAGTGGCTAAACACTTTCACCTCATCACTTTAATCATATTTATTCCACGTATAAATAACAGATTTTTAAATAAATTATAACTTATACCAACTTAACAGGGTTTGAAAAATGAAATTTCTCTCTATTTGCATGTATTGTTTTGATGATAAAAATAATTTCAAGTCTTGTATGTAATATAAGCTCTTGTCTTTACCTGTTGTTGGATCTGTTAACATTACTGCCTTACGATGAGGCATTTTTGTTACTAAGAAAGGCCCTTCATAAAGAGGGTAAAATTTACTCATTGTCTTATCACTTTTCAGACTTTTCTTATTTTTTGTTAAAACCAAATCTACTAAATTGTATTGTATAGGAGTGCCCTTTTCCCATGCTTTTTTTCTTTTATCTGCTTCTTTTGTTAATGCTTTTTAATATCTGATTGCAATACTGATTGGTTACTTACATTTATCTCTGGCCACTCCGCCCTCTTTAAGAATCATCCACCAGTCAATTGGGTTCCTACCACTTACAAAGGTGCAACTTTTGTAACACTATGTGGCAAATCATTTAACACATTTTCAAAATCACCTATTAAATCAGCCCAATTTGAATGTTTATAGGAGCAGTAAGTTCTACACAATCACCCTAATACCCTCATTACTCTCTTAGGAGGGTTACTTGGAGGGTGGAATTTAGACATTAAAATATGGTTAATATTCTCCCAGGCTAAAAATTCTTTAAACTTTATAGCTGTAAACTGAGATCCATTATTTCTTAATAAATTCCTAGGTTTTCCAACTTCTTTAAAATAATGATCCCTCATTATGTTGATCGCTGTGATTGTACTTGCTTATATAATTGGGTAAAGTTTAGTTAATTGAGACCAACATTCTATTATTACTAGGATGTATTCCATATCTCCCCTTCCTCTAGGCAAAGGGCCATTCAGGTCCAAAGCTGATAATCCCATAGATCGTGGGATATAATGGGATACAACCTAGTATACACAGCCTTTGTTTGAATTTTAACTTTGTGACACTTTCCACTTGTGGACCTTAGCACCTTTTTTACTTCTCTTGTAATGTTTTAAAAATACTGTCTCATATGCATAACATATTTTTCAGCTCCATAATGTGCAAATCCTGAGGTATGCAAACAGCCAATTCCCAGTAATTAATCTTCTATGAAACAGAATTCCATTGCTCATTTTCGGAATTACTACTTGTTATTCGATTAATGATGAAACTTCTCCTCAGAGATGATAAATTATTTTTCAAAAGAGATAGATTGGCTGGCCAGTACTTAACCTTTGTGCTGTACCGCCGACAGTTACATAAATGAAGAAACAGGAAAAAAAAAAGGGGACAAAAAAGGAAGGAACTGTTTCTTCATTTATGTAACTATCGGCGGTACAGCACAAAGGTAAGTACTGGCCAGCCAATCTATGGCTTTTGAAAAATAATTTACCACTTATTAGTAATTTGTCTATCTGACTTTGAAATAGATATCATTTAATCGTTCATTATTTAGATTATTTCTCAATTTTTACATCTTTTTCATACTCATTAACTTTAAAAAAATAAATAGCAAAAGTACCCCTTTCTTTTATATTCTGATATATAGCCTTGATAAAGAACCTGGTACCACATTGTCTGTGCCTTTTACATATATATTGGAAAATGAAAATTGTTGCATAAATAAGGCCCATCTTCATAACAAAAATGTTAGTGCACTGCGGTCTGTGTGTATAATGGTATAATAACCTGAGAGTAAATATTTGAATTTTTTAAAAGCCAACATTGTACAGTTTCTTTCATGTTTGGTGAGCAATCTGTTTGCAAAAGATATTGGTCTTTCTTATCTTATGTTACATATTCTTGAAAAATATGCCAACCTAGACCATAGTCTGAGGTGTCTACAGGTAGATGGAAAGGCTAATTAAAGTCAAAATGTGCTAGGATTGGTGCTTGTGTAAGTGTTTCTTTAACAGCATTGAATTCTTGTTTGCAGTTATTATCCAATTTCCATACTTTTTTATTTTTAAGAAGATTTAACAGATGTGTTACATTTAATACTGACGATGGAAAAAAAAAAACTTTCTATAATATTGTCACATTGAAATGGGAGCAGGCTTAACTTTGAAGGCAACTGAACACAGCACTTATACTCAAAGCACATTTATTACGAACTCAACATACACGCAGCACTGACTGCCTCTCAGGCAGAGTGCTCTGCTATTTATACACAGACAGCATTTACCAGAAATTAGAATAACAGTTAACATAAGAAACAAGTAGAATTTACAAGTGAACATAAGAAAGATGTAGAACCTTCTGAAATTGTTAATTACAAAGAAATAAATTTTTGCCGGTGGGCAGGATTGAACCGGCGACCTTCAGCACCGCAGTCCGTGACGCTATCCTCTGCACCATGCTGGCAGTCGGTGTTCGTGGTCTCTCGCGGCATTGCTCCCTCTCCTGGAGAAACAGCGACCCGCTGTTATGATCCCTGTGGAGCCAGCTGCAATGTCCTGGATCTTGACCGTGTCATGGGTCCTCTGTATGACAGTTCAAGAGAATCCTTCCCTTCTCCGCGATTATCGACGACAGACGTTCCTGTCGTGGCTTCATCGGGAACATTACCGTCCTTAGAGTCCTTGAACAAGAAGCCATTGTCATAGTCATCCTCAGTGTTATCCGGTTGGAACGGGAACAGAATATCCATTGTCGTCTCAGCTTCAGGCCATGGAGCAGGAAAAACTGAGTGAAGCCTGTGGTGTCTTGTCTTGCAGTATTGTAAGCAAATGTCACGACAGGCAGAATTGTATCCCAATCCTTCTGCTCAACATCGACAGCATGTCGGCTAACGTCTTGTTAAAACGTTCCATAAGACCATTTGTCTGAGGATGGTATACAGTTGTCATTCTGTGGACAATGTCGCACCGTGACTTTACCTCTGATACTACTTTTGACTGGAATACTTTTCCACGATCAGATATCATGACACGTGGTGCTCCATGCTTCAAAATAACGTCTTCTACAAGGAATGAGCACAGCCCGGGAAAACTTCTCACATCACGAATGTGCTGAGCAGGTAGAAATTCTGTGACTGCCCTTACTTTATCTGGATCAGGACGGACACCATCTCTTTTGACTAGGTGCCCCAGGATTTTTATCTCATTGGCGATGAAGAGGCACTTCTTTGCATTGAGGCGGAGACCTGCAGTCTGAACACACTTCAACACAGTTGACAGGCGACTCAGATGTTGTTCAAATGTTTTCGAGAAACCGACAATGTCATCTAAATAGCAGAGACACGTCGTCCACTTAAGGTGTCGAAGCAAGTTGTCCATCATGCGTTCGAATGTGACTGGAGCATTACATAATCCAAATGGCATTACTTTAAATTCATAGAGGCCGTCAGGAGTAATAAAAGCCATCTTCTCCCTGTCAGCTTCATCAACCTCGATTAGCAAGTAACCTGTCTGCATGTCCATACTTGAGAAGTACGTAGCTCCTTTCAAGCAGTTGAAGGTGTCGTCAATGTGCGGCAATGGGTGGACATCTTTCTTTGTGATTCTGTTCAGCCACCGATAGTCGACACAGAATCGCCACGTGCCATCCTTCTTCTTTACGAGGACCACTGGAGACGACCAAGAACTCTCCGAAGGTTGAATAATGTCATCTCGCAACATCTTCTCCACTTCCTCCCAAATTATCCGTCTTTCAGCTGGCGACACACTATACGAATGCTGGCTAATTGGCGGATGATCCCCAGTATTTATACAGTGCTTTATCGTGGGCCGTTTTGTCTGACTTTTCCCCTGCTGAGGTGGGAATGCGCCCGAAAATTGGCGTAGTATACCTAACACCCGCTGCCGATGTTCCTTGGTCAGTCCAGGCCCTATTGGCAGTCCCACGTTTGTTTCCTCCAGCGTGTTGTCTGTACTAACAGCAGGGCATGGGTCTTCATCGATGACGTTGAGCTCACCATCCTGGATTGATTCAGCTATCCTGATACACATTCCCTTGGGGATAAGTTGTGACTGCTCATGACAATTTGTGATCCAAATCTCTCCTTGACCACCAGTAATGCTTATGAGAGTGGCTGGTATGTAAATTTCTTTTGCGAGCCCAATAAACTTTTTACTATCAACAAGAACTTCACAGTTTAACCAGTCATCTGTATTTGTGACTGCAACTCTTCTCATTTTCAACGGCAGTATTGTCACATTGTCAACGACGAATAACTTCCCAGATAATTCTGTATTACGTGTATCCAGCAGAACAACTTCTTCAATTTACAGCTCAGATCTTCCACAGTGAATGATAGCTTGGGATGCTTGAAGGAAGTCCCATCCGAGGATGACATTGTGACTACACTCTGTTAACACGACAAATTCAAACGGCTGGGTCCTGTTGTTGATGGTTATTCTTGTGACACAAGTTCCTGCTGGATGGATGTACTTTCCATTCGCGACCTTCAGCACAGTTGCCCCCTTATCACAGAACATTGTCTTCTTTAGTGTGCGGCGGTAATTATCCGACAGTACAGAAAAAGAAGCTCCTGAATCAACAAGTGCCCGGACAGGTTGGTAGTCGATTATGATGTTGATGAAATTTCCCGACATCTTAGCGACTGTCGTCCATGGAGGATTTTCATCTGCGGCCTCCGTGGATGGTCACCTCGCTTAGTTTTCCTGGGTGCGGCGGCTAGGGTAGTGGCCGGTACCTCTGTATGGCGACGATGAATGGCTGTGGCGCCTCGGGGACCGACCTCGTCTAGGGTACGGCGATGGACTTCTTCCCATAGGTCGACTGAACTCATCAGCAAATGATTGCCTGGGATAGAACTGGTCTGATGGCTGACGTCTTGTGGCAAAATAATCCTCGAACACTCGCCTTCTCTCTCTGCAGTAGCGTACGACATGTCCAGGGTGCCCACAGTGGAAACACAGTGGTGTGTTGACTTCCGTCCTCCAGATGTCTGTTCTCCTGTGAGGCGTCATTGTTGCCGGGGGAATTTGTTGTGGTCGCATCGGTCGGTTCATAGGCTGCCGTTTGGCGGCTGCAGTGTAAGTCATAGCAGGGTGACGCCATTCTTCACGTCGGGTGCATCTGGCGGGGCAGACAGGAGTTAAAGTTTGAAATACCTCTTCCTCAGCAGCGTCGGCTCCCTCGTGACTTACGGGGCTTACGTCCATGGCCATAATCTGATGCTCACTCGGACTAACAATCCCGGCTGCCATAAATTGTTGCAATTCTTCCCTCACAATTTGTCGTATGAGAAAAGCGAAGTCATGCTGGTCTTCCACAACGGCCATAGGGACTACATTTGGGAGTCTGTCATACTTCTTTCGTCCAACCCTCCTTTGTTGCATATCTTCAATACCCTGGCACCATTTGATGAACTCTTCCGTCGTAGCGATGTCTTTGATCAGAAGAGCTTGGTACATGTCTTCTGCAATACCCTTCATCACGTGCGTGACTTTTTGGCCTCAGTCATATTCGGATGTACTATGTTCCACAGAACCAAAACATTCTGTATGTACGACTGTGTCGGCTCACCATGTCGTTAGACCCGGTTCTTCAGTTGTTCTTCCGCCGAGCGGAATTGTCGCTGGTGGTCTCCAAACGTTTTCTTCAGTTCCTCCTGGAACGTCTCCCTGTCATTCAGCTTGTCTTCGTTGTTCTCAAACCATTGCTGGGCTATTCCGTCCAGGTAGAAATACACGTTGGCCAAGCACATCGTATGATCCCACCTGTTGCACTTGGCGACTTGGTTGAACCCTTTTAGCCATTTGTTGGAGTCCTGTCCAGCGTCTCCAGAGAACACCGATGGGTGTCTGATGTGCAGCTGGCTCACTGCTGGTTTCTGTCCATGGTCCTTCTGATGATACGGACTTTTGGGAGGATGTACTCGGTGTATCCCTTGTTTTGCGGTTCCAGTCCGTGTAAGCGACAGCTTTTACGTTGCCTAATCGGAGCCAAGGTGATGCAGCTGTTGCACAGTCTACCCGGTGCCTCCACCAAACAATGTCGCGTTGAAATAGGAGCATGTGAAGTGCAAGATGGTGACCGCCATGGACATGGTGTATGCCCTGAAGAGGCAGGGGCGCACCCTGTACGGTTTTGGCAGTTAAGGCAGCGTCCCGTCTGTTGGTTTTTGCGGCTTTCCCTGCCATGGGGGGCGTAGCTCAGATAGTAGAGCTCTCGCTTGGCTTGTGAGAGGTACCGGGATCGATACCCTGGTGCCTCCACCAAACAATGTCGCGTTGAAATGGGAGCAGGCTTGACTTCGAAGGCAACTGAACACAGCACTTATACTCAAAGCACGTTTATTACGAACTCAACATACACGCAGCACTGACTGCCTCTCAGGCAGAGTGCTCTGCTATTTATACACAGACAGAATTTACCAGAAATTAGAAAAACAGTTAACATAAGAAACAAGTAGAATTTACAAGTGAACATAAGAAAGATGTAGAACCTTCTGGAATTGTTAATTACAAAGAAATAAATTTTTGCCGGTGGGCGGGATTGAAGCGGCGACCTTCAGCACCACAGTCTGTGACGCTATCCCCTGCGCAGTTGGTGTTCGTGGTCTCTTGCGGCAATATTACACTATTCCTATGTAAGCTTTCAACTGTTTTTTGTTTGAAGGTTCAGGGCATAAACAAATTGCATCTAATCTAGTTGGATCTGGTTTGAGTCCAATACCATAGTAGTAATGATGTGTCCTGAAAATTTTACTTAACGCCTACCAAACCGAGTTTTGTATCCCATCCTCGTTGCCACTTTTGTGTCCCGTTTCCGTCGTAGGTGTCGGTGGCTGAGTAGAAAGTCCGACACAGGAAGAAATGATGCACGCTTGTACAGGTAGGAGGTGACCAGCCAGTGGGACAGCAGAAACTAGAAAGTAGATGGCGCGCACTTTAGACTTGTGCGACACCACACTGAGTTTTTGAAAGTGTGATTGTTACTCCCTGAGAAATTAATCTTTTAAAAAATTCATTTAAAGTATCTAAATGCTTGTCCCATATTGTAGAAATGATTACTATGTCATCTACATAAAGCAGTACTTTTCCTTTTAAGTTTTGACCTATAGCTTTATCAAGTGCTCTAATGAAAACTGAAACTGATATATTAAGACCAAAAGGGAGCACCTGAAACTGGTATGACCTCCCCTCAAATAAGAAAGCAGTATATTTTCATGACCCTTTATGATAACAATTTTCTAGTATCCATAAGTTAAATCTAGTGTGGTAATATACTTTGCTCCTGTGAATCTGGTTAGTATTTCTTCTATTTTTGGCGGTCTGTCTCTTAGTGGTTTTATAATTTTACTTACTGTATGGGCTACCAACACCAACCATACTAAATTATCAGTTTTTTTAAGAATAATTAATGGGCTATTGTATAGACTATCAGATTCCTTATTAATGTTCCATGTTAACATCCCGTTTATTTCTTTCCTTTCTGATGGTATAATGACCGCTGGTATGGAGTTAGGTTTTTTGTCGAATGGAGTGTGAGGTTTTTACCTTTAAAAAACAAACAAAATCGTTAATTGTTCCTGGTCATAAGGAAAACACCTCTGTATTCTTACACAACAATGAAAATAAATCCTTCTTATTCCTAATTCACTCAAGTTATTTGATTTCTTTAACTTATTTATTATATCATTCTCCTGTATTTTTGAGTCTAAAGTAGTAGTATGTTCCTTGGTGGATGAATGTAAATCAGCTTCTACTAACAGACTTAAACATTCTGTTGATGTGAAGGTTTTATAAAATTCTAAATTATCTTTAGGTCCATAAGGAAAAACCATTGAACCACCATCAAAATGCAATGCCTTTTTGTAGTCTGACAACCAGTCCATGCCTAAAATTATAGGTACACTTAAGGCACATACTACAAACATAGAATGCTGAAAAACATAAGACTTAATATTAAATGTAACAAATATTTCCTTATTTGCAGATTTTTTGATAATCCTGTCACTCCAGTAATTTTAACACCATTTACTGGTAATGCTGGAAAACCATGTAATAAATTGTTATTTTCTAAGACATTGTAGTCAGTGACTGAAACCTCACTGCCTGAGACCAATATACAAGGGATATTCCAAAAGTAAGGTCTGGCTAAAACAAAAACACCCAAATAGAACTTGTTTGCAATGCAGTTGTTTTATTGCATACTTATTTAGACATTTGTCATATTGTTCAACAAGCTTTTGAATGTCTAAGTCATAGAAATCGGCCAGTCTTTAATAGCTTCTTTCATTTCATCATCTTTGCCTAAGCGCTTGCCACCAAGAAACTCCGTTAGGTAGCGGAACAGGTTGAATTCACTTAGCGCCAAGTTCTGACTGTACGGTGGGTGGTCCATCTGTTACCATTCAAAATCGTGGATTGTTGGCCAGAGCATAGTGCATTGTGCACGTTTCCCTGTCCTTCATTAAAGGCTTGCACCCAATTGCGCACTTTAATGTCACTCATTATGTTAGGACCATATACTAACATATAGTTATCTCCCAATGCATTTCTGCCGCTGAAATGTTTCTTCCAGACAAAAACCATATCGCTGCCCTTACTTTACAATTAGCGGGCTGATTGTTTGCCTTAAACGTTGTGAACTGACACTATCAGCAGCACACAGCAACAGTATACTGGTGGCATTTAACACACAAGGTAGCCTATGTCAGGAATTGGTGTGCATGCGTGTTTTGTCCTTGGCGCCACTTTCAAATATTTATGGTAAATTGGACCTTACTTTCGTAATAACCTTCGTAAATTTAGCTTTTACCTGTGTAGTAAATAATAAATTCGTATTGTCCGCTACGTCAGTTGGCGCTGTCAGAGATCAGGTGATCGCCAGCACCACCTGCCGCGGTGCTGCGGCAGCGGGCCGGCTGTCAGAGTTTGTTTTGCTTTCATATGGTGCACCTCGGCGCTTTAATTACATTATACGAAGTGTCTTTTGTTATCAGTGACGTATGTCACGTGTGTGTACTTTACCGGGTATATCTTCAATTATGAAATACAAGATTCTTTAAGCATATTCTACAAGTGTCATAAAATTGGCGACGAGGATGGGATATATCAAAACAACGTGTTCAATCATGCCAGCCACCGTTGAAGAACTTCTACAAGCATTTCTGCAACAGCAAAAAGTACTCACCGATCATGTCCTGCAACTTCCAAAGCTTTTCGCAAACACCATCAAGGCGATCTTCAATGCACCACAGTTCGATAGGAGGCAACAGCTTTCAATTCCGAGTTTCCAGCCATATGACGATGCCGCCGAAGACTGGGCCGACTACGAGAAACGACTACGTCAACACTTCGCAGCATTCGGCGTTGTTAACAACAACCTATGTAAGTCTCTTTTTCTCTCTTCGCTTTCGCCCCATCTTTATCAGTTGCTTTCACAACTGGCCCCACTTCAAGAACCGGCATTCGACGAAATGTGTACACTTCTAAATTCTTTTTATAAGAAACAAACGCACGTCGTTGCCTCTAGGGTAGCCTTCTACCAGTGAAAAAAACTTTCAAATCAGTCATACTGATCTTGGGCCACACAGCTGCAAGGGCTCAGCAGAAAGTGTAATTTTGTGACGAAAATCCATCAGGAATCGTACGCCGATCAAATGGTGCGTGACGCTATTCTCCGCTCGGCCTCTGACAAAGAGGTTCGACAAAAAGCACTTCAATTAAATGACCCTACCCTGGCAGAGGTGTTGTCAATCGCAGAATCGTTTGAAATTACTCGAGCCGCGGGCGCTCAGCTGGATTCGTGGGGTGACGTAGGAGAGGTTGCGTTAGATAGGGCCGTTGCTGCCGCCGCTCACAGCGAAGAAAGTGACGACGTTGCTGCTATATACCGCCCCTCTCAGCAGAAACAAAACAAAAGCAAGATGGTTTTTCAGAGAAAATCGATACAAAATGCTCTGCCCTCTTGTCCGAAATGTTTCATGCAGCACTCGCGTGACGACTGCCCTCAAAGATGGGCACAATGCCACAAGTGCAAAAAACGTGTTCACATCTCATCCATATGTCGTTTAAAACAAGTTCAAGCAATCAATGATATGGAATCTGATGCTGGTTCCGTCATGTTTGTCAACTCCACTTATTCCTCAAACAATAAACTTTTTGTCTCTGTTACTGTCCTAGGAAAGGATATTCAAATGCAAGTTGACACCGGCTCCGCCGCGACTATTATTACTTCTCACACTAACGTTAAGCTGGGGGCGCCCCCCTTATCACCTGTTTCGCGCAACTTGCGCACGTATACCCATCAGCAACTGGCTCTCAAAGGCCAATTTGAAGTACCGGTCACATATAAACATGTGACACGCACGCTCACTCTTTTCGTTGTAGACAAAGCAGCTACGACAGACTTGTTTGGCTACGACGCATTTTGCGCTTTTGGATTTTCTGTAGACGACACTATCAATATGGTCTCGGACATTGTTCCGTTTGACAAAATAGAGGCTTTATCTGCCGAATTCTCTGATCTTTTCTCCACAGGCTTAGGTCGTACTGTTGCTTTCACAGCCCGCATATCGCTTAAAGATGGTTCTCGCCCGCGATTCTTTCGCGCGCGCCCTCTTCCAGTTGCGTATCGGGATTCTGTTAAACAAGAACTCGATCGCCTTACAACTGCGGGTGTTCTTCTTCCTATCACTTCGAGTGAATGGGCTTCTCCTTTGGTAGTGGTTCTCAAGCCAAATGGATCCCTTCGCATTTTCGGTGACTTTAAAAACGCCGTAAATTCACAAAGTATCATTGATACGTATCCCATGTCGCGGCCAGAGGAACTCTTTGCCAAATTAGCGGGTGGACAATATTTTTCAAAAATTGATTTGTCTGAAGCATACCATCAGTTGCCTGTTGATGAGCAATCTCGTCAATTTCTTGTACTCAACACGCCCTTTGGTTTTTATCAATACCAAAGGTTGCCGTTTGGCATTTGCAGCGCGCCAGCTATTTTTCAACGATTTTTGGAACAACTTCTTGCGCTGGTACCAGGATGCATTAACTATCAGGACGATATTGTGGTCACAGGGGCATCCACAGATGCACATCTCAGGAACCTTCGACACAACTGTTTACTGTTTTGCAACAAGCGGGGTTAAAATGTAACTTTCACAAGTCCAAATTTTTTCAACCCTCCATTGCATACTTGGGCTTTCGTCTCTCACGTGAGGGTATCAGTCTTTTAAAGGATCACATTGCTGCAATTGAGTCTCTTCCTTGACCTACATCTGTGAAGGACTTACAAGCCTTCCTAGGTAAAATAGCCTATTGTCACAAGTTCATAACGTCTGTAGCGGAAATATCACATCCTTTAAATTGTCTTTTGAAGAAGAATGTGCCTTTTGTTTGGTCTGATGCATGCGAAAAGTATTTTCAAACACTCGGATCTCATTTGCAAAAATCACCTTGCTTAGCAACATTCAGTCCAGGGCTGCCTTTAATACTCGCAGCTGACGCGTCACAACATCGCATTGGGGCTGTACTCTCTCATAAATTTCTGGACGGCACAGAGCGACCAATTGCTTATGTATCCAAGACTCTCAATGCTTCACAAGCAAAGTACTCCCAGATTGAAAAGGAAGCTTTATCCATCGTTTATGCTTTAAAAAAGTTCAGCGTCTTTCTATATGGCACTAGGTTACACCTTATCACAGACCACAAGCCATTGGTCTCACTTTTTCATCCGTCGGTATCTCTTCCTGACAAAGAAGCACACAGATTGCAACATTGGGCTTTATTCCTGTCTCGATTCAATTACGAGATTCATTTTCGGCCCACGTCACAGCATGCAAATGCGGATGCTCTCTCCCGTCTTCCTATGGGTCCTGATCCTGGTTTTGATGCTGATGAATTGCTCTGTTTCCACGTGGATGAAGCTGCTCAGGCGGCAGTGGACGGATTTCCGATCGACGGACATCGCATCGCGGAAGCCACAGCTGCTGATCCCGTCCTCTGCCAGGTAGTCCACCACATCGAGCATGGATGGCCAGAAAGACCGTCAGGAAAAGCATCGGATCCGCTCCGAAACTACTATCATCTTCGTCTGCATCTGCCCACACTTCGTGGGGTGGTCCTGCTGGCCACCAATGATGTCACACCAAGAGTCGTTGTTCCCTTGGCTCTTCGCACTGATGTCCTGAATCTGCTACATCAAGGCCACTGGGGTACTTCCAGAACAAAACATCTGGCCAGCCGTCATGTGTACTGGCCGGGCATAAATGCTGACATTGCGCGCATGGTGGCTGCCTGCAGCCCGTGTGCCACAAATGCTCCGGCTCCCAAATCTTCGCTTTTGCCGTGGCCCACACCTGAACAACCATGGGAAAGAATTCATATAGATTTTGTTGGCCCTTTCCTTCATTCCTATTGGCTCCTGGTCATAGACGCATACTCAAATTTTCCATTTGTCTTTAAATGTTTGGCGCCTACTACGGCCTCCACCCATTCAGCCCTCGACAAAATCTTTGCACTTGAAGGCTTTCCAACACCATCGTGTCCGATAACGGTACACAGTTTACCTCTTTTGATTTTGCACAATTCTGCAGACGCAGAGGCATCTCCCATGTCACTGCACCGCCTTTTCACCCCCAATCAAATGGGGGGAAAGGCTGGTGCGAACATTTAAAACACAAATGAAAAACATCTAGCATCATCCTTCACGGAGGAATCACTCCTCAGATTTTTAGCATCATACAGATTCACACCAACAGGAATACAGAGCCCTGCGGAAATGCTGCATGGCAGACAACCCCGGACATTACTGCATCTCCTATTACCCTCAAAGGAACAGTCCACCAACACAAATCAGGGACGATATAGAAAGGGCGCCTCTGTTTGGACCCGGGGTTATGGACGAAATCCAAAGTGGATAAAAGGACGTATCACTGATCAAAGAGGAAACCGTATGTATGAGGTTAGCACAGCCGGAGGTGACGTCGCAAGACATGTTGACCAGCTCCGTCCTAGGATGACTACGATACCCTCGGATAAGGACGACGAAAAAAATGGAGATTGACTATGAAGTGAACTTACCTGAAAGTGTCAAAAAAATATGACACACAGTGTAATACTGACCTAACTTTACCGTTCTTGAGTGAAGTGTGCAATAATAATAGTGACAGTGGACCTATGTCTCCTATATTAACAAAAAAGAATGTGATACCTATAGCGAAAACACCGGACTCGCCCATAATAACAAGAAAGTACAAACCTGGACATTACAAACCTTACGGACGTGCACCTACCCGAACATTTCAACCTGAAGACGACATGATGGACATTGGGCATGTGAAAATGTTTACCAAAAAAGGGGACGTATGTATAAATAATAAATTCGTATTGTCCGCTACGTCAGTTGGCAATGTCAGAGATTAGGTGATATCACCAGCGCCTCCTGCCACGGTACTGCGGCAGTGCGCGGCGGCGCGCCGGCTGTCAGTTTGTTTTGCTTTCATATGGTGCGCCTTGGCACTTTAATTACATTATACGAAGTGTCTTTTGTTATCAGTGACGTATGTCACGTGTGTGTACTTTACCGGGTATATCTTCAATTATGAAATACAAGATTCTTTAAGCATATTCTACAAGTCTCATAAAAACCTGTAATATAGTACCTTCAATTTCTGGCTTAACGTATTCTTTTTGAGGTAATGCGCAGTATGTATGTTTGAACAGCGCGCCGCCCGTTACCAGGACTGGCCACTGTGCGGCTTTGGCTGGACTATCGTGCTGAACCCTGCCGGCCGCACGGCGGTTTGAGAGAGGCACCGGGCCAGCCGTGAACTTCACCTCAGTTGCATTCTCACAGTGCTCGCTAACATGGTTATGCCTCCGGATGATACCGATAGCTGGTATGGGAATGGTTGTGTGTAGCAATGGATTTCGTTGGACACTGGTGGGACAGTTCAGGATCCTGACGACAGTTGTAACTGGCTTAATGTGTTATTAGTCATGATACTTTTATCAATTGTGTACATTCACCTAACAAGTCATCTGATAAAGAGCTTCCTTTATCATATCTCATTAAATTTGTGACATTGGCACATAGCTCTTTATTTTTCGCTTCTGGTGTTCAAGCCCTATTCCAGAAGCTATCTACTTTTCCTGCCCAAAGTTATTTTCACTTTTATTTATATAGTTATTTCTGTATATATGTGTGTTTTCTTTCTCTATTATTTGACCTAAATCTCTCATTGTGGCTATTTCATCAATTTCTACTGATATTTTCATTTTCCTTCGATGTGTTACTGTATGTTCTACTATTATTATTCCCTGAATCATTGTGATAATTATATGATGGGTGATTATCTGCTTGCCTATCAATAGTATCTGTGTGTTCCAGGTAACCTAACAAGTTGTTTGTATTTGGCCAATCTTGCCGTAATAACTTGTCATGTACTCTTCTTGGTAGTCTACTTTTAACTACTTCCAACAGGTAATCTTCTCGTATGGGGGAATCAAGGAATTTAGATTGATTTATGTCATTCTACAAAATTCCTGCAACTTTTTCAAAACTTACTATTACATTGTACTGTATCTAGTAGTTCTAAGCATAATTTCTTTTGCGCTCCTCACTCCAATATTTAGCTCCCAAAGCTGTCTCAAAATCTTGGTATGTTGTAAACTCGTCTAAGTTTAAGATACCACAATGCGACCCATAACGTGACATACGGCTAACCACAATATGATGAAACGAAAAGTATAGAAGGAAATTATCCTGGTGGGGTAAACAAATATAAAAAATATAAAACGGATGACTTACCTAAAAGGACCGGCTCGTCGATAGTCACAAATAAAAATAAAAATCACACTCAAAACACACTTATTAGCTTTCGCCACCACTGGCAGCTTCTTCAGGAAAACGAGGAAAAAATGGGAGGAGAAAGGAAAGGATACGGGTTTTAAGGAAGTGGAAAAAGTCATTCCAATCCCAGGAGTGGAAGGACTTACCTTAGGGGACAAAAAGGAAGGTAAACAAATACACACACACTCACACATATCCACATGCAAACACACCTAGGCAGACATTTGTAGAAACCAAAGAAGTTGGACAGAGATACCACTTCAGGCAGAGGCTCTGTCCACATAACCGAGGCAAAGATGTTAAAGATGGTGGGCGGGAATTTGAATTTAGCGGAGGTTGAGACCAGGTGGGCAACGGGAAGAGAGAATGTGTTGGAGGGCAAGTTCCCATCTACAGAGTTCTGAATTATATATATATGATACGAATATTAAGACAAAAATTCCTAGCAGGAAAAATTAAATATAAAAAATAGACGAAGATTACTCACCAGGCGAAGGAGCACAGGTGTGACAGCATCACAAATAAATAAATGAATACACACACACACACACAAACGCAGGCTTTCACAACCCAGTTGCTTCTTCAGGCAGAAGGGAAGGAGAGGGAAAAGGAAATGATGAGGGTTTTAAGGAAGGGGGTAAGGAGCCATTCCAATCCCGGGAGAGGAAAGACTTCCCTTGGGGGAAAAAATGGAGAGTAAACAAATGCACACACACCCACACATTCACACAGACAGAAGTACACCTAGGCAGACATACTGTAGACGCAGTGTTTGCGTCTGTGTAAATGTATGGGTGTGTGTGTGTATTTGTTCACCTTCCTTTTCTTCCCCCAAGGTAAGTCTTTCCTCTCCCGTGATTGGAATGAACTCCTTACCCACTCCTTTAAACCCTCATCATTTCCTTTTCCCTCTCCTTCTTTTCTGCCTGAAGAAGCAACTGGGTTGGGAAAGCTTGTGTGTGTGTGTGTGTGTGTGTGTGTGTGTGTGTGTGTGTGTATTCATTTATTTATTTGTGATGCTGTCACACCTGTGCTCCTTCGCCTGGTGAGTAATCTTCGTCTATATATATATATTCAGAGCAAGAATCAGGCAACATGCCTTTGAAAGACTTTAGAAATAAAACAGGATGTATGTCACCAGCTGGACAAAATTTGGGAAATTTACAGTTCAGTTCTTTTGTTAATTAACTACTGTATTCATCTTCATTTTGATTCTCGTGTCTAATTACATTACTTATATCATTTGAAACTAAACTTGAGATTATGGGTTTTTTGATGGAGTATCAATTTCCTCATTTCTACTTGCCGGAACAGTTTCTTCAGCTTCTAAT
Source organism: Locusta migratoria (assembly GCA_026315105.1). Lineage (NCBI taxonomy): Eukaryota > Metazoa > Arthropoda > Insecta > Orthoptera > Acrididae > Locusta > Locusta migratoria. The sequence continues at coordinate 54,220,664 of CM048744.1, forward strand.
GCCGTAGGCGGCAATGAGAAATTATTAAAATATAAAATTGACTTTCATTATACTATTATTTGTTTTTTTTTGTGTGTTCTCATTATGTTCAATTCTTTTGTACTCTAGGTTCCAGTTCATTAATTATTGTGGATAGTACATCAATATTCTTATTTGTGTATTTGTTTAATTTTTCTTTGTTTCATTAAGATCAGTTTTTAAATTACTAATCGTTTGTCCTAAATGAACTGTCTCAGATTTTACCGGGTGTATATGTTGCAATGTACCTTCCAGTTTGTCATCAACCATTTCTAATTGTTTTCAGTTTCATTTACATGACTGAAACCTACATTAAATCTGTTTTCCAAACTGTCCATATGTCAGTTTAGTTGGTCAGTTAAATATTTAAGAATTTGAACTATATTATTTAATCTGTTATCTATAATGTATGTTATTTGATTCTCTATATGCGTGAAACTGTTTTATAAGTTAGAAAATCTACTCTCAATTTGTTGTAATATCATTTGCACGTAAATGTCCATGGTCTTGTTTACTTCTGATGAATCTATTTTGTACAATATATTTATGTCATAAATCAATATAAATATCTAATCACAGGCTCGTTGATAACACAAAAACACAAATAAAAACAAACAATCAAGCTTTCGCAACCGTTTGCCATTTCATCAGGGAAAGAGGAAGGAAGGAGGGGGAAAAAAGAAAGGATGCAATTTTAAGGGAATGGATGAGGAGTATTCCAATCCTGTTAGTGGAAGGACTTAACTTAGGGGAAAAAAGGATAGGTAAACAAGCACACATACACCCACACATATACACACGCAAACACACAAAGGCATACATTTCTACAAATGTCTCCCCTCAGGGGCTCAGCATTAATTTGCTGAGTACGGGCTTGGCGAACTCGGGGTCCTGAGCTGTGGGCTGTGTCGCGCCAACAGTCCGCTACACCGTAAGCTCTGTTCTTCAACAACCATCGTTCGGCGCGCCGGTGGAATGTTGGACGTTTCAGAGCCCGGGGATCTTGGGTTAATCGCCCGGGTTGCGAGGACGATACAAACCTCTATAAAAAAAACCTCAATCTCAAGGTGTGCTACGTGCCGAGGAGATGCATGGCTGTTGAGGTTGAACAGTCGTTAGCGAGCAACCTCTGAGGAACCTGCCGCACCTCAGTTGTATGAGGTTTACCCAGGCAAGCGGGGCTCTGTCTGGGTGGACCTTTAGATCCCTAGCTGCTCATGGGACCACAATGAAACGAGCAACAGATAACGTTGGTGGATGTATAACCACCGTCTCAAAGCGTGGGAAGTTTCATGCCACTTATTATGACCCCAAGTTGTTCCCTTCCTTGGCCACACCCTGGGAGGAACGCAGGGCTGCTAACAAAAATGAACCGTATTCGCCTAGATATTTAGTATGTACGAGGACTGATGGGGAATCATTTACAACAGTGAAGCCTCAGTTCTTCGTAGAATATCTGGAGGAGAAGTTTGGAGAGAGATGCGTAATGGCTCTGTGTTGATCCTCACCGCATCCCCAGCCCCGTCGCAGGCGTTGCTTGCTTGCGATAAGCTGGTAGATATCACGGTCAACATTGCGCCACACAAGTCCCTCAATCTGGTCCAGGGCAATATTTTCCACCGGGATCTCCTCTTACAATCTGATGAGGAGCTGCGCGCCAACCTCGAGTGGCGAGGTGTTCACTTCGTCCGGCGCATCCATCGTGGGTCTAAAGACAATAAGGTTGCCACCGGTGCCTTCATTGTAGCCTTTGAAGGCGATACACTGCCGGAGAAGGTGAAGGTGATGTGCTACCAGTGTGATGTAAAACCCTACATCCCTCCTCCTATGAGATGCTTCCAGTGCTGGAAGTTTGGGCATATGTCGTCCCGTTGCCCTTCCAGTGCCACTTGCTGGGATTGTGGACGTCCAGCCCACCCGGACGCCCCATGCACTCCGCCGCCAATCTGCGTGAACTGTGGCCAGGAGCATCCTCCCTGCTCATCACAATGCCCTATGCTCCGGAAAGAAAGAAAAATCATTGAATATAAGACCTTGGACCGGTTGACCTATACTGAGGCGAAAAAGAAATATGAGCGCTTACACCCAGTTGCCATGACGACTTCTTTTGCAGCAATTACATCGTCAGCACCATCTGTGGCGACACCCATCTCTTCTCATTCTTTTTTCTGTGGGCCCCCAGGGCCGCAAACCTACATCTGCCCCCAAGGTGGTTGGGGGCTCCCTTCCTTCTTCTGCTCCCAAGGTAATTGCCTCGGGAGCAACCTCCACCCTTCTGCCGGAGACACAACAACCTTCTCCGGCACCCCTCGTTCAGAAGGGGTCCCTTGGGACACTTCCTTCGGAGGGTTCCGCCCGTGTCGCTCCCGACACACGCCAGCAGCAGGCAAAACCGAAGGCTGCTGGACGCAGGGCCTCATGCTCCTCCTCAGTCCCTGAGGCTGAGTCTGAGAAGCCAGCCCTGCCGGCGAAGCCCCCGAGGGGCAAGAAGGATTGGAGGAAAAAAGTTGACAACAACGACGTGAAGGATAACACAGTGGCTCCCGAGCCACCTCACCACTCTACCTCGACCTCTGGGGACGAGGTGGAGATTCTAGTGTCCCCAGACAACCTCGCCGTCGGGAACATCCCAGAAATAATGGATACTGAGCCTGAACAACGGCAGTCAGCGGATTTGAGTGACGCTGATTTGTAATCTTCATGTCTTCCCAGTTATCGGACAGTATTATCCTCCAGTGGAACTGCGGCGGTTTCTTCCCCCATCTGGCTGAGCTACGACACCTTTTAAGCATAACACCTGCTTTGTGCATTGCCTTACAGGAAACTTGGTTTCCAGCAATGCGGACCTCAGCCTTTCACGGCTACAGGGGATATTACTGTAACCGTAGCTCATATAACCGAGTCTCGGGTGGTGTGTGTGTGTGTATGTCCTTACTTCTGTTCATAGTTAACCTGTGCCCCTTCGTACACCACTAGACGCAGTGGCTGTAAGGGTAAGGACAACACAAGAGTTTACCGTCTGCAGCCTTTATCTCCCTCCAGATGGTGATATTTCTTTGACTGTTTTGGCTGCATTTATATCGCAACTACCCCCGCCTTTCTTCTTATTGGGCGACTTCAATGCCCATAACCCATTGTGGGGTGGTACTACACTTTCTGGGCGGGGCAGACTAGTCGAGTCTTTACTTTCTCAACTCGACCTCTGCCTCTTAAATACTGGTGCCCCCACACACTTTAGTGTGGCGCATGGCACGTTCTCGGCTATTGATTTATCAATCTGCAGCCACGGCCTTCCACCATCTGTCCACTGGAGAGCCCACGACGACCTATGTGGTAGTGACCATTTCCCCCTTTTTCTGTCACTCCCACAACGTCAGTCCCCAGGACGCTCCCCAAGGTGGGCTTTAAGCAGGGCTAACTGGGAAGCTTACGCGTCCACTGCTATTGTTCAACCTCCCCCACTCGATGCCATCGGTGTGGTGGTCGAGGGCGTCACTCACACCATTGTTTCTGCTGCAAAAGCTGCAATTCCATGCTCCACAGGGTGCCCACGGCGGAAGAGAGTGCCGTGGTGGTCGCCGGAAATAGCTATTAGAGATCGTAGGCGGGCCTTACAGCGCTATAAGCGTTACCCCTCTCAGGAGCATCTCATTGATTTTAAACGGCTTCGCGCTCGTGCTCGCCAGTTAATAAGAAGACGGAAACAGGAGTGCTATGAGAGGTACGTCTCCACTCTAGGGACGGGTACCTCTGCCTCACAGGTCTGGGGTAGAATCAGGCGGTTAAAGGGACTACAGTCTACAGCGGGCATACCCGGAATCTCCACAAATGGAGTTCTATGTACGGACCCGGCCACACTTGCAGAGATGTTTGCCGAGCATTATGCCCGCGCTTTTGCCTCTGCAAATTATCCACCGGCCTTCCGTACAGTAAAGGAGAGGGTAGAACGCCAGTCTCTCTCCTTTCGTACCCGCCGCTCTGAATCCTACAACACTCCTTTCACTGAGTGGGAGCTCCTCAGTGCTCTTAACTTATGTCCTGACACGGCGCCTGGGCCTGATAGCATCCATTGCCAAATGCTGAAGCACCTTTCAGCAGACAGCCGGCGTAATCTTCTAGCAGTCTATAACCGCATTTGGTGTGATGGTGTTTTCCTGTCACAGTGGCGGGAGAGTATCATCATTCCAGTGCTTAAACCAGATAAACATCCTCTTTCCTTGTATAGCTATCGGCCCATTAACCTGACTAACGTTCCATGCGGATGGTCAGTCGGCGGTTGTGTTGGATTCTAGAGACTCGAGGCTTACTAGCTCCTTGCCAGGGCGGTTTTCGCCGTGGTCGATCTACCACCGACAATCTGGTGCATCTCGAGTCTGCAATACGCACAGCCTTTTCCAGGCGCCATCATCTTGTAGCCGTCTTCTTTGATATGCACAAAGCATACGATACCACCTGGCGATGACACATCCTCAACACTTTATATGACTGGGGCCTTCAGGGCTCCCTACCAATTTTTATCCAGAATTTTTTAGCTGTCCGTACCTTTCATGTTCAAATTGGTGCTTCCCTGAGCTCTTCTCATATCCAGGAAAACGGGGTTCCTCAGGGTTCTGTTTTAAGTGTTCCATTATTTTTAATTGCCATCAACGGTTTAGCGACAGCGGTTGGATCGTCGGTGTCCCCTTCACTTTATGCTGACGACTTTTGTCTCTCTTTTAGTTCCTGCAGCACCCAAGTTGCCGAGCGCAGGTTGCAAGGTGCTATTCGGAAGACGCAGAACTGGGCACTTACCCACAGCTTTCAGTTTTCTGCCACCAAGACCAGGGTGATGCACTTCTGTCGGCGTCGGACTGTCCACCCACACCCTGAACTTTATCTTAATGACGAACTACTTACTGTAGTAGACACTCATTGTTTTTTGGGTCTTGTTTTCGACTCACGGCTGACGTGGCTCCCCCACATCCGTCAACTAAAACGGGAGTGCTGGTGCCACCTCAATGTCCTCCGCCACCTGGGCCATACTTTCTGGGGAGCTGACCGCTCCACCCTGTTGCGTCTCTATCAGGCTGTGGTGCAGTCCCGTTTAGATTTTGGATGTGTTGCCTACGGTTCTGCGTCACCCTCAGCATTGCGCTTGCTGGACCCCATCCACCACTGTGGGGTTCGCATCGCGACAGGTGCATTTCGTACCAGCCCTGTGACCAGCTTGCTTGCTGAGGCCGGCGTACCACCTTTGTCGATCCGTCGTCGACAACTGCTTGCATCCTATGCAGTGCTCGTGCACAGCTCATCAAGCCACCCGAACCACCATGTTCTTTTCTCCCACATGGTCGTCCATGACCAACAACGACGACCCAGGTCGGGTCATACAATCGCCTTCAGGGTCTGGTCTCTGCTGCGGGAACTTGAGTCATACCCACTACCACCTCCATATCGGGTCCACACATGCACGCCTCCGTGGCGCCTGCCGAGGCCGTCTATTTGCCTGGACTTGGCCTGGGGACCCAAAGACTCAGTTCCACCGGCAGCTCTCCATCGCCAGTTTTCAGCACTCGTAGCTAGATTTCCTGATTTCCTGGACACGGCCTAATTTACACGGATGGTTCGAAAGTTGAGAGCCGGGTTGGTTTTGCATTCGCTCATGACACCCATGTCGAACAATGCTCTCTGCCGGCTGGCTGCGGTGTCTGTACTGCAGAGCTGGTGGCTATATCCCGCGCCCTGGAGCATGCCAGGTCCTGCTCAGGTGAGTCCTTTCTCATCTGCAGTGACTCCCTGAGTAGCCTTGAGCCATTGACCAGTGCTATCCGCGGTCTCCCCTGGTGTTGGGTATTCAGGAGTCCCTATCTGCCCTTGACAGGTCCGGTCGATCAGTGGTGTTCCTCTGGTCCCCGGGCCATGTCGGTATTCTGGGCAATGAACATGTTGACATGCTGGCCAAGCAGACTGTTGAGGCGCATGTTTTAGAGATCGGCCTCCTGGCTGCTGATCTGCGGACGGTGCTGCACCGAGTGGCGTAGTATGGCAACAGTCAACAAACTTAGGGCTATAAAGGAGACGACGGCTGTGTGGCGTTCTTCAATGCAGGCCTGCCGCCGGGACTCCGTAGTCCTGTGCCGGCTCCGCATTGGTCATTCATGGCTCACTCACGGCCATCTCCTTCGTGGCGAGGAACCGCCTGTGTGTCATTGTGGCGCACGCCTGACGGTGGCGCGCACATCTTAATGGAATGCCCTATTTTAGCCCCTCTGCGGCGGAGTTTTAATCTTCCTGTGCTTTTATCCCAAGTTTTAATTGACGATGCCAAAATGGCTGATACTGTTTTAAGTTTTATTCGGGACAGTGGTTTTTACCCCTCCATTTAAAACTTTTTTTTTTTTTTTTTTCAGTGTCTGTGTCTGTCCTGTCATGACCTCCGTTTAAAGGTTTCCCTTTGTTTCCATGTGGCTGACTTTTCCTATTTTTAGTCTCGCGGTCAGTCAGCCACAGACGTCGGCTTTTACATTTTATTTCTTGTCATTGCTCAGTTCTACTGTGTCTTTGTCATTGTTTTAGTTGTCTCTTGCCGGCTTTGTTGTCTTTTAACTGACTCAGGGAATCTTCGTCCCCTCTAGTTGTTCTCCACTCTAGGCTCCTTTGCCCGTTCACGTCCTTTGTTGTGACACCTAATGATGGAATGGGGGACTGATGACCTTAGCAGTTTTGTCCCCTAAAACATCCAAACAACAACAACAACAGCTACAAATGTCTGCCTTGGTGTTTTTGCGTGTGTATATGTTTATGTGCTTGTTTACCTTTCCTTTTATCCCTAAGGTAAGTCCTTCCACTCCCGGGATTGGAATGACTCCTCATCCACTCCCTTAAAACCCACATTCTTCCCTTCTTCCCCTCCTTCCTTCCTCTTTTCCTGATGAAGCGGCCAATAGTTGCGAAAGCTTGATTGTTTGTGTTTTTATTTGTGTTTTTGTGTCTATCAATGAGCCTGTGCTTTGGGTAAGTTACTCGATCTCTATTTTTTATACATATTTATCCCACCAGGAAAGATTCCTTCTATATGTTTCGTTTAATTATCTAATCACAGTGACCTTATATTTAAATATAAATATGACTGGTATGTGTGAAAATTATTGAAATATTTCTTCGTATATTTTGTCACTGCACACTTATAACTCATCTGCAAGAATTAATCTAAGTGTATAATGACTTCGAGTTAACTGTATGGCTGATTTCTATAACTAAGAGCACTGCCACAGTGTATATTCTGACACTGCACACGTTAGCACTTTAATACAAATTGTACGATCACCCACCATTATTTACATGAGATGCGTTGCGCTGACATCATGATGCTCTCGTTGATTAACCCGTTTGTCAGCTTTGTGCGTCTTGATACGTGATGCTGGTGTCGTCTGGTAGATAGGGAGGACCTACAACTCATTGTCCAAAGTGTGCCACATTGACTGCGCTGTCCTGGTTTATGTAGATACTTACCGCATCAAGAAGACGGTGAAATATAGTTCCGAAATTGAGTGGATCGTTGTATTTAAACAAACCTGTGCATTTTCAGTCTTCTTTGTATTATGGCACGTAGTAAATATAAGCATAGCCGCAATTGTGTATTTTACACACAAAACAGCTCACTGATGCACTTATTACACTTTTCAACCAATGTAGCAATTATTTGTTTATTCTTCTGCTATGTGGTATTATTCCTTGAAAATCAATTAAAAGTGGTTGAAAATGTTTTCTTCAAATGATAACAATTTAAGTGATAATATACTACTAAGAGTATAAATTAACATAGTCAGTCATTCTGCATTGCTACTTGTCCCACATATTCTTCACTGTAGGGAGCATTGTTCTTTACAGTTGGTTCTTTAAAAGGGTTGCCACATGAGAGGGTCTGCATGAAATAGTGATTTTAATTACCTAAATAAAAGTTTGGTTAATAAGGTATGATTTTAAGATAGCAAATGGTTGAGTTACTGGCCTATGACATCCCGCATCCTTTATTTTTCCCTCTATCCAATTTTGCACATTGCAACTGGGAAACTATATGGAACAAATAGCAGAACCTCATCAAAACACACACACGCACGCACACACACACACACACACCCTCTTCAAACCTTCCAGGAATTCCTTACTTCCAACCTTGCCTCTCAGTCTTTCCTGAGAAACCTTAATCCTACTCCCAACATTGCCGCAGCTGAATCCTGAGCCATCCGTGATCTGAAGGCTGACCATTCCATCGACATTCTCTCAGCCGACAAGTGATCCACGACCGTGGTACTTGATCGGCGGGAGTATGTGGCTGAGGGACTGCGTCAGCTTTCAGATAGTACCACATGTAAAGTCTTTCATGGCAATCCCATCCATGATGACCAGGCAGAGCTTCAAGGAATCCTCAAAACCTTAGGCCCCCTACAGAACCTTTCACCTAACTCCATTAACCTCATGAACCCACCGACACCCCGCACCCCCACCTTCTACCTACTTCCCAAGATTCACAAACCCAATCATCCCGGCCGCCGCAGCTGAATCCCGAGCTATCCATGATCTGATGGCTGACCATTCCATCGTCATTCTCCCTGCCGACAAGGGCTCCACGACAGTGGTACTTCATCGGCGGGAGTATGTGGCAGAGGGAGTGCGTCAGCTTTCAGATAATACCACATATAAAGTTTTTCAAGGCGATCCCATTCCTGATGTCCAGGCAGAGCTGCAAGGAATCCTCAATACCTTAGGCCCCCTACAAAACCTTTCACCTGACTCCATTAACCTCATGACTCCACCGTCACCCCGCACCCCCACCTTCTACGTACTTCCGAAGATTCACAAACCCAATCATCCCGGCCGCCCCATTGTGGCCGGTTACCAAGCCCCAAAAGAACGAATCTCTGCCTACATAGACCAACACCTTCAACCCATCATGTGCAGTCTCCCATCCTTCATCAAAGACACCAACCACTTCCTCGATCGCCTGAAATCCTTACCCGGCCTGTTACCTCCTGAAACCATCCTTGTAACCATCGATGCCACTTCCTTATACACAAATATCCCACATGCCCAGGGCCTCGCTGCGATGGAATATTTCCTTTCACGCCGACCACCCACTTGCCTACCTAAAACCTCTTTCCTTAATACCCTAGCCAGCTTCATCCTAACCCACAACTTCTTCACTTTCGAGGGCCAGACATACCAACATCTAAAGGGAACAGCCATGGGGACCAGGATGGCCCCCTCATACGCAAACTTATTTATGGGACACTTAGAGGAAGCCTTCCTGACACCCAAGCCTGTCAACCCAAAGTTTGGTATAGATTCATTGATGACACTTTCATGATCTGGACTAACAGTGAAGAAGAACTCCAGAATTTCCTCTTCAACCTCATATCCTTTGGTCCCATCAAATTCACCTGGTCCTATTCCAAATCCCATGCCACTTTCCTCGATGTCGACCTCCATCTATCCAACGGCCAACTACACACATCCGTCCACATCAAAGCTACCAATAAACAACAGTACCTGCATTATGACAGCTGCCATCCATTCCACATCAAACATTCCCTTCCCCACAGCCTAGGTCTTTGTGGCAAACGAGTCTGCTCCAGTCCTGAATCCCTGAACCAATACACCAATAACCTAATAACAGCCTTCACATCTCGCAGCTATCCTCCTGATCTGGTACAGAAGCAAATTGCCAGAGCCACTTCCTCATCCCCCCAAATTCAGAACCTTCAACAGAACCCCAGAAGTGCCCCTCTTGTCACCGGATACTTTCCGGGACTGGAGCGGACTCTGAATGTGGCTCTCCAGCAAGGATACGACTTCCTAAAATCCTGCCCCGAAATGAGATCCATCCTTAATGACATCCTCTCCACTCCTCCGAGGGTGTCTTTCCGCCACCCACCTAACCTCCGTAACCTCCTAGTCCATCCCTATGAAATCCCCAAACCACCTTCCCTACCTTCTGGCTCCTACCCTTGTAACCGCCCCCGTTGTAAAACCTGCCCTATGCACCCTTCCACCACCACTTACTCCAGTCCCGTAAACCTGGAGGGTGTACCCAATCAAGGGCAGAGCCACTTGCGACAGCACCCACGTGATTTACCAACTGACATGCCTGCACTGTGAAGCGTTCTATGTAGGAATGACCAGCAACAAACTGTCCATTCGCATGAATGGTCACAGGCAGACATGAGGGATCTCAGGGCAGGATTTAAGGAAGTCGTATCCTTGCTGGAGAGCCACATTCAGAGTCCGCTCCAGTCCTGGAAAGTATCCGCTGACAAGAGGGGCACTTCTGGGATTCTTATGTTGAAGGTTCTGAATTTGGGGGGGATGAGGAAGTGGCTCTGGCAATTTGCTTCTGTACCAGGTTAGGGGGATAGCTGCGGGATGTGAAAGCTGTTATTAGGTTATTGGTGTACTGGTTCAGAGATTCAGGACTGGAGCAGACTCGTTTTCCACAAAGACCTAACTGTAGGGAAGGGAAAGTTTGATGTGGAATGGATGGCAGCTGTCATAATGCAGGTACTGTTGTTTATTGGTAGGTTTGAGGTGGACGGATGTGTGAAGTCAGCCGTTGGACAGATGGAGGTCGACATTGAGGAAAGTGGCTTGGGATTAGGAATAGGACCAGGTGAATTTGATGGAACCAAAGGAGTTGAGGTTGAAGAGGAAATTCTGGAGTTGTTCTTCACTGTGAGTCCAGATCATGAAGATGTCGTCAATGAATCTGTGCCGGCCGTGGTGGCCGAGGTGACTGAGGTGCTCCAGTCACGGTCAGCATGGCCACTACGGTCGGGAGTTCGAATCCCCCCTCGGGCATGGATATTTGTGCCGTCCTAGTTCGTAAGTAGTTCATAAGTAGTTTGTAAGTTTAGGGACTGATGACCTCCTAGTTAAGTCCCATAAGCTTAACAAACATTTGAACATTTGAATGAATCTGTACCAAACTTTGGGTTGACAGGCTTGGGTATCCAGGAAGGCTTCCTCTAAGCGTCCTATGAATAAGTTTGTGTTCGAGGGGGGCCATCCTGGTTCCCATGGCTGTTCCCTTTAGTTGTTGGTATGGCCCTCGAAGGTGAAGAAGTTGTGTGTTAGGTTGAAGCTGGCTAGGGTATTAAGGAATGACGTTTTAGGTAGGGAAGTGGGTGGTCGGCGTGAAAGGAAATACTCCATCGCAGTGAGGCCCTGGGTATGTGGGATATTTGTGTATAAGGAAGTGGCATCAATGGTTACAAGGATGGTTTCTGGAGGTAACAGGCTGGGTAAGGATTTCAGGCGATCGAGGAAGTGGTTGGTGTCTTTGATGAAGGATGGGAGACTGCACATGATGGGTTGAAGGTGTTGGTCTATGTAGGCTGAGATTCGTTCTGTTGGGGCTTGGTAACCGGCCACAATGGGGCGGCCGGGATGATTGGGTTTGTGAATCTTGGGAAGTAGGTAGAAGGTGGGCTTGCGGGGTGTCGGTGGGTTCATGAGGTTAATGCAGTTAGGTGAAAGGTTCTGTAGGGGGCCCAAGGGTTTGAGGATTCCTTGAAGCTCTGCCTGGTCATCAGGGATGGGATTGCCATGAAAGACTTTATATGTGGTACTATCTGAAAGCTGACACAGTCCCTCAGCCACATACTCCCGTCGATCAAGTACCACGGTCGTGGATCCCTTGTCGGCTGGGAGAATGTCGATGGAATGGTCAGCCTTCAGATCACGGATAGCTCGGGATTCAGCTGCGGTAATGTTGGGAGTAGGATTAAGGTTTCTCAGGAAAGACTGAGAGGCAAGGTTGGAAGTAAGGAATTCCTGGAAGGTTTGAAGAGGGTGATTTTGAGGAAGAGCAGGTGGGTCTCGCTGTGACGGAGGACGGAACTGTTCCAGGCAGGGTTCAATTTGAATGATGTCTTGGGGAGCTAGATCAGTGCCTGTATGAGAGCTAGAAGTCATCTTGCTTTGCAGAATTTAAAATTTCTATTGCCTGCCTCGAGCATTTGTTTAAGACAGTGCTGTTTTCCTTCTGGATTGCCGCTGCAACCCGGAACATGGTCAAAATGGTTGTAGTGTGTGTGTGTGTGTGTGTGTGTGTGTGTGTGTGTGTTTTGATGAGGTTCTGCTATTTGTTCCATATAGTTTCCCAGTTGCAATGTGCAAAATTGGATAGAGGGAAAAATAAAGGATGCGGGATGTCATAGGCCAGTAACTCAACCATTTGCTATCTTAAAATCATACCTTATTAACCAAACTTTTATTTAAGTAATTAAAATCACTATTTCATGCAGACCCTCTCATGTGGCAACCCTTTTAAAGAACCAACTGTAAAGAACAATGCTCCCTACAGTGAAGAATATATGGGACAAGTAGCAATGCAGAATGACTGACTATGTTAATTTATACTCTTAGTAGTATATTATCACTTAAATTGTTATATCATTTGAAGAAAACATTTTCAACCACTTTTAATTGATTTTCAAGGAATAATACCACATAGCAGAAGAATAAACAAATAGTTGCTACGTTGGTTGAAAAGTGTAATAAGTGCATCAGTGAGCTGTTTTGTGTGTAAAATACAGAATTGCGGCTATGCTTATATTTACTACATGCTATAATACAAAGAAGACTGAAAATGCACAGGTTTGTTTAAATACAACGATCCACTCAATTTCGGAACTATATTTCACCGCCTTCTTGATGCGGTAAGTATCTACATAAACCAGGACAGCGCAGTCAATGTGGCACACTTTGGACAATGAGTTGCAGGTCCTCCCTATCTACCAGACGACACCAGCATCACGTATCAAGACGCACAAAGCTGACAAACGGGTTAATCAATGAGAGCATCATGATGTCAGCGCAACGCATCTCATGTAAATAATGGTGGGTGATCGTACAATTTGTATTAAAGTGCTAACGTGTGCAGTGTCAGAATATACACTGTGGCAGTGCTCTTAGTTATAGAAATCAGCCATACAGTTAACTCGAAGTCATTATACACTTAGATTAATTCTTGCAGATGAGTTATAAGTGTGCAGTGACAAAATGTACGAAGAAATATTTCACTATTTTTTCACACATACCAGTCATATTTATATTTAAATATAAGGTCACTGTGATTAGATAATTAAACGAAACATATAAAAGGAATCTTTCCTGGTGGGATAAATATGTATAAAAAATAGAGATCGAGTAACTTACCCAAATCACAGGCTCATTGATAGACACAACAACACAAATAAAAACACACAAACAAACAATCAAGCTTTCGCAACTATTGGCCGCTTCATCAGGAAAAGAGGAAGGAAGGAGGGGAAAAAGGGAAGAATGTGGGTTTTAAGGGAGTGGATGAGGAGTCATTCCAATCCCGGGAGTGGAAGGACTTACCTTAGGGGAAAAAGGAAAGGTAAACAAGCACATAAACATATACACACGCAAACACACCAAGGCAGACATTTGTAACAATGTATGTCTTTGTGTGTTTGCGTGTGTATATGTGTGGGTGTATGTGAAGGATCCAGGGAAAAAACCAGGCAAGACCATTTTTCTCCCGAAATGAGTTAGAGATTCCATTCGATTCTCCATCGATAGGGCTATCTGTTAGCAGCATGAAACAGGGGATAAACCAGTCTAGTCTCGGCTTTATTTGCCCTTAAAGTTTTGGCGTACAGGAAAAGAAGCAGGTAAGTCCACAGTTAAAGCGAAAAAACCAGGTAAGTCCACTGCATCTCGGCAGATGGCTGTGCGATCACCACACTTTCACACCATTATATCTTTGACATTTCATTATTGCAGGTGTTCTTTTTTTTACATTGTGTTTCTGAGTGTGGTTTGTTATTGCGGCACTGTTTAATAAATCGTTCAGTGCTGTGCTGTGCCATGATGTCGACATTAGGAAATGAAGACGATGGAATTCCACAAAAATAACCTAAGAAGCGGAGGAAAACTGGCCAAATTGCTGATGTTGGTAAGAAATTAAGGCTAAGTTCACATGAAATCGGGGAGTTGTGCAAATATTCCCAACTTAAATGCTTAGATGTCATCACTTGAGCAGAAAGAGCTGAAATACTATGCAGATTCAACAGTCTAGAATCACACAATGATCAGAATGTGTATTTAGCTGGTTTAATAACAGTTCTGGGTGTCAACAGAAGGCGACCACGTCAGACAGAAGAAAACGCGAAATTACGAGATGCTGCATTTGCATACAGAGTCAGAATTCTTGTAGGGTGTAACAATAAGTGTCATGTACCAGTTTGTGCAAAAGCGTTTTGTGCAATGCATGGTGTCACCAAAAAAAATTGGAATATATACTGATGAGCTTGAAACTAACTTGCAAGACAAGAGTGATAATCACACAGATTTTCACAGAAAGCTTGATGAATCTAAAAGATCGTTGGTATACAGTCATATAAGCAGTTTTAAATGTCGATAAAGCCATTACAGCTTAAAAGATTCAAGAAAGTCTTATTTGCCTGAAGATTTGAATATCAAGAGAATGTTTCTGTTTAAGGAACTTAATCCTTCTGTTGATATTTCCTATGAAATCTATAGATGCATTATGAACACGAATTTCAACATATCCTCCGGATACCCACATAGTGACACTTACACTCATTGTGATGAATTCTCAGCCAAACTTAAAGCACTCTCCCCAGAGAAAGATAAAGAAGAAATTAAGAAGTTAACAACCATGAATGTCCTTCACAAAAGAAAAGCCAAAACATTCTACCAACGAAAAAGAGATGCAAGGCATAAAGCTATGAAAAACAAGAAGAGGGAAGCAATTTGTATGGATCTTGCTAAAAATGTGTCGTTACCAAACATAACTACGAACGGTGTGTATTATAAGCGTCAATTATCAATCTATTCTTTCAACGTCCACATTCTCTCCACGAGCCAGTCAGTTTTCTATGAGTACCACCAAGGTATTTCCAAGAAAGGTCCTAACGAGGTAGCGTCTTTCCTTTTTCATTTTGTTATGAACTACCTCGATAACAATGTTGAAGAGCTTCAAGTATTCTGTGATTCTGCTGGAGGGCAAAACAAGAATTTCACAATTTTCCGCTTCTTGCACTATCTCGTTCATTACAACATTCATGGATTGAGAAATATCAAGATCACATATCCAGAACGAGGTCATTCCTACATGGAATGTGATAGGAATGTTGGTCTGTGGGATTTGAAACGAAGGATGGAAACCCCAGAGGATTTCATGAGTATGATTGAAAATTCGAGAATGAAACAAGGAAATGGTATATGATTGGAATTACTTCTTAAATGAGAAATATGTACCGAAATGTCCATTTAAGATCCAACTAGAGAAGGAAATTGAGACTTCGTCCATTCACCCTCGCCTGATGAACTGGAGAGACACGTATAATGGTCAAATGTTTGTTAAGCTTATGGGACTTAACTACGGGGTCAGCAGTCCCTAAGCTTACAAACTACTTACAAACTACCCCTTATACTAAGGACGGGACAAATATCTATGTCCGAGGGGGGATTCGAACCCCTGACCGTAGTGGCCATGCAGACCGTGACTGTAGCGCCTCAGTCCCCGCGTCCGGCTATAAAGGTCACATGGTATCCAGCATCATAAGGAAGCCTGACAGAGATCCATCAAATCAGAAGGTTGGAGAGTTCAAGCTACCCTCTTTGTCCTACAGATCCGTGAGTTTCCATAATAATAATAATAAAATTATAATTGATGATAATTACAATATTATAAGCAATGAGAATAATGTTAGAAATTACAATAATAATAATAAATGAAATTACATTAAAAAATTCATTCATACAAGGGAAAGGAATAGCTGACTCATATTCCCCATTCTCTTTCTGTTTCAGAGACTTAACTGGTTTCTTTCCTGAAAACTTTGTAGTTTGAGTAAATTTTTTAATTTAGTTTCGTGCTATCAATGTTGAACACCATAGAAATGGTCTCATTTTGTTCTCTATACTCAGGACTTCAATGTCTTACATGGTTTGAAAACATTAGTTTGTACGAGGTGTACTTATTGCGTTTTAAAATTAAAAACTCGTTTTCTGAGTTTCATTGAAATTGTGAGTTACCTGGTTCTTTCCCTGGACCCTTCATGTGTGCTTGTGTACCTTTCCTTTTTTCCCCTACGTTAAGTCCTTCCACTCCCAGGATTGGAATGACTCTTCATCCATTCCCCTCCTTCCTTCCTTCCTCTTTCCCTGATGAAATGGCCAACGGTTGCGAAAGCTTGATTGTTTGTTTTTATTTGTGTTTTTGTGTTATCAACGAGCCTGTGCATTGGGTAAGTTACTCTATTTTTTATACATGATTAGATATTTATATTGATTCATGACATAAATATATTGTACAAAATAGATTCATCAGAAGTAAACAAGACCATGGACATTTACGTGCAAATGATATTACAACAAATTGAGAGTAGATTTTCTAACTTATAAAACAGTTTCACGCATATAGAGAACCAAATAACACACATTATAGATAACAGAGTAAATAATATAGTTCAAATTCTTAAAATTTTCACTGACCAACTAAACTGACATATGGACAGTTTGGAAAACAGATTTAATGTAGGTTTCAATCATGTAAATGAAACTGAAAAACAATTAGAAATGGTTGATGACAAACTGGAGGGTACATTGAAACATATACACTCGCTAAAATCTGAGACAGTTCATTTAGGACAAACGATTAGTAATTATAAAACTGATCTTAACGAAACAAAAGAAAAGTTAAACAAATATACAAATAAGAATATTGATGTACTATCCACAATAATTAATGAACTGGAACCTAGATTACAAAAGAATTGAACATAATGAGAACACACAAAAAAAACAAATAATAGTATAATGAAAGTCAATTTTATATTTTAATAATTTCTCATTGCCGCCTACGGCATTAGAAGCTGAAGAAACTGTTCCGGCAAGTAGAAATGAGGAAATTGATACTCCATCAAAAAACCCATAATCTCAAGTTTAGTTTCAAATGATATAAGTAATGTAATTAGACACGAGAATCAAAATGAAGATGAATACAGTAGTTAATTAATAAAAGAACTGAACTGTAAATTTCCCAAATTTTGTCCAGCTGGTGACATACATCCTGTTTTATTTCTAAAGTCTTTCAAAGGCATGTTGCCTGATTCTTGCTCTGAATATATATATAGACGAATATTACTCACCAGGCGAAGGAGCACAAGTGTGACAGCATCACAAATAAATAAATGAATACACACACACACACAAACACACACACACACACACACACAAGCTTTCCCAACCCAGTTGCTTCTTCAGGCAGAAAAGAAGGAGAGGGAAAAGGAAATGTT
This sequence comes from Locusta migratoria, assembly GCA_026315105.1. Classification (NCBI taxonomy): domain Eukaryota; kingdom Metazoa; phylum Arthropoda; class Insecta; order Orthoptera; family Acrididae; genus Locusta; species Locusta migratoria. The sequence continues at coordinate 54,238,012 of CM048744.1, forward strand.
GAGGGTTTAAAGGAGTGGGTAAGGAGTCATTCCAATCCCGGGAGAGGAAAGACTTACCTCGGGGGAAGAAAAGGAAGGTGAACAAATACACACACACACCCATACATTTACACAGACGCAAACACTGCGTCTACAGTATGTCTGCCTAGGTGTACTTCTGTCTGTGTGGGTGTGTGTTCATTTGTTTACCCTCCATTTTTCCCCCCAAGGTAAGTCTTTCCTCTCCCGGGATTGGAATGGCTCCTTACCCCCTTCCTTAAAACCCTCATCATTTCCTTTTCCCTCTCCTTCCCTTCTGCCTGAAGAAGCAACTGGGTTGTGAAAGTCTGCGTTTGTGTGTGTGTGTGTGTGTGTGTGTGTGTGTGTATTCATTTATTTATTTGTGATGCTGTCACACCTGTGCTCCTTCGCCTGGTGAGTAATCTTCGTCTATTTTTTATATTTAATTTTTCCTGCTAGGAATTTTTCGTCCTAATAATATATATAATTCAGAACTCTGGAGATGGGAACTTGCTCTTCAACACATTCTCTCTTGCCGTTGCCCACCTGGTCTCAACCTCTGCTAAATTCAAATTCCCGCCCACCATCTTTAACATCTTTGCCTCGGTTATTTGGACAAAGCCTCTGCCTGAAGTGGTATCTCTGTCCAACTTCTTTGGTTTCTACAAATATCTGCCTAGGTGTGTTTGCATGTGGATATGTGTGAGTGTGTGTGTATTTGTTTACCTTCCTTTTTGTCCCCTAAGGTAAGTCCTTCCACTCCTGGGATTGGAATGACTTTTTCCACTTCCTTAAAACCCGTATCCTTTCCTTTCTCCTCTCCTTCCTTCCTCTTTTTCCTAAAGAAGCTGCCAGTGGTGATGAAAGCTTGAATGTTTGTGTATTTTATGTTTCTATTGACGAGCCTGTACTTTAGTTAAGTCAAATATATATTAAGACGAAAAATTCCTAGCAGGAAAAATAAAATATAAAAAAATAGACGAAGATTACTCACCAGGCGAAGGAGCACAGGTGTGACAGCATCACAAATAAATAAATGAATACACACACACACACACAATCGCAAGCTTTCGCAACCCAGTTGCGTCTTCAGGCAGTAGGGAAGGAGAGGGAAAAGGAAATGATGAGGGTTTTAAGGAAGGGGGTAAGGAGCCATTCCAATCCCGGGAGAGGAAAGACTTACCTTGGGGGAAAAAATGGAGGGTAAACAAATGCACACATGCCCACACATTCACACAGACACAAGTACACCTAGGCAGACATACTGTAGAAAGCAAAGAAGTTAAGATATTGAAGTTAAGAAGTTAGACAGAGATACCACTTGAGGCAGAGGCTCTGTCCAGAAAACCGATGCAAAGATGTTAAGAAGGTGGGTGGGAATTCAAATTTAGCGGAGATTGAGACCAGGTGGGCAACGGGAAGAGAGAATATGCTGAAGGGCTAGTTCCCATCTCCGGAGTTCTGAAGGATTGGTGTCAGTGGGAAGTATCCAGATAACCTGGACGGTGTAGCACTGTGCCAAGATGTGCTGGCCGTGCACCAATGCGTGTTTAGCCACAGGGTGATCCTTGTTACCAACAAACACTGTCTGCCTGTGTCCATTCATGCGAATGGACAGTTTGTTGCTGGTCATTCCCACATAGAACGCTTCACAGTGCAGGCATGTCAGTTGGTAGATCACGTGGGTACTATCGCAAGTGGCTCTGCCTTTGATCGCGTACACCTTCCGGGTTACGGGACTGGAGTAAGTGGTGGTGGAAGGGTGCATAGGGCAGGTTTTACAACGGGGGCGGTTACAAGGGTAGGAGCCAGAAGGTAGGGAAGGTGGTTTGGGGATTTCATAGGGGTGGACTAGGAGGTTACGGAGGTTAGGTGGGCGGCGGAAAGACACTCTCGGTGGAGTAGGAAGGATGTCATGAAGGACGGATCTCATTTCGGGGCAGGATTTAAGGAAGTCGTATCCTTGCTGGAGAGCCACATTTAGAGTCCGCTCCAGTCCCGGAAAGTATCCGGTGACAAGAAGGGCACTTCTGGGATTCTTCTGTTGAAGGTTCTGAATTTGGGGGGATGAGGTAGTAGCTCTGGCAATTTGTTTCTCTACCAGATTAGGAGGATAGCCGCGGGATGTGAAAGCTGTTAATAGGTTGTTGGAGTACTGGTTCAGAGCTTCAGGACTGGAGCAGACTCGTTTGCCACGAAGACCTAAGCTGTAAGGAAGGGAACGTTTGATATGGAATGGATGACAGCTGTCATAATGCAGGTACTGTTGTTTATTGGTAGGTTTGATGTGGACGGATGTGTGGAGTTGGCCGTTGGACAGATGGAGGTCGACATCGAGGAATGTGGCATGGGATTTGGAATAGGACCAGGTGAATTTGATGGGACCGCAAATTAGCAAATTAGAACAATATGCCACCCACCACCTCAAAAAACTATCCAATCTCCTGGTCACCCACCTCCGGAAAGGCAATACTCTCTCCCTCAACAACCTCTCCAATAAACCTCAACCTCCCCTTATTGCACACAAACCCAGTCTCTCCCATCTACTCAATCTCCCACTCCCAACTCCTCTCCCCCCTAAACCTCAAAACTCCAATCTACACAATCCGGAACCACAACATCCTAATTCAGTAATCAACCTCTCCTCCAAACCTCTCTCCCAATCTTAAACCTCTGTCCTATCCAAAGGCCTCACCTTTAGTCCTACTCCCAAATTCAACCACACAGCTCTCGTCAAAGATCTACTTTCCTATACTCGTAGTCTTTGCTGGAGATACCACTTTGCCACGAAGAAGAATAATCCTACTCCCTATGACCCAGCTCCCCAAGACATCATTCCAATTGAACCCTGCCTAGAACAGTTCCGTCCTCCATCACAGCGAGACCCACCTGCTCTTCCTCAAAACCACCCTCTTCAAACCTTCCAGGAATTCCTTACTTCCCACCTTGCCTCCCAGTCGTTCCTGAGAAACCTTAATCCTACTCCCAACATTACCGCAGCTGAATCCCGAGCTATCCGTGATCTGAAGGCTGACCATTCCATCATCATTCTCCCAGCCGACAAGGGATCCACGACCGTGGTACTTGATCGGCGGGAGTATGTAGCTGAGGGACTGCGTCAGCTCTCAGACAGTACCACATATAAAGTCTTTCATGGCAATCCCATCCCCGATGTCCAGGCAGAGCTTCAAGGAATCCTCAAAACCTTAGGCCCCCTACAAAACCTTTCACCTAACTCCATTAACCTCATGACCCCGCCGACACCCCGCACTCCCACCTTCTACCTACTTCCCAAGATTCACAAACCCAATCATCCCGGCCGCCCCATTGTGGCCGGTTACCAAGCCCCAACAGAACGAATCTCTGCCTACATAGACCAACACCTTCAACCCATCATGTGCCGTCTCCCATCCTTCATCAAAGACACCAACCACTTCCTCGATCGCCTGAAATCCTTACCCAGCCTGTTACCTCCAGAAACCATCCTTGTAACTTTTGTGTCCCAACTTCGTCGCCGCTTTTGTGTCCCAGCCTCGTCGTAGGTGTCGGTGGCCGAGTGGAATAAGACCGACACAGGAATAAGGATAGCCCGCTGGTGCAGGTACGGAGGGGAGCAGCCAGAAACTATAAACACTAGAGTAAATTAGAAAGAGATATATATTGCACAGAATGTAACAATACTTAACTTTTACATAGTACTGCAGAATGTTGATACATAGTTGTTAGAGGCCTGCCTAGTGCTTGTACGATAGCAAAGTCTTCACTGGTGCCTATCTGATTACGAAGGTCCTAACTGGTTGCTATCTCAGTCTCAAGTGACCGATGTCTTTCCGTGGTGGCCACGAGCGGGGTTGCAGCAGAGGGCGCTCGTGGCTGTCCTGAGAACGCCGCGCCGTGTGTGCATGGCGGCGCGCGGCGAAAGTAGGTGGCGCGCACTTTGTACTTGTGCGACACCACACCCTTCCCCCCCAAACCGCCGCGCCGTCGTGGCGTAGGGCTGAGGGCCACGGCGACGGCACTGGGAGGAGGGCCTGGGCGGGGGCGTTACTGGAGGGACGGGCGTCGTAGCTGAGGCTGGGATCGAGACGCCGTCCGCGCCCCGGCATCCGCCTTGAGATCCTCCAGGGAACCCACCGAAACCTGGGGAAGGGCGCACCCTGCCGCCCAGATTGAGCAAGTCATCTTCTTCTGAGGTGCGTGGCCCAAGCTGGGGGGGCCCGCACGGTCCCGGAGTCCCTCTTGGTGACCCTGTCATCTGCGGCGGCGACGACTGCATCGGAGGTGCGTCGACCTCCATAGGGATCTCGTAGTCCGGGGACGAACGATGTGGCTGTGCTCCCTGGCGGTGAACTGGGTCTGGAATCAAGAAACCGGAGACAGGATCGCGCGGCCTGTGCAAGCGCAATTGGTTTGCGTGGCGCCGCAGCTCTGACCCTGTGGAAGAACGTACAACATACATATTGCGACCGAGCACGCGCTGAATGGTGCCTGGCAACCATGTCTTCTTCATACCAGCAAACACCCTGTACAGCACCGGCGTAGAAACCTGAAAACGCATAGCGCCATACGAACCGACTCGGTGCGTGGGAGGCTGCAGCAGGTGTAGGAGAGTGCGGTGACGGCGGCCGTGTAGTAGCTCGGCAGGAGACGGGCCGTCACGTGGCATGCACCGATACGTAGACAGGAAAATTTGAAGAGCTTGCTGCCTGGAGTGCTGACCTTTCATCTTCTCCATGTGAGACTTGAATGTTCGAACGAAACGTTCTGCTTCACCATTGGACTGAGGGTGAAAAGGTGCGGTGGTGATATGCTGAATGCCATTCACACGACAAAACTGTTGAAATTCCGCACTAACAAACTGAGGTCCATTGTCACTGACGATAGTTTCAGGCAAGCCTTCGATGCAAAACACTGATGTTAAGGCACTGATTGTACTAGAAGCTGTCGTTGAGTTCATGGCAATCACAAAAGGAAACTTGCTGAAAGCGTCTACAACAATTAACCAGCGCGTTTTCCAGAAAGGTCCGGCAAAGTCAATGTGTAAACGTTGCCATGGTCCCTTGGGGCGTGGCCAGTCTGAGAAACGTTGCGGAGGAGTCGCCTGATGCTCCGCACAAACAGTACACTGTGACGTCATGTTCTCTATCTGAGCGTCCATACCAACCCATGTACAATGACGTCTGGCCAGTTGCTTTGTCCTAACAATACCCCAATGTCCTTGATGCAGTAGGCGTAACACTGCACGTTGCAGGGAACGAGGAACAATCACTCTCGTTTGGTCGTTGTCCGTATGTAACAACAGAACACCCTGACTTAAAGATAATGCATGACGTTGTGCAAAATAACGTCGAACCAGAGGCCGATCAATGTCTTTGGCTCTGGCAGGCCACCCTGAGCGAACAAAACGTGCTACCACACTTAGGTCTGCATCCGCAGCTGTTTCCTGTGCAACCCGACGAGAGTTCAAAGGAAAGTCTGCGATAGCGGAAGCATCTCTGGAGTCTATCTGACAACATGCCATTTCTGAAGAATCAAATGATACATTCTTCATTATTTGAGGGGCACTCTGTCAGCAGAATAGTAAATGGCCTATCAGACCACGATGCCCAACTTTTAATTCTAAAAAGTATTTGTTCTCAAACAAATGTTAAACATAAATATCAACTACTCAGAAAAGTTAATCCAGTTGCAATTGAGACCTTTTTAAGCCTAATTAAGGAACAAGAATGGCAGGATGTTTATAGTGCTGATAATGCAGATGATAAATATAATGCTTTTCTGAACACATTTATTATGCTGTTTGAAAGTTGCTTTCCGCTAGAACGCTCAAAACAGGGTACTTTCAGTAACAGACAGCCAGGGTGGCTGACAAAGGGGATAAGAGTATCATGTAGAACTAAGCGGGAGTTGTATCAAAATGTTAGAAGCAGTCAGAATGAAGATGCAGTAGCTCATTACAAACAGTACTGTAAGGTTCTGAAAAAAGTCATTAAGAATGCAAAAAGTATGTGGTATGCAAAAAGAATAGCAAACTCTCGGGATAAAATTAAAAGTATCTGGTCAGTCGTGAAGGAAGTGTCTGGTCAGGAGCAGCAGGTAGAAGATATAACGTCAGTGCGTAGTAGAAATGTTTCTGTTACTGACAAGTTAGATATATGTGCAATATTCAATAATCACTTTCTGAATATAGTAGAGGAACTAAACAAAACTCTAGTTTCTATAGGTAATCATATAACGTTTTTAGAAAATGCGTTTCCGAGGCTGTTACCTGAAATGATCCTTCATGATACTTCCATAGGTGAGATTGAGTCAATAATTAAATCACTAAAGACTAAGGACTCTTGTGGATATGATGGGGTATCTAGCAGAATTCTAAAGTACTGTTCTCCATATGTTAGCCCAGTACTAAGCCATATTTGTAATTTTTCCTTTCAGAACGGTCAGTTTCCTACCAGATTGAAGTACTCAGTAGTGAAACCGTTTTATAAAAAAGGAGAAAGGGATAATGTAGACAACTATAGACCTATTTCTATGCCATCGGTTTTTTCCAAAGTTATTGAAAAGGCTGTATATTCAAGATTAATTGATCATTTCAGTTCACATAATTTCCTGTCAAACGTACAGTTTGGTTTTAGAAGTGGTTTAACGACTGAAAACGCTATATTTTCGTTTCTCTGTGAGGCACTTGATGGGTTAAATAAGAGGCTACGGACATTAGGCGTCTTCTTTGATTTAACAAAAGCGTTTGATTGTGTTGATCACAAAATATTGTTGCAGAAGTTGGAACATTATGGAATACGGGGAGTAGCCCACAACTGGTTCACCTCTTACTTTAATAATAGACAACAGAAGGTAATTCTCCGCAGTGTAGAAAATGGCTATGACGTGCAATCCCAATGGGGCACAATTAAGTATGGGGTGCCCCAGGGATCTGTTTTGGGACCATTGCTGTTTCTTATTTATATAAATGATATGCCTTCGAGTATAACAGGTGATTGTAAAATATTTTTGTTTGCTGATGATACCAGCTTGGTAGTGAAGGATGATGCTCGTAATATTGACACAGTATCAAATAATGCAGTTCAAGAGATAAGTTCATGGCTAATAGAAAACAAGTTGATGTTAAATCACAGTAAAACTCAGTTTTTACAATTTCTAACACATAATTTGACGAAATCTGACATTATGATTACACATAATGGGCATGTGATAAGTGAGACAGAACAGTTCAAATTTCTAGGTGTTCATATAGACAGTAAGCTGTCATGGAAAGCCCATGTTCAGGATCTTGTTCCAAAACTAAATTCTGCTATATTTACCATTAGAACAATATCTGAGATAAGTGATTTTTCAACACGAAAAGTAGTCTATTTCGCTTACTTTCACTCACTTATGACGTACGGCATTGTTTTTGGGGGTAACTCGCCTGATGCAAAAAGGATATTTCTGGCTCAAAAACGGGCGGTTCGAGCAATATCTGGTGTAAGTTCGCGAACGTCATGTCGACCCCTTTTCAGTAGTCTGGGAATTTTGACTCTGGCGTCACAATACGTTTTTTCCTTAATGTCTTTTGTTGTTAATAATATCAGCTTATTCCCACGAGTTAGTAGCTTTCACTCGGTGAATACTAGACAGATGTCTAATCTACATTTGCATCACACCACCGGCGCATCCATTTTCAATAAGCTGCCACAAGAACTAAAGAATCTTAGCACTAATCCACATGCTTTCAAATCTAAATTGAAGAGTTACCTCGTGGCTCACTCATTTTATTCTGTCGAGGAGCTCCTAGAAAAGTTAAACAATTAAGCTAATTCATTTTTTCTTTATTGATTCTTTTCACTTTGTCTTAAGATTGTCGTGTGCAAAGGACTACTTAAAACTTTTCTATTACCATTCTTGTGTAACAATGTATTGACTTGTTCCATGACCATGGAGTCTTACTCCTCAAGTGGGTCCTATGGAACAGAAAAAACAAATAAAAAAAAAAAAAAAAATAAATAAACATCCTGGCCAACCGGAAGTCGGGAAAGTGTGTCCGCGTTGGCATGTTTAGTGGTAGGTCGGTACAAAATCTCATACTGATAATTTGACAATATCAAGGACCATCTCTGAAGCTATTGTGCCGTACGGGGCGGAATCGGCTTTGTGGGTGAGAACAACGACGTGAGAGACTTGTGGTCTGTCAACAAATAGAATTTTCTGCCATAGAGATAATGATGAAACTTTGTGACGCCGTAAATGATTGCTAAGGCCTCCTTTTTTATCTGACTGTAATTCTGTTGCATCGGCGTCAGTAGCTTGGATGCAAAGGCAATAGGACGATCGTGACATCCAATACGATGCGACAGAACGGCACCCAGACCGTACGACGAGGCGTCAACTGCTAACACTACAGGCTTCTGTGGGTCAAAGGGGATCAAACATGCATCACTGAGTAGTGCAGACTTCAATTTGTCAAAGGCAACTTGACAATCTTTGGACCATACAAAAGGAACATTCTTCCTACGTAAGTGATGCAGTGGAGCTGTAATCTGAGAGGCATTGGGAATAAACCTGAAATAATACTTAAGCTTTCCCATTACTGCTTGCAATTCATGCACATTCTTAGGAGGAGGCAAGTCTTTGATTGCTCTAAGATGTGACTGTAAGGGATGTATTCCTTGGGCATTAATCACATGGCCTAGGTACTCTATTTCAGTTTGAAAAAACGAACACTTTGCTTTATTACAACGTAGACCTGCTGCAGTCAAAACTTTGAAAAGGCACTCCAGGTTTGCTAAATGTTCTTCAACTGTACGTCCGGATACCACAATATCATCTAAATAGTTCGAGCAACACGGTACAGAAACTGTCAGCTGTTCCAAAAAGCGCTGAAAAATAGCGGGGGCGGAAGAACTGCCAAATGGTAGGCGTTGAAATTGAAAAAGGCCCATGTGAGTATTAATGACGAAAAACTTTTTGGACTCGTCATCAAGTGGAATTTGTAAGTATGCCTCTGCTAAATCAATCTTAGAAAAGAAGCGAGACTGTCCTAAATTGTCCATTAGTTCGTCAGGTCTGGGCAGGGGATATGTGTCTACAATTGTTTGACTGTTCACTGTTGATTTGAAGTCCGCACAGAGACGAAGTTTTCCTGACGGCTTGGGTATAATTACTATAGGCGAGGCCCACTGACTCGCAGAAACAGGAGAAATCACCCCACTATCTTGCCAACGTTTAAGTTCTTCGGCAACTGTATCACGCAAGGCGATAGGCACTGGTCTAGCTTTACGAAATTTTGGAACTGCAGATTCTTTTAAAGTTACATGTGCCACGAAGTCTTTTGCACAACCTAGTTCCGGCGAAAACAATCACTATATTTGTCACACAATGCATTGATTTTATCCTGAGGCACTATTGACGAAATTTGAAGCACATCTCTTTGAATTGATAAACCAAATAAATCAAATGCATCTAGTCCAAAAATGTTCTGTGTAGATTTGGCCTGAAGAACTACAAAAGCAACTGTCTTTGTAACACCTTGAAAAGAGGCAGGCAGGCTACACGTTCCTAGCACGGGAATATTTTGACCTGTATAAGCTGTTAACACTTGCTGTGACGGCGACAATTTTGGCGAACCCAGAAGTTCATAAGTATCTTTATTTATTAATGTAACAGCGGAACCAGTATCAAGCTGAAATTGCACAGTCTTATTTCCTATGGAGAGATTTACAAAAAGTTTGTGCTTCTGGCGCACGACAGGTGCGCGAATGTGGGCAACGTCTGCTACGGTTTGTTTGCTGCACTTGCGCGGGCCGCGTAGTGAAGGAAGCGGCGCAGACTCGGCACGCGGCGGATTAACAACACTGCCACTAGATGGCACTACCGCCGGATCGGCGTCCTCGCAAGCTTGCGAAGCTACTACAGATTTACTAACTACTGCACTAAACTTTTGAGTAGCTACAACAAGTCTACTGTCTCTATCTACACAGTACTGGGCACTATCACAAGGAGAAGTTGTAGAAGGCACTCGGTTCACTACAGGATTGCACTGTACATAGTCATTTTGCTTGTCCCGAACCCTTTTCCGTTGCACAGAATTACGCGCTCGTCGGCGCTTGCTACGTGGTGCACTATATAGTTTTGCCATAGGCACAGAACTACTTTCTTGCAATGGAGATCCAAGGAAAGCACTGTCCAATTCCACAGCCCGTATAACATTTACAGAATGAACTGTTCTCGCACTTTGCGAAGCGCTGTTTCTAACGTTACTGTTCTTTGAGTTGTTAATTTGCATACACACAGACTGTACATGTCCTGATTTGCCACATTGATAACAGGTTGCGTTGCGACTAGGGCAATGAGCACGCTTGTGGCGAGACACACACTGGGGGCAAGATTTACGTACATTTTTCTGAAATGAGCGTTGGCGCCCGTTATTCAAATCACTGTTTCTAACCCGACGGGGCGATCTCTTTGTCGCACTTTCACACTGGCTATTATTCACTGGCTGTTCAGCACGGCCGGTAGAAAAATAAGAATCACTAGTGCTATACTGAGAACTACGGCTAGGAAAGCGTCCATTGCGGCGCACTGAATTTACACTATGGCTTTGCATTTCTACATCAGCTAAGTCAAAAGTATCATGCGCTTCTATAATCTGCAGTACACAGTCTAATGAAGGGTCTGACTGTTTTAGAATTGCTGCTCTAATTCTGGGGTCCTGAATGTTCTGCGTAATCGCATCTCTTAACATCACATCACTATAAGAAAGTCCACAAGAGCAAGTAAATTTACATTGGCGGGTTAAGCCCTTCAATTCCGTAATCCACTCTTGGTGTGACTGCTGCGGTAATTTTTTGAGTCTGAAAAATCGGTACCGTGCAGCGGCTACAAGAACTTTTCTCTCATAATGAGCATTCAGTGCATCTACAATTTGTTCAAAGTCTACATCACGAGGAGATGCGAGAGGGAAAAGTTTTTGCAATAGTACGAAGGTCTGGGGGCCCACAACCGATAAGAAAAGGTTCTTCACTCTCTGACCTGTAATTTGATGAGCCGCGACGAGTTCTTGAAACTGTGCGAAATAGTCGCTCCATTCTTCCTCACGTTCGTTGTACTGGCGAAATGTAGGAAGCGGTGCAGCGGCAGGTGTGGGCTGCTGATGTGACGGCTGTTGTTGTTGGTGAGCAGCCTGTGCCGTCAACTGCGACACGGCCTGCAGTAGTTGAGTGATTTGCGCCGTCTGTAACTGAATAATTTCCATTAAGTTTGGGTTCGGGGTAGTGGCCATGCTGACCGATTAGGCGCCGCGCATACAAGTAAATTACAACAAAACACAAATGCAATATGAAGGAGGACGCTCTGCAACAAAAAAGTCCATAAAACACGTAACAAAATATCTTTCCCCAAAATTGTTATAATAAGGGTGGGTGGGCGGGAGCAATTTTTGCGTGCTCCGACTGCTGCTGTCTGGCTGCTGTAAGCGGGCTGGTCCAAGGTTCTATCACTCCTCGTCGCCACTTTTGTGTCCCAACTTCGTCGCCGCTTTTGTGTCCCAGCCTCGTCGTAGGTGTCGGTGGCCGAGTGGAATAAGACCGACACAGGAATAAGGATAGCCCGCTGGTGCAGGTACGGAGGGGAGCAGCCAGAAACTATAAACACTAGAGTAAATTAGAAAGAGATATATATTGCACAGAATGTAACAATACTTAACTTTTACATAGTACTGCAGAATGTTGATACATAGTTGTTAGAGGCCTGCCTAGTGCCTGTACGATAGCAAAGTCTTCACTGGTGCCTATCTGATTACGAAGGTCCTAACTGGTTGCTATCTCAGTCTCAAGTGACCGATGTCTTTCCGTGGTGGCCACAAGCGGGGTTGCAGCAGAGGGCGCTCATGGCTGTCCTGAGAACGCCGCGCCGTGTGTGCATGGCGGCGCGCGGCGAAAGTAGGTGGCGCGCACTTTGTACTTGTGCGACACCACAGTAACCATTGATGCCACTTCCCTATACACAAATATCCCACATACCCAGGGCCTTGCTGCGATGGAGTATTTCCTTTCACGCCGACCACCCACTTCCTTACCTAAAACCTCTTTCCTTAATACCCTAGCCAGCTTCTTCCTAACCCACAACTTCTTCACTTTTGAGGGCCAGACATACCAACAACTAAAGGGAACAGCCATGGGAACCAGGATGGCCCCCTCGTACGCAAACTTATTCATGGGACGCTTAGAGGAAGCCTTCCTGGATACCCAAGCCTGTCAACCCAAAGTGTGGTACAGATTCATTGATGATATCTTCATGATCTGGACACACAGTGAAGAAGAACTCCAGAATTTCCTCTTCAACCTCAACTCCTTGGTCCCATCAAATTCACCTGGTCCTATTCCAAATCCCATGCCACATTCCTCGATGTCGACCTCCATCTGTCCAACGGCCAACTCCACACATCCGTCCACATCAAACCTACCAATAAACAACAGTACCTGCATTATGACAGCTGTCATCCATTCCATATCAAACGTTCCCTTCCTTACAGCTTAGGTCTTCGTGGCAAACGAGTCTGCTCCAGTCCTGAAGCTCTGAACCAGTACTCCAACAACCTATTAACAGCTTTCACATCCCGCGGCTATCCTCCTAATCTGGTAGAGAAACAAATTGCCAGAGCTACTACCTCATCCCCCCAAATTCAGAACCTTCAACAGAAGAATCCCAGAAGTGCCCTTCTTGTCACCGGATACTTTCCGGGACTGGAGCGGACTCTAAATGTGGCTCTCCAGCAAGGATACGACTTCCTTAAATCCTGCCCCGAAATGAGATCCGTCCTTCATGACATCCTTCCTACTCCACCGAGAGTGTCTTTCCGCCGCCCACCTAACCTCCGTAACCTCCTAGTCCACCCCTATGAAATCCCCAAACCACCTTCCCTACCTTCTGGCTCCTACCCTTGTAACTGCCCCCGTTGTAAAACCTGCCCTATGCACCCTTCCACCACCACTTACTCCAGTCCCGTAACCCGGAAGGTGTACACGATCAAAGGCAAAGCCACTTGCGATAGTACCCACGTGATCTACCAACTGACATGCCTGCACTGTGAAGCGTTCTATGTGGGAATGACCAGCAACAAACTGTCCATTCGCATGAATGGACACAGGCAGACAGTGTTTGTTGGTAACGAGGATCACCCTGTGGCTAAACACGCATTGGTGCACGGCCAGCACATCTTGGCACAGTGCTACACCGTTCGGGTTATCTGGATACTTCCCACTGACACCAATCCTTCAGAACTCCGGAGATGGGAACTAGCCCTTCAGCATATTCTCTCTTCCCGTTGCCCACCTGGTCTCAATCTCCGCTAAATTTGAATTCCCACCCACCTTCTTAACATCTTTGCCTTGGTTCTCTGGACAGAGCCTCTGCCTCAAGTGGCATCTCTGTTCAACTTCTAACTTCTTTGCTTTCTACAGTTCTACAGTATGTCTGCCTAAGTGTACTTGTGTCTGTGTGAATGTGTGGGCATGTGTGCATTTGTTTACCCTCCATTTTTTCCCCCAAGGTAAGTCTTTCCTCTCCCGGGATTGGAATGGCTCCTTACCCCCTTCCTTAAAACCCTCATCATTTCCTTTTCCCTCTCCTTCCCTACTGCCTGAAGACGCAACTGGGTTGCGAAAGCTTGCGATTGTGTGTGTGTGTGTGTGTGTGTGTGTGTGTGTGTGTGTGTGTATTCATTTATTTATTTGTGATGCTGTCACACCTGTGCTCCTTCACCTGGTGAGTAATCTTCGTCTATTTTTATATATATATTCAAATTAATGAAACGAAAAGTATAGAAGGAAACTATCCTGGTGGGATAAACAAATATAAAAAAATAGAAAACGGATGACTTACCAAAAAGGACCGGCTCCTCGATAGACACAAAAATAAAAATCACACTCAAACACACATACAAGCTTTCGCCACCACTGGCAGCTTCTTCAGGAAAAAGAGGAAAAAAGGGGGGGAGAAAGGGAAGGATATGGGTTTTAAGGAAGTGGAAAAGGAGTCATTCCAATCCCAGGAGTGGAAGGACTTACCTTAGGGGAGAAAAAGGAAGGTAGACAAATACACACACACTCACACATATCCAAACACACACACCTAGACAGACCTGTCTGTCTGTCTAGTTGTCTAGGTGTGTTTGTGTTTGGAACCCGTATCCTTCCCTTTCTCCTTCCCTTTTTTCCTCATTTTCCTGAAGAAGCTGCCAGTGGTGGCGAAAGCTAGTAAGTGTGTTTTGAGTGTGATTTTTATTTTTATTTGTGACTATCGACGAGCCGGCCTTTTTAGGTAAGTCATCCGTTTTATATTTTTTATATTTGTTTATCCCACCAGGATAATTTCCTTCTATACTTTTCGTTTCATCATATTGTGGTTAGCCATATGTCACGTTATGGGTTGCATTGTGGTATCTTAAACTGACGAGTTTACAACATACCAAGATTTTGAGACAACTTTGGGAGCTAAATATTGGAGTGAGGAGCGCAAAAGAAATTATGCTTAGAACTACTAGATACAGTACCATGCAATAGTAAGTTTTGAAAAAGTTGCAGGAATTTTGTAGAATGACATATAAATCAATCTAAATTCCTTGATTCCCCCATACGAGCAGATTACCTGTTGGAAGTAGTTAAAAGTAGACTACCAAGAAGAGTACATGACAAATTATTACGGCAAGATTGGCCAAATACAAACAACTTGTTAGGTTACCTGGAACACATAGATACTATTGATAGGCAAGCAGATAATCACCCATCATATAATTATCACAATGATTCAGGGAATGATAATAATAGGACGTACAGTAACACATGGAAGGAAAATGAAAATATCAGTAGAAATGGATGAAATGTCCACAATGAGAGATTTAGGTCAAATAATAGAGAAAGAAAACACACATATATACGGAAATAACTATAGAAATAGAAGTGAAAATAACTTTGGGCAGGAAAAGTAGATAGCTTCTGGAATAGGGCTTGAACACCAGAAGCGAAAAATAAAGAGCTATGTGCCAATGTCACAAATTTAATGAGATATGATAAGGAAGCTCTTTATCAGATGACTTGTTAGGTGAATGTACACAATTAATAAAAGTGTCATGACTAATAACACATTAAGCCAGTTACAACTGTCGTCAGGATCCTGAACTGTCCCACCAGTGTCCAACGAAATCCATTGCTACACACAACCACTCCCATACCAGCTATCGGTATCATCCGGAGGCATAACCATGTTAGCGAGCACTGTGAGAATGCAACTGAGGTGAAGTTCACGGCTGGCCCGGTGCCTCTCTCAAACCGCCGTGCGGCCGGCAGGGTTCAGCACGATAGTCCAGCCAAAGCCGCACAGTGGCCAGTCCTGGTAACGGGCGGCGCGCTGTTCAAACATACATACTGCGCATTACCTCAAAAAGAATACGTTAAGCCAGAAATTGAAGGTACTATATTACAGGTTTTTATGAGACTTGTAGAATATGCTTAAAGAATCTTGTATTTCATAATTGAAGATATACCCGGTAAAGTACACACACATGACATACGTCACTGATAACAAAAGACACTTCGTATAATGTAATTAAAGAGCCAAGGCGCACCATATGAAAGCAAAACTGACAGCCGGCGCGCTGCCGCGCACTGCCGCAGTACCGTGGCAGGAGGCGCTGGTGAGATCACCTAATCTCTGACATTGCCAACCGACGTAGCGGACAATACAAATTTATTATTTATACATACGTCCCCTTTTTTGGTAAACATTTTCACATGCCAAATGTCCATCATGTCGTCTTCAGGTTGAAATGTTCGGGTAGGTGCACATCCGTAAGGTTTGTAATGTCCAGGTATGTACTTTCTTGTTATTATGGGCGAGTCCGGTGTTTTCGCTATAGGTATCACATTCTTTTTTGTTAATATAGGAGACATAGGTCCACTGTCACTATTATTATTGCACACTTCACTCAAGAACGGTAAAGTTAGGTCAGTATTACACTGTGTGTCATATTTTTTTGACACTTTCAGGTAAGTTCACTTCATAGTCAATCTCCATTTTTTTCGTCGTCCTTATCCGAGGGTATCGTAGTCATCCTAGGATGGAGCTGGTCAACATGTCTTGCGACGTCACCTCCGGCTGTGCTAACCTCGTACATACGGTTTCCTCTTTGATCAGTGATACGTCCTTTTATCCACTTTGGATTTCGTCCATAACCCCGTGTCCAAACAGAGGCGCCCTTTCTATATCGTCCCTGATTTGTGTTGGTGGACTGTTCCTTTGAGGGTAATAGGAGATGCAGTAATGTCCGGGGTTGTCTGCCATGCAGCATTTCCGCAGGGCTCTGTTTTCCTGTTGGTGTGAATCTGTATGATGCTAAAAATCTGAGGAGTAATTCCTCCGTGGAGGATGATGCTAAATGTTTTTTCATTTGTGTTTTAAATGTTCGCACCAGCCTTTCCACCTCCCCATTTGATTGGGGGTGAAAAGGCGGTGCAGTGACATGGGAGATGCCTCTGCGTCTGCAGAATTGTGCAAAATCAGAAGAGGTAAACTGTGTACCGTTATCGGACACGATGGTGTTTGGAAAGCCTTCAAGCGCAAAGATTTTGTCGAGGGCTGAAAGGGTGGAGGCCGTAGTAGGCGCCAAACATTTAACGACAAATGGAAAATTTGAGTACCCGTCTATGACCAGGAGACAATAGGAATGAAGGAAAGGGCCAGCAAAATCTATATGAATTCTTTCCCATGGTTGTTCAGGTGTGGGCCACGGCAAAAGCGAAGATTTGGGAGCCGGAGCATTTGTGGCACACGGGCTGCAGGCAGCCACCATGCGCGCAATGTCAGCATTTATGCCCGGCCAGTACACATGACGGTTGGCCAGATGTTTTGTTCTGGAAGTACCCCAGTGGCCTTGATGTAGCAGATTCAGGACATCAGTGCGAAGAGCCAAGGGAACGACGACTCTTGGTGTGACATCATTGGTGGCCAGCAGGACCACCCCACGACGTGGGCCGAAAATGAATCTCGTAATTGAATCAAGACAGGAATAAAGCCCAACGTTTCAATCTGTGTGCTGCTTTGTCAGGAAGAGATACCATGATTAGGGGGGAAGTTATAGTAACATGAAATTTTCAGAGTTAAAGTCCATACATTGTCCTTATGGAGGAAAACTTTAACTTTCGTCGCTTAATCTCAGCCGCTTATGCCGTACGGGGTTCGCCATCTTGGTATTTGTTGTTCCTCGTTGTACGCTGATTGTACAACGAGAACCATTGGCTCAAGGATGCAACAGTTTGATTTACGTCCACAGCAACTGCATTGAAGCTACTGCATACGGGGGGGGGGGGGGTACCCTTTGGGGAGGGGGGGTTGTACCCCGACGACTCGTATATTACCAGTAAATGGTGTTAAAATTACTGGAGTGACAGGATTATCAAAAAATCTGCAAATAAGGAAATATTTGTTACATTTAATATTAAGTCTTATGTTTTTCAGCATTCTATGTTTGTAGTACGTGCCTTAAGTGTACCTATAATTTTAGGCATGGACTGGTTGTCAGACTACAAAAAGGCATTGCATTTTGATGGTGGTTCAATGGTTTTTCCTTATGGACCTAAAGATAATTTAGAATTTTATAAAACCATCACATCAACAGAATGTTTAAGTCTGTTAGTAGAAGCTGATTTACATTCATCCACCAAGGAACATACTACTACTTTAGACTCAAAAATACAGGAGAATGATATGATAAATAAGTTAAAGAAATCAAATAACTTGAGTGAATTAGGAATAAGAAGGATTTATTTTCATTGTTGTGTAAGAATACAGAGGGGTTTTCCTTATGACCAGGAACAATTAATGATTTTGTTTGTTTTTTAAAGGTAAAAACCTCACACTCCATTTGACAAAAAACCTTACTCCATACCAGCGGTCATTATACCATCAGAAAGGAAAGAAATAAACGGGATGTTAACATGGAACATTAATAAGGAATCTGATAGTCTATACAATAAACCATTAATTATTCTTAAAAAAACTGATAATTTAGTATGGTTGGTGTTGGTAGCCCATACAGTAAGTAAAATTATAAAACCACTAAGAGACAGACCGCCAAAAATAGAAGAAATACTAACCAGATTCACAGGAGCAAAGTATATTACCACACTAGATTTAACTTATGGATACTAGAAAATTGTTCTCATAAAGAGTCATGAAAATATACTGCTTTCTTATTTGAAGGGAGGTTATACCAGTTTCAGGTGCTCCCTTTTGATCTTAATATATCAGTTTCAGTTTTCATTAGAGCACTTGATAAAGCTATAGGTCAAAACTTAAAAGGAAAAGTACTGGTTTATGTAGATGACATAGTAATCATTTCTACAATATTGGATGAGCATTTAGATACTTTAAATGAATTTTTTAAAAGATTAATTTCTCAGGGAGTAACAATCAAACTTTCAAAAACTCAGTGTGGTGTCACACAAGTCTAAAGTGCGCGCCATCTACTTTCTAGTTTCTGCTGTCCCACTGGCTGGTCACCTCCTACCTGTACAAGCGTGCATCCTTTCTTCCTGTGTCGGACTTTCTACTCAGCCACCGACACCTACGACGGAAACGGGACACAAAAGTGGCAACGAGGATGGGATACAAAACTCGGTTTGGTAGGCGTTAAGTAAAATTTTCAGGACACATCATTACTACTATGGTATTGGAATCAAACCAGATCCAACTAGATTAGATGCAATTTGTTTATGCCCTGAACCTTCAAACAAAAAACAGTTGAAAGCTTACATAGGAATAGTGTAATATTGCCGCAGGAGACCACGAACACCGACTGCGCAGGGGATAGCGTCACAGACTGTGGTGCTGAAGGTCGCCGCTTCAATCCCGCCCACCGGCAAAAATTTATTTCTTTGTAATTAACAATTCCAGAAGGTTCTACATCTTTCTTATGTTCACTTGTAAATTCTACTTGTTTCTTATGTTAACTGTTTTTCTAATTTCTGGTAAATTCTGTCTGTGTATAAATAGCAGAGCACTCTGCCTGAGAGGCAGTCAGTGCTGCGTGTATGTTGAGTTCGTAATAAACGTGCTTTGAGTATAAGTGCTGTGTTCAGTTGCCTTCGAAGTCAAGCCTGCTCCCATTTCAACGCGACATTGTTTGGTGGAGGCACCAGGGTATCGATCCCGTTACCTCTCACAAGCCAAGCGAGAGCTCTACTATCTGAGCTACGCCCCCCATGGCAGGGAAAGCCGCAAAAACCAACAGACGGGACGCTGCCTTAACTGCCAAAACCGTACAGGGTGCGCCCCTGCCTCTTCAGGGCGTACACCATGTCCATGGCGGTCACCGTCTTGCGCTTCACATGCTCCTATTTCAACGCGACATTGTTTGGTGGAGGCACCGGGTAGACTGTGCAACAGCTGCATCACCGTGGCTCTGATTAAGCAACGTAAAAGCTGTCGCTTACACTGACTGGAACCGCAATACAAGGGATATACCGAGTACATCCTTACAAAAGTCCGTATCATCAGAAGGACCATGGACACGAAACCAGCAGTAAGCCAGCTGCACATCAGACACCCATCGGTGTTCTCTGGAGACACTGGACAGGACTTCAACAAATGGCTAAAAGGGTTCGACCGAGTCGCCAAGTACAACAGGTGGGATCATACGATGTGCTTGGCCAACGTTTATTTCTACCTGGACGGAATAGTCCAACAATGGTTTGAGAACAACGAAGACAAGCTGAATGACAGGGAGACGTTCCAGGAGGAACTGAAGAAAACGTTTGGAGACCACCAGCGACAATTCCGCTCGGCGGAAGAACAACTGAAGAACCGGGCCTAACGACATGGTGAGCCGACACAGTCGTACATACAGAATGTTTTGGTTCTGTGGAACATAGTAAACCCGAATATGACTGAGGCCAAAAAAATCATGCACGTGATGAAGGGTATTGCAGAAGACATGTACCAAGCTCTTCTGATCAGACATCGCTACGACGGAAGAGTTCATCAAATGGTGCCAGGGTATTGAAAATATGCAACAAAGGAGTGTTGGACGAAAGAAGTATGACAGACTCCCAAATGTAGTCCCTATGGCCGTTGTGGAAGACCAGCATGACTTCGCTTTTCTCATACGACAAATTGTGAGGGAAGAATTGCAACAGTTTATGGCAGCCGGGATTGTTAGTCCGAGTGAGCATCAGATTATGGCCATGGACGTAAGCCCCGTAAGTCACGAGGGAGCCGACGCTGCTGAGGAAGAGGTATTTCAAACTTTAGCTCCTGTCTGCCCCGCCAGATGCACCCGACGTGAAGAATGGCGTCACCCTGCTATGACTTACACTGCAGCCGCCAAACGGCAGCCTATGAACCGACCGATGCGACCACAACAAATTCCCCCGGCAACAATGACGCCTCACAGGAGAACAGACACTGGAGGACGGAAGACAACACACCACTGTGTTTCCACTGTGGGCACCCTGGACATGTCGTACGCTACTGCAGAGACAGAAGGCGAGTGTTCGACGATTATTTTGCCACAAGACGTCAGCCATCAGACCAGTTCTATCCCAGGCAATCATTTGCTGATGAGTTCAGTCGACCTATGGGAAGAAGTCCATCGCCGTACCCTAGACGAGGTCGGTCCCCGAGGCGCCACAGCCATTCATCGTCGCCATACAGAGGTACCGGCCACTACCCTAGCCGCCGCACCCAGGAAAACTAAGTGAGGTGACCATCCACGGAGGCCGCAGATGAAAATCCTCCATGGACGACAGTCGCTAAGATGTCGGGAAATTTCATCAACATCATAATCGACTACCAACCTGTCCGGGCACTTGTTGATTCAGGAGCTTCTTTTTCTGTACTGTCGGATAATTACCGCCGCACACTAAAGAAGACAATGTTCTGTGATAAGGGGGCAACTGTGCTGAAGGTCGCGAATGGAAAGTACATCCATCCAGCAGGAACTTGTGTCACAAGAATAACCATCAACAACAGGACCCAGCCGTTTGAATTTGTCGTGTTAACAGAGTGTAGTCACAATGTCATCCTCGGATGGGACTTCCTTCAAGCATCCCAAGCTATCATTCACTGTGGAAGATCTGAGCTGTAAATTGAAGAAGTTGTTCTGCTGGATACACGTAATACAGAATTATCTGGGAAGTTATTCGTCGTTGACAATGTGACAATACTGCCTTTGACAATGAGAAGAGTTGCAGTCACAAATACAGATGACTGGTTAAACTGTGAAGTTCTTGTTGATAGTAAAAAGTTTATTGGGCTCACAAAAGAAATTTACATACCAGCCGCTCTCATAAGCATTACTGGTGGTCAAGGAGAGATTTGGATCACAAATTGTCACGAGCAGTCACAACTTATCCCCAAGGGAATGTGTATCAGGATAGCTGAACCAATCCAGGTTGGTGAGCTCAACGTCATCGATGAAGACCCATGCCCTGCTGATAGTACAGACAACACGCTGGAGGAAACAAACGTGGGACTGCCAATAGGGCCTGGACTGACCAAGGAACATCGCCAGCGGGTGTTAGGTATACTACGCCAATTTTCGGGCGCATTCCCACCTCAGCAGGGGATAAGTCAGACAAAACGGCCCACGATAAAGCACTGTATCAATACTGGGGATCACCCGCCAATTAGCCAGCATTCGTATAGTGTGTCGCCAGCTGAAAGACGGATAATTTGGGAGGAAGTGGAGAAGATGTTGCGAGATGACATTATTCAACCTTCGGAGAGTTCTTGGTCATCTCCAGTGGTCATCGTGAAGACGAACGATGGCACGCGGCGATTCTGTGTCGACTATCGGTGGCTGAACAGAATCACAAAGAAAGATGTCCACCCATTGCCACACATTGACGACACCTTCGACTGCTTGAAAGGAGCTACGTACTTCTCAAGTATGGACATGCAGACAGGTTACTGGCAAATCGAGGTTGATGAAGCTGACAGGGAGAAGATGGCTTTTATTACTCCTGACGGCCTCTATGAATTTAAAGTAATGCCATTTGGATTATGTAATGCTCCAGCCACATTTGAACGCATGATGGACAACTTGCTTCGATACCTTAAGTGGATGACGTGTCTCTGCTATTTAGATGACATTGTCGTTTTCTCGAAAACATTTGAACAACATCTGAGTCGCCTGTCAACTGTGTTGAAGTGTGTTCAGACTGCAGGTCTCCGCCTCGATGCAAAGAAGTGCCTCTTCATCGCCAAAGAGATAAAAATCCTGGGGCACCTAGTCAAAAGAGATGGTGTCCGTCCTGATCCAGATAAAGTAAGGGCAGTCACAGAATTTCTACCTGCTCAGCACATTCGTGATGTGAGAAGTTTTCTCGGGCTGTGCTCATTCCTTGTAGAAGACGTTATTTTGAAGCATGGAGCACCACGTGTCATGATATCTGATCGTGGAAAAGTATTCCAGTCAAAAGTAGTATCAGAGGTAAAGTCACGGTGCGACATTGTCCACAGAATGACAACTGTATACCATCCTCAGACAAATGGTCTTACGGAACGTTTTAACAAGACGTTAGCCGACATGCTGTCGATGTTGAGCAGAAGGATTGGGATACAATTCTGCCTGTCGTGACATTTGCTTACAATACTGCAAGACAAGACACCACAGGCTTCACTCAGTTTTTCCTGCTCCATGGCCTGAAGCTGAGACGACAATGGATATTCTGTTCCCGTTCCAACCGGATAACACTGACGATGACTATGACAATGGCTTCTTGTTCAAGGACTCTAAGGACGGTAATGTTCCCGATGAAGCCACGACAGGAACGTCTGTCGTCGATAATCGCGGAGAAGGGAAGGATTCTCTTGAACTGTCATACAGAGGACCCATGACACGGTCAAGATCCAGGACATTGCAGGTGGCTCCACAGGGATCATAACAGCGGGTCGCTGTTTCTCCAGGAGAGGGAGCAATGCCACGAGAGACCACGAACACCGGTTGCCGGCGTGGTGCAGGGGATAGCGTCACGGACTGCGGTGCTGAAGGTCACCGGTTCAATCCTGCCCACCGGCAAAAATTTATTTCTTTGTAATTAACAATTTCAGAAGGTTCTACATCTTTCTTATGTTCACTTGTAAATTCTACTTGTTTCTTATGTTAACTGTTATTCTAATTTCTGGTAAATGCTGTCTGTGTATAAATAGCAGAGCACTCTGCCTGAGAGGCAGTCAGTGCTGCGTGTATGTTGAGTTCGTAATAAATGTGCTTTGAGTATAAGTGCTGTGTTCAGTTGCCTTCAAAGTTAAGCCTGCTCCCATTTCAATGTGACAATATTATAGAAAGTTTTTTTTTTTCCATCGTCAGTATTAAATGTAACACATCTGTTAAATCTTCTTAAAAATAAAAAAGTATGGAAATTGGATAATAACTGCAAACAAGAATTCAATGCTGTTAAAGAAACACTTACACAAGCACCAATCCTAGCACATTTTGACTTTAATTAGCCTTTCCATCTACCTGTAGACACCTCAGACTATGGTCTAGGTTGGCATATTTTTCAAGAATATGTAACATAAGATAAGAAAGACCAATATCTTTTGCAAACAGATTGCTCACCAAACATGAAAGAAACTGTACAATGTTGGCTTTTAAAAAATTCAAATATTTACTCTCAGGTTATTATACCATTATACACACAGACCGCAGTGCACTAACATTTTTGTTATGAAGATGGGCCTTATTTATGCAACAATTTTCATTTTCCAATATATATGTAAAAGGCACAGACAATGTGGTACCAGGTTCTTTATCAAGGCTATATATCAGAATATAAAAGAAAGGGGTACATTTGCTATTTATTTTTTTAAAGTTAATGAGTATGAAAAAGATGTAAAAATTGAGAAATAATCTAAATAATGAACGATTAAATGATATCTATTTCAAAGTCAGATAGACAAATTACTAATAAGTGGTAAATTATTTTTCAAAAGCCATAGATTGGCTGGCCAGTACTTACCTTTGTGCTGTACCGCCGATAGTTACATAAATGAAGAAACAGTTCCTTCCTTTTTTGTCCCCTTTTTTTTTCCTGTTTCTTCATTTATGTAACTGTCGGCGGTACAGCACAAAGGTTAAGTACTGGCCAGCCAATCTATCTCTTTTGAAAAATAATTTATCATCTCTGAGGAGAAGTTTCATCATTAATCGAATAACAAGTAGTAATTCTGAAAATGAGCAATGGAATTCTGTTTCATAGAAGATTAATTACTGGGAATTGGCTGTTTGCATACCTCAGGATTTGCACATTATGGAGCTGAAAAATATGTTATGCATATGAGACAGTATTTTTAAAACATTACAAGAGAAGTAAAAAAGGTGCTAAGGTCCACAAGTGGAAAGTGTCACAAAGTTAAAATTCAAACAAAGGCTGTGTATACTAGGTTGTATCCCATTATATCCCACGATCTATGGGATTATCAGCTTTGGACCTGAATGGCCCTTTGCCTAGAGGAAGGGGAGATGTGGAATACATCCTAGTAATAATAGAATGTTGGTCTCAATTAACTAAACTTTACCCAATTATATAAGCAAGTACAATCACAGCGATCAACATAATGAGGGATCATTATTTTAAAGAAGTTGGAAAACCTAGGAATTTATTAAGACATAATGGATCTCAGTTTACAGCTATAAAGTTTAAAGAATTTTTAGCCTGGGGGAATGTTAACCATATTTTAATGTCTAAATTCCACCCTCAAAGTAACCCTCCTAAGAGAGTAATGAGGGTATTAGGGTGATTGTGTAGAACTTACTGCTCCTATAAACATTCAAATTGGGCTGATTTAATAGGTGATTTTGAAAATGTGTTAAATGATTTGCCACATAGTGTTACAAAAGTTGCACCTTTGTAAGTGGTAGGAACCCAATTGACTGGTGGATGATTCTTAAAGAGGGCGGAGTGGCCAGAGATAAATGTAAGTAACCAATCAGTATTGCAATCAGATATTAAAAAGCATTAACAAAAGAAGCAGATAAAAGAAAAAAAGCATGGGAAAAGGGCACTCCTATACAATACAATTTAGTAGATTTGGTTTTAACAAAAAATAAGAAAAGTCTGAAAAGTGATAAGACAATGAGTAAATTTTACCCTCTTTATGAAGGGCCTTTCTTAGTAACAAAAATGCCTCATCGTAAGGCAGTAATGTTAACAGATGCAACAACAGGTAAAGACAAGAGCTTATATTACATACAAGACTTGAAATTATTTTTATCATCAAAACAATACATGCAAATAGAGAGAAATTTCATTTTTCAAACCCTGTTAAGTTGGTATAAGTTATAATTTATTTAAAAATCTGTTATTTATATGTGGAATAAATATGATTAAAGTGATGAGGTGAAAGTGTTTAGCCACTTACTGAAAAGAAGGAAGATTGACTAAAGTATTACAAAAAATAATAATAAAAATGCCCATTGGTCTCTTCTGTACAGTGCTAATTATCACAGCATGAATCCTAATTAAAAGAAAAGAGTATGAACAGTTTCATACTTGAGAATTTTGTTGGGTAAATCTGTCAGAAAGACAACTGATTAATTATATTTTGTACTTTTATTACTTCATATTAATTAGTAGTTTTTTTCCCCCAAGTGAGTTTTGGGGAATGGTTTATACAATTATAAGGGGAGGTAAATTTGGCGTTGTAATTTTGTATAGTAGGATAAGTTATGAATGGTTGCCTAGCAATATGCTTACATTAAGTATAAACATGATTTTTAAAGTCTAATATAAAGTAGATGGTGATACTATTTTCACTACAAGAGAGACTGTGTTATCGACATTGAAATGATCTTAAATGACTGGTATAAATAGATAACCAATTAAAATATTATGTTTAGATACTGAAGACTAAACTTCCATTGGAATTCAGTGCACTATTATAAAGAACACACATACATGAAAAACTTGTACTTACTACAACATTGTGGCAACAGTTGAGTCATTATGTGAATAACATGAGTAATTACATAAATATTCATTTTGTTATAAGATGTTAGGTTACTTGTAATTTAGTCTTAGTCTTACATTTGATTGTTTATTAAGGGCCAGCAGGTGTAACGGAACAGGTTATTAAAACTCATGAAATAACAATTAAGTAATACATGATTAAATGTATAGGTTAAAAATAGGGATGATTCACAGATAATTTAAATTTTAAATATATTTTGTTGTGCAAGTGTTTATGTTTCTTTGTACAAGTTGTTGTTCTGGGCTCGGTGGGGTGGCACGATTTTTAGGTGGCCTGACATTATTACAGGTGCATCAAAGAGATTTTGTTGTACTGCATTCCAAGGAGCACCGAGAACAAAGAAAAGAATATGTATCAATATATAGACACACTTTGTAAATAAGAAACAATTAATCAGTCTTCAGATTGTCTTGCTATAAGACAGATGTGATATATATATATTTATAGAAAGAGAGTGAGTGTCCGAATGAGAGCACAGGGTTGAGTGCAGCAAGAAGTCATCTTGCTTTGGAGAATAATTATTAAAATCACTATTTTGTGCAGACGCTCGCAGCATGAAGAGGTGCCTGTGGATGCACACTGACTGCAACAGCAGGAGGCATCCACAAAGGCGTGGTGGAGGTAGTAATGGCTGCAGGAACTAGCAGCAGTGCCTGTGACGAACTCTTGGAGGGCAGCAGTGGCAATGGGGGAGATGGAGACAGCAACTCGTTCCCCGCAGGCACCCATGGATACACCTGATTCCCGTGATGGCACACCATGCCATCAGGAGTGTGCACTGAGCAAGGGCGGCAGCTGAGGCAGGTCACAATGACACCTGGCACCCAGCAGGTAAGGAAACCGAAGATTTTTTGACAGTCACAAGAGTGGTAGCCCACTCACTGGAGGAAATAGGTTTAATTACCTGTAAACCTGCAGGCGGTTGAGTTTGGCCTAGACTTGGTCCTGCAGGGCCACCGGAACCTGGTGTGTGTGAAAAAACAGTCAGGTTTTCAAATTGAAGAGCATGGCGACACGTCATGATGTTTGTCACCAGGTGCAGAATAGAATCACAAACCATGTTGTAAGCATAGGATTCCCAATGAATAGGGGTAACAAACATACGGCAATGACTGAAATCCGTTGCCCATGCATGAGAAGACTGATTAGGCTTTTTCCGCAGCCAATAAAATTTGACACAGGCTGCAATGACATAGTACGGGGCTGGTAATAAATGGACAGCAAATGACATTTCACCAAAATGCAAGGCTGCCAGTTCCTGGAGAGGGGTGAGCTGACACAGTAACTGATAAACGTGGGGTGAAATTCAAGACAGAAAAAGAGCTTTAAACAGGCCATATCCGAGACACCAAAAGTGAGGAAGTGTTGGTGCAACTGTTTCTCATAAGAGTCCCAGTCTCCCAAAGAGTCATCAAACCCAGGAAATGATGGAGGGAATGGGGAAGAAACATGGCAGGCAGTGGGACACACAGACACTATGTGGGGTGAAGCCAACTTTATAATATCAGCACCACAGTGTCCATGCAGTCTACCTGAGGTGACATAACAGTAACCAGCCACTGAACTGAAGTACCTGATGTACCCTGTCTGAAGTACCTGACCCTATGGAGGGAGCTGAAAATCCAAGGAAATTGCAGTGTCCAGTGAAGTCATAGTCACACAAGCAGGCTGAGAAACACACGGAAGTCCTAACTCCACCACACCAGAACACATTTAACACGACTGTCATCAAAACTGGATATTATATGAATAATCTTACAACTTTGGAATCCAATAGAGGTACAGTGAGAGAAGTGAAGTGAATATACTGATTAAATTAGCACTCCACGATGCAGACATAGCAAACCTCTTTACACTCTTATTTAAATTTCCACTGCCAGAGCAGTGAGCATGCCACAAAGAATCGCAAAAAGTTTTGTTGTTGAAACAAATGAGGCCACTGTTTGAAAATTACAGTAACCATTAAAAGAATAATTGCATTTTCATTCTAATGCATTTACACTTTTCAGGATGGGAACTTAGTTTCATGTGCATGTTTCCCAGTAATTTACAGTTCTTTTGCTGCTACCATTCATTTTCTGTTTGAATACAAAATAACTGTAACTTTCATTTTGACTAGTAGTAGGTAGTGCTATTCAATTTGATGCCTAGTACAACTGGATTCAAGAATGCAACACTTGAAATCTATGAAAAATCATGTCCAATGAAAGTCTACTTTGGAGGGGAAAACAAAATTTTTAATGTTCAGCATTACTTGCCATTGGAGCAGAAAGGGTTAACGTAAGTTCATTGTGCTAAATCTCTGCAAATCCCATTATACAACACTAGCATATAGCTAGTTCCTTCCACACTGGGTAGCTTCAAACATGGGCAGTTTTATAACAGGCACTTTGGATGAAGAATGACTTACCAGGACATCACTATCACTTTTGCTGGCTGCCCTGTTGCGCCGCTATAGACCACAGTCAGAAAGGGCGCCAATGTCTATATTTGCCATTCCTTACAAAATGTGATATGTGAGGGACTATTACCTGAATTGAAGCTACATCCTCCGGGTTGCGTCGGCACAGCACCACACGGTGCGCCTGAGGTACACTGCATTGATGGGACGTCCACCAGTCCATTAAGCTAGAGGATCGGTACCCGGAGGTGCACTGGAGGTAGGTGTGGGCCAACATCTTCCACCCCCTCCTGCCATCCGAGATCTGCAGCCTCTGGTTTACATTAGTGTACAACGTGCTACTGACCAACCAACGGATGGCAGACATCCATCTTGTAGCTCCCGCTGATTGTGTTTACTGTCGTGTTCTGGACACGAGGAAGCACCAGTTCAAATGTGTCTGGTCTTCCGTGGTGTGGGAGCTAGCCCGAGGTATGTTGGCCCTCATAAACAGGACCACTCAAAGAAATGTCCCAGTGGATTGGTTCACAATCCCTGACATTAAAATGTTCCCGCGATCTAAACATAATTTGACTATCTGGCTGTTGGGACATTCGTCCTACGCCATCATCGAATTGCGACTAACAGATGGTGTTGACTTCATGTCATACCTGTGAAATGCCAATCGTAAGTCAAGGACTTTTGAAAACTTCTGGACACTGTTTGCAAACTTTTTGATGGCTTTGGTGCATGGTTACCAAATAGTTATCAGTCAACTAAATGAGACAATATAGAAACTCTATCTTGTTTTGTTGTTTCATACTTTTGAAATATTTTGTGTGACCAGTACTGGTAAGGGATTGATAAATTTCCCTTCCCAGAGCAGGTCTTGTTATTGATCAATAGTGGAACGACATTTTCTCAATCAACATTTAGTCCTCAGGGGGGGGGGGGAATATTTCTTGTTATAATGAAACACCAATTGAGATGGAGTGCCCATGTCATATCCATGGATGATATCAGACTACCAAAAGCAGTGTTCTACTCAGAGCTCTTGTGTGGGAAGTGGAGGCAGGATGGCCAACACCAGAACTATAAAGACATCATCAGATGTGACATTCTGAGCAACAACTGGGAGAAGGTTGCATTGCACCAATCAGAGTGGTGTTCACAATATACATGTACACTTATAAATCTGCTGGGCAACTCTATTGTGCTCCTTGTGACCAGGTCTTTAAGGTGAAATTTGTCTTTACGAGCCATATCAGCACCCTACCACAATAAGGATGCAAACGATTGACAGAGTCGTTGTCACCGGACATTGCGAGAAGGACACGAGATATCATATGCATCTGAGGTGCACCAGAAGAACGTATATACAATTTATACATACAGGTAACTAACATACTTAAACAACTGACAGTTCCAGATATTGAATGTTTTTACATAACAGCACAGTTAAAAACTGCAAATAAATACTAATTAAATAAAATGGAAAATCTTGTATAAACATGATTATAATTATGTTATTTTATCTCCTCAGATAAGGGAACCAGATATGTGCTGTATGAATGGCATGGAAAGATTACTACAGCAGCTACATAAGTTGATAAAAATTCAATTATCCTTTGATGTAAGCAAACATGCTAGACCAGTTCTTGGTGTTGCATCATGCCACCACTGCCACACCTTGTCTTAAGTATCTGCAGCACAGTTTTTATCATACTGTCTGGTGGATCTCACAGTTATGTTAGAATGCCACAGAGAAAACCCACTCTCATTTTGGTGTTTAATTCTCAACTGACATTTTCTTGTGCTCCTGACTGTTACTAGTTCATGTTGATATGTGACAGCACCCTGAAAGTCTCATGAAGGCCTTCACAGATAGGAACCAATCCCCCAGTAGGTAGTCAACAAACGGATTTCCCATGCCATATCCACAGACATAGACTCTGTGATTAAAAGTATACACACACCTGGCTGAAAATGACTTACATGTTCATGGCATTCCCCATCACTAATGCTGGAATTCAATATGGCATTGGCCCACCTTTAGCCTTGATGACAGCTTCCACTCTCGCAGTCATATGTTTAATCAGGTGCTGGAAGGTTTCTTCAGGAATGGCAGCCCATTCTTCACTGTGTGCTGCACTGAGCAGAGGTATTGATGTAGGTTAGTGAGGCGTGGCATGAAGTCGGCTTTCTAAAACATCCCAAAGGTCAAGTCAGGCCAGTCCATTACAGGGATATTATTGTCATGTAACCACTCTGCTACAGGCTGCGCATTATGAACAGGTGCTCAATCATGTTGAAATATGCAATCGTCGTCCCTGAATTGCTCTGTAACAGTGGGAAGCAAGAAGATGCTTAAAACATCAATGTAGGCCTGTGCTTTGATAGTGCCATGCAAACAAGAGGTGCAAGCCCCCTTCATGGAAAACATGACCACATCTTAACACCACCACCTCCAAATTTTACTGGTGGCACTACACACTTTAGCAGATGACCTTTACTGGGATTTCACCAAACCCACACCCTGCCATCAGATCCCCACATAGTTGTACTGTGATTCATCACTCCACACAATCTTTTTCCACAGTTTAATAATCCAATGTTTATGCTCCTTATGTCAGTCAAGGCATTGTTTGACATTGACATACATGATGTGTGGCTTATAGGCAACTGCTCGACTCTGAAATCCAAGTTTCCTCACCTGCTGCCTTTAGTACTTGGAGTGGATCCTGATGCAATTTGGAATTCCTGTGTGATGGCCTGGATAGATGCTTGCCTATTACACTGTATGACCCTCTTGTCAGTCCACAGACGAGGTCAACCTGTATGCTTTCTTGTTGTACATGTCCCTTCACTTTTCCACTTCACTATCACATCGTAAACAGTGGATTGTGGAAATCTCATATTTAGACTTCTGGCACAAGTGACATCCAGTCACCTGACCACGTTTGAATTCCATGATATTAGTGGAGTGCCCTATTCTACTCTCTCACAATGTCTAATGACTAGTAGATGATGTTGCTGATATAGAGTGTCTGGCAGTAGGTGGCAGCACAATGCGCCTAATATGAAATATGTATGTTTTTGAGGGTGTTCAGATACTTTTCATAACATGGTGTCCGCAATACTCTCTACTCCCAGCCCCAAAAGAGCATTCTCATGACCCAATACCACCAAGGTCTAGAAAAACTGGACCACATCCTTCATCATAGGTTTATCTTTCATTATGCTCAGAAATGAGAGACAAACTACACCACATCCTTACCACCCTGTGGAGAGTAATGTTTCATTGTCCACCCAACCTCCATAACATGGTAACTCACACACCACAGCTTAAAATCCCTTGCCACAGGAATCATATACCTGCAAAAGACCCCATTGTAAGACCTGCTGAATCCATCCAAACAGCTCCTCCTATTCCAGTTCCATCAGGGGACTGACAACATGTTAAAGGCTGCGAGACTTACCAACTCTGTTGCAATCAGTGCAGAGCTTTTAAGTATTATTACCAACCATCTGCCTGTCAGAATGAAAGGCCAACACAGCTGTGGCCAAGACCAAGATAAACAACCCTGTGGCATTTGATTTCAATAGCTGTTCCACAACCAATGCATAGATGGAAGGAATACTTACAATACATTTCCAGTCTCAAAATTATCCAGGCCTTAACCTGTGGTAACTTACTTTCCCGATTGCCCCACCCAACACACGCACACTTCTCCCACTTCTTGTCTCATTCCTCAGCATCTGCCCTATTTTTCCTTCTCTGTTCATCTACTTTACACTCCCCAACCCTTAAAAAATCATTCCAAAGCTGTCTTCCACATCTATTTTGCAGAAGTCTAGTACCTTTACACTCTGCCAGACATGGCCGATACCTCTACCACACCCTCCACTGCATCCTCCCCCTTTACCTCTCCTCACTCTGGATTGCTCTCACTGTGGGGATGGCACTCAGGATGCTGCAGCCAGAGAGCAACATGTGTGCACGAATCATGTTCTGTGTGTTTGTATGAACATGTGTGAACTTTGCTTACAAATTTTGTATCCGAAAGATATGAGTAAGCCCGTCTTTTCTACGTGCCTGTCTGCAGCTCAGCAATCATCTCTGTGGTGAGTTGCATTTTATCATCATATCATTGAATTTCAGTCTGGACTTACCATTGTTAAAAATCACAAAAACTGATAAACTATTCAATCACCAAAGCAATTCATCTCTTATTCTGTACATAATTTTCAGCCAAGTTACACCAATTTTAATCACAAAAATTTACGCCATTGACAGAGAGAGAGTAGAGGTCATAACTGTCTACAGGAATATCATCAGAAGCAACTCACAAAATTACTGTCCATCTCACTAAAATCAATCTCATGCAGAATACTAGAATATATTCTGCAATCAAACATAGTTAGGTGTATTGAACAGAAACACCTCCTAAAGGCTAAACAGCAAGGACCATGAGAAGGTAAATTTTTGCTTTCGTCACACAAAATACTTAAAGCCATGGAGAAGAGCAATGATGTAGTACTTCTGGACATCCTGCAACCATATAACACAGTACAGCAGCAGCAATTATTAATTAAAATACAATTGTTTATGTTATAAAAAATGTTACTGGCAAAGAATTTCTCTGTAATGACAATGGAGGACTTTATCTCAGATGACGACTAATCTACAGATGTAGAAGTAGGCTACCTTCTGGTTTACACCATGGAAGAGCATCACTTCACTTGTAGTTCATATTCAGCATAAAGATGAGGACAACAGACTGCCTCATGGATGTTGTGTAAACAGGTGAAGGAATGTCTCGGCTTTATTAAAACAACATTTGAGAACACTTTGTGTATAAGGAAGGCTTATAGGCAGCTGCTCGACCCTGAAATCCAAGTTTCCTCACCTCCTGCCTTTAGTACTTGGAGTGGATCCTGATGCAATTTGGAATTCCTGTGTGATGGTCTGGATAGATGCTTGCCTATTACACTGTATGACCCTCTTGTCACTCCACAGACGAGGTCAGCCTGTATGCTTTCTTGCTGTACATGTTCCTTCATTTTAACGATAGTCATGGGGAGAGAAGGTAGGGGAGTGAGTATGTGCATGCCTGTGTGTATGTGTGTGTGTGTGTGTGTGTGTGTGTGTGTGTGTGACCAACACTGGGGGATATGCATCTGTTTGGTAATTTTTTAAGTTGTTGATTTTTTGTACTTTAGTTTCTATTGGTTTTGGTATTACGTGAGGATGTTTCTATAAGATTCATATCACTGTCAGGGGAAATTTCAGTGACATTTCCATAGTGTATGTTGGGTGACAACATACCATATTGCATGTAGGTGGTGTGCTGAGATTACTGCTTTTAGCAAAGCCAACTAACATGAAAAGCAAGAAACTGGTTGTGGTGGGAAACTGATATGTGGCACAACCCAAGGTCTAGGTTAGGTTGTGAGGCAAAAGCTTGGTTTTAAGTTGGCTAGCCAATGAATGTGAAAGAGAGAAAAAATGGTTGTGGCAAGAATGATCTGTAGCATAACACAAGGTCTAGGTTAGGTTAGGAGGCAACAATTTTGTTGTGAGTTGACAAAGCCAACACATGTGAATATTCAAAAGTGATTGTGGTAAACAAGATGAATGAAGAAAGTGTTTCATAACATTTCCATTTGGGGGGGGGGGGGGTTCTTTGTTTGAGATTTATAGGTCAATTAAGGGGGATTGGGGCAGCAGTTTATT
The DNA here is from genome assembly GCA_026315105.1 of Locusta migratoria. Lineage (NCBI taxonomy): Eukaryota > Metazoa > Arthropoda > Insecta > Orthoptera > Acrididae > Locusta > Locusta migratoria. The sequence continues at coordinate 54,272,151 of CM048744.1, forward strand.
GGTATTGTTTTGTTTGATTTTAGGTGTAGTATAGGTTAATTTAAATATTCAATTTTATTTCTATTTTATTGGGTTTGTACAGGGGTGTTAATTGGAGTTCTGTCTTAATTTGATGTATGTTATAGGACATTTGAACTATTCAGTTCCACGCATATTCAATTGAGCTATTCGATTCCATGCATATTTGGTCATTTAAGGTTTTTATGTCGCATATTGTGAGCATGTTTTAATTATATGTTCGTGAGTTTTCTGTTGGCTTTTTGTTATTTTTTCTCACTAAAAACGTCTCTACTCAAAACCTCCACATTCCCGCACTTGTCCTGTTAGTGTCATTTTATTGGTTTTATGTTAATTTTGCATGTTTATATGTGTGTTTTTCATGATTATTTTGGTCGCCATATTAGCTACAAGTATATAAGTCATTGACACCATGTTAATGACCAAATGGGAATCATTAGCTTCAAACAAATGTTCAAATGTTTGTTAAGCTTAAGGGACTTAACTGCAGAGTCATCAGTCCCTAAACTTAAAAACTACTTATGAACTGTTGTTGTTGTTGTTGTTGTTGTGGTCTTCAGTCCGCAGACTGGTTCGATGCAGCTCTCCACGCTACCCTGTCCTGTGCAAGTCTCTTCATCTGAGAATACGATTGGCAACCTACATCCTTTTGAATCTGCTTACTATAATCGTTCCTCGGTCTCCCTCTATGATTTTTACCACACACGCTTCCTTCTAATGCTAAGTTGACAATTCCTTGATGTCTTAGAATTTGTCCAACCAATCTACCCTTCTCTTAGTCAGTATATGCCAGAAACACCTTTTCTTCCCGATTCGGTTAAACCTCCTCATTAGTTACGTGATATATATAAATTTTCATCATTCGTCTGTAGCACCTCATTTCAAAAACTTCTATCATCTTTTTATCTGAACTCCTTATCATCCATGTTTCACTCCCATACAATGCTACACTCCAGACAAATGCTTTCAGAAAGGACTTCCTAAAATTTAAATTAATATTGGATGTTAACAAGTTTCCCTTCTTTAGAAACGCTTTTCCTCCCATAGCCATTCTGCATTTTATATCTTCTCATTACCTTTGTTTTACTCTTGTTAATGTTCATCTTATATCTTCCTTTCCAGACACTGTCCATCCCATTCAATTGCTCTTCCAGATCTTTTACGGTCTCTAACAGAATTACTATGTCATCGGCAAACCGCAGTGATTTTATTTCTTCTCGCTGCACTTTAATGCCCTATCCAAATTTCTCCTTCCATTCCTTCACAGCCTGCTCAATGTACAGATTGAACAACATTGGGGAAAGGCTACAACCCTGTCTTACTCCCTTCCCAACCTCTGCGTCTCTTTCTTGCCTTTTGACTCTAATAACCGCTGTCTGGTTTTTGTATAGGTTGAATATAACTCTTCGCTCCCTATATTTTACCCCTGATACTTTCAGAATTTGGAAGAGTGTATTCCAGTCGACATTGTCAAAAGCTTTCTCCACATCAACAAACGCTAAAAATGTAGGTTTCCCTTTCCTTGGCCTATCTTCCAAGATAAGTCGTAATGGGAGTATTGCCTCTCGTGTTCCTACATTTCTCCTAAATCCAAACTGATCTTCCCTGAGGTTGGATTCCACACATTTTTCTATTCGTCTGTAAATAACTTGTGTTAGTATTTTGCACCCATGACTTAATAAATTGATACTTCTGTAATTTTCACACTTGCCTGCACTTGCTTTCTTTGGAATTGGAATTATAATATTCTTCGTATGAACTACCTTATACTAACGGCACAAACCTCCATGCCCGAGGGGGGATTCGAACCCCCACCGTAGCGGCCGTGCAGACTGTGACTGGCGTGCCGCAGACCACTCGGCCACTGCGGCATCATGAGCTTCAATATTATGCCCATGCACATAAGGAAAAATTGATGTAAATGTTCATTAAAATTTTAAAACATACAGAAACAAGTACATGCCATACTATGGGCATTTCTCTACATATCTGTTCAAATGTTTGTAAATCTATGGAACAAAACAGCTTGGTTATTAGTCCCTAGCTTATAAACTACTTAACCTAAGGTAAACTAAACTAAGAACAACACAAAACCCGAGCCCGAGAGGAAATCGAACCCCTGACGGTGGAGGTCCACGTGCACTGCAACACGGCGCTCCAGTACACGCGGCTAATCCTACATATCTGAACTGATGGAAAACAGTTATAAATATTATCTTAATTTTAAAGATTACAATAAAATAATGTAAATGTGTGATAATCCCCATCCTGTAAGGTAATTAGGCTTATACGCTTGTTATTGGGGAATAAGATGCAAAACAAACAAACCCTAAAAATGGACAATACTGGTAGGTTATAAGTTTGACTTTGTTTTCCGCAAATTTCTCTGGCTTGAAGGGCAATTGCCACATTCCTTAAATCCCAGCTGCCCTTTGTCCTTGGTACCAACCTTAATAGATGCATTACTAAAAGTTCATCTATCTGGTAAGGTGTAATTTTTTAACATGCCTTAGACTTCATACACTCACAATTGAAGGCGTATTTCAAATAATAAAAGAATGTCACCCCAACTGGTAGAAGTCTGTGAGTAGTGTGTGGAGGTATGCTTACTGTAACAATAGAATTTTTTTCATAAAATTCAAAAATATAAAGTGAAATAAGTTTGCAGTGATTTTCTAAAATCACCAGTAGACTTTACATTCTTATGGAAATGCTTGATCCATTTGAGAAATAATGAATCATTGGACCGTCCATGATGGATCAACGTATATTGCTCCAACTGGTCCACATTCATTTAAGAGATCTGACATTATTTTTCTGGAGAAGATAAACATAGGGAATGTATGTGCCAGCAGCACTGAAACAACATACCACTGTAAATTTGCACCCTTTTCAAACAGGCTGCCCTACCTATAGGAGTCAAAACTCTCTATGGCTTCTGTAGGCCTATCTTTGTACTTACCCCCATTTCTTTGATATTGTAACACTCGCCTCCCTTTAATGACATCATTGGTGGCGACATAGTAAACAGAAAAAAATGCGGAAATTAACATTCCAGAACACAAAACAATACCGGTACTCAATAACTTTTACCATACTTCGACTGCAAGCATTCTTGGAAATTGCCTAATGTGGCATATGTGTTAGGTATCCACACAGTATATAAGCCTATTTCTCAGATAATTAAGGGTAAAAGATCAACAATTTTATTTGTATAAATAAATAACAATTATAGATACCGGCGTGTTGTCGTGTGCGTGCGTGTGTGTGTGTGTGTTTGAGGGAGGCGTGTAATTATGTGGTGGGTGAGTTAAAGACGAATTTTTGGGCTGAGGCCTGTGATCGATGGTACATTCTGTTGTCATAATCTGTAATTTACGATTTTAACCTCATATTATTTACTGTCTGAGTCACTAAATGGACGTGAAGGGTTATACGTCGCGCGTGAACATCCGCGTAATTGATTTAGAATTGCATGTTAGATATATTTCGTTTCAGGCCTAGATAATTTGCAAAGACACATAGATTGCAAGGATTCTTCGAAATGACCTTAGTTCTAACAACGTTTGAAATGATCAGAGTTTAATCATAACGAATGTAAGTACGTTATGATTTAATTAAAACAGGGGGAATCGGGTAAGTTAGTCAGTGAATGTAGATTGGTCAGTTTGTATTGTAAAAAGTAATGTCACATTCGTAACAGAAGGAAAATGATCAAAGTTAGTAATACAACGTAACACGCTGACGACATTGGTCAAAGCCGAGGGGGTGGTATCCCGGTCTTCAATAGACCCAAAAACATAACCTATCTTCTTTTCTTCAGCTTGTCCCAGTTCAGGGTCACTTTCCTGAGTTTTGCCTCCTACTTCTCTCAGTTCCATGTGATGTCCCGACTCAGGAGCCTCAGTCCTTTCTACCCAAAAACATAACCTAAACTTTTATTATTAATGGGGTAATACAATGCACTTTAACAGCTGTGTGTCTTTACACTACAGCGATATAGGTAACTAACATAACCATAACTTAGCTCTTATATATTTCAATTACCTAGACAAATCTGCAATACAATGAAGCAAAACTGGTACAGTAGCTCATTGGCAAAACATAACAGTAAAGGAAATTATAGTAGCACTTACCTTGCAATATAGAGCTGAATAAAATTACATCAAACACACTGAAAATAAACCTCACTTGATTACTGGTACTGCAACAATACTGTTAGAAAATTGTTGTCGTACGGCACTGTAGTTGTCACTCCTGCCAGCAGGGTGTAGCACCAACTGGGTAAAGCCTGCACCATTCAGTCACACCCCATTTACATGGACTTTCAAAACCGGATTTCGTAAACAGATTTCCCAATTCCGCTTTTGGTTGATCGTGCCCATGTAAACGAAACCGTCTTTGAAGTGTTCTTGGCTTTTATATCGACTAAAAAAGAGGTAAATAGTCAGTCTGGAGGTTGGTTTGAACACCACAGTGCTTTACTGTATGGCTTCCTCTGGCCTTTGGACTGACTTACCCAACAGTGGAAGAAAATGTATTAAACCTGTTTTGGAACCCTTCTCTACGAAACTGTAGGCCATCCTATTGAATACATTAAATACATTAAGTACATTTCACATTGACACCCAGTGTCGGCGCCGGTACCAACAATCAATGCTTTAAGCGAATTACATTAATGGCTCCCAATTCAAAAATCTCAACAATATAAAACATTGTAAAATCACGGCAAAAAATATAGAGAATCTTTTATACACAATGCAGAGATATTTTTTTCATTAAAAACTTTCAGGCACAGAAGACACATCATAAAGTCTTAAACAGCAATGTTACTTTTTCATAGGTTTTCATTCTTTCTTTCGAAAAGTTCTCATTTATAGCTGTTGAAAAGTGTTGATTAAACATCAAATGCAATTTTCTTGAAGAAAATAAACCTTATTTAAGATACTTCTAGCAATCACCAAGACAACTGAACAACTGCACATCCAATTAAAAATAGTTCATGGCATCTTCAATTGTCACCTTCAACGAGTAAGAACACACACTTAAATAATAGTACATATATATATAAAACATTGAATAAATAAATCATATACATTGACACTCTCCCACAATGTTTTCATATATATTGTGAAGTAGACACCATACCAGCAAGTTCCTTCATCAATTTTAACTTTGTAAATGGTAGTCCTTTTGTCAAAATATCAGCTGCCTGTCCATTAGTTGGTATGTAACTCACATTGACCTTATTCTGTTTAACCAGTTGACGAATATAATGGTACCTTGTTTCTATATGTTTTGAACGTTCATAAAACCTTGAACCATTAATGAATTTGATAGCACTTTGGTAATCTATTTGTAAAACAGGAAGAATGGCTCCAATTTCTTTCAGAAGTTGATCCAACCACACAAGTGATTTACAGGCTTCACTTGCAGCCACATATTCTGCCTCCATTGAAGAAAGAGCAACACACTTTTGTAATTTACTCTTCCACACAACTGGCCCTCCATGGAACTTGAGTAGAATGCCACTTGTTGACCGCCTAGTCCCTATGTCCCCACCATGATCTGCATCACTGTAAGCTTCAATATTACTGTTGTAATCTTTTATGAACTGAATACCATCTGTTATTGTTGACTTTAGATACCTAAGTATCCGTTTGAGCAATGCAAAATATGCCTGTGTTGGTGAGTCTTGAACTCTTAATACAAAATTAACAGCATATGATAAATCCGGCCTTGTAGCTTGTGTTAAATACATCAAACTTCCAACCATTTCTCGAGATAGCTTAGTATTATTAAAAGGCGGTGATTCACCTGGTATCCATCCTAGTTCAATGGGCAAAGATAATGGTTTTGCATCCACCATACCACATTTCTCTAAAATTCTTTTCACATATGCTGACTGGTTTATTTGAATGCAGTTGTCAAACTTCTTGATTTGTAAACCAAAGAAGTAATCAACCTTTTCCACAATAATCTGAAAACGTTTACCCAACTGTTCTATAAACTTGGATGTTGCATCAGTGGAACCCATAGCCAGTCCATCACAACATAAAACAATAGTACTAGGTTTTCACCATAGAACATACATGGATCTGAATGACTCTCCCTTAAATTACATTCAATAAGAAACTTTACAAGACATTCATACCAACATTTTGAAGCTTGCTTTAAACCATATAGACTCTTCAGTAATTTGCATACACGTCCTGTACCATCGTCAAAACCCTCTGGTTGATACATGTATATTTCTTCCTTCAAAATACCATTATGAAATGCTGTCCTCACATCATATTGAACTGCAACACTCAACAGGCATCTCATTGTCTCAAATCTTGCAACAGGGCTAAAAGTGTCAACATAATCTATTCCAAAGCGCTGAGTGTATCCTTTTGCCACCAGGCGAGCCTTGTACCTAACCACTTCATTAACTAGTTCCCATGTTTCATTTTTCTGCAGAGCATTTATTTCTTCCTCCATTGCTTTCTTCCATGCTTCAGAATTTTCTGACTGCATTGCTTCTTTATAGTTCCTTGGTGTTTCACAAAGCAACATCATTCTAGGTTTATGGTCTGAATCTTCACAGTAGCAAGAAGGTTTCTTCAAATTCTGTCGTTCACGTAAATTGTGGCTTCCTTTCTCTTCATGTCTTGCCTCCAAGTTACTTTCAGCTTGTTCCTCAGTGCCATTGAAATTGTTGCTAACCCTTTCATCACTTACAGTTACATCTCGGTTAACAGTATCAGTTTGACTGTCCTCTTCAAAATCAGAATTTTTATATTCATATTCTGCAGTATCTTCATGTATATCTGACATGTCAACAACATTTTTAGTCTTATGAGTATATGATTTCTGTAACTGTTTGACTGCAAACTTTAAATCTCTGCAAACACACACACATCTTTTTTCAGGAAAATAAATACGGTACCCACAATCATCATAACGAACGACATATCCTTTAGAAGATTTAGCATCAAACTTCTTCCGTTTTTGTGTAGGAATCTATGCATAACATTCTGTTCCAAAAACCACTAAATTATCAAAACGACCTTTCTTCTTCATAAATATTTCAATTGGAGTTTTACCTTTCATTTTTGTGGGACCAGTTCGGTTCAGAGAGAATGTAGCAGCCAGAATAGCCTCACCCCACAATGCTTTTGGCAAATATTCAGCTGAGCAAAGCCAAGAACGTGCCATCTCACAAAGAATCCTGTTTTCCCGCTCGGCAACTCCATTCTGCTAAGGAGTATATGGTGCATTTATTGAATGTTTCAGCCCAATTGAGTCAGCAATCTTCTGTACATCTTTGTTGTGGAATTGCTTGCCACCGCCTGTACGTAATTCTCTTACAGTAACATCTGCCTGAGTCTTCATCATCTTAATGAATACTGGTAATTTTTCTTTAATTTCATCTTTGTGATGCAGAAGGTATGTTACTCTAAAACTGCAAAGGTTTTGTTGGTTTCTCCACTCTTTCACCAAATGCCAGGCGATTATGTTTACCATAGACACACCCTTCACAAAGGCTATTATCAAACATTGTCTCTATACCATGATCCTTCAAGAACTGGTGCACATGGCGCTTATTTTGATGACCCATTCTTTCGTGCCACCTCTGTAAAGTGTCATCAGTTTCAGCAACAACACAGGACTTTACTTTACGAACAACTTTCACAGCTAAACGATAAAGTTCATTTTCAGCAATGGATGTAGCAACAGCAATCGGAATATCATTTTTGAAAAATACCTATGATTTTCCATCATTTTCGATTACTTGATTTATTCCCTTTTGTGCAGCCTTCTTAACAGAAAATAAGTTGCAGGATCCATCAGGACAAAACCAAACATCTTCAAAATATCGTTCTGTCCACTTCTGTCCATTAAAAACTTTTACATCGATACGACCTGTGCCAAGTGCTTCAATTTGCACACCATTCTTGGTACTATCCATCTTCCTTGGAATTTTATAGTACCTTTTAACAAGACATTAGCAGATATGCTGTCGATGTACGTCGATGTTGAGCAGAAGGATTGGGATACAATACTGCCAGTCGTGACATTTGCTTATAATACAGCAAGACAACATACCACAGGTTTCACGCCGTTTTTCTTGCTCCATGGGTGTGAAGCTGAGACGACAATGGATACACTGTTCCCGTTCCAGCCGGACGACACTCAGGATGACTATGTGAAAGAGCTCATCACCAGGGTTGAAGAAGCAAGACAGCGGGCTCGAATACAGTCACTGGATGCCCAGGAGAAGGACCGTCGGTGGTATAATGACAAAACACCGACCTGTTGTGTACAGCCCAGGAGATCTGGTATGGATTTTTACCCCTGTACAGAAAGTTGGACTATCAGAAAAGTTATTGAAGCAATACTTTTGTCTGTATCATGTCATACGCCGCCTGTCAGATGTCACATACAAAGTTGAGGATTATTAGCCATTGTCGAAATGACAAAAACGAAGAGACATTGTTTGCTACTTTTTCAGGAGAGGGAGCAATGCCGTGAGACCCCACGAAAACAGACTGCCAGTGTGGCGCAAGGGATAGTGTCACGGATTGTGGTGCTGAAGGTCGCCGGTTCAATCCCATCCACCTGCAAAAATTTATTTCTTTGTATTTAACATTTCCAGAATGCTCTACTTGTTTCTTATGTTAATTATTTTTCTAATTTCTGGTACATTCTGTCTGTGTATAAATAGGAGAGCCCTCTGCCCGAGAGGCAGTCAGTGCTGTGCGTATGTTTCAGTTCGCAATAAAACTGCTTTCTTGCACCCAAGACTATATTTGATTTCCAATTGGGTCATTCACAGCAATCAGTCATTATTTTTTTCTAAACTGTTTTATTGTGCAGATCTAGATTTTGGTAATTGACTTGCCATTCTCAAGACATAATTTTTTTATATCAGTATGTTGAACATGTGCATTCTTTAACCACCATAAATGTCATATAGAACACTCGCAGTTTAGTTTAGATGCAACTTGTAGTTTCTGTTGGTGTTAGTGGTATTTGAGGATTTTTGCATAAGGTTCAGATCACTGTAAGGGGGTTTTCAGAGGCATTTCTGTAGTGTGTGTAGGTTGGCAACATACCCTATTGCATGTAGGTGGTGTGGTGTGCTTATTGCTTTTGGCAAAGTCAGCTGATGTGAAAAGAGTGTAATACGCCCTCTAACAACTGCTGAGCTTAATATGCCCTCTAACAACTGAAGACCGTAATACAGCCTCCACCGGTTTAAAGACTTCTCATAGGAAAAAAATGACATAAGAGAAAAATATTTGTTTTGCTGTCCTTTACAACCTCCCATAGTTTGTCAGTTTAAATTGTTTTCACCATGTATATACTGTACCTTGAAGCTACTTTGACAGTCCATTTCTCTTTAAATAAGTGTCTGCAGGATGATCTTGGATGGGATCCAGAAATTAGTCTGATTACACAATTTTGTGCAATGAATAGCTTTTAATCAATGATGAATTAGGCTACCCCAGAATATGATGCCATACGAAAACAGAGAATGTAAACAGGCATAGTAACCTAATTTACTGAGATGTATATCACCAAAATTTGCAATGACCCTAATAGTATAAGTTGCTAAACTCAAATGTTTCACCACCTCTTCAATGTGTTTTTTCCAGTTCAGCCTCTTCATCAGTGCATACACTGAGAAATTTTGAGTATTCTACCTTAGCTACAGATTTCTCATCAAAGTCTATATTTATTAATGGTGTCATTCCATTTACTGTGTGGAACTGTATATACTGTGTTTTATCAAAATTTAATGATAGTCCACTTGCAGATAAAAACTTAATGATTTTGAGAAAGACATTGTTTACAAATGCATCAGTTAGTTCTTGTCTATCAGGTGTGATAACTATACTTGTATCATCATCAAAAATAGCCAAGATAGAATGGCAAGTCATTAATATATATAAAAAACAGCAAAGGACTCAAGACCCAACCTTGTGGTTTTCCATTCTTGATTGTTTCGAATTTTGAGGAATCAGCTAGCTGATTTTTTGCATATTATGTGAACTACTTATTGCAACTTTCTGCACTCGACCTGTTAGATATGATTTAAACCATTTGTACACTGCCCCATTTGTCACAGTACTTACGTTTATGTAGAAGAATTCCATGATATACACAATCAAAAAAGCCTTTGAGAGATAAAAAAAATCCCAATGGGTGATGTCTGGTTATTCAGAACATTTAATATTTCATTAGTAAAAGTATATATAGCATTTTCCGTTGAAAAGCCCTAATGAAAACCAAAACGAAATTTTCTTAGAACTTTATTTTTATATATGTGTGAAGCTGCTCTAGAATACACTATTTTTCAGTAATATTGATATGGCCTTCAGAAGTGAGATCAAACGTATATCCCCTTTTTGTGCAGTAGTTTAACTACAGCATATTTCAGTCTATCAGGGAAAATACTCTGCTTCAGAGAACTATTACATATGTGGCTAAGAATCCTACTCATCGTATTTCTTGAGAACAAGTTTCTATTACCCTGCTGGAAATGTCATCAGTTTCATGTGAACTTTTACTCCTGAGAGAGTTCATTATTTTCTTAATTTCAGAAGGAGTGGTGGGTGGAATTTAAATTGTATCAAGTTGTGTAGGTGTGGTCTGTTCCATTAACTGCCTTGCTTCTTCTAATGAACATTTAGATCATATTTTCTCCAGAACATTTAAAACATAATTACTAAAAATGTTTTCAACTTTTGACTTAATATTTGTAAACTTTTCACACACTTTGATGGTAATGCTTTCTTCGTATGCTATTGGTTGCCCTTTCTCTCTTGTAATAATATTCCAAGTTGTTTTAATTTTGTTATCACAGGTACTGATCTCAGACATGATGCACATGCTTCTGGACTTTTTAATAACTTTTGTTAATTTAGCTCAGTAGGTTTTATAATATTTGACTGTTTGTGGGTCATTACTCTTTCTTACTCTTAGATACAGTTCCCTTATGCAGTTACAAGATATTTTTAATCCTATAGAAGCTAGGGTTTTTTGCATGGTTTATTATATTTTACTATTTCCTTGGGAAAACAATTTTCAAATACTCTTACAAATGTATCATGGTTGACAGTAAATACTCAGCGGCCAGCCACTAGAGGCTGCCCCGCAGATCAACTTACTTATGAACTCGGCCAATGCAGCAGCAACTCTTCACCTGGTAATCATCGCCTACTCTAGACCTATTATGTTGTGATTACTTAGGCCATCACATGCTGGAAGAACTAAAAAAGTTTTGTGTCATAAATGCAAGGTCTATAAAAAAGTTACCTGCATATTATGCCTGTGGAGAACAATCTGTTTGTAATATTAATAAACATACATCTTCTTCAGTTTGTTAAGCCAGGATTGCCAATAAAATATATTTATTTCTCTTAATCGGTTTCAGTGATTAATATCATCATCTTCAGAAGAAAATGTTTTAAACCGTTCTGAAGCTGATGATGTAAATCATTGAAACCAGTTAAGAGAAATAAATATATTTTATTGGTAATCTTGGCTTAACTACCTGAAATAGGTGTATTTTTATTAACTTTACTTCTACTTCCAGAATTCGTACAGAACAAAACCACTTAAGAAAATGATAGATGTAAATACTAAAGTGGTTCTCCAGAAAAATTCCTCATAGCTGCGCTCTTTCTCAAGCTGCGTTCTGGTAGCACTGCCGCAGCACTATTTTAAGAGCAGCACCCCTTCTGTCAGTCATGTGGAATCTCATGGTGGCCTTGTTAAATATCGTGTATAAAACCACAATACTTCTCTCCTTTGGTTTGATGACTCACTTGCTGTATGTAGTGTGAAGAGTGTCGATGTCCATGTATTCTGTATGTGTGTCTGCAAACTTCCTTCACATATGGACGAAAATGTCCCCGACTAGACCCCAGTCTTGTAGGAAGATGCTTTGAAGTGATGACTGGAGACATAGGAGAGCTGACAGATGATTGCCAGATGTGTGGGACACATGTTGCACAATAGTGCGTTGGAATGACTGGTGAGCCTTAATCATTCTGAATATTTGGCCAGGAGATAAGGATGACTCTTCCTGAGGTGTTTGTTCGAGCTCATGCATGTGAGGTGTTTGTTCGAGCTCATTCTGTGTTGGTAACTAGTACAGGAACTGTCTTCGGCTGTTGCTGTGTTTGTGCTTGACTTACCGTGCCAGCAGGCCATGGAACGAATCATGGCACCTCCATCCCGTTGGCAGCAACTCTTGCTGGAGTTTGTGTTGGTTCTGTTGTGGAGCCCGCTGCCAGAGTCGCTCGGGAACAAAGTTGGTTCACATGGCATACCACTTCTCCAGCTTTTGTGTGGACTCTGTAAAGATGTTTGCAGCAAGGGCTAACTCTTCAACCATGAATCCATTTTGGGCGCCTGCTGTACCCCAGCACCCAAAGAGGAGTGCCCTCAAAACTTTGTAAACAAAGTCTGCCTTGGCCGATGGGGCGGAGGGCGAAGAAGGTGGAGCAAGGTACAAGGCTGGCAGATGTGAAGGAGCTCATCCAGGCTATGGTTGCCCATGGGAGTAAAATGGTAGGAACTGGAACAAGGCTTCGTCAGAGGAGGAAGAAGGAGCAATTTTTTTATTTTTTTTTATTTATTTATTTATTTATTTTTTTTTTTCATTTGTGATTTAAAAGTACGAATGAGGCGTTCAACCTCGCCATTTGATTGAGGATGGAAGAGTGGAACAGTGATGTGCATAACACCATGTTGCGTACAAAAATCGGAGAATTCAGAGAAGGTAAAGTGTGGAGTATTGTCCAAGACCAGTGTAGAAGGGAGGCCTTCCAAGGAAAATATTCTGGCTGGCCCCATGGTGGTCGCTGCTGTGGAAGGTGATGCACAACATGCAACAAAGAGATAGAATAGGCGAGCAACTGTTCCAAAAATCATTGAAAAATGGTGGGGAACCAACAACCCAAAACAGCAACCTATGATACTGATAAAGACCAAATGGAGTGTTAACAAGAAACTGCTGAGATTCAGTATCCAACAGAAGCTGGTGATATGCTTCTGATAGGTCAGTCTTAGAAAAGTACTGTCCCCTGGCCAACTTTGAAAACAATTCTTCAGGGCAAGGCTTAGCATGTGTGTCAGTAAGGCACTGAGCTTTGAAAACACCACAGAGGCGAAGACTGCTGTTGGGTTTTTTAACAATAATGAAGGGAGAGGACTACTCACTGGAAGACATGGGACAAAATACACCTGAAAGAGTCAGCCAAGCTCCCATTTGACTTAGTCAGGAAAGGCAACAGGAATGGGTTGGGCCCAAAAAAACCTCGGCCGGGCAGCAGGTTTGAGAGTAATATGTGCCCCAAAATTGGTGGCACAACCTAGACCAGCATAGAAAAAGCCTCTGATAAGGATCAAGTTAAGCATAAGGAACGTCATAGGATACCATGTGCACTGTGTCATCTACTGAGAATCCAGAAATTCGAAAGCCATCATGCCCAAATAAATTCTCAGTGCCACTGCTGTCAACAAAAAACACAGTGACAGTGCGCACAACAGATTTGTACGATACATGTATGTCAAATTGATCCAGAAGTGAAATCTTCTGCTGACTATAAGTGTGTAGGTGATGTGTGACGGCCAACAGTGGTGGAGAACCCAGCCTTAAATATGCCTGTAAGTTAAGAATAATGGCTGCTGAGCTGGTGTCGACCTGCATCCTCTCATCCTTTCCCACCATTTCCACAGTAAGGTAAAGTTTGCCGGAATAAGGGTACACACAATTTACATAACAGTACAGAATCATCATTGGCTACCCTGTCCTGATGTCATGTACTTTTTCCTTGCAAACAAACAAAACATGTCCCTTCTTTTTGCATTGGTGGCAAATTGCGCAATGCTGTGGACAATCTTCAGGTGCATGCTTGATGAAACGAGGGCAGAAATGAAGATCATGCAAACGTCTATTCGGATGCTTCATGTTGTATTGAATGCCTGGCTGATGCTGCGGGCACTTGTTTACTGCAGCAGCATCCTAGTTTGCGCTAGTGCCTGGCACGTCATCTAGCCGACCTGACTGTATCTCACTGCCGTCACCCCATGCCTGTTATTGATGCCCTTGGCATGAGTGATTTCAAAAGACTGACGTATGGAAAGTACTTCATTCAACGTGGGATTATCTAACTGAAGTGCTCATTTGTGAACTTCTTTATCCAGTGTAGAACACAAAATCGCATGCCTAACCAAGTCGGCATATGATTCTTTGTGAATTTCTATTACAAATCGACATTTCTGACTGAGTCCTTGTAATTCAGTAGCCCAAGCATGATAGGTCTGATGTGGCTGTTTTTACACCTATAGAATGCAACACGAGATGCAATGACATGCATCTGTTTTTGAAAATATATTGAAAGAAGGGTACACATTTCATCAAACGACAATGAGGAAGGTTCTTTCTACAGTGCTAGTTGAGACAACAGTTGATACAACTTTAGTGAAATGCATGAAAGGAATAAAGACTTACAAGTTTGTTGATCAGCATTACTGAAAGACATGAAATGCTGTTGCAGGTATTTCTTGAAGTCTATCCAGTCTTCTGCCACCTCATCATATGGGGGAAAAGTGGGAATTCTCAATGATGAGAGGCGGCCGTTGGTGTGGACAGAAATGAACTCGTGTATAGCAGTGGTGAGTAGCTGTTGCTGTTTGATTAAGTTGCGTAAAACCGGATCAAGAGTTGCCATAACACTAACGTTCACATTACATGAAGAAATAGAGAATCCCAAACTTGTCGCCAATCAAGTGTAGTAACTTTAAATGAACTTTTTTACATTTCCAGAATTCATACAGAACAAAACTCTCTAAAGAAACTGATAGATGTACACACTAAAGTGGTTCTAGAGGAACTGTCCTCATAGCTGCGTTCTTTCTCGCACTGTGGTGCCCCTACTGTCAGTCATGTGGAAATTGCCCGGTGGCCTTGTTAAACATCATGTGCAAATAACCCGCAACACAGACATAATCTTTCACTTTGCAATGAGGTCATTTTGCTCAGCAGCAATGTCTTATCAGGTGCATGTCATTCTGCCACAGTCACTTCACACTGTGGTTTTGTGATTGTTTCACCATGGCTACTGGGGTTTAGTGCAGACGAAACAATTGGCTTGCTGACACTGTACTTGGCCAGGCATCTATGCCAACATTCAATGTATAACATCACATTGCCTCATTTGTGCCAAGCACCAATGTGCTCCACCCCAAAGTGGCTTCCCCTTGGCAGCACATTCACCTCAGTTTTGTGGGACCTTTTGGGTTACCTGTTGGCTTTTATTGGTTGGTGTTTTCCATTTGTGGTTCCTATATCGTCTTCTGCAGTGAGTGCCATGACTAAAGTTCTTCAATCGATTTTTTGACTTGAAACTTCGCCACAATTCATTGTTATGGATGATGGAGCTAAGTTTACTTCCCATGGGTCTGCTGCCTTTTGAGGAAGCAATGGTGGTGTCCATCTAACGAGTGCTCTGTTCCATCCACAATCTCATTCACGCTTTCAAAGAACATATGAACTGACTTTGTCCTTGTGGTGTCGCACAAGTATGAAGTGCGCGCCACGTACTTACGCCGCGTGCCGCCATGCACGCACGGTGTGGCATTCTTATGACGTCAGCCACGAGCGCCCTCTGCTGCAACTCCACTCGTGGCCACGACTGCTGCATCGGCCACTTGGGAATCAGATAGGCACCAGTTAAGACTTGCCTATCGGATAGGTACTAGGACTCATCAGTAGGCAGGCCTCTATCTAAACTATGTATCTGCAGTCTGCAGTCAAGAACTATGTAAAAGTTAAGTATTACCAAGACTGCACGAAATATATATCTTGTTCTAATTTAGCCTAGTGTTCTAGTTTCTGCTGTCCCACTGGCTGGTCACCTCCGTACCTGCACACAAGTGCATCCTTTATTCCTGTGTCGGTCTCTTCCTACTCGGCCACCGACACCTACGACAACCGGCGGAAATGAGACGCAAAAGTGGTGACAAGGATGGGATACAAAAGTGGCGATGAGGAGTGATAGACGAACCTTGGACCAGCCCGCTTGCAGCAGCCAGACAGCGGCAGTCGGAGCAAACACAAATTGTTTCGCCCACCCACCCTTATTATAAGATTTTTGGGGGAACATATTCTGTTACGTGTTTTGTGGACTTTTTTGTTGCAGTGCGTCCTCATTTCACATTGCATTTCTGTTTTGTTATAAGATACTGGTACGCGCAGCGCCTAATCGGTCAGCATGGCCACTACCCCGAACCCAAACTTAATGGAAATTATTAAGTTACAGACGGTGCAAATCACACAACTACTCCAAGCGGTGTCACAGTTGACGGCACAGACAGCTCACCAACAACAGCCGCCCACATCTGCCGCCACACTGCTTCCTACGTTTCGCCAGAACAAAGAACGTGAGGAAGAATGGAGCGACACTTGGCGCAATTTCAAGAACTCATCGCGGCTCATTAACTTACAGGTCAGAGAGTGAAGCACCTTTTATTATCGGTTGTGGGCACCAACACCTTTGTGTTACTGCAGAAACTTTTCCCCCACGCATCTCCTCGTGATCTAGAATTTGATCAAATTGTAGAAGCACTGAATGCCCGTGATGAGAGAAAAGTTCTCGTAACAGTGGCATGGTACCGATTTTTCAGACTGAAAAAATCACCAGAACAGACCCACACGCAATGGATTAAGGAATTGAAGGGCTTAACTCGCAAATGTAAATTTACTTGCTCTTGTGGACTTTCTTATTGTGACGTGATGTTAAGAGATGCAATTACACAGAACATTCAGGTCCCCAGATTTAGGGCAGTGATTCTGAAACAGTCAGACCCCTCATTAGATAGTGTACTTCAGCTTCTAGAAGCTCGTGATACTTTTGACTTAGCAGATGTAGAAATGCAAAGCCACAGTGTTAATTCAGTGCGCCGCATCGGACGCTTTCCTAGTCACAGTTTTCAGTATAGCACTAGTGATTCTTACAATTCTACTGGCCGTGATGAACAGACAGTGAACAGTAGCCAGTGTAAAACTTCGACAGGAAGGTTGCCCCGTCGTATTAGAAACAGTAATGTGATTAACGGGCGCCAACGTTCTATTCAGAAAAATGTTCATAAGTCTTGCCCTCAGTGTATATCTCGCCACAAACATGCGCATTGCCCTAGTCGCAACGCAACCTGTTATCAATGTGGCAAATCAGGACAAGACAGACAGTGTGTATTCAAAACAAAACATTCAAAGAATGGTGCTATTAGGAATAGTGCTTCGCAGAGTGCGAGAACAGTTCATACTGTAAATGTCATACACGCTGTGGACTTGGACAGTGCTTCTCTTGATTCTAAAATGCAAGGTAGTTCTTCTGTGCCTACTGCAAAACTATGTAGTGAGCCACGTAGCAAGCGCCGTCGAGCGCATAACTCTCTGCAACGGAAAAGGGTTTGGGACAAGCAAAATGACTATGTACAGTGCAATCCTGTAGTGAACCTAGTGCCTTCTGCAACTTCTCATTGTAATAGTG
Organism: Locusta migratoria; assembly: GCA_026315105.1. Lineage (NCBI taxonomy): Eukaryota > Metazoa > Arthropoda > Insecta > Orthoptera > Acrididae > Locusta > Locusta migratoria. The sequence continues at coordinate 54,289,721 of CM048744.1, forward strand.
CCCAGTACTGTGTAGCTAGTGTCAGTAGACTTGACGTAGCTACTCAAAAGTTTAGTGCAGTAGTTAGTGAGTCCGTAGTAGCTTCGCAAGTTTGCGCGGATGCCGATCCAGCGGTAGTGCCATCTAGTGACAGTGATATTAATCTGCTGTGTGCTGATTCTGTGCCGCTTCCCACTACATACAGCATGCGCATGCGCAAGTGCAGCAAACAAAAGGTGTCAGACGTTGCCCACATTCGCGCACCTGTCGAGCGACAAAAGAAAAAACTTTTTGTGACTCTTTCTATAGAAAATAACAATGTGCAATTTCAGCTTCATACTGGTTCCGCTGTTACATTAATGAATAAAGACACTTATGAACTTCTGGGTTCGCCAAAATTGTTGCTGTCACAGCAAGTGTTAACAGCGGTCACAGGACAGAATATTCCCATGCTAGGAACTTGTAGCCTGCCCGCCTCTTTTCGAGGTGTAACAAAAACAGTTGCTTTTGTAGTTTTTCAGGCCAAATCTATGCAGAGCATTTTTGGGCTAGGTGCATTCGACTTGTTTGGATTATCAATTCAAAGAGATGTGCTTCAAATTTCGTCAGTAGTGCCTCAGACCAAATTCAATGCATTGTGTGAAAAATACAGTGACTTGTTTTTGCCGGAACTAGGTTGTGCAAAAGACTTCATGGCACATGTAACTTTAAAAGAATCTGCAGTACCAAAATTTCGTAAAGCTAGACCAGTGCCTATCGCAATTTGTGATAAGGTTGCTGAAGAACTTAAACGTTGGCAAGAGAGTGGGGTGATTTCTCCTGTTTCTGCGTGTCAGTGGGCCTCGCCTTTAGTAATTATAACAAAGCCGACAGGAAAACTTCATCTCTGTGCGGACTTCAAATCAACTGTGAACAGTCAAACAATTGTAGACACTTATCCCCTGCCCTGACCTGAGGAACTGATGGACGAATTATGATAGTCTTGCTTCTTTTCTAAGATTGATTTATCAGAGGCACACTTACAAATTCCACTAGATGAAGAGTCAAAAAAGTTTTTCATCATTAATACGCACATAGACCTTTTTCAATTTCAATGCCTACCCTTTGGCAGTTCTTCCGCCCCTGCTATTTTTCAGCATTTTTTGGAACACCTGACAGTTTCTGTACTGTGTTGCTCGAACTATTTAGATGATATTGTGGTCTTAGGGCGCACAGTTGAAGAACATTTATCAAACCTGGAGTGACATTTCAAAGTGTTGACTGCAGCTGGTCTACGTTGTAATAAAGCAAAGTGTTTGTTTTTTCAGACTGAAATAGAGTACTTAGGCTATGTTATTCATTCACAAGGAATCCATCCCTTACAGTCACATCTTCAAGCAATCAAACACTTGCCTCCTCCTAAGAACGTACACGAATTGCAAGCAGTAATGGGAAAGCTTAACTATTATTTCAGGTTTATTCCCAATGCCTCTCAGATTGCAGCTCCACTGCATCACTTATGTAGGAAGAAAGTTCCTATTGTATGGTCTAAAGTCTGCACTACTCAGTGATGCATATTGGATTCCCTTTCACCCACAGAAGCCTGTAGTGTTAGCAGTGGATGCCTCGTCGTACGGTCTGGGTGTAGTAATGTCACATCGTATTGGATCTCACGATCGTCCTATTGCCTTTGCATCCAAGCTACTGATGCCAACGCAACAAAATTACAGTCAGATAGAAAAGGAGGCCTTAGCAATAATTTACGGCGTCACAAAGTTTCGTCGTTATCTCTATGGCAGAAAATTCTATTCGTTGTGTTTAAGGGTGTGTCTCTTCTGAAATAAAAAAGTGGTGTTAGTCTTTCTAAAAATTTGCTGCACTTTATTAGATATTTTACCTAGGTACGGTGTACTGATGTAAATTGGTTTATTTAGCTTTGAAGTTTCCCTCTGTAATGTAATTTCTGTTCGTGTTGTTGGTGGTCTAGGACTTGTTTTGTTGTTATATAGCTTTAGAATAATGCTGGGGTCGTATTCATTTTGTTGTGCAATGTATTGCAGTATGGTCATTTCTTTTTGCTTGGCTGCATCATCTAATGGTAAATTTATAAGTCTATTTATCATTGAATGGAAGAATACTAATTTATGTGAACTAGGATGGCAAGAATGAGCGTGGATAATGTTGGTCATTGTTGTTGGCTTCCTATATATATTTCAAATCTGTGTTTATTTTGTACATTTTGTATAGTGAGGTCCAGATGGTTAATCGTTTTGTTGGTTTCTAGTTCCATAGTAAACTTAATTTTAGGGTATAGCTTATTGAAAAGGCCATTAATATTAATTATGTCTGTTTCATTTCCATGTATGAGAACGATTATGTCGTCCAAATATCAATAATAATAGATAATTTTGTTTGTTTCTTGGCGTAGGAAAAAACGTTCTTCGAGGGTATTTAAAAATATATCTGCTATGGTGCTTGCTAGGTTACAACCCATTGCAAGACCATCTGGTTGTGTATAAAATTATCTTCAAATTTGAAATAGTTTTGTTCTATGACTAGGCGTAGCAGATTTATAATTTCGTGTGTACTGTTAATTGGAAGTTTGTTATTACTGAGTAAGTTAAGTTCTATTATATGAATGGTTTCTTTGGTAGGGATATTTGTAAATAGGTTGATAATGTCAAATGAAACAAATTTTCCATTAATAGGGATATCTATTTTATTTATATTTGCTGCAAGGGTTCTGGAATTTTTGATGGTATATTTTTTCTTATAAGTGTGATATTTTTGTAGTAGTGTATTTAATTTTTTACTAATCAAGTAAGTGGGACAATTTATACTATCCACCACTGGCCGAATAGGACATAATTCTTTATGTGTCTTGGGATGTCCTCTCAATTGTGGTGTTTTAGGATTCATTGGGATGTATTTTAGTTCTCTTTGTCTGATAAAATTGATGAACAAGATGCAGATGCAGAACCAGCTGATTGTGGCACCTGTGTCAAAGTTCTTACAACAAGTCCTAGCCAATTGGAGCATGGAACATGCAATTACATAGGTTCAGCACTGCCTAGCTACGAGATCATTACAGTCAATAAAACTCTCTTTGTGACTGGCTCTCGACATGATAGCATGCATCCTGCTCTGCAGCCCCATGCCGGCCACGGTGGCCGAGGGGACTGAGACGCGTCAGTCACGGTCTGCACGACAACGATTGTCGGGGGATTGAATCCCCCCTCAGGATTGGATATTTGTGCTGTCCTTAGTGTTAGCTAGTTCATAAGTAGTTTGTAAGTTTAGGGACTGGTGACCCCATAGTTAATTCCCATAAGCTATACAAACATTTGATTTTTTGCAGCCCCATGGACTTGTTTTCCTACCCTTCCCATCAGAATGATCACCTCCATTGTACTACTGGTGGCCCTTCTCAGGCCATAATCTGATGAATTCTATCCCATGTTTAGAAATATATCCATTTTGTTACACCACAACATTTGTGTACAAGTCTCCTCACACCCCATCTGTAAAAACCCACAACCTTTTCCTGTTCGTGCCATGCCTGTACAAGACGTACTGGTTGGCAATACATACTCAGTGGCCAGCCACCAAAGGTTACTTGGCAGATCAACTGACTGACAACCTCGGCCAACTCAAAAGTCACTCTTTGCCGGGGCCTCCAACAATAAATATTGCCTACTTCTGAAGGATTCTTAGACATGTAATGTTGTGATTTCTTAGGCTATCACTTACTGGAAGAACTTTTCAATATATTAAGTGTATTTTGTCATAAATACAAGGTCTAGTAACTTTGCTTGCTTGTGTGTTTTAGTTTCCATTTGAACCCATCTTCTTTTTCTGAGTGTCTGCTTAAGGACAAGTCAGGTTGTGAGTTGGTGAAGCCAACTGATGTGAGTATACAAAAGTGGTTGTGGTGAATAATATTATGTTGGAATGGAACATTTGAAATAACTGTGGTGTTTGATACCATTTCTTGCATATAGGGGAGGCTGAATTGGTATTGCTGTCTTCATTTGAGTGTATTATAGATCAGTTTAAGTATTAAATACCATTTTAATGTTGATGGAAATTGGATGGGGGTTCATTAGTATCGTTTTATTATTTTAGATGTAGTATGTTGGAGCGCGCCACTGCAAGCCACATCCCGTCCATCCGCGGCATCTGAAAGACACGCCACGGCTGAGTCCTCCGCATGATGGCACCACCTCTGAGGGCCTGCAGCACCGTCACGACCGGGCGAGCACGCGGTGTGCAAGGCGTGCCTCAGTCATGTTGTAGCTCTCACCGGTTTCATATGTAAACATTAGCTGTCTCTGTGACTTGCCACTACAGTACTGTTCATTTGATGTATATGTTGTACCGTCCTGTGTGTGCAATAAATTATACTGTTACAACAGTATAATTGGCAACAAGTTTCATTCTTACGCGTGTTTTTCTGTTTGCGGTGGTTATGGATCTGGCATTGCTTCAGTTACTGCAAAAGCAGCAGCAACAGCTAGATTTGCTTACGGAGTTGATTACGTTGTCTCGTCCTGCTGCAGCCCCCTTCTCCGCCGCCCCAGGCCTACCCCCCCCCTCCACCCCGCTCCTCCGGCTTTCCAAGAGTCTAAGGAAGACTGGGACTCCTACATGTGGCATCTACAGCAGCATTTTGCTGCTTTTAAGGTAACGAATCCTAACTTAAAAGTCTTTCTTCTTGTCGTGGATCGAGCCCGATACTTTTTGTTTACTATGAAAACTAGCTCCACTGTCAGAACCCGCAGAGTTGTCTTTTTCCCATATGTCGGAATTGCTTAGTTCTTATTATTGACAGCAAACGCACGTGGTGCTTTCCCGACTGCATTTTCATCAAAGCAGAAAGAAACCTGGTCAGTCGTATCAGTCCTGGGTGGCAGGCCTCCGCGGCTTGAGTCGTAAGTGTGGTTTTGTGTGTGCAAGTTGTCAGCAGTCGTATGCAAATTCCTTAATTCGCGACGTTATTGTCTGTTCGGCTCCTGATAGGGCTGTGCGTCACGAGGCTTTGTGGTTACAGGATCCCACCCTTGACAAGCTTTTCAGGTGTCTAAGGCAGCAGTGGATCAGTTTCAGGAAATGGTAGAGGTGGCGGCAGTACAGTCCTTGTGCCCCCCACAGGCGTCATTCTTCACCCTCCTCTTCATCGTCTGTGTTCTTCATGATTACCTTCCGCCGTTCCATTCCGACAATGCGACTTTCCCTCTTGTCCGGATTGTTTTTGTGCGCATGATCGCCCGAACTGCCATAAACAAGGCCACATGGCGGCTGTTTGTTGGGCTTCTGCACGCAGTCGGCTGCCGTATTCCGACGAGTCCCAAATGGAAATAAACTGTCTTTCTACTGCACCTGGACAGGAGCAGGTCACTTCTTCAAAGATTTATGTCACACTTCTTATTCAAAGTCATCCGTTCTGTTTTCAAGTTGATACCGGTGCCTCTGTCTCTCTCGTAAATTTGGATACGTATTTGGCACTTGGGAAGCCGCCTCTTGTTAAAACATCTCGTCGTTTGGTCAGCTATGGCGAACAGCCGATTCCAGTGCTCGGTCAGTTTACGATTGAGGTGGAGTAACACCACGTAGTGCGCGCCGTCACGTTTTTGGCCACCACAAGTGCGGCTTCAGAAAACATTTTTGGCCTGGATGCATTCACGGTGTTCGGTTTCAGCGTTCACGACACTGTTTATCTTGTGTCTGACTCCATACCATTTAATGAATTGGATTCCCTTTGCAAGTTTGGAGCACTTTTCTCGGCGGGTTACAAGGCGTACATCACTCTGAGCTACAGCGGTTCCGAAGTTTTGTTGCACCCGGCCTATTCCTATTGCTTTGCGCCCAGCGGTTAAGGACGAGTTGGATTGGTTGCACAGCTTGGGTATCATCAAACCAGTTTCCTCTAGCCTGTGGGCAACACCTCTGGTGATAATAAAGAAACCCCCGGGAGCCCTTCAGTTGTGCGGTGTGCGGTGATTTCAAGTCTACGGTTAACTCGCAGTCAGTGAGAGATTGTTTTCCCATTCCCCACCCGGACGATATTTATGTAAAATTGGCGGGCGGTGAGTGTTTTTCAAAAATTGATTTGGTGGAAGCATACCTCCAGCTTCCCTTAGATTCTGATTCTCAACAATTCATGGTTCTCAATACTCCTTTCGGGCTGTACCGCTACAAATGTCTGCCGTTTGGGGCTGCGAGTGCGCCCGCAATATTTCAACGGTTCTTGCAACAATTATTGGACGACATTCCATGCTGTGCGAACTATCTGGATGATATCATCATCACCGGTTCCTCCTGCACAGATCACTTAAACAACCTGCGGCTCTTGTTCACAAAATTGCACGCGACAGACCTCAAATGCAATCTTCAAAAATCACAGTTCTTTCAACCTGAAATTGAGTATTTGGGACAACTGGTGTCACGAGATGGCGTCCGCCCTAGGTCAGAATTGGTTACGGTGATTGACCATCTTCCACGTCCTACCAATTTGCAGGAACTCCAGTCCTTCTTGAGCAAGGTCAGGTACTACTCCAAATATCTTCCTAACGTGGCGGAGGTCACTCATCCTTTGAACGCATTTCGAAAGAGAGGTGTTCCGTTTGTGTTGTTTGCTGCTTGTGAGGCGGCATTCGTATGCATCAAATCAATGTTAAAGTCTTCACCTTGCCTTGGCACATTTACACCAGGCCGACAGCTAGTCCTAGCTACGGATGCTTCTCAGCACGGAAATGGAGCGGTGTTGGCCCACAGACTGGATGATGGTTCCGAGCAGCCCATTGCCTACGCGTCTAAGACATTATCAGATGTCCAACATAATTATTCTCAGATTGAGAAAGAGGCTTTGGCGATTGTTTACGCTGTTTGGAAGTTTCATGTGTTTCTTTATGGCATTAAATTCCACCTTATCACGAATCACAAACCCCTGGTGGCACTGTTTGGTCCGCATTCTCATCTTCCAGATCGGACTTCACAACGTCTTCAGTGTTGGGCTCTGTTTTTAAGTGCCTATCACTACGAAATTCATTATCGGCCCTTGTCGCACCATGCCAAAGCCGATGCCTTGTCCTATCTGCCCATGAGCCATGACCCTTGCTTCGACAAAGATGAAGAAGATTTTTCAGATTGACGAACATTTGCACGACGCAGTTGAGCAACTTCCGATTACGGCCAATAGAGTTGCGCAAGCCACCTATTGGGACCCTGTGCTCAGAGAGGTGCTTATGCATGTCACCACCGGGTGGCCTGTGCGATTGTCCGCCAAAGAGGCTGGCCCTCTGCGTACCTATTTCCAGCTTCAACACCGGCTGTCAGTACCAATTCCGACGAGCCTTGTGTCATTCCGTCCGACTTACGGGCTCATATGTTAACTCTGTTACATTTGGGTCACTGAGGTATCACACGCATGAAGGTACTTGCACGCCGTTTTGTCTATTGGACAGGAATCGATGCCGCCACTGAGCAGTTGGTTCATACATGCACTCAGTGTGCTACCCAGCAAGCTGCCCACCGGCGCACTTTTTCCCCGTGGCCTACTCCGGAGCACCCCTGGGACCACATCCATGTGAATGTCAGTCAATGTGATTTGAGGTGGTAGATGCACTGTCTAATTATCCGTACATTGTGCATATGCACTCCACTATGGCAGAAGATGTGGTCAGACCCCTGATACAGATCTTTACTATTGAAGGCCTTTCTTGGACGCTCGTCTCTGATAATGGCCCACAATTCATGTCATCTTATTTTCAACAATTCTGCACTAATAATGGTATTTCCCACCTCACCTCGGCTCCTTTCCACCCCCAATCCAATGGGGAGGAAGAGTGTATGGTGCGAACTTTTAAATCACAACTTCGTAAGTGCCTGGAAAAGTCATCCGCTGAGGCACCGCTCACCTTATTTCTTAGTACTTATCAGACAACGCCAATTAATGGTTGGAGCCCAGCGGAGGTCCTCCATGGCCGGCAGCCCCAGACGCTGTTGCACCTGTGGTGCCTGGAGCCCCGACCTGAGGTGCTCATACACACTCGGTGTTACATACGAGGCACCCCTGTCTGGGCACACACCTTTGGCCGCCGCCCAGGGTGGACGCCGGGGGTAGTACGGCGTTCGCATGGACGACAGATGTGCGTGGTAGATGCAGATAGTGTGACGATCTCCTGACATCTCAACCAACTACGTCCTCGGTGGGGCTCCACCCCACCGCCTTCAGATCTCAAGTCTGTGCCTCTCGGATACCCCTCCGTAGATTCGGAGGTCGAGAGAGGAATCCATCCGACATCCTCCCGCCGATGGCTGTCATATGACAGCCTCTGCTGCGTTCTCGCCTCCTTCCCACCACCATGATGACGCCTTATCTTTGGAGCCGACGCTTGACAAGGCTTGGGGAAGTGGAGCTACGGATGGGCGTCCACAACACCAACAGTTGGCCGCTGATGATGACGTTGAGATGCGGCCTCTCTCCCCATGGGTCGACGCTCCGGCCGGTACCCCTCTGTCGCCCCCGCCTCCTGCCTGCTCGGGTCGGACACGGCTATGTCGTTTTCAGCACCAGCGATGGGGGGAGCGCCGGCAGGGGAGGCGTCTTCCTTCAGTGGTGACCCTGCCATGACCTGGTCGCCGCTGGCGTGGGCACTTCCGCCCCTACGTGCCCCCGGACTGGTTGGCTGCGCAGCGACGTGCTGACAACATCCCTTCGGACGCAGATGAGGCAATGGAGGCACGCGCCATCTCCACCGCAGGGTCACGTCGGCAACTCCTGTGGCCACTATGATCCAGCGTCGTTGGCCATCTTCCGCCTCCACTTCCGATGTCGGCTTCCCGGAAGAGGGGAGGGATGTAGGAGCGCGCCACTGCAAGCCACGTCCTGTCCGTCTGCGGTATCTGAAAGACGTGCCATGGCCAAGTCCGCCGCACGATGGCGCTGCCTCTGAGGGCCTGCAGCGCCGTCACGACCGGGCAAGCACGCAGTGTGCGAGGCGTGCCTCAGTCATGTTGTAGCTCTCGCCGCTTTCATGTGTAAACATTAGCTGTGTCCGTGACTTGCCACCACAGTACTGTTCATTTGATCTATATATCTTGTACTGTCCTGTGTTTGCAATAAATTATACTGTTACAACATAGTATAGGTTAATTGAAGTATTCATTAATGTTTTCATGCTATTGATTTTGTGCAGTGGTGTTGATTGGTATTGCTGTCTTCATTTGAGGTGTCTTATAGGTCAATTGTACTATGTGATTCCATGTATAGTTTTTTTGCCGTTTTAGGTTTCTTTTTTAATTACATTTTTGTGTGTTTTTGGTTGCCTTTTTCGTGTTCCTCCTCCCCTCCCCCCCCCCCCCTTTCCTTAGAGTGTCCTCATCCAAAATCTCCATATTCCTGCACTTGTCCTGTTACTGTCATTTTATTGCTTCTATGTTAATTTTCATATATTTATATGTGAGTTCATCATTGTCTTTTGTGACTTTTGGTCAGCTTATTGGCTACTAGTATATACATCATTGTCACCATATTGATGACATCGTGGGTCAAAACAGATGGGTGGAATCGGGACATAAAAAGTGCCGTTCTATTTTACTATTGTGTCAATTTCATAGGTTAACTAAGTGGCAGTTAGAGTTTATTGACAACTGAGAACCATCTAAAGAAGGCACAAATCAAGGGTTATCAACTGACCCATAACAAACACTAATAGATCTATTTTTCAGAATGAAGACCAAAGTGTGCTAGAATCATTGCAAGGTTTGTTTTTTGTAATATCATGTAATGATGGAAATTCCAGGAAGGATTCAACAATATTTTTGAGAAGGATAGGTTGCTTACTCCCACAGAGATGTCCGATAAGCTGCAGAAAAGCACAAATAACATAAAATAACAGTATAGCTTTCAGGCCTTAATCAGTTAGAGACACAAACATACGCACACTCACACAGACACAACCACCATCTCTAGCTGCTGTGGCACATTTCTGCTGGATACGGGACCACATCTGATACTGTTTGTCTAAATCCTTATCTGCTGGGCAGTCCAAAATTAAATTATTTGATAATGCCATCAGTTTCTTTTCAAAAAGAACCTCATTGATACTAGAGCTGCGTCAAGTCTACAAACATGACTATTTAAAAAATAATTTGATAAGGAGACGCATGTAATTTGCCACAGTCCACAGTATTTCAGGATATATAGGAAACCAATGTACAAATATGTTTTCCTGAATTTGGATGAGGGCAGAGAGAAGTTTCTATTGACCTTGAATTTTGTCATATCCATTCATTTATTTAAATTGTTGATAGCAAAATCAGGTATATTCTAAAAATATACTTAGATTGATAATTATTGAAATCTCAGAAATTTGCTTCTAAATGCACAGTTTTAACAGTTATATTTCATTGAAATTATGATTTTTTACAACTGTCCCATTTAACTGTGTTGTAGTCTTAATTAATACATATGTCAGACATTTACTTGAATAATCACAAGTGGTTTAATGTTCTATAATTCAACATTTCACATAATTAACTACCCACTTCATCTAAGTAATATGACATTATTCTGAAGATATTAACTTAAATCCCATAAGTTTCAAAATTATCAGACAGACATACACTGCATAATTAAATCACCTTAGTACTGCAATTTAGAAGTACATTAATGATATTGTAGTAAGTAACACTTATCCTACAGAGTACAGAAAAAGCACATCTGTGAGAGTGCATCATATTGAGCTCCCATGGGGAAGTCGATAGTGTCTACATACACTGAGTTTTATATGGAACATGTTCCTGACAAATAAAAGTAAAAGGACTGTTTGGATTTTATAGCATTGTGTTATCGGCAGTATGCTTCCATTCTGCAATCTACAGGTTGGATGCTCAAACACAGAATTCATCAAACATGCTTGGTACATGAAAGTAATTTGCTCCACACACTTGTTCCTATATAACCATTATTATGAAACGTTCATTTCTGAATGAATGACTCTGTGTTTGTGGTGCTTATTATTTATATTACTACTATTGTTCTTGTTGTTCTACCTCTAGACCGATTCTCTTTAAGTCTCATTGAAGTGCATGGTAGAGGGTTCATCGAATCACTTTTATGATATTTTGCTACAGTTCCATTCACTAACAGCTCACAGGGAAAAAGGAACATCTAAATCTTCCTGTTTTCGATCTGATTTCTCTTATTTTATTATGATGACCATATCTCCTTATGAAGGTGGGTGGTAACAAAATATGTTCAGTCGGTAGACAAAGTTGGTGAAAGAAATTTCATAAATAGATTTCACTGCAATGAGTAACACCTTTCTTTTAATGATTTCCACCCCCACTTGTGCATGTTTTCTGTGACACTCTCTACCCTATATTGCAATAATACAAAATGAGCTGTCATACTCTGTACTTTCTCTACATAGCCCAGCAGTCCCATCTGGTGTGGATCCCACAATGTGCAGCAATACTCCATAATTGGACGCACAAGTGTAGTGTAGGCAGTTTCTTTAGCAGCCTTTGATTCCCTACCCTATAATATTTTTATGTATATTCTTTGCAATTTAAGTTGTTTGTAATTGTTATTCCTAGGTATTTACCTCAATTGACAGCCTGTATATTTGACTGATGTATCATGTAACTGACATTTAATGGGTTTCTTTTAGTGAACAAATGGATAACTTCACACTTATGATTATTAAGGGTCATTTGCAATTTTTGCACCATGCAGATATCTTATGTGTGGTGTCGCACAAGTCTAAAGTGCGCGCCACCTACTTTTGCCGCGCGCCGCCATGCACGCACGGTGCGGCGTTCTTACAACGTCAGCCATGAGCGCCCTCTGCTACAACTCCACTCGTGGCCACCACTGAACGACATCGTTCACTTGGGACCGAGATAGGAACCAGCTAACACTTAGGAATCAGCTAGGCATCAGTGAAGACTTGGCTATCGGATAGGCACTAGGCAGGCCTCTAGCTCAACTATGTATCAGCATTCTGCAGTACTGAGCTATGTAAAAGTTAAGTATTGCGTTTTTGTGTGTATGTGTCTGTGTGTTTATTTGTTTATTTGTTACTATCACTGCCTGTGCTCCTTCGCCTGGTAAGTGGACTTCATCTATTTTTTACGTATATGTATTACTAAGTCTCTGTGAAATATATATCTCATTCTAATTTACTTTAGTGTTTCTAGTTTCTGCTGTCCCACTGGCTGCTCACCTTCGTACCTGCACAAGCGTGCATCCTTTATTCCTGTGTCAGTACTTTTCTACTCGGCCACCGACACCTACGACGGAAATGAGACACAAAAGCGGCGACGAGGCTGGGACACAAAATTATGTAAATCATTTTCAAGCTGCTTTTGATCTTCTGGTACCTTGAATAATGACAGCATCATCTGTGAACAGTCTAAGAGAGATATTCTGTTTGTCTCATAAATCGTTTATAAAAATAAGGAAAAGTGGGGGCCCTACAACACTTGCTTGGGGAATGCCAGATATCACCTCTATTCTACTCAAAGACTTACTACCAGTTACAACGTACTGTGTCCTTTCTGACAGGAAATAGAGATCCAATTGCACAACCGTGGTGATATTGCATATGCACGCAATTTGATTAGAAGACGCTTGTGAGGAACAGTGTCAAAAGCCTTCCTCAAATCTAGAACTATGTAATCTATTTGACAAGAGCTAGCTTTGTTTCACAAGAACAATACTTTCTGAATCTGTGTTGACTACAGTTCAATAGGTCATTCTCTTCAACATAGTTAATATTTGAGGAAAGTATATGTTCTAAAATCCTGCTGCAAACTGACATCAATGATATAGGCCTGTAACTTTGGGGATCACTCCTATTGCCTTTCTTCAATATGGAAGTGACCTATGCAACTTTTCAGACTCTGGGTATGGATCTTTCACTGAGCGAGTAGTTGTATATGATAGCTAGGTATGGGGCAATTGCATCAGCATACTCTGAAAGGAACTTAATTGGTATACAATTGGGTCAGGGCGACTTAATTTTGTTAAGTGATTTAAGTTGCTTTAATACTCCAGTACTTAGAAAATGACTCATACTGGCAGCTGTTCTTGACACAAATTCTGGAGTGTTTGCTTTGTCTTCTTTTGTGAAGGAATTTCAGAAAGCTTTGTTAAGCAATTCTGCTTTAGCAGAACTGTCATTATTAGCATCACCATTTCTATCATGTAATGACGTTATTGGTTGTGTTTTGCCACTAGTATCTTTACATATGACCAGAATTTCTTATGATTCTCTACCAAATTATATGACAGGGTTTTGTTGTGCTGTAAACTTCTTGGATTGAACTTTGAGCTATATTTCTAGTTTCTGTAAAAGATTTCCAGTCATATGGATTTTCTGTCCATTTAAATATGGCATGCTTTTTCCTCTGATTTTGCGAGAGAGATCTAACCCATTTTGTGTGTCGGGGATATTATTTCTTTGAATGTAAGCCACATCTGATCTACACTCACATGGTTACTTTAATAGTTAGTTTAATAGTAATGTTATTACTAGTGATACAGTTGCACGTGTGTTGGAATTGTTTCTTTATTCTTACATTCCAATTGTGTTTGTTTATTCTATGAAACTTTGAGTAAACCCTACAGATTTCCTACTTTCGTTTAAATGAAGCAAAAGCAAACTTCTGATAATGGACAGCTATAAAATCTGAACAATCCTTTTACATGTTGCAAACACGTTGCCACATATCACAATTGCCAACATACTGTGGTGAAAAAGAAAAGTATTGTGAGGAGGCTTGAACCCTCGACCCTGGGTGTAACAAACTAAAGCTCTATCAACTTGCCCACATAAGCTCAACATTATATACTCCCATAGTTATGATTTTCCTCTGTCAGCCAGGTATTACATATTATTATAGTTTGCAAACATTCTCCTGCAAGACAGCACATGACACGAATTATATCAGAGTTTTGGTTGATACTCTATCGATATACAACATTTGGTACCGATCTGACCACTTGATATCTGGAAATTGGGGTAAGTGGAGTATAAAAAAAAGATAATGCTCAGAAAATATTTCTGATTATGGAATAAGTGCATTTGAACAGTAATGTGTTCCATGGTGACATAGCACAGTGGGTAGAAGCAGATAATGGTAATTTTGTCGCTCAAGTTCAATTCCCATTCCTCCATAATTTTTTTAATTTATTTTTCTTAAATTTAACAATGAAAAGTCCAGTTTGCAATGACAAGACAGTCACACTCCCATCCATCCCCCCCCCCCCCCCCCACACACACACAGGTATTACATATTATTATAGTTTGCAAACATTCTCCTGCAAGACAGCACATGACACGAATTATGCAGTGTAACTTTGGCAAGTAGTTAATTGCCAGAATTATCTTAAATATTTTCATTGAAAGCAATTATGAAAATTAACTGTTTCAAAACAATAATTAAGTAAAGGAATTGTACCTAAACTGATTAATTTTACAAATACGCTAATATTATGTTTAAGTGGTGTTTTTTATAATTTCATAATAAAAAGTTTAAACTTCAATGGAATAACGTTAAAGGAAAATTGTACTAGGCATTGAATATGGGTTGCAAAATTAACAATCAATACACCTCACTACTAGTGAACATTGTGTTACTGAAACTCAGTTACATAGCAATGAAAAATCTTTTGCAAACATTTTATCTGTTCATATGGTCCATTCAGAGGAGATATTTAGGAATTTGGGCATTTCATCCACCTGATAACTTCAGACAGTTTGAGCCGAATAGGTGACACCTATCTTGCAACTATCCCTTGTAAGCAGACACAATTAATACTGAAGTCTGTAACTTTGAAAATCCTAAAGCAAAATCACCCTGATGACTCTAACTCTGTTATCAACATCAAAATCATTAACAAAACGTGTTACTTCAAATTTCCTTATAGTCATCAATGAAAATATCGTAATACAAACACATAAACTTACAATACGCAAAGTGACTCACCAATATATAAGTTCTAAAATTGTTTTGATCGTAGTTCCCATACTAATGACGGCATGATACATATTGTAAATACATTACCTCTTGCAACATTTCATCTAATTCCTCTACATCTACATACATTCTGTGCAATCTGACATACTGTATATGGCAGATGGTACCTCTTAACACTACTGTCTGTTGGACACCAGATGGATAAAAGGAAATTGAATGCTTGTATGCCTTCGTATGAACCCCAATTTCTATTAACTTATCTGTGTGGTTTTTATGCAAAATGGAAGTTGGTGGTAGTAAAATCGTTCTGTAGTCAGATTCAAATTCCAGACTTCTAAATTTTCTCAATAATAGCTCTCAAAAAGAACATCACCATCCATTCAGAGATTACCATTCGAATTCGCAAAGCATCTCTGTAACGTTCATATGTTTATAGAACCTACCAGTAACAAATGTAGCAGACTGACTCCCAGAAAGCCATGCTAATGCATTGAGAGAAGCATTTCTGTCTCAATGAAATTTATTATATTCAAATTGAGAATATGTTCAAGACTTCAGATGCTAATGGTCTTGGTCTGGAATTATGTGGGTCTTATAAACAGGAGTCACGTGCCCTTTTTGAAAGTTTGCACTGGACCAAAGATTTGTGATAAATGAAAACTAAATAAGGGTCCAATGTTATAGAGTACTCTTTGTAAAAGTAATTTGAATTACATCAGGTCCTAGTCATCAATTTGCTTTCAACTCTCTCTGCTGCTTCTCTACACCAGGGGTGACTATTGTTATGTCTTTGACCCAAGTGTCTGTGCATGGTTAAATGAAGCAATGTTTGTATGAAATATTTATTGAACTCAAAATTTAAAATTTTAGCTTACCTCTTGGTATCTTCTATTTCCACATGTGACTGTACGTGCAACTTGATGGAGGTTTTTGACCCACATATTGAATTTACATAGGACCAGAATGTATGATGGTGTCACTTATTGTATGCTTTGCCAGTGGATTGTTTTTAGATGTACAACTATTGCCTATCTTCAGTTGCATGTTGTTCCTTAATCTGAGAATGCCACTCTAATGACCACATTGTCAATAGGACATTAAACCCTTACCTTCCTTCCTCCAAGAGTACAATGGTCTTTGTTTCCTCTACATTTTATGGATATTATTATTAAACCATGGTTGGTCTTTCCCATCCTTAATACAATTAGGTAATAACTATTTCTCCAGCACTTGATTTAAGATGCATTTAAATTTTCCTCACAATTTTTCTATGACCATCATAATGGACTGAATGATGTCCATTCATTTACTAAGTAGGATGCAAACAGTTGTTATCACTACTTTCTAGGAAAAACAATCTCATAACCTTTTTGACTGACTAATCAACTTTGGTAACCATTGTTGCTATGACAACATCACAATCACAAGCACTTGTCTCTAAAATAATGTCATTGATAAGGGCAGGGCAGTTTTCAGGTTCAAAGGAAAAAAAATTGCATTGTGAAATTATCCTGTTAGATACCAGCACAACACTTAATTATAAATAATATTTTACAAATGTGGACAGTAAATGAACATTGATGCCAAACTCACAGAGAGGTAATAATCAAAAGTGACACAATTTGCATAATTATAATTGAAAGCTCTCCATTATTAACAAAATTTCATACCAACACTGCAAGTGTTACATTAATAATAATATTTACAACTGACTGTATTCACAACAATAGAATATCCATAAATCTGGCAACTATTGTATTACCAGTAGCAAATAATTACTTTTTTGAAAAATCTGTTATGTTGTTGTCGTTGTTTTGGTCTTCTGTCTGGAGACTGGTATGGCTGCATTTTCCACCCTACCCTATCCTGAGCAAGCCTCTTAATCACCTTATAAGAATGGCAACCCACATCCATTTGGATCTGTTTACTGTATTTGTGTCTTGGTCTTTGTCTGCAATTTTTGCCCCCTCCAGTGCTAAATTCACGATTCGTTTATGTCTAGGAATGTGTCCTACCAATTGACCAGTTCTTTTAGTCATGGTATGCCAAAAATTATTTGTCTCCCCAATTCTATTTAGAACCTCTTCATTAGTTACATATCTACCCAACTAATCTTCAGCATTTTTCTGTAGCACCACATTTCAAAAGCTTCTATCATCTTTTGTCTGAACTATTTATCATCTGTATCACTCCTGTACAATACAACACTCCACACAAATGCCTTCAGAAAATACATCCTTATGATTAACAATGTTAACAAAATTCTCTTTTTGAAAAATGATTTTCTTCCCATTGTCATTCTGCATTTTACATCCTCTGTGCTGTGACCATCATATGTTATTTTACTGCCCAGGCAACAAAACTCATCTACCACATATATTATTTCTTTCCTAATCTAATTCTTTCAGCATCACTTGATTTTCTTAGACTGCATTCCATTACCCTTGTTTTGCATTTGTTAATGTTAATCTTATACTGTCCTTTCAACAAATTGTCAATTCCATTCAATTGCTCTTCCACGTCCTTTGCTGTCTCTGTCAGACTTATAATGTCATCGGAAAAATGCAATGTTTTTATTTCTTCTCCACCTGAACTTTAATTCCTTCTCCAAATTTCTCTTTGCTTTCCTTCAGTGCTTGTTAAATGTACAAATTGAACAACATTGGGGAACTGCTGCAACCCTGCCTTACTCCCTTCCCAACAAATGCTTCCATTTCATTCATATCGACTCTTACAGTTGCTGTCTGGTGTTGTTCAAGTTGTAAAACCCTCCGTTTCCTACATTTTATCACTGCTGACTTTGGAATTTGTAAATCTATAAAGCTAGAAATATAGGTTTGTCTTTCCTTAGTCTATCTTCTAAGATAAGCCGCAAAGTGAGTATTGCCTCCTGTGTTCCTTAAAATTCTCCTGAACCCAAACTGGTCTTCCTCAAGGTTAGCTTCTACCAGCTTTTCCATTCTTCTGTAAATAATGTGTGTCAGAAGTTTGCAACCATGACTTATTAAACTGATGGTTCTATAAGTTTCACATCTTCCTTCCTACTATATTGTCTCTAAGTTCATTTACTTCATAAAGATCCTCTATATACTCTTTCCACCTTCCAGCTTTCCCTTCTTTGCCGAGAACTCATTTTCCATCTGAGTTCTTGATATTCATATGGCTGCTTTTCTTGTCTCTAAAAGTATCTTTTATTTTCCTGTGGGTGGTATCTATTTTTCCCCTAGTTATACATTCTTCTACAGACTTGTATTTACCTTCTAGCCACTCCATCTTAGCCTCTTTGCACTTCATGTCAATCTCATTTCATAAGACCATTTTGTCTACTTCATTTACTGCATTTTTATATCTTCTCCTTCAATCAATTAAATTTAGTATTTCCTATGATATCCAAGGATTTTTTGTAGGTCTTGCCTTCCTACCTATTCGGTCCTCTGCTGTCTTCAGTCTTTCATTTCTCAAAACTATCCATTCATCATTTACTGTTATATTTCCCCCTCTCCTAGCAATTGTAGCCTAAAGCTCCCTCTGCAATACTCAAGAACTTCAGGTTCTAACAATTTATCCAGGATCCATCTCCTTATTTTCCCACCTTTCTGCAGTTTTTTGCAGTTTCATTCTATATTCATGGCCAGAGTCTTATATTTGCTCCTTGATATGTCATACAGTTTAAAACTTGCTTCCGAAATTTATGTCTTACCATTGTAAAATATATCTGGTATCTTCTGGTGTCTCCCTGGTATCTTGCTGTGTTTCCTGGCCTCTTCCACATATACAATCTATTTTCATGATTCTTGAACCAAGTGTTTGTTACAGTTAAATTATGTTCCATATAAAATCTACCAGGTAGCTTCTCTTTCATTCCTTTCCCCAGTCCATATTAACCTACTATTTTTCCTTCCATTCCAGTCCCCCCAGGGGGCCCACAGTCCTTTTGTGGGTACGTGTGTGGCGCGCACGGGGCCCCGAGCCGGAGCAGCCTTTCTTCTGCCCCAGGCTGCTTCACTTTCCCTCCCGGTTTATGCCTTTGCCCAGAGACGGGCATATTTCGTGAGCTACGGTGGTTCTTGTTGTGGTTTTTCTTCCTTCGTTCCTTCCTTTCTTACCCGTTGTTTTCTGTCTTTCTCTCCTTGTACTCTCCTAGCCTTCTCCTCCTGATTAGTCTCCACCTCGGCGTTTGAGACACTTCTTTCCTTCTCTCGCTTCACTTCCTCTATTCTTCTTCTTTCCTCCCTGTGCGTGTCTGAAGGCCGACCCACGCATTATCATGCGTAGCAGGTGACGGGGTAACGCGTAATTCCCCGCCCCGGGTAGACAAGTAGGGCACGTACGTACCCCCTGGTAAAGGCCAGGCCCAGGGAGGGGTGATTACCCGAGCTGGTACCTTCCGAACGTGCCGATTGGTCCCTCCGTCAGTTCTCGGGAGGTGTGACCTGACGTGTGAACAATCACCTAAGGCGGGTAAGCCCTCGGAGAGGGCCCCCACTAGGAAGGAGCGCGCCATCGGAGACGCCGGTAATCACGGGGGACACTTCCGCGATGACTTCCTTCTCTTCTTTAGTGACGTTGACCCAGAAACGTAAGTTAGATTCGCCTCAGCAAAAAAAGACTCTGCCTAATGTACCGAAATTTCTTGTTGTGTCTCGCACCGACGGAAAAGATTTCAATTCTGTCAATCCTTTCGTTATACAGAAAGGTGTAGATGCAATTGCTGGCCCTGTTAAAACCTGTTCGCGTCAGCGCAATGGCACATTGTTGCTGGAAGTGGACAGTGCTTTCCAAGCCCAGAAACTTATCCGGACTACGTTATTACACATGTTTCCAGTCAAGGTAGAAGCACACCGTACACTCAACTCGTCATGGGGGGTAGTTTTTACGAGATCCCTTGACGGGTTGTCTGATGACGACATCCAGTCCTATATGTCCGATCAGGGTGTGACAGCCGTCCACAGGGTGATAAAGAAGGTAGATAACCAGTTGACACCGACTCGTACTGTGTTTTTGACATTCGACAGAGTTGAACTCCCGTCGAAGGTCAAAGCAGGGTACGAAGTTATCTCAGTCCGCCCTTATATTCCAAACCCAATGTGCTGCTACCAATGCCACAGGTACAACCATACCCGTGAATCTTGCCCAAATGCAGCAAAATGTGTCACTCGTGGTAGGGACGCCCATGAGGGGGATTGCCCACCTCCGTCCCCTCACTGCCTTAACTGCAACAGCGACCATGCGGCTTCCTCTCGCGACTGCCCGGTATATAAGGATGAAAAAATCATTCAGCAAATTCGGGTTACGGAGAAGGTATCAACATCTGCCGCTCGAAAGTTGTTGCGAGCCGAAAGCCCACAGTCCTCCCAGCGGGTACATACAGTAACGTCCTCACCTCAACTCGGCCTACTAAGGATTCCAGTACCCAGACTTGTGATTTTACCTTCGCTGACACAGTTGTGCGATCCGCCAGCCCGAAGATTGCCCGTTCCACATCCCCGCTTCCTCCTGCTGCTTCAAAGGTACAGTCTTCGTCAACCTCTAGTAAACCGCGGGCACCTAAACAAGATGCCCGGACCTTGAAAAAGGAACCCGTCCGTGAGGATTTTCTGCGTTCTCAGGCTTCCCAACCGTCAACTGCCTCTTCCCGCCGTCACTCTTCCAGAAGAGCTGACAAGAAAAAGAGTTCCTCTCCTTCCCCGCCGAGGCGTGACCCATCTGTCTCGCAATCCAACAGTTGCCGGCCTCGGCCGTCTTCTGTTTCACCGGGTCGCTCCGTTTGCCGGGCGCCCGGCCCTTTACCGGCGGTGGAAACTGCCCCTCCTGAGCAACTCAGGGAGGTGGCAGGCGCGTCGGTCGAACCAATGGAACATGACCCTTTGCCCCCAGACAGCGATAGCAGTGCTCCCTCGAAATCCGGTCCTCAGCGGCTGTCGAGGTGACCCCGCTTGCTAGTTGGTTTTTATCCTTATTTCTTATCTAATTTTTTATCATGGCGCTCCTTCAATGGAATATTCGCAGCATTCGTTCCAATCGGGAGGAGTTAAAACTACTCCTTCAGTTGCACTGCCCGCTTCTAGTCTGTCTCCAAGAAACGAAGTTGCGTCCACGTGATCGTGCAGACTTTCCACACTACACCTCTGTGCGGTTCGACCTGCCACCCGTGGAAGGTGTTCCAGCCCATGGAGGGGTTCTGATGCTCCTTCGAGACGATGTCTATTTCCATCCCATTTCCTTGCATACTCACCTACAGGCAGTTGCCGTTCGCATCACTTTATCCACGTTTACCTTCTCCCTCTGTAATATATATTCGCCATCGTCATCTGCCCTTACTAGGGCAGATGTCCTACACCTTGTTGACCAGCTCCCTTCACCTTTCGTGTTGGTAGGCGACTTTAATGCCCACCACCCCCTATGGGGCTCTCCCGCACCTTGTCCGAGAGGCACCCTTTTGATGGACCTTCTCCAACACCTCGATCTTGTCTGCCTCAACACCGGTGCACCGACCTTCCTTTCAGACACAACACAAACTTATTCCCATATAGACCTCGCAATATGCACTCCTCAGCTTGCCGATCAGTTTGAGTGGTATGCACTTTCTGACACGTACTCAAGTGACCATTTCCCTTGTATCATACACTTCCTGCATCATTCCCCATCTCCTCGTCCCACCAGTTGGAACATTTCCAAAGCCGACTGGGGGCTTTATTCTTCCGTGGCTGTTTTTCACGATCAGAATTTTCCCAACTGTGACAGTCAGGTCGACTACCTCACAGAGGTTATTCTCACCGCTGCTGAACGTTCCATACCTCGTACATCCTCTTCTCCACGTCGTGTCCAGGTCCCTTGGTGGACTGCAGCCTGCCGCGACGCGCTTAGAGCCCGGCGCCGTGCTTTACGCACCTTCCGCCGCCACCCAACTTTGGAGAATTGCATCAATTATAAACGTATGAGAGCGCAATGTCGTCGTATCATAAACGACAGCAAGAAAGCTTGCTGGACTGCTTTTACTAGTTCTTTTAACCGTTTTACTCCCTCCACGGTTGTTTGGGGTGGCCTACGCCGTTTATCCGGCATCAAGGTCCACTCCCCGATTCCTGGCCTGACCGTGGAGAACGCAGTCCTCGTGGACCCCGCTGATGTTTCAAACGCATTGGGACGTTTCTTTGCGGAGGTTTCGAGCTCTGCCCATTACCACCCTGCCTTTCTCCCTTGCAAACAGGTAGAGGAGGCACGGCCACCTTCTTTCCACTCTTTTAATCGTGAAAATTATAACGTTGCCTTCACCATGCAGGAGCTAGACCGTGCTCTCGCCCTGTCCCGATTTTCTGCTCCCAGGCCCGATTCCATTCATATTGAGATGCTGAAGAACCTCTCTCCTGCAGGCAAGTGCTTTCTTCTTAGTACCTACAATCGCATATGGACTGAAGGTCATGTTCCCACAAGTTGGCGTGAAGCCATTGTTGTCCCCATCCCCAAACCAGGAAAGGACAAACACCTTCCTTCCAGTTATCGCCCCATTTCTCTGACGAGCTGCGTATGTAAGGTGATGGAACGCATGGTTAACGCTCGGTTAGTCTGGCTCCTCGAATCTCGCCGCCTCCTGACTAATATCCAATGCGGTTTTCGTCGACACCGCTCTGCTGCTGATCGCCTCGTTACCTTGTCGACCTTCATTATGAACAACTTTCTAAAGAAGCGTCAAACAGTAGCAGTGTTCTTCGACTTGGAAAAGGCATACGATACCTGTTGGAGAGCGGGCATTCTCCGCACATTGCACACATGGGGCCTTCGGGGCCGCCTTCCTCTTTTCATTCAAGCGTTTTTGGCGGATCGCAAGTTCCGGGTACGGGTAGGCTCTGTTTTGTCAGATACCTTTTGCTAGGAGAATGGGGTACCACAGGGCTCTGTCTTGAGTGTGGCTCTCTTTGCCATTGCAATCAATCCGATCGTAGATTGCCTTTCAGCCGACGTCTCCGGATCTCTTTTTGTTGACGATTTCGCAATTTATTGTAGCGCCCAGCGGACGTGTCTCTTGGAGCGTTCTCTTCAACGCTGTCTTGACCGTCTATATTCCTGGAGCATCGCAAACGGCTTCCGATTCTCCACTGAGAAAACTGTGTGTATAAACTTCTGGAGATACAAGGAATTTCTTCCACCTTCTCTACATCTTGGCCCTGTTGCTCTCCCTTTCATGGAGACTACGAAATTCTTGGGACTCATGTTGGATCGGAAACTTTGCTGGTCCACACACGTGTCCTACCTGGCTGCCCGTTGTGCCCGATCCCATTACGTTCTTCGTGTCCTCAGTGGCACGTCATGGGGAGCGGATCGTACCGTCCTGCTTCACCTTTACCAGGCCATTGTTCAGTCGAAGCTCGACTACGGAAGCCTTGTATACTCTTCTGCACGGCCGTCGATTCTCCGCCATCTCAACTCTATCCACCATCGGGGATTACGTCTGGCGACCGGTGCATTTTATACCAGCCCTGTTGAAAGTCTGTATG
Source organism: Locusta migratoria (assembly GCA_026315105.1). Lineage (NCBI taxonomy): Eukaryota > Metazoa > Arthropoda > Insecta > Orthoptera > Acrididae > Locusta > Locusta migratoria. The sequence goes on from CM048744.1 coordinate 54,313,162, forward strand.
CCGAGGCTGCTGTATTACCCTTGACCACTCGACGTGACATACTCTTGTGTCGGTACGCATGCCGCCTGCGGTCGATGCCCAACCATCCATCTTACCGATTATTTTTTGACGACTCACTCGATCGCCAATATCAGTTGTCTGCGATTGCCTTGCTTCCACCTGGAGTTCGGTTTCGCCGCCTACTACAGCAGCTCGATTTTACCCTTCCTTCCACCTTTCGGTTGAGCGAAAGCCCATTGCCACCGTGGCATCAGGCCCATGTTCACACTCACCTTGAACTTAGTTCGCTCCCCAAGGAGAGCACTCCGGATTTGGTATACCGCTCGAGGCTTGTCGAACTCCGTTTGCGGTTCGATAATGCCATATTTATTTACACTGATGGTTCCAAGAGCACTGCCGGTGTCGGATCTGCCTTCGTCGTCGGGGACAACCGGTTCCAATACAAGCTCCCTGACCGGTGTTCGAGTTTCACGGCTGAGCTTTTTGCCCTCCACCAGGCCGTTTTGTACACCTGCCACCACCGCGAACCTTTCTATGCCATATGTTCGGACTCCCTTAGTGCCCTGCAGAGTCTTAAGGACCCTTTCTCGAACCATCCTCTCGTGTATCGGATCCAACGCTACCTCCAGTTGCTAGCAGACGACAGCTGTCACGTTTCTTTCCTGTGGGTCCCTGGCCACGTGTGAGTGCCCGGGAATGAGACCGCCGACATAGCAGCCAAGGCCGCAGCTATTTTGCCTCGCATGGCTACCTTTTGCGTCCCATCGGACGATGTTCAACGGGCTCTTCGTCGGAGTATCGTCTTGCAATGGCACAGTGCGTGGTTTTCAATGTACAACAATAAATTGAGAACTGTAAAACCGATCCCGACCGCTTGGAGGACCTCCTCACGCCCCTCTCGGCAAGAGGAGGTCATCCTGGCCCGGTTGCGGATCGGTCACTGCCGTTTCAGCCACCGTCACTTGCTCTCTGCCGACCCTGCACCGCTGTGCTCCTGTGGTGAACTGCTGACAGTGCGACATGTTTTACTGACTTGTGTTAATTTTAATCATCTCCGTGTAGCCCTTCACTTTCCGTCTACTCTGGAGGAAATGTTAGCTGATGATACACGAGCAGCTGCTCGAGTTTTGCGTTTTATCAACTTGGCCAACTTATCCAAGGATATCTAACCCTTTTAATTGTCTTTTATCTTTCGTTTTTAAACTCTTGTTGATGTTCTGACAGTCACCTATTTTCTTTGAGATCATAGCGAATCTATGTTCTTGGCTGGGCGCTAATGACCATAGAAGTTGTGCGCCCTAAAACCACAAAAAAAAAAAAAAAAAAAAAAAAAAAAAAAAAAAAAAAAAAAAATAAAATAAAATAAAAATAAATAAATAAATTCTCTTCCAGTTCCTACTACTGATTTCCAGACCCCCATAACAATTAATGTTTTGTCTTCCTTACTGTCTGAATAATTTCCTTTATCTTCTCATACATTTCTTTGGTCTCCTTGCCATTGAGGAAGCTAGTTGGCATATAAACTTGTGCTATTATGGTCAATGTTGGCTTTATATCTGTCTCGACCATGATAATGTGATCACTACAGTGCTGATAGTAGTTTACCCACATTCCTATTTTCTTATTTCTTATTAGACCTACCCCTATAATACCCCAACTGATTTTGTAATTGTAGTTCTGTACTCACCTGAAATCCTGTTCCTCCTTCCACTGAACTTCACTAATCTCCATTATATCTAACTTCAACCTATCCATAGCATGTAGGATTTCACGGCCGGCCTCTTCATTAATTAAAATTTCTGGGCTAAGATGCTGTGGTCCATCAATAAAACTTTTAACAGAAAAGAAGAATGTTGGTCGACTTTGAACCAACAATATGTCAATCAATTACCTGTAATCGAGAGAGATGACGCTGGTCAAAGATAGCTTCATAGTTGGCAGCACTTGACAAGTGGTGGCTCCATCTATGCCCTCTATATAAGCAGAATCTCAAGCGCCTACTAGGCAGTCTCTGAAGATGTTGCCTGCAGTAGCTAACAAAACGTCGGGAATAAGAAGTTTTATTGATGGACCACAGCTTCTTAGCCCGGAAATTTTAATTAATGTAGACGCTGGCTGTGAAAGCCTACATGCTATGATTAGACACCTCTATGGGGAGGATTGTTCATTATGGTATGACGATTGGAGAACCTGCGTAAGAAGAAAGATCAGCAACTTTCATCACTCACCTTCTTGTTATGTTGTCGTGACACCGGGACAGTTAGAATGTTTCATTCAGCTCAAGCCAATCGCATCTCTTTCCTCATGGAACTAGCGATGCTATGGGAGCAGATTCACCAAACACGTTGAGAACTGGCAGTAACTAGTAGTCAACTGTTAAGTCTCCATTTATGAATTAGCAATGCAATGTAGCTGTGTGATTGGGATAAGGTGGACAGACTAACATTTAGATCTATGGAACTTAGTGCAGAAGTGGCTTGCAATAGACAGAAGAAATTTGATCATTTACAAGGTAGACCGGAAGCTCCAGTTACAGATAATGCCAATATGGTGATTAATTTGTCCGGGAAAGAATTGTCGAGAGAAGAAATTTCTGTTCTCTCGAAAGGAGAAAATTTTACCGTTACTCAATCAAAAATTCCTATGGAGGATATTGTTGCCAATATAGAGGCAGGGATTCGCATGTTATCACCACATTCTGCTGATGAAATTAGGATGGAAACAGCCAGAATATTACGTAAAGCTAAGCCACCTAGCAGCAATTTATCTCAAGCAGAACGGAAAGCATTGCGGGTCATCAGTGCGGTCAAGAATATTATTGTACTAATGCTACCATTACCGTTGTACTGAAGAGTAAGGATTACCACAGGAAGATCAATGACCTCCTTGATCCTATCACTTATAAAAAACTGAAAAAGGATTCTACTTCATAAGTGTTAAATTCTACCAATCACTTAATAAAAATGTCTTCCATTCCAACAGAGGATAAAAAAATCCTTCAAGATTGCATAAGTTGCCTAAGGTACATAAAACAAATAACCCATTAAGACTAATTGTTAGTGCCATTGGATCTCCGACACAAGAGCTGGCTTGATATCTCGCCTCCATGTTGCAACCATACATAGATAAAATTGATAAGCACATCAAAAATTATATGCATTTTATAGAAAAATTTAGAGATATTACTGTCAGTCCAGGTGATATTCTTGTCAGTTTTGTTGTAGTATCTTTGTTCACCATGGTCCCTGTTGATGAAGCTCTTTCTTATATAGCTGGCATGTTTCCAACTGATATAGTATCTTTCTTCCGACACTGCCTATCCACTACTTATTTTCAATACAACAGTGAATTTTATGAACAAATTGAAGGGATGGCCATGGGTTGTCCTTTGAGTCCAGCTATCGCTAATTTATTTATGGAATTTTTTGAAGAACAAGCGCTGCAGTTGGCCAACAAAAGTCCCTCAAAGTGTGACTGCTATGTGGATGATAATTTTGTGATATGGAATCACGTTGAAGAAGAATTTAATGATTTTTTGGTGCACCTGAATAGTATTAATCCAAGGATACAATTTACTATGGAGAGAGAGAAAATAGACAGTTGAATTTTTTGGATGTATCGGTAATTAAACAGGCAGATGGGATCTTGGGGCACAAGGTATACAGGAAAGACGGCCACACTGATTGTTACCTTCACAAGGATTCAAACTAATAACATCTGTGAGCCTATTTATCTGAGAGATGAATTAAACCATTTGCGAACAGCTTTCAAGAAAAATGGATACACTGATAAAAAGATAGATCGAGCTCGCCATCCAAGAAGAAAAGTGTCTGAAAACAAGCCACAACTACTGTCGACTGGAAAAGTTTTCCTTCCATTCATCCACAAAATTACAGGCTGTATTGGGAAAGTTTTGGCCAGGTTTCAAGTGGTAACTGTCTTTAGACCTACTAAGAAAATTAGTTAATGTTTACGATCGGTGAAAGATGCACGACATCCCCTAGCAATGCCTGGGGTGTATATAATTCCCTGTAGCTGTGGAATGCTGTACATAGGAACAACAAAAAGAAGTGTTAATACCCACATATTGGAACACAAAAGGAATTGTCGACTGGGTCACACAGACAAGTCAGCTGTGGCAGAACATGTCTTCACACAGGGTGATCATGAAATAAAATGTAGTGAAACAAGTGTGCTAGTCAACACCTCACATTATTATACACACATGTACAGAGAAGCTATAAAAATACAGAAACACCACAATAATTTTAAAAGAAAAGAGTAAGGTTTGAAATTAGATAAGATATGGCAGTCGGCTTTGAACCAACAATATGACAATCGATTACCTGTAATCGAGAGAGATGACACTGGTCAAAGATAGCTTCATAGTTGGCTGCACATGACACATGGTGGAGCCATATATATAAGCAGGACCTCAAGCTCCTAGTAGGCAGTCGTCGACTCACCTCTGAAGATTGTTGGCCATACTAGGTAACGAAATGTCAGGAGTAAGAAGTTTTATTGATGGAACACAGCATCTTAGCCCTTTTTAAATTTTCTAATCTCCCTACCTGATTAAGGAATCTAATATCCCACATTTCAATCCATAGAATCACAGTGTTGACTTTTCTGATAACCACATCCTCCTGAGTAGTCCCCACCTGGAGATTCGAATGGGGGATTATTTTACACCTGGAGTGTTTTACCCGAGAGGATGCCATCATCATATGTATTCATATAGTAGGGCTGTATGTCCTGCTTTCAGCTGTTTGTTTACAGCAACAGCTTGGCAAAGGCACATCAGCTGATGTCAATTATCCAGACTGTTGCCCCTCTAAATACTGAAAATTCTGCTATTCAAAAACCACATGTTTGTCTGGCCTCTCCACAGATGGGAGTTATCCCTGCAGTACATTCTCCAATCGCAAAATTATCCAGGCCTCAACCTATGATAACTTACCTTTTTTCCACAGCCAACAGTTCCTACCTCTCTACCCTGTGTGTGTGTGTGTGTGTGTGTGTGTGTGAAACATAGAAAAACCTATTTTAATATTATGCGAAAAGACTTTAATTAGTTTTAACAGAAATACTAATTATCATATTGTCTGAAATATAACAATAGCCTTTGGCATTAATTAATTAATATTTGCTGATTAAACACCATACAACAGAAAATAACTTCAGCTATTCAAGTTAGAAAATGTTTTGGAAAAGAAAATGACAATAGACTAATTCCATTCATATTTATTATCATGCAACAGTGATATCTGGAGATTCAGTAATGCAAGCAGATGGGAATAAATCCATACATGCTTTGTTACAACTGATATGTTATTTCACATATAACTGGGTCTAGAAGGATGCAAAATATGTCAGTAGGAGACTCACAAGCACCAAATAGGTCTTCATCTGATCTTATAAAACACAAATGTAACTTCACAATAACTGATCTAATGTAAAAACAAATTAGAACTGGTCCTATAAAACACAAATGTAACTTCACAATAACTGATCTAATGTACAAACAAATTAGAAAATACGCCACATGGCATTATCAAACAATTGAGGACTTCAATAACTACCGTATATTTCTGCAGATAAGACGATGGCTGAACCATAAAAAAAGAAAGCCCCAAAATCCGAGGTCGTCTTATATGACGGTACAAAAATTAGATTCAAATTTAGTCTGAAATTGGTAATTTCGCAGATGTGCTACATAGCACGGCTTCGACCTCCGAAGGATATATATTGAAGTGGTTAAGTATCAAAATGATATGTATCGAACAGGTGAATGTTATGATTTTTATGAATATGTTGTGATTTTAAAGGATGTGGTTAGACAGGAACCTAAGAGTACAGTTTTCTGGGTAATTTACATGAAAGCTTACACTCGAGGTAGCTCAGCCTGAAATGATAAATATCGAATGTATAACTGAAAATTGATTTAGTGTTTCTGAACCACAGATTCGGATGCTACGTGCCCTCACACGTTAAAAAAATTCCTTGTTTATCTTATACCTAACCTTCTTATGGCTACACAACATATAACTTTTTAAAAGAGCTTCCACTGTTTATGTACACCACATATTTGGTCACTCCAATAGTGACAACACCTGGAGTATTCCATAGCACCTACTCCTCTCCATCTCAGCAGTGGATACAACTTCATTTCATTTTCAGTTTAGTTTTGTATACCGTATATTTCTGCAGATAAGACAATAGCTAAATCATGAAAAAATGGCCCCAAAATCTGAGGTCATCTTATAGGACGGTACAAAAAAAGTTGGATTGAAATTTAGTGTGAAATTTACGTTGTGGAAGAGATTTACAAAACCAAAGCTTTTTTAAAAATATTTGCTTTATGAGCTTTATTAATTTACTGAGCTGACAAGGGTATATACGATAACCTATATGCCGTAAAGCAGGAATAGAATTAATTATTTACAATTCACCTTTATTGTACAATGTCACTTGTCAAAAATTATTTCTCAATATATCCAGAGTTGCACTGAAATGATTAGCATATATATTCACAGAATATATGACATCAACTGCGAATGGACAAAGCTGAAAATTTGTACACAGCCGGGTATATATTTACATACAGAGCAGTGAAAGGGTTAAAATATTTTGGAGCTACACGCAAAATTGCGGTTTCCTTTGAAGTCCTTTATCTTCTGTTCTCCCACAATTTTGCGTGTTTTCACCGCATAATATGTGCATCACTGTGATTAAATGTCATCTCAGTGAAAGAAATTACTTTTCTCTTAAACTTTGCGATGTACAAAAAAAACTTGGTCATTAAATATGGATACAATGTAGCACTACATTCACTAAAGTTCAAAAGCAGACTGCAAACACTGCAACACAGGGTGAAATCCAGATGTACCAATCACAAAAACTACTTATGGATGCTTCTAGCGGCATTCTTTGAAACTCCCTAAAGCTTTGCCTCCAAATCTAAGCCACAGGCATATTTTTAGGTCCCAAAAACTGAAAAAAATGTGCATTCGGGTAAATACAGTAACTTCGGGGGGGGGGGGGGGGTCATCTCATAGGCCATATATATGCTTAAACTATAAGCTTTTGATGAAAATTTGTACCTCGTCTTATCTTGAAGGTCATCTTATCTGCAGAAATATATGGTAATTATATTTTGTATTTTATTTGTATGTCCTAATAAATGTAAATACTCTGTATCCCATAGTAGATCTAAGGATGATCTATATTAGGACTGAAACTGTTCATCAATAAATTGAAATAATGTGTTCCAGACTGTTTTTGTGTTATAAGGGACAAACAGTGCTTCCAAAAACAGCTAATCCTGTTAGATGCTTAAAGAGTGCGCACTTAATGACACAACAGCTGAGATGCTGTTTTTGGTGGTACATTCTTAACCATGTTGCTGTTGCCATATTACTTTGATATTATGCTGTGCTGTTAATCATGTAGTGCCTGGAGGCAACTACACTTCTGTTATATAATGCACTATTCACAGTCCATATAATCACAATTATCTTTGTGGTTCTGTTAAAGCCTTGAAATGTACAATTAATGCACACATTGTGTTGGTGCTCTTTTTGCATATTCACTCTGCCTGGTGAATCCATCAAATATCTACAAAAGAAACTTGCTAGGAAAAAACCCAGTAAGTAGAAAGGTTAAGATGTTCAGGCACAGCACATCTCATGGGCTCCTCAGTGCCGATCTCTGACATCAGAATGACATCATATGACAGTGTAATTGATAATGTTACTTATGTGTTACCAGTGATGTCGTTAGTTAACTTCATGTATACTGACATTTTATATCTGATGTCATCAACAGACATTGTGTTTTGTGCCTGACATTGCAGACTCGGGTGTGTTCATTACATGGCTGAGGTATTAGAATTTTTTATTGATATTGTGTCAAAAATTGATTATTATCCTCATTGTGATGTTGTCTTATGGTTTGCTATATTATTGTTGAACTTTTTCTATCATGATTTTGCATTGCTCTTAAGTGGCCTTTTACATTATTTCCAGGCCTCTTACTTCACTCATGGCTGAGGTATTAGAATTTTTTATTGATATTGTGTCAAAAATTGATTATTATCCTCATTGTGATGTTGTCTTATGGTTTGCTATATTATTGTTGAACTTTTTCTATCATGATTTTGCATTGCTCTTAAGTGGCCTTTTACATTATTTCCAGGCTTCTTACTTCACTGATATGTATCCTGATGGGAGGTGTTCTCATGTAGATGTTGTATGGTCTTTGACAAAATGCGTGTCACTATGAGACCAGTGTTTTGAGTGGTGATAGTGTGATGCTGGTGTCTTGAGGTAATCACTATACAGATTTTTTTCCAGTGAAATTGTTGCTTTAAAATAGCCAAAACCCCACTTTCACTTACTACTAATAAAAAAATAAGACTGTATGACATGTTCAAAATTTATGATTAAGAGGCTTCAATTAATCAACAACATATCTCTTTGCTTTTGGAAACGAAACAGCCATTTTCTTGCTAAAATTCTTTTCTTCCCTATGTACATTTCACCCTTTATTTTAGTGCATCATCACTGGATTCTATATGTGAAAATTACAATTTTACTTACTGATGTAGCCTGAACAGATTACAAACAGTTGGCTTTCTTTTAATTGAAATAATATGCACTACTCTCATTTTATAGTCATATGATTTTCATGGTGTTCTTGCCGTCTGGTCACAGACTGAATTCACAAAGCTTTGCCACAATTTACATGTTTCCTTTGCCATTTTATCACTTACTATTTCAATGTTTACTATTTCATAGGCTTGATGGTGTATCTCATTAAGGAATTTGTTCGTTTACATGTGTTGCCATCTTAACTGAGTATGTGTATGGGTCATTTGTATTTTGTCTGTTTATGAAAAAGATGGTGTGTGTGTGTGTATGTGCGTAATCTTAGATAGTAGTAGGAATTGTTGTACTTTGACGATTTTTCCATTGATTTTGAAGTTTTGTGGAGGGTGTGTTAATTGGAAAGTGAAGGCAGTGGGCCTTTTCATATTTAATCTGTTAATGTGAGCAGTGAGTTGTTTGGTATGTGTTCTTGGTCACTGAACTGGATTTTCATTAGTGCTTTGGTTTTTTGGATGTGATGGTTTTCTTGAAGTGCTTTCCGTTGTTTAGTCTAAATTATGTTCATGTCATTTTCTTTGGATGTTGGTTTGTGGTTGTGTGTTCTTAGGTGTTCAGAGAGTGAGGAATGGTTCCAGACTTCCAGGCTTTGTCTTCTTATCTCTAATATCAAATGTGTCTTCCATCACAAGTGTTACATTGTAATTGGTATGTATGTCCCATCACAAGTATTACATTGTATGGGTATATTCTAGCTTTTTGGTATATCTCTGTGTCTTTTGTCATTTGTGGGGTGTATTTTTTGGATGGAATTGTATGTTGTGTATTATATGTTTATGCCCTGTTGTTTGAAAATATTGGTTATTTTATTATGTGTTTGTGTCTGTATTGTTATTGTATAACATCTTGTTTCTTCTGTTGTATTGTTAAGGTATGTGGTGTTTGTGACTGAGTGGTTCAGTTTTGTTGTGTCTGATTTTCTGTTTTATGCTTTTATTTTGTTGTTTATTTTTGTGACAGTGTTGTTCCTGTAAGCATTTTTTCAGTTATCTGCATTATTATGTCAAGTTCTTTTTGGTAGTTTTCTTTGTTGAGTGGTATCATACTCGGTCTATGCATCAGGTGTCGGAGTGTGGCCTGCTTCTGAGAGAGTGGTTGGTTGGAGTATTGGAGATGATAATGTCTAATGCTGTGGGTTCACGGTAAATTTCAAACATGTATCTGTTGCTGTTTTTTTAATGGGTATACCCAGAAAATTAATTTGGTGATATTGTTCTCTTTCAATTGTGAATTTTATATTTTCATGTGTTTTATTGATATCTGATGTAATTTTTCAATTTTGGGTAGTGGTTCATGTATTAAGCAGAGAATTTCATCCATGTATCTGAACTATTATATGGCATTGTATTCTTTTGCTATTATCATAAAAAATGATCTGTTCAGTGTGGTCATAAAAGAATTTGTTAAGCTCTTCAAATTGGGGACCCCATTCGTAGTCTGTCTTCTTGTATATACAATTCATTATTGAATTGGAAGTAGTTTTGTTCTGTTATAAGTTTTAATAATGTGAAAGTTTTCTGACAGTAATTTTAACATGTATGTGGGGCCTTTTGTGAAATTTACAAGAGGCCTAACAGGGATGTTTTGTTTAAGAAGTTTTGGTTGGCTTTGGAAGATGAGTGCAGTGGAATTAGTCAAAACCATTTTTCTTTTTTGTGTGTTGTCTAGTATTATGTCTATATTTTTCACAGTGTTTTTCATTTTTGTCTGGAATTAAAATAGGGCAAAATCCATATGGAGGGATTAAAAGTATTGCAGCAAGAATATGGCTGTTTCATTTCCGAAAACAAATATTTCTTTATTTGCTGTGGAAGATGGTCACACAAACAAACTTGTTATCATGTATCTTTGTAAAAAGTAGATTATTCAATATTGCTCAGTATGCTGTTCTTACATCAAGCTGAACTGATGAAAAGGAAAATATATTCTAAATATAGATTAAATGCTTGGATGGTGGCTTTAAAGGCTAAAACTGCTGAATTATCATGTGGTGGACCGCGAGGTGTGATACCTTGCACTCGCACCTATAGCATCTGTGAACAACAATTAATATCGCTGCTTCGACAACCATTAGTAATGCAGTCTATGATTGTCTTGCCCCATGTATGTGTGTACTAGCTAATAAAGTATTTACTCATAACATATCACGCAATATCTTTCTGTTGTGACTCCTAAACCCCATATTGATGACCCTGAGTGCAAATATGACATGTGCAATAATACTGACTATGACGGTGATGAAAAGCAGAAATCGGAATCAGCGCACAAGGATGTAAACACACCTGAAGCAACACCAGAAAATCACGGACTACAACTGCTTAACAGCTCTATGTAAATGAAATGCATTCTACCAGTGACATTTTTTAAAATCCTTATGATATCACATATAATAGTGAAAACATCTCTAACATTTGACTATGTGCAGTGACAATGTGGACAGTGCTATGTGAACAGTGAAGAGCCATACTAAGACACAATGACAGCACGTAAACTGTGTTCATTTGTTCACACCGTTTCCTTTTGTGTCACCTTATAAAAATGCATAATTCAGAATCAGAACTGTGTTATTAACGATGTTGACAATTTTCTAATGTGTACCACTACACAAATTACAACTGCGATACAAACCAGTTCGGATGATTGAAGGCATTTTCCAGCTTAAATTGACCAGCAAAATGTTTTCTGCACACAATTGTGACAATTTTTCAATCGATTTGTATATTTTGTTTCCTACCATTTTTAACAATTCAATTTGAACCATCAACAATGGATGCAATGTTGAAGTGTGTGGGCTTTGCTTCGAGGCTCAGCTACCACCTGATAATAGTCAACATGGCACGATCTCTGCCAATCGTTACGTCACGGCTTAGATCACAGAGTTTCTTACAAGTCTGGCCAAGCCCCACATGATCTATACCAAAGGTTACACTTGCCACTGTGGCAGACAGGTGCACGGCAGCAACGTGATGTCACGTGTTCCCCGCCGATTGAGACCTCACACACAGCGCAGCCCCACATTCATGATGACGATGACTCAGTGCTGCACTACAATCTCAAGACGATGTTCCTGCATCGCCACCACACAACGATGCCTCTGCAATGCCTCCTCACGTCTACAGTCCACGGCACCATCTCACTCTCACAATGATGTTCACGTGCCGCCCCCGCACGACGATGATGCCTCTGCACCAATTCTATGTACGCTGGACAGCTCATCCGCCATTCGCAATTTCTGGACAACAGCAGACACACCTCTGCCGCTCGACTTCCCCGTTGAGCACCACAACAACCATTGCCACTTTACCCAACTACTGTTACAGCTCGCTGATGCCTCCCCCGTGCTCCACACTACTAGCAGGAGGCTGTGTGATGGACAGCGAGGTTCGATATCTCACACTTGTGCCTATAGCATCTGTGAATGACGATTACTGTCACTGCTTCGACAACCATTATTAATGCAGTTTATGATTGTCTTTCCTTGTGAATGTGTGTACTAGCTAATAAAATATTTACTCATAACATATCTTTCTGTTGGGACCCATAAGCCCCATAATCAGAATGTTTGCAAATGATAAGTTCCTACTCACCAAAGAGATATCTTGATGATTTGCAGAAAGGCAGACATAAAATAAGTATACTCAGCTTTCAGCTGTTACAGCTTTCTTCAGAAATAGAAAAATATTTCCTTACACACAAACTTGACTGCTGTGTCCAGCCAATCTGACCAGACTGGAGATGGCGGGTTGTATTTGTGTGTGTGTGTGTGAGAGAGAGAGAGAGAGAGAGAGAGAGTTTCTATTTCTTAAGAAGGCCCAGGGAGACAATTCCCCATGTACCAAGGTTGATGTAAGCAGGCACAAGATTACGGGGGAAGACCTTCCAAAATGTGTGAAATGGAAGAATTGGAGTTCACATGAACCTCAAAAAAGATTAAAATTAAAAATACTTTCAGGGTTGGAACCATAAATGTAAAAACAATGACCGAGGCAGATAAGCTAAAACAGATAATAGACCATATGAAAACAAATTGACCATGTATCAATCAGTCAGACTAACATTAAGGAGATTGTGAACACATAAATGATATCAGATCACTACCTAACAGAATCAAATGCTATTGGATTCCAAACAGGGTTAGACTATCTTAGACAAACTGAACACATTAAGATACAATGAATCCAAATACAAGAAAGGAATTAGAACATACAGTGAATGGAATGACATACAGCTCAATATGAGAAAACAGGCTCAACTATGGGGAAAGGAAGAAAAGAAGAAGAAGCATTTGTGGTGGAACAAGGATTGTGATGATGCCATAGAGAATCACAAGAAAGGTTCTCCAGGCTTTCTTGTGATTCTCCATGGCATCATCAGAATCCTTGTTCCACCATAAATGCACAATCTCTCCAGGTTGGAGCAGCAAGAAGTACCTGAAAAATTGTTTTTCCTAGAAATGAGGAACGAAGTGGCCAGAATAATAAAATGGACCAGGATACAGAGGATGAAACAAGAAATGGATGAGATTGAGACCAACTTGATGAAAAACATCAGAATTTTCCAAAGAAATTTCTGCAAGTGTCTGTCAGGATACGAGGGCAGAGAACTGTTTGTAATAGATAAGGAAGTCGAACTGTCCGTTAGTGCAAAGGAGAACTGTAAGATACTTACTGAGTACTTTCAAGACCTACTCAACTGTGAACCAGCAGAAGACAAACTGGAATCAGGGGCAGACAGAGAAGAGAGCGAATTGTGCCCCCCCAACCAGAAATAAGGTCACACTGGCTATAAGTGAGTAAAGAATTGTAATGCAACTGATGAAGATGGGATAGCAGCTGACAGGAAGTGACAAAGCAGTAGACAGCATACAAACATTATCTCCAAGATTTGGAGAAAAAAGAAGCTACAGGGGTATATTGAGATGTTAGAGATTGGCTACAGTGTGCTGTCAAAACTTCTCCTCAAGAGACTAGAGACAGTTATCTATCCTGAAACAAATGAGTGAACATAGGACCTTAAAGAACAAAAAGACAGTAGTAACCTTCGTGGACTTCATGAAGGTGTATGACTCCATTGACAGACATACTCTTGGAAGGATCCTGGAGAACAGAGTACTAGATGGGGGTTACACAATAAATCATAAAAGATATTATATCAGGTACAAAGGCAAGGGTGTGATTTAGAGGAGTTTCCTAATTGTTGGGCCTGCAGCATCATATAAGTCGTAGAAAGACATTGCAATAAAGTTCCGGATTGCTGCTTATGTTTTATTTAATTTTGCTACAGCTGTTTCGACAGTTTGTCATTCTCAAATGCCTGCGTGTATAAGAATTACATTAATTACAAATCAAACAATAGGAAAATATACGTAAATTTGTTTGTTATAAATTTTCCTAATAACTTACATCTACGATGTTTAGACGTTAATTAATGTTGACATCTGGCGTAACTGTTGCATAAATTACATGGAAATATACACATATTGAGTTGTCAGTTGTTTAGCTGTCAGGTATTATGCAGCTTTTTACGTTAAAACTTTAATTTAAAGAAACTTTTATATTTTTTCGTAATTACCAACAGCTTCGCCAAAGATGTTTACTTATAAAGTAATCAACTAAGTTATGAGATACTTTTTTAACATTGGTCAGAGAGGTTTATTTCGTTTTTTGCTCTGTTCATTTAGTATATCTTTGCTTTTCAGCCTTTTTCATCGATAAAGTCAATAAAATTAACCAGATAATTTTTATGTTTGAAATCAGTGTGTTCATTAAGTATTTCGTTCAGATAATTTTTAGTGTGAATATATATTTCAAATTCCTCCAAAATATTCATTTCTATTCCCTTTGGTATATCAGGCACAAAATTGTGAGGTGCCACAAAGCTGTTGTTTAGAGCAATTTGAAGCACAAGAAGTGGTCAGTGTAAGTAATACAATGTAAATGTTACAAAGGATATAATCTAAAAGATGAGTAAATAGTAATTAACCTTGCCTTTTAAGTGGTACAAGGGTTCTGTATTCTTAATGTTATTAATGTGTTTCAAATGTCCTGCTGGTCCTAAGTATAGAGCATCACAACTGTTACTTTTGAGCTGATAAATACTAGTTTTTTTAGTGGGTGTCGTTGCGCTCTGTTTTTGTTAGGCATTTCTGAAATGAGTTATAGCTTTGATATGGTATTCCTATTCCTTGTTTCTTTGAGGCTGTTTCTAATTATGTGTGTCAGTTTATTTCCATAAGTAAGTGTGTACCAGTTTGTTTGTTGAGTTTCTGAGTTCTTTCATTGGTGGTGTTGTTGTTGTTGTGTTGTGGACTAGTTGCGAGTTTTATGAATAATTGGCTTTGTGTGTTTTGTTCTTTATTTATTTTATTTTATTTTTTATTTTTTTTTTTTTATTACTTTATTCAGTTTTATAATGGGGTTTATGGGTATCTATTACTCATTGCAATCTGAATTATTATGTCCACTTCCTTGTCATAATTGTTTGTTGCGTGGTACTGTGTTTAATCTGTGTAACATGTGTCTGAGAGTTGATTCCTATTGGGCCTGTGGGCAGTGGGCAGTTATAAGACTGGTGTAATATTATGTCTGAAGCAGTACTTCTTCTTGATGATGGATGTATTTAGGAAATTTATTTGGCCTGCTTCTTCCTTCTCTAGAGTGAACTTTATCTTCTTGTGAATTGTTTTTATATCTGGGGTCAACTGAAGTCCAGCATATGACCCGTTGGCTTTGACCAATGACATCATGTCTGAGTTAAAGACAATAGTTTGTTTACAAGTAGAACATGGATTTTAGATTAGGATTTTGTCTTTAGAAAGTTACCTGTAGCTTCTCTCTGATAGTGAGGCATAGGTTAACAGAGAGGAGTTTTTTAAATAATTGAGCCTCAAAGGTGCGAATTTTTGGGGTGAGACCTGAGACCAGTGGTACATTCTGTAGGGGTAATCAGTAATTTACAAGATTAATTACAGATTATTTATTATTTACAATACATATATATTACGATTAAATCCCATATGTTTATATTCATTGATAGTGTTTGTTTTGCTAGTTGGTATATCTACATAGCAGATCTTGTGAGACTCTGATATGACGTCATTGATCAAAGCTGACGGGTTGTATTCCAGTCTTCAATTATGCCTATTTCTGTGTGTAGTTAGTCTAGTTTATTTTCTGGTTTATCTATCAAGCAGAGGATATCATCCGGTACTGTATTTGCCTGGTACCATTTCTTCAAATATTCTTTTTTCTATTTTGTTCATGAAAATGTTTGCTAACTTTCCTGAAATTGGAGATCCCATTGGTAGCCCTTCTGTCTGTAGATAGAATTCTTTATTCAATTCAAAATAATTACGGTATGTTCTGTGATGAGGTGTGGGAGTGTACTTATCTCTATTATGTATTTTTGTGGTAACTGATTGAAGGTTTCTAGGTCTTGTTCTATTACTTTGATTGCTTTTTTGATTGGGATTGTGGAGTACATGTTTTCAACATAAAATGAGATCAACATAGCTATGTCAGGGGTATATGATCTTTTAAGTTGTTCATTAGTGTTTCTGATGTGTCATTTCATGCATTATAGTGCTGTGTGCCACCCTCATGAACCACAGACATTAATGAGGCAGGGTGGCTTGCATGCCTCAACAGTACAAGTAGCCGTACCATAGGTGCAACAAAGTGGAGAGGTATCTTTAGAGAGGCCAGACAAACATGTGGTTCCTGAAGAGAGGCAGCAGCCTTTTCAGTAGTTACAGGGCAACAGTTTGGTTGATTGACTGAGCTGGCCTTGTAACATCAGCTGACAGGGTTTGCCGTGCAGATACTGTGAACGGCTGAAAGCAGGAGGAAACTACAGTTCTTAATTTTCCTGAGAACAAGCAGCTCTACTGTATGGATATGATGATGGCGTCTGAGAGGACTGATAACCCAGCAGTTTAGTTCCCTTTAAACACCCAGAACAACAACAACCTGATGGTGTCGTCATGGGTAAAATATCCCAGAGGTAAAATAGTCCCCCATTCGGATCTCTGGGTTGGGACTATTCAGGAGGATGCTGTCATCAAGAAAACAAAACAGGCATTCTATGGATTGTGGAATCTTTTATCCCTGCATCAGGTAGGTAAGTTGGAAAATTTGAAAAGAGAAATGAGTAGGCTTAAGTTAGGTAGGTGGGGATTAGTGAATTTTGGTGGCAGGATGAACAGAAATTTTGGTCAGGTGAGTCTAGGGTTATAAATACAAAATCAGTTGGTGGTAATGCTGGAGTAGGTCTAAAAATGAATAAGAAAAAAGGAATGCGGGCAAGTTACTATGAACAACATAATGAAAGCATTATCATACCAAAGATAGACATGAAGCTAACACCAACCACAGTAGTACAATTTATATGTCTACTAGCTCTGTCGATGATGAGGAGATTGAATAAATTTATGAGGAACTAAAAGAAATTATTAAGACAATTAAAGGAGAAGAAAACATAATTGTGTTGGGGAAATGGAAGTTGGTAGTAGGAAAGGGAAGAGAAGGAAATATAGTAGGTGAATGTGGACTAGAGATAGGGAATGAAAGACTAGATTGCCTGGTAGAATTTTGTGCATAGCACAATTTAATCATCACAAACATTTGGTTTAATTGTCATGAAAGGAGGTTATATACATGGAAGAGATCATGAGACATTGAAAGGTATCCAATTGACTTTATAATGGTAAGGCAAGGGTTTAGAAACCAGGTTTTAAACTGTAAGACATGTCCAGGGGCAGCTATAGACTTTGATGATAACTTATTGGTTATGAACTGTAGATTAAAACTTAAGAGACTGCAAAATGGTAGAAATTTAGGGAGGTGGAATATGGCTAACACAGAGGTGGTTGAGAGTTTTAAAGGGAACATTTAGGCAAGGAGTGTCTGAACGAGGAAAAGTAATGCAGTAGAAGAAAAATGGGTAGCTCTGAGATATAGAGTAGTGAAGGACGCAGAGGATCATATAGGCAGAAGGATAAGGCCTAATAGAAATTCTTGTGGACAAAGATATTGTTTCTACTGAGATCGAGGTTGAAAGTAACTGTGAAGTTATCTGGGCACGTATAACAGGTCTAAAAGATGTAAAGTTAATAGTTGGGTGTTTGTTCTGGCCCCCCAGTGCTGCTGTAGCAGTTTCAGAATCATTCAAAGAAAGTCTACACCAGGTAGTGCATAGGAATCTGGGCCATGTAATATTAGTTGGAGGAGACTTCAACCTTAAGAGGCATCTCGCTAGTTACATTTCAGGTGGTACAGACAAGCAGTCCTGCGAGCTACTTTTGGACACATTCTCCGAAAACTGTCTTGAGCAGTTAAACCAGCAAGCCACGCGCAATGGAAATATTCTAGACCTTATAGCCACAAACAGGCCTGACCTTATTAATGATGTCTGTGTAGAGACAGGAATTAGTGATCATGATATCATCATACTGTCGATGGTGACCAAAGTTCATAAACCAATCAAGAAGGCTAGGAGCATGTTTTTGATGGGAAGAGCCGATAAGCAAATGTTACAATCACACTTAGAAAATGAATGGGCATCATTTAATTCCGGGACTATGGATGTAGAGGAATTGTGGACTAAATTTAAGTGCATTGTTAATAAAGGGTTAGAGAAATATGTGCCAGTAAAGACAATTAAGGATGGAAAAGATCAACCGTGGTATAATAATAATGTTAGAAAGCTGCTGAGAAAGCAAAGGCTGTTGCACTCTCGATTAAAAAAAAAAAACACGCAAATGATGACAGGCAAAAGTTAGTAGAGATTCGTGCGTCTATAAAAAGATCGATGCGCGAAGCATACAATAATTATCACAGCCATACCTTAGCAAAAGATCTTTCTGAGTACCCGAAAAAATTCTGGTCCTATGTAAAATTGAAAAGCGGGTCAAAGCTCACTGTCCAGTCACTCATTGATCATTCCGGGACAGTAATAGAAGAAAGCAAATGGAAAGCTGAAGTTCTAAATTTAACCTTTAAGAAATCTTTCATGCAGGAGGACCGCACAAATGTACCATCATTTGATCGATGTACTAATTCTGAAATGGGGGACATAGCAATAGGTATTTCCGGTGTATAGAAGCAGCTGAGAGAGCTAAATACGAAAAAGTCTGCTGGTCCGGATGGAATACCAGTTCGGTTTTACAAAGACTATTCTGCGGCATTGGCCCTACTTAGCTTGCGTTTATCACGAATCTTTAATTCAGCGCAAAGTTCCTAGTGATTGGAAAAAAAGCGCAGGTGACTCCCATTTATAAGAAAGGAAAGAGAACTGACGAACACAATTACAGGCCAATATCGTTGACATCAGTTTCATGTAGAATTTTAGAGCATATTCTCAGTTTGAATATAGTAAATTTCTTTGAAACGGATAAGCTTCTTTCCATGAATCAGCATGGATTTAGGAAACATTGTTCATGTGAAACTCGGCTTGCTTTCTCCTCACATGACATCTTGCGAGCCATGCATGAAGGGCAACAGACGGATTGTGTTTTCCTCGACATCAAAAAGGCATTCGACGCGGTGTCATACTGCAGACTGCTAACGAAGATATGAGCTTATGGAATAGGTTCACAGATTTGTGACTGGCTGGAAGACTTCCTAAGAAATAGAAAGCAGTATGTTGTTCTCGACGGCGAGTGTTCATCAGAGAAGAGTATATCGTCAGGCGTGCCCCAGGGGAGTGTGATAGGACCACTATTATTTTCTATCTATATAAATGATCTGATGGACAGAGTAAGTTGTAATTTGTGGTTCTTTGCTGATGTTGTTGTGGTGTATGGGAGGGTGTCGTCTGTAACTGACTGTAATAGCATACAGGATGACTTAGACAAAATTTATAGTTGGTGCGAAGAATGGCAGCTAGCTCTCAATGTAGAAGAAGGTAAGGTGATGCACATGAGTAGAAAAAACAATCCTATAATGTTGAAATACGGTATTAGTAGTGAGCTTCTTGATGCTGTCGTGTCATTCAAATATCTAGGCGTAACATTGCAGAGTGATATGAAATGGAACGAACCTGTAAGGACAGTTATAAGGCGGACAGCCGACTTTGGTTCATTGGGAGAATTTTGGGAAGATGTACTTCACCTGTAAAGGAGACCGCTTATAAAACTCTTGTACGACCACATCTTGAGTATTGCTCAAGTGTTTGGGACCCTCACCAGATCAATTTAAAGGAAGACATAGAGGCGGTTCAGAGGCGAGCAGCTAGATTTGTTACCGGTAGGTTCGACCAATGCACGAGTGTAACGGAAATGCTCCAGCAACTCAATTGGGGATCGCTGGAAGAAAGACGACGTTCTTTTTGTGAATTTCTGTTAAGTAAATTTAGAGGGCCGGAATTTGAAGTTGAGTGTAGCACGATCTTGCTGCCGCCTACTTACATTTCGTGTAAAGCTCACAAAGACAAGATAGAGAAATTAGGTCTCATACAGAGGCATATAGGCATTCTTTTTTTCCTTGTTCCATTTGGGAGTGGAATAGGAAAATAAATGCCTAGTAGTGGTACAGTGTACCCTCCGCCACGCACCTTACGGTGAATTGCGGAGTATGTATGTAGATGCAGATGTAGATGAAAGGAGAAAAAAAAATGCATCAAGTGAAGCAGGCAAAAGGTAATACAGATGCCTGAAAAATGAGGTTAACAGGAAGTGCAGACTGGCTAAGCAGGAATGGCTTTAGGAGAAATGCAAGACCGTATAAGAATGTATAACGAAGGGAAAGATAGATACTGCCTACAGGAAAATAAGAGACAATTGGAGACAAGAAAAGCTGTGGTATGAATACATCTACATACATACTCCGCAATTCACCATAAGGTGCGTGGTGGAGGGTACACTGTACCACTACTAGGCATTTCCTTTCCTATTCCACTCCCAAATTGAACGAGGAATAAAAGAATGCCTATATGCCTCTGTATGAGACCTAATTTCTCTTATCTTGTCTTTGTGATCTTTACGCGAAATGTAAGTAGGCGGCAGCAAGATTCTACTACACTCAGCTTCAAATTCCGGCCCTCTAAATTTACTTAACAGAAATTCACAAAAAGAATGTCGTCTTTCTTCCAGCGATCCCCAATTGAGTTGCTGGAGCATTTCCGTGACACTCGTGCATTGGTCAAACCTACCGGTAACAAATCTAGCTGCTCGTGTCTGAACCGCCTCTATGTCTTCCTTTAAACTGATCTGCTGCGGGTCCCAAACACTTGAGCAATACTCAAGACGTGGTTGTACAAGCGTTTTGTACACGGTCTCCTTTACAGGTGAAGTACATCTTCCCAAAAGTCTCCAAATAAATCAAAGTCGGCTGTCCGCCTTACTCACAACTGTCCTTACATGCTCGTTCCATTTCATATCGCTCTGCAATGTTACGCCTAGATATTTGAACGACGCGACAGCATCAAGAAGCTCACTACTAATGCTGTATTCGAACATTATGGGATTGTTTTTTCTACTCATGCGCATCACCTTACATTTTTCTACATTGAGAGCTAGCTGCCAATCTTCGCACCAACTAGAAATTTTGTCTAAGTCATCCTGTATGCTATTACAGTCTGTTACAGACGACACCCTCCCATACACCACAGCATCATCAGCAAACAGCCGCAAATTACTATTTGCTCTGTCCATCAGATCATTTATATAGATAGAAAATAAAAGCGGTCCTATCACACTCCCCTGGGGCACGCCTGAAGATACACTCGTCTCTGATGAACAGTCGCCGTCGAGAACAACATACTGCGTTCTATTACTTAGGAAGTCTTCCAGCCAGTCACAAATCTGTGAACCTATTCCATAAGCTCGTATCTTCGTTAGCAGTCTGCAGTGTGGCACTGTGTCGAACGCCTTTTTGAAGTCGAGAAAAACACAATCCGCCTGTTGCCCTTCGTCCATTGCTCGCAAGATGTCATGTGAGAAAAGGGCAAGCTGAGTTTCACATGAACGATGTTTCCTAAACCCGTGCTGATTCATGGAAAGAAGCTTTTCCGTTTCAAGGAAATTTACTATATTCGAACTGAGAATATGCTCCAAAATTCTACATGAAACTGATGTCAACGATATTGGCCTGTAATTATATGGGTCAGTTCTCTTTCTTTTCTTATACACGGGAGTCACCTGCGCTTTTTTCCAATCACTAGGAACTTTGCGCTGAATTAAAGATTCGCTATAAATGCAAGCTAAGTAGGGGGCCAACGCCGCGGAATAGTCTTTGTAAAACCGAACTGGTATTCCATCCGGACCAGCAGACTTTTTCGTATTTAGCTCTATCAGCTGCTTCTCTACACCGGAAATACCTATTGCTATGTCCCCCATTTCGGAATTAGTACGTTGATCAAATGATGGTACATTTGTGCGGTCCTCCTGCGTGAAAGATTTCTTAAAGGTTAAATTTAGAACTTCAGCTTTCCGTTTGCTTTCTTCTATTACTGCCCCGGAATGATCAACGAGTGACTGGACAGTGGGCTTTGACCCCCTTTTCAATTTTACATAGGACCAGAATTTTTTCGGGTTCTTGGAAAGATCTTTTGCTAAGGTATGCATGTGATAATTATTGTATGCTTCGCGCATCGATCTTTTTATAGACGCACGAATCTCTACTAACTTCTGCCTGTTATCATTTGCGTGTTCTTTTTTGAATCGAGAGTGCAACAGCCTTTGCTTTCTCAGCAGCTTTCTAACATTATTATTATACCACGGTGGATCTTTTCCATCCTTAATCGTCTTTACTGGCACATATTTCTCTAATCCTTTATTAACAATGCACTTAAATTTAGTCCACAATTCCTCTACATCCATAGTCCTGGAATTAAACGATGCCCATACATTTTCAAAATGCAATCGTAACATTTGCTTATCGGCTCTTCCCAACAAAAACACGCTCCTAGCCTTCTTGATTGGTTTATGAACTTTGGTCACCATTGACGCTATGATGATATCATGATCACTAATTCCTGTCTCTACACAGACATCGTTAATAAGGTCAGGCCTGTTTGTGGCTATTAGGTCTAGAATATTTCCATTGCGCGTGGCTTGCTGGTTTAACTGCTCAAGACAGTTTTCGAAGAATGTGTCCAAAAGTAGCTCGCAAGACTGCTTGTCTGTACCGCCTGAAATGTAACTAGCGAGGTCCCAATCTATACTCTTAAGGTTGAAGTCTCCTCCGACTAATATTACATGGCCCGGATACCTATGCACTACCTGGTGTAGACTTTCTTTGAATGATTCTAAAACTTCTACAGCAGCACTGGGAGGCCAGAAAAAACACCCAACTATTAACTTTACTTCTTTTAGACCTGTTATACGTGCCCAGATAACTTCACAGTTACTTTCAACATTGATCTCAGTAGAAACAATATCTTTATCCACAGCGATGAACACTCCTACTCCAGTTGTATCCGATCTATATTTCCAATATACATTCCACGCTTTGCTAAATATTTCTGAACTTGTCACATCATGATTTAGCCAGCTTTAAGTGCCTAAAATTATCTGAGCGCAATAACTTCCATGCAGTGCGGCAAATTCGGGAACTTTGTTTCTAATACTCTGTAAGTTCGCAGCTAATATTTTTATGTTCGAATTTTTGTTCCGAACGTGGCCTGAATTTCCGGTTTGAATGCTGACAGGCGAGTGCTCATCAGAGTTAGCGCCTAGCCTAAAAAAAACCCATGTGCACTCCACAAGTACTCTGCTACCCGAGTAGCCGCTTCCTTAGTGTACTGCACCCCTGATCTATCTATGGGCACTCTACAATTCCCCACCCGATAACGCAGATCCAGAAATCTGCAGCCATGACTGTCACAGAGTCGGCGAAGCCTCTGGTTCAGACCCTCCACTCGGCTCCAAACCAAAGGACCCCGATCACCCTGGGAACAATGCTGCAAATTGACCGCTCTGCTTGCACTCCGCGTGCGAGGGCAGCAGCCTTCACCAATTCCGCCAGCTGCTCATAGGACCTGAGGATGTCCTCAGAACCCAAGCGACAAGCGTCATTGGTGCCGATGTGAGCCACGACTTGCAGTCGACTGCACCCCGCACCGTCGATAGCCACCGGCAAGGCCGCCTCCACATCTCGGATGAGGCCCCCCGGCAGACACACCGAGTGCACGTTGGAATTCCTTCTGGATCTGGACACTATCTGTCTAAGGGGCTCCATCAGGCGCCTAACATTGGAGCTCCCAGTAACTAATAATCCCCTCCCCCTGTGCACCTGCTCGGACCCTGCTGAAGGAGTGGCCACACGCTCACTCACAGGACGAACAGGTGCGGACGGACGTCCAGCCTCCACATTGGCCTTCCGCCTCGAGCGACACGAACGCCGTAGAACCCGCCACTCCCCTTGCGGAGAAGGCAGCTCGATGACGTCCGGTACACCTGAAGGTGCCTCGGTAGCAGGGACAGAGAGCGAAGCGTGAGACACCTGAGGTGTCCCACTCGACGCACCAGACTCCCCACCATCGCTGCACTCCGAGACAGCAGCCTGAAGACGGCTGACCATAGACAATAGCACACTCAGCTGTTCGCGAACCGCGGTCAACTCCTCCTGCGTGCGCACACAGCAGGCACACATCCTATCCATCCTATCGATACAATTAACTGCAGAAAGTTGAAAATTAAATAATCAAGTGTTAAGAAGTCTAGTACTCTTGGGAGTGCTGGACTGCTGTGCACATCACTCTCGACTTTTTATATAATTTTAGGATTAATATAATTATTTTAATTGTTATTTCGTGACAATATTCAATCTAGAGGTGTTCTAGTAAAGGTTCGTCAGTTATTTTAGCGTTTGTTGTGCCGTAATTGCTTAAGTGGTGTTATTTGTGTTCGCGTGTGCGCCGGCATCGACGTCTTACTGCTTTGTTTACATCTGGTGGCGAGTGGTTCCAGCCGTAGCGGTCTCCGAAAGCTAAGTTCTAATAAGTGTTTGTGTATTGTAGTTAAATTATTAAAGTTTTAGATTTCAGGAGGTGTTATCGCGCTAGTTGTTTATTAACTTTAGTACTTTTCAACAGGTGACTTGCTGTTTTTAACGTAGTTAAGGTTGGGAAACTTTAAGTTACGGTTTTTGATAACTCTTGTACTCTCACAGTGTTTAGTTGTTTTATTAGTGACGCTTGAATTTGAACTTGTTTATACAAGCAACAGTGTAAAGTTTCTGTGGTAGTGTTATTTGCTCTTTTCTGATACTATTAGTTGTTGTTACTTGATTTGTAGAGACTGAGGTTTGTTGATTGCTGTAGTTAAGAGGTACTTCCTACTTATTTTGTAGAAACTTAACTTCATAACGTAGACGTCTAGTTTTTCTTAACAAATTATTGTAAAATTTTACCATGAGTGAAAAGTGTGGGCTCTGTCGTAGGGTCGTGCGTAGTGGGCTGCAGTGTGGGATTTGTAGTAAGTATTTTCATGGGGGGGAGTGCAGTGGGGAAGACAGTGGGCATTGTGGTGAGGTTCTCTCCTGGAACTGTAGGATTTGCAGCAGGAATAAGTTGATAGAGGAGCAGGAGCGTTTGATCTGCGCCCTTCAGGTGCAGTTGAAAAACGCTGAAGAGGAACTAGGTAGGTTGAGGAGGGGAAGGGGGGCTGGGGAATGGGAACTGGCAGTTGGCAAGAAGGTAGCTAGGAGAAGGTATTCAGATAGCTTTACATTGCAAGTTGCAAATAGGTTTGACCAACTGTCAGAGTTGAGTGGAGATGAACCTCCTGTAGCTGTAGGTGTAGGAAGTACGCAGCAGACCTCAGCTTTTGGTAAGCCAAAATCTGTAGAGAGGTCTCTTAGGAAGAAGAAGGTTCTGCTGCTAGGTAGTTCTCATGGCAGAGGTGTTGGCCAACAGTTGCAGGAAGTACTTGGGAGTGAGTACCAGGTCACCAGCATAGTGAAGCCTAGTGCAGGGTTAGATCAGGTCACTTGTAACATAGGGGACTTATGTAGGAATTTTTCAAAAGAGGATCAGGTAGTTATAGTGGGTGGGGCCGGGAACAGTCTTGATAGGGACGGGGAATATGATATAGGTGGTGATCTGGAAAGGATAGCAAATGAAACTGGTGGCACGAATGTGCATTTCGTGCAGCTGTTTCAGCGTCATGATAGGCCTTGTCTTAATACGGCTGTCAGCCATCTCAACATGGGGCTTGAAAAGGCGCTGATGACGGAGGGCATGGATCACATTGCAGTGGTGCCAGTTGAAACTATCCAAAGGTCGGATTTTACTAGGCACGGTCTGCACCTCAATAGGTATGGGAAGGGGAGGTTGGCAAAGCTCATAGGTGACAGTGTAGTAGGGGGTGGGGGTTTCACTCATGGAAAAATTCCTGTAGTAGTTGGTGTTAGGGCTGCACCTTTTTTAGACTGAAGACAGCTGATAGATATTCCTGCTTAAAGGAAGTCCCTCTAAGAAATGAACCACCTTTGACAAAGTCTAAGAATATAAGTAATAAGGGAATTACTGTTTTTCATCAAAATATACAGGGTATCAGAGATAAAGTTAATGAAATGCTTATTGATACTGATTATGACATTATTGGTATTTCAGAGCACTTTTTAAGTGGTGTGACAATTCAGAGACTTCCTTTGCCAGGATACAGGTTAGCTGCCTTTTACTCTAGGAGTTCCTTGCAGTGTGGGGGAGTGGCCATGTATGTAAAAAACGATTTTTCATCGGAGTCAATCGATTTTTCTAAACACTGCACAGAACAGATATTTGAATGTTGTGCAGGAATTGTTAATGTTAATGGAACTAAACTAGTAATAGTTGTTATTTATAGATCCCCTGACTCAGATTTTAAAATGTTTCTGCCCAAGCTGGAATTGGTTCTGGGTTCACTGTATAGGAAGTATAAAAATTTAATTGTGTGTGGAGATTTCAACATTAATTGTGTAGGTGATAGCTCAAGGAAACGTCAGCTGTTAGATCTATTTAATTCCTATAACATGATGCAAACAGTATTTTTTCCAACGAGAGTGCAAGGAAATAGCAGTTCTACCATTGACAATATTTTTGTTCATTCTTCATTATTAGAGGGGCACTCTGTCAGCAGAATAGTAAATGGCCTATCAGACCACGATGCCCAACTTTTAATTCTAAAAAGTATTTGTTCTCAAACAAATGTTAAACATAAATATCAACTACTCAGAAAAGTTAATCCAGTTGCAATTGAGACCTTTTTAAGCCTAATTAAGGAACAAGAATGGCAGGATGTTTATAGTGCTGATAATGCAGATGATAAATATAATGCTTTTCTGAACACATTTATTATGCTATTTGAAAGTTGCTTTCCACTAGAACGCTCATTACAGGGTACTTTCAGTAACAGACAGCCAGGGTGGATGACAAAGGGGATAAGAGTATCATGTAGAACTAAGCGGGAGTTGTATCAAAATGTTAGAAGCAGTCAGAATGAAGATGCAGTAGCTCATTACAAACAGTACTGTAAGGTTCTGAAAAATGTCATTAAGAATGCAAAAAGTATGTGGTACGCAAAAAGAATAGCAAACTCTCGGAATAAAATTAAAACTATCTGGTCAGTCGTGAAGGAAGTGTCTGGTCAGGAGCAGCAGGTAGAAGATATAACGTCAGTGCGTAGTAGGAATGTTTCTGTTACTGACAAGTTACATATATATGCAATATTCAATAATCACTTTCTGAATATAGTAGAGGAACTAAACAAAACTCTAGTTTCTACAGGTAATCATATAACGTTTTTAGAAAATGCGTTTCCGAGGCTGTTGCCTGAAATGATACTTCATGATACTTCCATAGGTGAGATTGAGTCAATAATTAAATCACTAAAGACTAAGGAGTCTTGTGGATATGATGGGGTATCTAGCAGAATTCTAAAGTACTGTTCTCCATATGTTAGCCCAGTACTAAGCCATATTTGTAATTTTTCCTTTCGGAATGGTCAGTTTCCTAACAGATTAAAGTACTCAGTAGTGAAACCGCTTTATAAAAAAGGTGAAAGGGATAATGTAGACAACTATAGACCTATTTCTATGCCATCGGTTTTTTCCAAAGTTATTGAAAAGGCTGTATATTCAAGATTAATTGATCATTTCAGTTCACATAATTTCCTGTCAAACGTACAGTTTGGTTTTAGAAGTGGTTTAACGACCGAAAACGCTATATTTTCGTTTTTCTGTGAGGCACTTGATGGGTTAAATAAGAGGCTACGGACATTAGGCGTCTTCTTTGATTTAACAAAAGCGTTTGATTGTGTTGATCACAAAATATTGTTGCAGAAGTTGGAACATTATGGAATACGGGGAGTAGCCCACAACTGGTTCACCTCTTACTTTAATAATAGACAACAGAAGGTAATTCTCCGCAATGTAGAAAATGGCTATGACGTGCAATCCCAATGGGGCACAATTAAGTATGGGGTGCCCCAGGGGTCTGTTTTGGGACCATAGCTGTTTCTTATTTATATAAATGATATGCCTTCGAGTATAACAGGTGATTGTAAAATATTTTTGTTTGCTGATGATACCAGCTTGGTAGTGAAGGATGTTGCTCGTAATATTGACACAGTATCAAATAATGCAGTTCAAGAGATAAGTTCATGGCTAATAGAAAACAAGTTGATGTTAAATCACAGTAAAACTCAGTTCTTACAATTTCTAACACATAATTTGACGAAATCTGACATTATGATTACACATAATGGGCATGTGATAAGTGAGACTGAACAGTTCAAATTTCTAGGTGTTCATATAGACAGTAAGCTGTCATGGAAAGCCCATGTTCAGGATCTTGTTCCAAAACTAAATTCTGCTATATTTACCATTAGAACAATATCTGAGATAAGTGATTTTTCAACACGAAAAGTAGTCTATTTCGCTTACTTTCACTCACTTATGACGTACGGCATTGTTTTTTGGGGTAACTCGCCTGATGCAAAAAGGATATTTCTGGCTCAAAAACGGGCGGTTCGAGCAATATCTGGTGTAAGTTCGCGAACGTCATGTCGACCCCTTTTCAGTACTCTGGGAATTTTGACTCTGGCGTCACAATACGTTTTTTCTTTAATGTCGTTTGTTGTTAATAATATCAGCTTATTCCCACGAGTTAGTAGCTTTCACTCGGTGAATACTAGACAGATGTCTAATCTACATTTGCACCGCACCACCTTAACACTTGTGCAGAAAGGGGTGCAGTATTCTGCGGCATCCATTTTCAATAAGCTGCCACAAGAACTTAAGAATCTTAGCACTAATCCACATGCTTTCAAATCTAAATTGAAGAGTTACCTCGTGGCTCACTCCTTTTATTCTGTCGAGGAACTCCTAGAAAAGTTAAACAATTAAGCTAATTTATTTTTTCTTTATTGATTCTTTTCACTTTTTCTATTACCATTATTGTGTA
This sequence comes from Locusta migratoria, assembly GCA_026315105.1. Classification (NCBI taxonomy): domain Eukaryota; kingdom Metazoa; phylum Arthropoda; class Insecta; order Orthoptera; family Acrididae; genus Locusta; species Locusta migratoria. The sequence continues at coordinate 54,342,210 of CM048744.1, forward strand.
ACAATTAATGTATTGACTTGTTCCATGACCATGGAGTCTTACTCCTGAAGTGGGTCCTATGGAACAGAATAAATAAATAAAATAAAATAAAATAAAGGCGGCTGGCTGCTGACTGAACTGTGGTCAGTTTTAACTACACTGTCAAATCAACAAAACTGAGTCCGGCAGCTTAGCGCTGCTTACTATGTGGCACTGGTGACAGCTGGCACTGGACTGACTGATAACGAGCTTTAGTAACGGTCTCTGACTTGTTTTGACTACACTGGTCAAAGACGAAGACTAAACACAACGGTATTTATCAAATATGATAGAATAAACTATTAAAACAGTAGTACAAACGAAATCTGCAAGTACGCGGGAATAAACCTCTTAAAACAGAAGTACTAGCGAAAATGAACTAGACTGGCAAATTAAATTTGACACAAATTAAATTAAGATACTTAGCTCTGTTTACGATGTAGCACTGGTGACAGCTGGCACTGGACTCAATATCAAGAACTCGAATGAAAAACCAGTACTAAGCAAAGAAGGGAAAGTGGAAACATGGAAGGAATATATAGAAGGCTTGTACAAAGGAAATAAACTTGAAGGCAGTATTATAGAAATGCAAGACAAAGTAGAAGAAGATGAGATAGGAGATACTATACTGCGAGAAGAATTTGACAGAGCACTACAAAATTTGAGTAGAAACAAGACCCCTGGGGTAGATGTAGTTCTGTCTTAACTGCTATAATCATTAGGAGAGCCAGTCATAAAGAAATTGTTCCAATTGTTATGTAAGATGTATGAGACAAGGGAAATGCCCTCTGACTTCAAGAAGAATATAGTGATTCCTTTTCTGAAGAAAGCAAGTGCACACAAATGTGAAAATTATACAACTATCAGATTAACAAGTCATGGTTGCAAAACAATAACATGAAATTATTTGCAGTCAGATGGAAAAACTGTTGGAATCAGACCTTGGGGAAGATCAAGTTGGATTTAGGAGAAATGTAGGAACACGTGAGGCAATACTCACATTACGACTTATCTTAGAAGATAGGTTAAGGAAAGGGAAACCTGTGTTTTTAATATTTGTGGATCTGGAGAAAGCTTTTGAAATGTTGACTGAAATACACACTTTTGAATTCTGAAGGTAGTACGGGTAAAATATAGGATGCAAACAGTTATATTCAATTTGTACAAAAACCAGACAGCAATTATTAGAGTCTAAGGGTATGAAAGGGTCGCAGTGGTTGGGAAGGGAGTAAGACAGGTTTTAGCCTTTCCCAAAGTTGTTCAGTATGTACATAGAGTAAGCTGTGAATGAATTCAAGGAGAAATTTGGAGAGGGAATTAAAGGCTAGGTAGAGGGAATAAAAACATCGCAGTTTGCTGATCACATAGTAATTCTGTCAGATACAGCAAAGGACCTGGATGAGCAGTTAAATGAAATGGACAGTGTCTTGAAAGGAAGATATAAGATGAACATTAACAAGAGTAAAACAAGGGTAGTGGAATGTAGTGTCAGAAAATCAGGTGATGCCAAAAGAATTAGATTAGGTAAAGAGACAATAAAAGTAGTAGATGAATTTTGTTATTTGGGAAGCAAGATAACTTCAGATGGCCAAAGTAAAGGTGATATAAAATGCAGAATGGCTATCTATGGTAAGGAAAGCATTTCTGAAGAAGTGAAGTTTGTTGAGCTCTAATGTTAGTTTAAATGTTAGGGAGTCCTTTCTGAAAGCATTGGTCTGGAGTGTAGAATTGTATGAGAGTGAATCTTGGACAATAAGGAGTTCAGACAAAAAGATGATAGAAGTTTTTGAAATGTGGTGCTACAGACGAATGATGAAAGTTAGATGGGTAGATCACATCACTAATGAGGTGATGCTCAACATAACTGGGGAGAAAAGAAGTTTCTGGTATATCCTCACTAAGAGAAGGAATAGTTTGGTGGGACACATTCTGAGACATCAAGGAATTGTCAACTTAGCATTAGAAGAAAGTGTGTGGCGTAAAAATCATAGAGGAAAACTGAGGGATGAATACAGTAAGCAGATTCAGAGGATGTGTGTTGCCGTTCGTATTCTCAGATCAAGAGACATGCACAGGACAGAGTAGCGTGGAGACCTTCATCAAACCAGTTTGCGGACTGGAGACCACAACACTTTTGTGTGAGTACATTTAGCATCTCTATGGCCAGGGTGTATGTGGGTGCTCTTCTGTACTTAGAAATTGCTGTAACTGTGTTATTTATTTCATGAAGCTTTGGTTGGCAGCAGAGTTTTGGTGCATTAAGTTTTAAATGTGTTGCACAAGTCTTTAGTTTGTCATCCAGTGTGTATTCTACAGTTTTTAGTATGTTTATCATTTTTGTATGGAATATATTTGTTGTGTCTGACTTCAGTTTTGTGGAATGAATTCTTGTCTTGTTCATAAGGTCTACTGAGCTTCCTTTGCCTTCTTTAGTTATGATTATGTTTCCTTTGTGTAGTTTTTTAAAGGGTTTTCAGGATTTTAGTTTCTGTGATTAATTGACTTGTTTTAATGCATTGATGTCTTGTATCAGTGATGTTTTTAATCTTTTTAACTAGTCATGCCCTTGTTAGGTCTAAGTTCATGACAGTTGTTGCGTTCTTTTTTTGTTCTTGAGACAGCATATGTCCATTTACAAGACAGGGGTAGAATTGATGTTATGACAAGTTTTTGTGTACATAGGTATTCACAAATTACATCACCTGTTGATCATCGTCGACTTCTTGAGCTCACCTGCCAAATTCATTAAATAAAAGATTCATAATTGTCTATGTAACCTGGGTTCTTATATATTAAAGGAACACCAGTTTGTTGTTTGAAGTTGAGTAATTGGTTTATTTCATTGGTCTGACTACAAGTTATATACCAAGTATTGACTTTCTAAAACTAAAACTATGACTGACTAAGTGCACACCAATTCGCACATATTTATACATCACTGTGTTTTCCAGGGCAATCTAGTACAAATGTGTTACAAGATAATGTCTTAAACCCCATTATTTGTTAAACATGAATGAATCCACCACAAACAAGAAATATGTAAAATTATTACAAATAAATCTTAAAGTTTTTCATAAAAATCAAAACAGAAATTAGGCACATAAGTAAATTACAACTAGAGCAGTACCAGTATTTGTTTACAATTTTATAATGGACAATTTATCATAATAACCAAAATTTTCAGGTAAGTGGCACATGTCAAATAGATTAGTAGGTTAGAAAAGACCTCAGAATATGTTAGTAATGAAATTCATTAACAAAAGCCTAATGTTATATAATATTAATGCTATGCTTTTTACTAACAAAAATAGTTTAACAAAATGGTTTAGAAAACAATGTTGTCATGGTAAAGTATTACTGTAGTGTAAACATAAGCAGTGTGTAAATACATCACACAAAGTTATAGCCTCAATGCATATACAGTTATAGTGGTAGTCAGATCTTCACTTAACCAATTATGCTAATTCTTGAGGGTTAAACTCATTATAATACCATCCCTCATGCAATGTCAGGAATTGGAAGAAAATGGTAAGCTCCTGTTTCTGGATGTCATGGTTTGCTGAAATGAAGACGGTTCCTTGGGCCCATGGTGTGTTTCGTAAACCTACACACTCCGACCTGTATCTAAAAGCTACGAGCTGTCATCATCCATCTCAACGCAGCGGTGTACTACGGACACTCGTACACAGAGCAAGAGCGATCTCAGATGCAGATTGTATACAAGCAGAACTCAACCATCTTCGCTCTGTGTTTGCCCAGAACGGCTACACTGAGAAGCAGATTCGTGCTGCATTTCGATGAGCTCGCTCGAAATCTTAAGAGGAACTAGAAGAAACGAAGAGCTCCACTAAGATGGTTTTTCTTCCCTACGTCGGTGGTGTATCCTTCAAGATTGGCAGACTGTTTAAAAGACATAATATAAAGTGTGTCTTCTGCCCTCCAGCGAGAGTGCAGACAATACTGGGCTCCATTAAAGACAACCTCGGCCTCAGGAGACCGGGAATATACAAAATCCCATGCCAGTGTGGAATGTCTTGTATTGGACAGACGTGTCACACTGTGAAAGACAGATGCAACGAACATAAACGCCACACAAGATTGTGTCAACCAGAAAAATCGGCTGTGGCTGAACACAGTCTTGATTCGCGACACTGCATGAATTACGAAGAAACCAAAATCATCTCTTCCGCTTCCAACTACTGGGACTCAGTAATTAAAGAGGCCATCGAAATACGCATTGCAAAAGATTTAATTAATAGAGACACGGGATTCCAACTTAGTAAAGTATGGGAACCAGCCTTGGCAGTACTGAGGCAGCTTCAGCCGCAGACAGACGATGGTCACCAATCATCGCAGATGGGTCATCAAAGTCAAGATGCGTAAAACACGCACTTTTTCCTCTGGTTGGCGCGCGCAGAAGGGGTCCACCGCCAGCGGCCGCTCTTGCCCGCGCCGTGCCTTTGCAGGCCACCAGCGGCCCGCTCAATGGCCCTCCGGTAGGGGGCTCTCCATGTTTACACCGTCAACGCTCTGGTCTGCCATGACGTCACAGCAGCGGCGCCTGCACCGTGGTAGCAAGCCACCCTATATATTGCGAGCAGAGAACTAACAGCGGCAGTTCACCTGAAGATGGCGAGCAGCTGTCTCGCAGAAATATTGTGTGATTATTACAATAGTATCCGACAGTACTCCCGTGAACCATTCAAGAAAAATTCCCATTTATTGTTTATAAAGTTTTACGGAGAACAAAGTGAATTTATAGAGAAAGTAAAGATATAAGCTATACACACGACTTAAAATAACCCATTATATTATTATATTTCTCTCAAAAATTTAAAACAACAAATGTGTCCACAGTTCCCCAGACCCACTTAATATTAGATATATAGAACTTACCTTCAGATATATATTGTTATGTTGTTGTTGTTGTTGTGATCTACAGTACGCAAACTGGTTTGATGCAGCTCTCAGTGCTACCATGTCCTGTGCAAGTCTCTTCATCTAAGAATACGAACGGCAACCTACATCCTTTTGAATGTGCTTACTGTATGATTTTTACCCCACACACTTCCTTCTAATGCTAAGTTGATTATTCCTAGATTCTCGGAATGCGTCCCACTAACCTATCCCTTCTCTTAGTCAGGATACGCCAGAAACTCCTTTTCTTCCCAATTCTGTTGAGTACCTCCTCATTAGATCTACCCATCTAATCTTCATCACTACTCTGTAGCACCACATTTCAAAAACAAAAACATCTTTTTGTCTGAATTCCTTATTGTCCAAGATTCACTCTCATACAATTCTACACTCCAGACAAATGCTTTCAGAAAGGACTTCCTAACATTTAAATTAATATTAGATGTCAATAAACTTTGCTTCTTCAGAAACACTTTTCTTACCAGAGCCATTCTGCATTTTATATCACCTTTACTTTGACCATCTGAAGTCATCTTGCTACCCAAATAACAAAACGCATCTAATACTTTTATTCTCTCTTTACCTAATCTAATTCCTTCAGCATCACCTGATTTTCTGACACTACATTCCATTACCCTCATTTTACTCTTTTTAATGTTCATCTTATACTTCCTTTCAAGACACTGTCCATTCCGTTTAATTGCTCTTCCAGGTCTTTTGCTTTCTCTGACAGAATTACTATGTTGTCAGCAAACCGTTAGGTTTTTATTCCCTCTCCCTGGACTTTAATTCCCTCTCCAAATTTCTCCTTGCATTCCTTCACATCTTTCTCAATGTACGTATTGAATAACATTGGGGAAAGGCTACAACCTGTCTTACTCCCTTCCTAACCACTGCAACCCTACCATGACCTTCGACTCATTATTGCTGTCTGGTTTTTATACAAGTTGAATATAACTCTTCACTCCCTATATTTTACTCCTGCTACTTTCAGAATTTGAAAGAATGTATTCCAGTCAACATTGTCAAAAGCTTTCTCCAGATCCACAAATGCTAAACACATAGGTTTCCCTTTCTGTAACCTGTCTTCTAAGATAAGTCGCAATGTTAGTATTACCTCGCGTGTTCCTACGTTTCTCCTAATTCCAAACTGATCTTCTCCAAGGTCAGATTCCACCAGTTTTTCCTTTCATCTGTAAATAATTTGTGTTGGTATTCTGTATATCTTTCGTACAGCAGCAAATTTCTTCACAAGCTTGTACTAGTATGTTTGATATGCTGGGCAGAGAAATACGGTGGGCAAATGAAAGACTTTTGTGTGTTTCTCCTGTCACCAGAAACTGCAGTGTAACAGCAAGTCTGGAAATTTAAAGTTGCATGAAATGGCTATACGATACACTTATTACGTGAAGATTTAAGTGATTCACCTTAAGTATTCATAACTCCAACTTGGCGAAATACTCTCTCCATTTTGATGAAGAATTCTTCCTTCAACAAATGCCAATAATTTGTTCGAGCATGCAGCACTTATTCAGAAATAAATATGGAAATTATTTGGATCCTCTAGTATTAATGCAATCAGTACCAAGCTGTATGAGTCATGGTTTTCTTTTTCTCTTCTCTGATGCCATGGTTGCATCCAGCACCTATTTTTATTTCAGCATTGTATTTGCCTTCTAGCAATGAAAGCCATTGCAAATACAATCGTCACTATGGTATTGAATTCATATCCAGAAGATGTACCACTGATTTACAGCCCAGAAAACAACAAAAAACTGGACTCACAAAACATTCGCTAGTAGCATTATATCTCTATTTACAGTTTTGTGTAAACGCGCTGCCCCAAGATCTTGCTTGAGTCTGTAGCACAGTCTAACATATACAGTCGCGACACTCACTGCTGTAAAAGTTGTGAGCAACTGACAGTTGCTGTGACACTAGCGCTCCTAACAGTGGGCAAGCTGCTGAAGTAGTGATGTTTGTTTAGAATCGCTTTTGTATGTAATTAACGAAATAATTACTATAATTTTTGTGTTACAAACATTAGTAAAATATGGAGAGCAAACATAATACTGAAATATAAAAACAGCCTAATTTAAATGATTCAATTGTATAAAGAACAACACCATCATGAATAAATACTTATGAACATGTGTATATTTGCAGCTAATGCCGCTGAAAGTAAGTTGCATATAAACATAAGTCATTCGACTTTCTTATATGTGCATATTCTTTTAAGTGTAATTACTTTAGCTTAACAATGTCTTGATGATACTTGCCGTTTGTGGTTCAGATGTAGCAGCAATTGTGGAATTGCGTTCTTCTTTGTTGGAAAACAGTCTGGTTGCTTTTATCGTTATGCTACCACGTCTGTGATGATTTTCCATCATCTACAGCTGTTATGGTTGATTTGGTATGTTAAATACCGTATTTATTGCATTCTATATATCTTTCCTATGTTCGACACTCACTGATTTTTCTGGAATTGTAATGAAGAATACTTAATGTTCCTGCATAGAAATTGACGTCTCTCTGCTAAAGGGCATGTCTCCTGGTGTTTCCTAGGCATTCTTATTTTTAATAGAAAAAAAATTATTCATTTAAAGCCTGTATGTTACAGGATAATTATAAATTAACTGTTCTGTAAAGTACCGTTTTGTACCTTGTCATGGATCTTACGAAACATTAGAAAGAGGAATGAGGAGCTATTTTTAAGTTATTACCTATTTATAAGGCACTACATACATTCCCTAATGTAAAAAGTATGATGAAGTCAATCTAAATGATGCTATTCACACTCATACAATATCGTATTCAGAAACGTAGCTTGCCGGCCGCTTGAAGCACTGCTATCGCAGCGTACAACAAAAATCTGTGGGTGTGTCATGACTGTAAATGTTAGACTGTGTCTGTAGTTTGGGATTACTATGCTAGGAAAGCTTCAGTAGACTATTATCTGTCTTTTCCACTTTCATTCATCGTTTAGAAATGGCTTAAGTTGTCTTAAGTCTGTGATTTTATGCAAGGTTAATGTACTGAGTTTGTGAACTTAATTAAGTTACTCCACTGTTTTGAAATATTATTTGTGACCCTTATCGAATCTGTCAGTTAAAGAGCTCTTAAATCTGTTATTGGTACCATTATTCCTTTGCATGTGTAATTAACTCATTTTATGCTATGTTGATTCAGTGGAATTTTGTTTTAGTTATTTATTCCTAACTGTGATTTTTGAATTCCATTTAACCTTTCTGCTGACTTGTCCTGATGCTTAGTGTGTTTATTTGATTTTAACATTAATATTATTATTCAGTAATATGGTAATACATGTAATTCTCCAGCAAGTGATACCTGTCTTTGGTAAACCCACCCACCAGCCCACATCATGTTAACCTTCTGGTATCTGAACACAATTATTATAATACAACCTCCCCCCCCCCCTTCCTTTCACTGGTAGCAGAATGTGATTATGATTTGCTACCTGATCTCTGTGATAGTCATCGCTTACTGATTTTGGTGTTTGTTAATCATTGCCTTAGTTAGTATCTGTTTGTTTTGGTTTCAGGTAACTGCTTGAGTCAGGAATGGCTACTAGACATTATCCAGCAATCAATTACCTCCATAAGCAGATGTTAACTTATGAACTGAGCGTTAGAGGAGAATCCAGAGAAGGATCCACGGCCGAGTTGGTGGCCCATCTTTGCAGCATGCTGGAGAAGCCTGTAAAAGCCTCATTGGGAATAATCATTGAGGTAACAATAGCCGTATACTTCTTTACTGCCTCTGTTGAAGAAATTTTCAAAACCCTTGGTCGAAAAACCCACTCCTAAGCAATTGGACATAGAGCTCATTTTGGTCATTCGTTGAATAGTACGGAGGAATTAAAGGTTTTGTCATTGGATCCAGTTACTGATGTGGAAATTCAGTTACAACTATTACTAATCTACTGCTTGAGAAAGTCATCGTCAGGATTGAATAAAAATCTGGGGGGAGAGGAGAGTTCAATTGTTCAGGAAGTAAGGCCAGGCTTACTGCTTTAGACAGTGGGGAGCAATGACACTGTGGGACCTGTGATGGTTGATCTCCCACCAGTGGTGGCTACTAAATTTGCAAACCTTCCCTGCCCCATTCTTTGCATGTTGAGAAATATAGAGGAATTATCCATTGATACTAAAGAAGGGGTGCTGCAATTTTTATTATTATTGGTCACATTCAGACTGCCTGCAAGTACATGTAGCATAGCTCATTGTGTCATTTCTGCCTTATTATACCTGCTTGCCAAAGGATATCTTCCATTATTAATTTTTCAAGATCTTAGGAAAGGGTACTCACTGCAGCAGCTCTGGGAGTAAGTGGTTGGGAAGGATCTCCCATTTCGGTTATGTAAAGGGTTAGAGGAAGACTACCTTTGGTGGGTGCAAGGGACTTACAAGTCCCTGCACGAGTATATAGATAGGGTGAGAACGGCTTTCCTTGCGTTAAATTCCAACTTGCCTGAAGACAAGGTAATATCCAACATTGTTGAAGAAATGTGCCCCGAATACTGTTCTCAATTACAGGCTCTTGGGATCAGCTGCTTAACCTCTTCAGTCCCCAGGTATGATATATGATACCTCTAGGTTTTATTTTTTTCTTGGGCGCCCACCCAGCTGAACGATTTCTGGTCTGTGGTATCATGTACTATACGCTTCGCACTTGCTGCAACTCATTTGTTCGTCCTCCTCCTGAATGCTAACAGGTGGCAGCAAAGTCTAAAACCTTTGGATTCCGCAGTTCCATGACATGTCTCAACGAAATAAAGCTAAAGAGATGTTTTTTCCTAATTAAATGTGTTTTTATATGCCTAAATATCTTTTTGAAAGTGTTCAGACATTCCTCAGTTAATATCTAACAGTAAATGATGTAATAATAGATTATAAATCTTTAAACTTTTGGGTATCATATATGATACCTCAGGATTCAATGCTGACTTTGTTTACGTCAGTGGAAGTGAGGTTATATTTTTTTCTCCCATGATTCCCAGGGTTGACCGATGATATCTTTGAATTGGTGAACTGAATTCAAATGTTTGTGAAGCTTATGGAACTTAACTGAGGGGTCACCAGTCCCTAAACTTAGAAACTACATATGAAATTAATGATGAAAATTCTCCTCAGAGATGAAAATTATTTTTCAAAAGAGATAGATTGGCTGGCCAGTACTCACCTTTGTGCTGTGCCGCCAATAGTTACACAAATGAAGAAACAGAAAAAAGGGGACAAAAAAGGACAAGCTTTCGGAACACAGTTCCTTATCTCCCTCCTCTCCCACCTGAGGAAGGAACTGTGTTCCGAAAGCTTGTCCTTTTTCAGCCCCTGTTTTTCTGTTTCTTCATTTGTGTAACTATTGGCGGTACAGCACAAAGGTAAGTACTGGCCAGCCAATCTATCTCTTTTGAAAAATAAACTACATATGAAGTACCTTATACTAAAGACGACACAAACATCCATGCCCAAGGGGGGATTCGAACCCCCGATGGAAAATTTCCTCACTCATCGCAGCATAGCACCTCAATGTGCTGGGCTGCTCCGCTGCAGCTGAACTGAATTAATCCACATGATTCTGACATACCCCCCAGGGGGCTCACCACACTGTGGTGAGTACATGCGTGTCGAGCACGGGGCCCCAGCCTTTGTGGCACTCTTTCCTTTCCGGGCTATATGACACTTCTCCTACTGTCCTTTTCCCCTCTCTTGGGGACCGAGTTTTGTGTATCCTTCGGGGAACCGAAGTTCTGACTTTGTGATTTAAGCTCTTCTTTCGCCTCTTTATTTGCCTCCGCATCAGCATTTGAGGCTTCTCCTCCTACTATTTCTTTCTTCCTCCTCCCTGTACACATCTGAAGGCCACCCATATGGGTGACTGGGTAATATGTAAGTCCCAGCCCCATGCTGGCATGTAGGGTGAGTGCGTACCCCCTGGTTAAGGCCAGGCCCGGGGAGGGGTGATTGCCCAATTCACCTATTGGTCCCTCCGTTTGTAGATCAGGAGGTGTGACGTGGGGTGGGAACAATCACCCAAGGCAGGTGTGCTTCCATTGGGGGCCCCCAGCAGGAAGGAGTGTGCCATCGGTGACACTGGCAATCATGGAGAATACATCTGTGATGGTTTTTATCACAAAAAGGAAAGTGTAAAGAGTCTCTGGAAGTTAACATATTGGACAATAGTGTATCTGAACAGAAGCATTTACAATCGACACCTAAGTTCCTTATGGGTACCCGTACTGAGGAAGGACAATCCTTCTCATCGGTAAACCCATTTATCATTCAGAAAGGGGTTGATGCCATTGCCGGCCCAGTTAAAACCTGCAACCACCTGCATAATGGAACACTACTGTCAGAAACAGGAAGTGGCTCCCAGGCACAGCGGCTGCTCAAGGCTAATTTGCTCCATCGTTACCCGGTTCGTGTCGAGCTTCATCCCACCCTCAATTATTCCTGAGGGGTAGGCTACTCAACCTGTTTGGACAGTCTGACTGAGGATGAACTTAAGGAATATCTGGCAGCACAAGGCGTCATCACAGTACACCGAGTGATGAAAAAAAAAAAAGAACATTGTTTTAGTCCCCACTTGCACAGTGTTCCTGACCTTGGACTGAGTGGCTCTGCCGCTGAAGATAAAGGCAGGATATTAGGAAGTCACAGTACGGCCTTATATCCCTAACTCTACTTGGTGTTACCAGTGCCATCGCTTTAATCACAAAAGTCAGCCGTGCAAGAACCCAGTAACATGCATCACCTGTGGTAAAGATGCACATGAGGGGAATTGTCCACCACCATCCCCCCATTGCATCAATTGTAACTGGAATCATGCTGCCTCCTCCCTTGTTTGCCAATGAATGGGCCATACAGGAAATACGTGTCAAGGAAAAGGTTCCAATACAAGTTGCACGTAAGATGTACGCCAGTCGTAAGCCTAAGACCCCACCGCGTGGTAACTACAGTACTGTAGTTGCAGTGCCTCCACCAACGTGGGACATGGCCACACAGACATGTGACCTACAGTTTACTACTGTAGTCGTCAAACAGTCTACATCGAAAACAGTGTCACATTCGACGAAAAGTGTGAATACCTCTTCCAAACCTTCATCTTCAGCTATGAAACCACAGATTAAGACCTGTTAGTCTAAGAAGGACCATTCGCGCGAGGATTTCCTCCGCACCCCTTCCAAAACATCTGAGCCTACCAAGGAACTTCACCAGGGCTCCAAGTCAAGTAGAGGGAAAACTCCACTCCCCCCTTCTCATAATGCGGCGATGGCATCCCCTGGAAGCATCAGCCAAAGATGGGGCTGCTGACCACTCTCACGCGGCTGCTGTGGTCAGCTCTGAGAATATGGAGCAAGACCCTCCCGTCTCAGACACCACCAGTTGTGAACATTTGCATTGTGGCCCGCCGCCTTCGTCGGGCTGATGTCCACCTCCAACTCTTTTTATCCTACTATGGATATTCTTCAGTGGAACATTCGTGGTATCTGGTCGAATTGGACAGAACTGCAGCTTCTTACGCGAACATATCACCCAATTATCTTCTCTCTACAGGAGACAAAATTGCTCCCTGGTACTCAAATTATTTTCTCACACTACACTGCCGTTCACTTTGACCTTCCTCCAGTGGCAGGAATTCCAGCCCACGGGGGTGTAATGTTGCTCATTCAGGATGACATACACAGTGCACCCATCCTTTTGTGTACTCAACTACAAGCTGTTGCTGTCCGGATAAACCTTCCTGGATTTATCGTTACACTGTGCAATATTTACGCTCCTTCCTCCTTTCCCCTCACTGGATCTGATATTCTAGATGTTACTGACTAGCTTCCACGTCAATTTTTTTTTGGTGGGCGATTTCAATACTCACCATTCCCTTTGGGGCTCCCCATGACCATTTCCACAGGGCTCCCTCCTGGCAGATATACTGAACCACCCTCAGCTGATCTGCCTTAACACTGGTGAACCAACTTATCTTTCAGACTCCACCAACACTTTCAGCCACATAGATCTATCTATCTGCACTGCTCAGCTGGCACGGCATCTTGAATGGTCTGTTCTTTCAGACACACATTCGAGTGATCATTTTCCAAGTGTAATTCACCTAATGATGCCTGGCACCCTTGAGCATCCACACCGCTGGCAGATAACTAAAGTGGACTGGGTGCTCTACTTGTCACTGGCAGATTTTGGTACTCATCAATATTGTAGTATAGACAACCAAGTGGAACACATTACCACAGTTATTCTCACAGCCGCGGAATGTTCCATCCCCTGTAAGACTACCCAAACACGTCGTCCCATTGTCCTGTTGTGGACTGCAGAATGCCGTGACACTCTGCGAGCACAGCGACATGCCCTTAGAACCTTCAAACAACGGCCTACGCTCGACAACTGCATCAGATACAAACGGCTGCGAGCCTATAGTCGTCGCCTCTTTCGCGACTGTAAAAGAGCCAGTTGGCGCTCATTTACAAGTTCTTTTAATAGGTCTACCCCTTCCTCAATCATTTGTGGTAACCTCAGAAAAATGTCAGGTACTATGGCTCATTCCTCAATTCCCGGTCTCTGTGTTGCAACTGACACCATCATCGACCCTCCACAAATAGCCAACACACTGGGTCGACATTTTGCAGAGGTCTCTAGCTCTTCACACTACACTCAAGCTTTCTTCGCTTGGAAATGGGCGGTGGAGGCAACTCCATTGCTCTTTACCTCTCAGAACCGTGAATGCTACAATACCGAGTTTACTGTGGAAGAGCTCCACCACGCACTCTCGTCTTCGCGGTCCTCTGCTCCAGGACCAGATGGCATTCAAATAGCAATGTTGCAACACCTTTCACCAACGAGCTTGCACTTCCTACTGGCCACCTACAACTGCATATGGATAGAAGGCACCTATCCACGATGCTGGTGTGAAGCCATACCAAAACCCGGGAAGGACAAATCTCTCCCTTCCAGCTACTGCCCCATTTCCCTCACCAGTAGCGTATGCAAGGTGATGGAATGCATGATTCAAGGGCACTTGGTATGGTGGCTTGAAACGTGACATCTCCTTTCTAATGTCCAATATGGGTTTCAAAAGCACCGTTCTGCGGTGGATCATCTCGTCGCCCTATCTACTTCGGTAATAAATAACTTTTTACAGAAGCGCCAGACAGTAGCGGTGTTCTTTGATCTGGATAAGGCATACGACACCTTCTGGAGGATGGGCATCCTCTGCACTCTGCATACATGGGGTTTTCAGGGCCATCTGCCAATTTTTATCTGGGAATTTTTAACAGACCGTTTGTTTCAAGTGCGTGTTGGTCCGGTTTTATCGAGCAATTTTATTCAGGAGAACGGGGTCCCCTAGGGCTCAGTCCTGAGCGTCATTTTATTTGCAGTGGCAATTAATTCTATAGCCGATCATCTACTACCAGGAGTGTCGGTGTCCCTCTTTGTCGACGACTTCGCGATCTACAGGTCTCCTGGAGCGGAGCCTTCAGTGGTGCCTAGACACTCTCCACACGTGGAGTATGGACACTGGCTTTCGATTGTTGGCTGAAAAGACAGTCTGCATGAACTTCTGGCGGCGGGAGGAGTTCCTGCCCCCATCCCTTCATCTGGGCACCATAGTACTTCCATTTGTGGAGACCACGACGTTCTTGGGCACCTCATGGAGAGCTGATCAGTCTATCTTCCTCCATCTGTATCACACCATAGCTCGGTCCAAACTGGACTATGACAGCATCGTTTATTCTTCGGCTCGACCGCCCATACTGCACCACCTTAACACAATCCACCACCAAGGTATCCATCTGGTGACGGGAGCGTTTGACACTAGCCCCATTGAGAGCCTCTATTCTGAGGCCACTGAACTACCCCTTTCTTACCATCAGGAACTCCTGCTTAGCCGTTACGCTAGCTGTTTGTCATCCATGCGAGGACACCCAACGTATGCAGTTTTCTTTAATGACTCACTTGACGGTCTCTTTGCCATGCACCCATCTGCTCTGCTACCACTGGGAGTACGCTTGCGTTCATTACTTGCTCAGCCTGGCATTACAATGCCTGCTATTTTCTCGACTGGAGAGAGCACCTCTCCACTGTGGCTAAGCCCCAAAGTCTGTGTTAACTTGGACCTGCATTCTTTTCCTAAGGACTCCACGCCTAGTTTCGTTTACTGGAGAGAATTTCACGCACTCCAGTTCAAATTTGATGACAATTTGTTCATCTACACTGATGGCTCAAAGACGGACCAGGGTGTTGGGTGTGCCTTTGTACTTGGCCTCGTTTAAATACCGTCTCCCTGACTGGAGTTCCATTTTTACAGCTGAGCTGCATGCATTATATCAAGCCACCCAATACATCCAGCGAAACTCGCTCAATAAGAGTATCATTTGCTCGGACTGTCTGAGTGCTCTGTTGAGCCTTTGCTCGCTATATCGTGTCCATCCCCTGGTACAAAGTGTCTGCAATTGCCTTACCTCTCTTCCAGCAAGTGGAACTACTGTGACATTTCTGTGGGTCCCTGGCCATGTGGGAATGTTGGGAAATGAGTCTGCGGATTTGGCTGCCAAGGAGGCAGTTCTCCTTCCTCGGCTATCTACCTTTTCTACTAGTTCTGATGACCTTCACGCTGGTGTCTCCTGGCGTATCATCTCCCGTTGGTTTTTACATTGGTCATCCCTGTCAGAGAACAAATTGCGGGCCATTAAACCTGTGCCTGACCTTTGGTCAACATCATCTCGACCCTGGCCCGGCTTCATATTGGCCACTGACATTATAGCCACCAGTATTTACTTCGTGGTGATCCTGCTCATTTATGTGAGCACTGTGATGAACCTTTCACTGTCTACCAACTATTAGTGCAATGTCCGTCTTTGTAATCGTCTTCGTCATGATCTATGTTTACCATTTGAAATGTCTGATATTTCAGCTGATGATCCACATTCTGCTAACAGAGTTTTACTTTTTAAACATCGTGCAGATATGGCAAAAGCCATTTAAGTTCTAACCCTAGTTCGATTTTACTATGGGCAGTGTCGGGCGCTAATGACCTCAGCAGTTGTGTGACCTGAAACCACAATTTAAAAAAAGATTCTGACATAGAAATTGATGAATCTGATGATGATGTTTTAATGTAAAGAAATGAAACTGAAGAATATTCATCAGGAGAGGAAAATTTTCTTCTTGCTCAAATTCGAGAAAGAAATGCATTCTGGAATCATACAAATGAGTAATAATAAGAAAGAAATAAGAAAAGAATTAATTATTTCACACTAGGTCAGTGGCGGCTGGTGGACTGTTTATTAGGAGGGGCAGCATGTCTCTTCAGAACATTTCTTGAATTGGGAGAATATAGCATTCATTTTATTAGCTAATGTAACCCTTCATCTAACTCAACTTTTTCCTCTTATACCAAAATACAAACAAATTTACACACAAATGTGTAGTTTTTAATATTTTCTGCAGGCAATGAAAACCTCGTAACTCCATTTTATTAGATTAGAAGACTGTCGCCGACAAATGTAGTAATGAGGTTTTCATTGCCTACCAATGGTATGAAATAAAAACAAAATAGCGTTCTCACCTTAATATGTTTGTAGATGAAGTCCAGTCTTCTCTCCTTCCCTTTAGCAAAATGGTCAATTACAAGTTCATTAAAACTATGCACATTTAAAAGTGTTTTTCTATAGAGCATAGTGCTAATGCACTAAGTCTCTCCATTTTCATTGTGTTTCTGGTGAAAGTCTTTATTCTTTTGAGTGTAGAGAAACACCTCTCAGATTCCACTTTTGTCATTGGTATTGTACAAATAATATGCATAAGTTTCACTGATTCCGGTAGCACAGTTTCTAAATTATTCTCGTATATACAATTGAGAAGTGTTAAAGCTCTGTTTACTGTTTGAAAATCATTTCTACTGCATATGATTGTCAATTCCTGCTGCAGTTCATTTCCCTTTAAGTGAAATATTTTAACTGTGGTCTGAAATTCTTTTTCAGGGAATAGCAGCTTATGTTTTGGAAACAAACTGGCTTGCAATAATACAGCTGCTGACAAGTGATTGATAAATGCGAAACGCTCATCAATGTTAGCCATAACAAGGTCACAAACTTCCTTTGCAATAGTTTTACGACAGGCTAAAAACGGAATCGTTTTGGGCCAGTGATCTCTTCATTTCCATTCAGGGTTTCCCAATGATGGTTGACATCAAGAGAGTTTCTTGTCAGTTGTATACCTGACTTGAAATCGGAGACATTCTTAAGAGCTTTTGCACTATCAACATCTCTATATTGCAGCTGATTAAATAAAATATCGCAGTATGGCAAGAGTTTACTGGAAAACTCAAGCCAAAAGAGAAACTCTTGGTCGATTATAAGCTTGCCAAGTCCAACTGCTTTCCTAGTTGTTGAATAATCATTGCTGGCATCATCCTCAATTATTCCAAAGCATTCAGCTATTTCTTTCTTGTACTTAAATACGGTGTTCACAATTCGCATTTTAAAATTCCATCTTCTGTCAGCATTTACATTATCCAGTACGGCAGTTCTTTTCACTGACTTTGAGAAGAAAGTAGAGAATCCCTGTAAATTGCTAAAAAATATTCTCAGTTCTTTGTTTTGTGTTGCACAGCGCTCTACAATGAGATTAGGTTGGTGGGCATAACAGTGTACAAAATTTGCTCTCTCAAACACTGCTTTCACTCTTGCCTGCACCCCAGTAGGTTTGCCACTCATTACCAAAGCTCCATCATAACTCTGAGCTATCAGTTTTTCTGTAGAGTCGTCAATCTTTACTTTTTTAAGCTCGTTGAACACCTCACTACTTATTGCATCAGCTGTGTCATCTTTGGGTGTTACAATATTTATGAACCTTTTATATACTTTTCCCCTTTAATTCGTATCGAATAATAAGTACTAGTTGCGACAAGGTAGCACAATCTGTCGTTTCGTCAACTTCAATAGCAACATAATCTGTTTCTGACATTTCTTTGAAAATTAAATGATGGCACACAGTAAACATAGAACCCAGCAATTCATTTTGAATTGTTTTGGAAAGCCCCATAAAACACGATTATTGATTTTTTCAATATGTCCATTCATGTGGAATCCAGTTCTGCCATGAGATTGACCAAAACCCGAAAAATACCAGGATTATCTGAACCATCCCTTTCGTCATATCCCCTTAGTGCAAGTTCAAATTTCCCACAGAATTTGATACAGTCAATCAACTTGCTAAGGATGTAACGATTCTTAGAAACATCTTCATCAAACATCTAAATTCTCAGTCTATAAGCTGTAGCAGCTGACATCTACTATCGACTTTGCCAAGCATAACGAATTCGATGTTACTGTTTATGTGAAGTTCACGTAATTTATGTTTTGTAACTTTATCAGCAAAATGTTTAATTTATGTTACCCCATCTCTGGTCCAAGGATGTTCCGCAACATTCATTACCAGATATGTGTAGCAGAAGAAAACATTTCTTATTTCACATCCACAAAGACAGTCAGCATGTTTATATAAAGCAGGATTAAATTTCCTAATGATACTACTTCTGCTTTTGCACGCATTTTGTGTCTGTACAATGTTCAAATCAGTTCTCGGTGGTCCTAACCTTTTTAATTCCAACTTCCCTTCAAAAGTCATTTTTTGACTACCATATGTTAAAATGTAATTTATATCTTTCATTCTAAAGAGGAAACTAGAAAAACAGTTAGGAAATAACACGCACCTTCACAACAATAACACTAGTATCACACGCATTGCACCTGGTAAGTTCCGCGAAGAAACTGCCTGACCAGTGCCAGTGCGCCTTTGTATATTTTGCGCCCTTGGCGCGGATGCCGTCCTAGGCAACCCGGTTCAGCACACTACCCGCACCCAACCTCCAGTACCCCCACTCACTCCAAACGCCCGTTGCCAGCCTTTAACACGACATGGACGGATCGCGTAGAGTCCGACAGTCAGCCCATTCTGAAAACATTCGCTGACTCTGGCTGGCAGACTACCTAGTCTAAAAACATTGATCATTCATGGGCTGCTGCTACACAAAAATTATTCAAGGCAATTTGTAATTAACGATTGGTACGTATTCCGTGTTGGATATTTTTGGGAGGGCGCCGCCCCAGAGTCCTCAAGGAGCAGCCGCCACTGCACTAGGTAGTTTATTTATAAAAATTATTTGGCTTTTCCAGTTTTCAGGGTGATGGCGCTTCTAGTAACCTAGTCTGACGCCATTGCCTGCACTTCAACTGACACCCATGAAATGAAGAAGCCATTTGAATATTTTTACAAATACTTCCATGTTTTTGAGAACATGTCTCACTTTACAAATATTTGGAAGTTCAAGGAAACAGAAAAATCACTTTAATACTACTGTAGGAGAAATGCATGAGTTTTGGGGTGTGGGTTTTGTTGCAGTACTTTTAGGTGTACCACAACTAAGAATATGTTGGGAGAAGAAAACTAGGTACCCACTAATAGCAGATAATATTTCAAGGGACAGGTATTACCTCCTGAGGAACTATCTAAAATCTCAGAGTGGCAGATTCAGCGGGCTCTCCGCCCAACCACTACAACACAACCTGTGGAAACGGATGAAAACACGAGGGAGGATGTAGGCACTGCGTTCGTTCAATATACCGGCGCACTCTCGGGGAAGGTTGCCTGCAGTTTGAAAAAACACCAGGTTGAAACTGTTTTTGTCCGCCGAATAAAATTCTTGCACTGGTGGGGAGCGCCAAAGATGATCTCGGTTTGAGGAAGGCCGGCATGTACCAGATTCCGTGTCAGTGTGGAAAGTCATATATTGGACAGACGATGCGTACCATCGAGGATTGATACGTTGAACACCAGAGGCACACACGATGGATGTATCCGAGCAAGTCGGCGGTTGCTGAACATTGTTTGTCAGAGAATCATGCGAAGGAGTATGAACGCACTAGGATTCTGGTACAGACGTTGAGATACTGGGACTGCGTCGTTAGAGAGGCCATTGAAATTCGCACAAGTGACGACCTCATAAACCGTGACTGTGGCTATAATCTTAGCAAAGCTTGGGAACCAGCAATTGGGTTAATTAAGAGTAAATATAACAAACATAACAAAGTGACGACCACGGCGGACAGAGCCCTCACACCGACGTCATCTCAAACACCGTCGCAATCGGTTCCACTGCGCGACCGCGGCACAGGGTGCGGACCACGGAGGGGTTACTCTGCAGGCTGAGGGTATTTAAATCGCGGATCTCCATGCTGGCTCGTTTGCAGGAGCTCAGTCCGTCAGTTCACCTGATGATGGCGATATGTATGATCGCCGAAATATTGTGCCCGTTGGACACTATAGATCGGCATTACACCCGTGGATATTTTGATTATCAAATATGCCGGGAGAAACTGAAAATCATATCTAAAATAAGTTGATGGCAATGCTGTTGGTGAGCAAGACAAGCAAAACCTCTTTTGAAGAGTCAGACCAGTTTTGAAGACTGTCATAAAGGGACATTTAGAAAACCATTGGTCAAAGGATATATCTATTGAGGAGCAGATGATTCTTTTTCATCGGCAAGTGAAAATGAAACAGTATGTAAAGGGAAAATCTAAGCCAGGTTTGAAGAACTTTGTAATGGTCAAACTTAAAGGCATTCTTCTTGATTTCTGTATGTATGAATTAAAAGGGAAGAAATGCAGTCTGAAAAAGTGCCCCCTCCTGAGAAGTTAGATGTAGGAGGCCGAGTAGTGTTGAAACTTAATGATTCACTGCCAGGCAAGTCCTCAATTAATATTGACAGGTACTTTCTTTCTGTTCCCCTCCTTGACAAGTTACTGAGTTACAGAAACATTACTGTCACTGGCACAATAATGATGTCGCGTACTCAGAGCTATAGTATTTCAGGGAGATACAACAATGCGAAAATCAAGAGGAAGTCATGATCATGTAGTAGAGTGATTCATCACTTCATGGATTTTGCAACTGCTGCTTCATGCTTGCAATACAGGGAGAGTGCAATGCAAAATGGTAGTGCAGAGAAACAGACAATGCCATACTACCAGTTAGAGCTTGATACTGTTGAAAACTTAATATAGTTCCACAAAAGGTCAAGTTTGCAGATGGAACCTGTGGAGCAAGAACCAGACTCCAATGAAGATTGTTCCTAAGAATGAAAGAGACCAAGATGCCGTGATCCACTACCACCATTGGAGATGCGGCAAGTAAGTATGCATCATTTACCTGAAATGATGACCCATGTTCAGAAGAACAGGTCAAAGTGCAGGGCAGAAAGCTGCAAAGGCCTCACATTTGTACAATGTGAGGAGTGTAAGGTCTTCCTTTGCTTCACTACTGACAGGTATTGTTTCAACAAAATCCACAAAACACAAAAATTAGGACTTGTAACACAAACTCTTTTCTGATACATGAGGTAAAATGAAAAAGGCAACAAAAATTTGAAATTTTGTTCAAAAATATTGAATTGTTTACTTACCATTATGAAAAGTTTTGTTATCAAGTTTGTATTTTCAAATATTATTAAATGCTACAGTAAATAAGAACTATATGTGTAATGTTTTTGACAATTTATTTTTGTAATGCAACATGAAACTGCATAGTTGTGTGTATATCTGTCCTGTTTAAGTACCAAGGTATCATATATGATACCAACTAAAAAAAAAAAAAAAAAAAAAAAAAAAACCAATCAGTATGCTTGTAATTTTTTTTTTACTGTAATTTATTGTGAAGTAGCATTAAAATAAATCAAATAGCACAAAAGTAGTTCAGTTACATTTCCAATATTTGCTCGGCACTGAAGAGGTTAAAGGAGTTAATGAAATTTCTAGATGTGCCTTTGCTGATGAAAAGAGGGAGAAGTTTGTAGCAGGGGATTGTAATCAGTCTCGCTTGAACAGCTATCATCTCTTTCCCAAATTAAAAATAGTGAAATAAGGCGATGTTTTAGGTGTGTCGCTAAGGATCATTTGGTGCTTCAGTGTCCTGTTCCTGGGGATCTGCATCCTAACAAAACAACACCAGAGGACAGCTGGTGGCATGTCAACAAATGCAAAAGGGGGTGGGAAGGGTATATAGTTGGTCCTGGTCTCCTTTGCCTTATATGAGTTGTAAGTTGGGGGGAGTGCCAGTTTGCATGTTCCCAGATTCTGGTAGTTCCTTCTCGTTACTCAACCTCCAATGGCTCCTAGAGTATGTCATCTTGCTAGGTTGTTCCCTGAGATGAAGCCCTAACATAGATGTCTTTCGGCTAATGGGCAGTTGTTGCCTCTGGAAAGATATGTTAAGGGTACTTTGTCTGTTGGGAACTTTTCTTAGCCATTTGAGTTACACTTGGTTAAGGATTTTCCTGTTTCCTTGCTTTGAGGCTGTAATTTAATTAGTAAGACAGGACTGGTTTTGGATTTATCTGGCCATTTGTTTGTATATAGGTTTGCTCGTGGTGGGAAGTTTGGGGTATGAGTGTGTGTCCAAGGTCCTGTTAGTACTCTTCTAACTGTACTGCTGCAGATTAATGAATTCAACACCCTTTTGTCTGACAGGCTTGGTGTGACTAATGTACTCCTGTATCATATCTGACTCAGTGATGATGTGCTGGCTAGTCAGTCGCATTATCACCTTCCACCACCTAAGATGAGGATCCTTCGTTCCAAATTGGACCAGATGCTACAGCCAGGTGTGATTAGACCTTCCACTTCTTCTTCTGCTTCACCTATAGTTTTAGTGCCTAAGTATCAGGAAAAGGATTTTTGGCCTGTTGTGGACTATCGGTACATCAATGAAAAGGTGGTGTAATAATCTCTACCATTACTGGATTTGCATAATTCCTTTACTTGGTTTGCCAGAGCTAAATGGTTCACTGTTCTCATCTCTATCAAGCCTATTATCAAATTTCCTTAACTGAGGAGTGTAGACATGTCACAACATTTTGCACTGATTGGAATTTAATAGAGTTCCGATCAGTTTGGCTGCAGTCCTCTTCCAGCTTCTTGATTATATTCTTGGTGATCTTAAGTTGTTCTGATGATCTGGTCATTTATAGTAAAACCTTTGAGGAGCACTGTGGCGGAGCAGCCGAGCGCATTGAGGCGCTATGCTACGATGCGCGAGGCCTTTCCCTGTCAGGGGTTCGAATCCCCCTCGGGCAAGGTGGTTGTGCCGTCTTTAGTATAAGCTAGTTCATAAGTAGTTTGTAAGTTTAGAGTCTGATGACCACACAGTTAAGTCCCTTAGACTTGACAAACATTTGAACTTTTGAGGAGCACCTTGTTCACCTTTCCTTGGTATTTGGCAAGTAGCTCGAGGCCGACCTAACTGTTAAACCCTCAAAAAGAACCTTTGCTTGTAATCAGGTCTCCTTCCTGGGGCATCTGTATCAGATGAAAGTATTTACATTGATCAGGAGTGTACTAGGCTCTCAGGAGCTTGCCACCCCTTTGGGATGAAAGACGCATTGGCAAGTTTATTGGTATGGCCATTTATTTTATGCATTTTGTTCCCAATTTTGCTCAGTTGGCAGTGCCCTTGAATGAGCTTTGGTGCAAAGGAACACTTTTTGTGTGTTTGAGTGTGGGGTGGGAGTGGGAGGTAGTCAAGCTCAGGAGGCTGCCTTTCATGCTATCAAAGCTGCCATAGCCAATTCTCTAGTGTCAGATGTTCCTGACTTTGATAAGCATTTTGTGGTCCAGACTGACGCCTTTAATAGTGGTATATCAGCCATCCTCTTGCAAGAGACCGAAGGTCTAAGACAACCTTTACGTTATGCTTATCATCATTTAACCAATGTTGAGATTAAGTATTCTTTATATGAGTGCGAGGCCTTGACTGTTTTGTTCACCCTTGAGAAATTTCACTTATATCTTGAACACCATGAGTTTTACCTGTAGACCAATAATCAATATATACTGGTTGTAATTGATGGTTTTTTTCCATTTTATTTGGCTGGTTCCTAGCCATAATGTTACAGCTAGTACTACTGTGGCTCACCTTACTAATATATTTAGCCTTTTCGGTCTGCCTAAGCAGTTAGTCACTAATAATGCCTCTGCCTTTTGCTCTCCTTGTTTTGGCATGTTTTGTTTTGGCAAAAGTAGACTTTTCACTCATCTCTATCACCCCAACTCTCATTAAGGAGAATTGGAAAAGGGCAAGATGTAATGTTGATTTAGCTTATTGGTTAGTTAGGTACAACTGTAGGCATCGTCCTTTTATTGGAAAACCTGGAAATCAGGTATATATTTGCAATAATCCAGGGAGAGGAAAGCGTGTTGGTGGGTTTACTAAGTTCACTCTGCGCTTTCTTGGGCCTTGTACCATAGTACGGGTATTGGAGGCCGTTAATTCCTGGTCAGAGAAGAGGCGACCGGTAAAACCTATCAGGTTCTTGATCAAGTCGTTTTCTTCTTGTTGAGAGCCTCAGAAATCCTTCTGTAGACACCTCCCCTCCCCCCCACCCCCACCCCCCCCCCCCACCCTTTGCTATACACTGGTGCCAGTTTCTTGTCAGTCATACTCCCTTATCAATATCTCTTTGTTACTTCACCACGGGTGGTATGTCTAGTTTTTATTTGTCACTTGTCTCATGGCCGGCAACTATATCTGGTGGCGCATGCATGAGGCACAGCGAGTATGGCTCAGGTCGAGGAAGTAGACAGCTGACCATCATCTGTAGTGAGCTGTCCACCTTGTGTCTTGTTGTGGTTGTTGTTGTTGTTGTGATTGCTTGCCGTGTGTGCCAGGGTTTGAACTTTGTGATCAGTGAATAGTTACAGTCGACTGTGGTCTCGTATGTATGTGTTGGATGTTCAGTTCCTAGCTGGAATTAGTCACCACTGGAGTAATGTTGTGTTCTGTTTATTGCCGCTCACAGCATCACTGAATGGAGTTGCTTTAGTTGTCATCAGTTATGAAGTGATTCTGATTGATGTTGGCACCTTTCAAGATAAGTACTGTTCTTGTGGTGACTCCACTGTACTTGTAATGGCATCTGTATGTATCAGGGCCTGCTATCTTAACATTTGCTCCTTCATTTTCCATGTTATGGAGTTGTCGTTGTGTTTCTCTCACTGAGTAGGCTTGTTGGTTGGACCCCAGCAGCTGGCATTCCTAATGTCTGTGTCTTACTTGTTTCATGTTGGTGGTCTGAATATTTGATTACCAGTTGCTTGTGGTAGGGGAGATTGTAACTTGCCACTATCATTATTCATGTCTGATTATAATTAATTTTCTATCAACACTTAGTGAGTAGTGAGGGTGTCTTGAGAATTTATCTGCCATGTGCCCACTTCTTGCTCTATTGCCTGCTTGGGAGACAAGTGTTATTTCAGGCAGGGTTTTTTTTCCTCTGTGTGCTGTTTGTGCCCACCCATGGTTGTGTTATGGCAGTTGTAGTTGATGTACATTTTTTTGTTTTTGTTTTGGCTTATAGGTTACATTATGTGTGATCTCTCTGGCTGTCCAGTGTGATCTTCCCGTTTCCTACCAATCTGGTCATGGTTACTAAGCCATTAATATTTGAGTTCAGATTCTTATTTAATGAACCATTCCTGCTTCAAATAACATGGGGTGCGGTGACTGAAATTTTTTATCTTTGTCAAGAGGTGGATGTTTCTCTTTTGATAACTTATTCCTTTATTTGCCAAGTTTGTTTTAAAAGATGTGTTATTGAAATCAGCTTAATGTGTTGAATGTTGTAATCACCGAACTGTCTTGAAACTGGTTCTGTCTGTTCCATTGTATGTTTTTTTCCATTTTAATTACTCTTATGTACTGTCTGATATGAAGGTAAGGAAGCCATTGAAATGACTAAAGGTCATGAGAACAAAGCTTTCATTATAGATGAATACTTATCATAATATTATGAGTTGTGCCAGTGTGTCTTTTGGGGAAATCATGGGAATTCATTTCATGCAATTGTGTGCCTTATGGAACCCCACACCCCACTTAAGATTCTGTTGACTAAGTTTCTTAATTCTGTGATTTTATGCAAGGTTGATTTATTGAAATTGTGAACTTAAGTTACTCCACTATTTTGAGATATTTATTTGTGAACCTTATGTAATCTTATTTGTTGTTTGAAAACCTGTCACTTAAAGAACTCTTAAATCTGTGATTGGTGCCATTATTCCTTGGAGTTGTCCTGATTCTTATGCCTTTATTTTGTTATAACACTATTATTATTATTAGGGATGGGTCAAATCCCAATTTCACCGAATCGAATCCGAATACTGAATCTTAAATAACACTTGTGTCGAATTCCGAACCCAAATCAAATCTTCCTAATCTCGAACCCAAATAATCTGTTAGCTCAAGTACATGTATTTAAAAAGAATTACTACTCTATCACAGTCAGTGGTGAAGATAAAGCCTTCTGGGATGGATCCCAAATGACAGTATTACAGTAAGATTTCAGAAATTAAAATTTGATTTAGACTTTTAGTTTAAATCTTAAGGATTTTTTAATACTCCTCCCTCTGCTTAAAAGAAATTTGTAGGCTATGAAACAGAGATATATGTTGCTTAGATGCTCTGAAAGACAATAAACTTTCTTCATTCTATTACAAACTGTTTCACCTTGATGAAATAAAAAATAATTGCATTATGAAGTCCTAGAAAGGAAAGGATTACTTTATTTTTATTTTTATTTATTTATTTATTTATTTTATTTTTTTTTTTTTTTTTTTTTTTTTTTTTTATTTTTTTTTTTTTTCAAAGGGGAAGAATCAATAATAAAACCTGAAAAGATGAGTAGATATTTTGGCAGTTGGAAAACTAGATTCTTAAAAAACAGGGCATGTAAATGTTAAATAACTTTTTAGTGACATATCAGGCATTCCATAAGTGACAGACAGGACATTCAGACACAGAGAAATCCGTGTTTATTTGACGTGTGTGTAATTGTTATTGCCACGGTTCCTGTGGTTAAGCAAGGGTATTTCGTGGCTTTATTTATTCTTTTAAAAATTTAAGATCACGTAACTTGTCTGCACAGAATTTATATTCTTATACATTTAAAAATCAGTACTAGCAGTCAGTTGCTGTGCTACATTTCTAACTATTCCCATTCAGCATAATAATAATAAAAATGTAAACATTAACGTGATACGTATATTATCCCGCGTTCGCCTTTGTTTTTCGGGTTTGTGGTAACATGGAAGATTACATGGCGTAATGTTTAAATTCATATTATTCTTATGGCAAAGAGAGTGTGGAAGTCACGAATCATGATTCATAGAACCAATCCCTTGCCCCTAAGAGAAAAACACGTAAGTTGTAACACAAAGGCAGTGGTTGTAGCATCAGGCATATCGACGCAACACAGGCTTCCCAGTCGGCTCTACATCGTAGCTTTTAGATGAGACTTCAGATATATGGCAAATGCGGAAATATAAAACAATTTTATTACACTTATAAACATTTTGTAAAATTTGTATTATAATAGCAATTAGATACAGGTACGGTAATTTTGAATCACAACCACTTGATTCCTTCATATTCATAAAATATATGACATCAACTGCGAAAGGGCAAAGCTGACAATGTGTACCCAGCCGGGACTCTAACCTGGGTCTCCTGCTTTCTAGGCAGTTGCGCTGACCCCTACACCACTGGGGTCACAGTGATCACCGTACCTGCAAGGACTACCTAAGTATGCCTCCCGTCAGGTACAAATTCCCACTTTCACCCTGCCCACAGTACTCAAACTCGTAGTTATGAAACTAATTCCCTGTAAGAGTAAGGGCCACAAACTTGCCCACCCCTCGCCAATAACAAAAGGATCATTGCCCGTCACCGAGAAAATATTTTGTTCCGAAAGCAGGAGACCCGGGTTCAAGTCCCGGCTGGGTACACGTTTTCAGCTTTGCCCATTCATAGTTGATGTCATATATTCTATGAATATGAAACTATAACAACTGCAGGATCAGAAGTGGCATCTATTCTTTTGGAACAGACGCCACATGTATATATTTGATTCCTTGTTATTCAGTTCCTTCGTAGAATAGAGCATCATCCCTTGTACAATGTAGTGCATTCGATATCGAACACTTTTAAATGCCTGCTACACAATCTAATCTGGAACCCAAATCCATGTATCATCATTCCATTGGCACACTTGCACATTTTACACGACCTGTTGGTGTCAGTTGTCTGTCACTTTTCGAAAGGCAGTCAATGTACATGTGTTTAAGCTTGACCTTAAATGATTTATTGACACAGAAGTGAAATGGTTGATGAATTGATGTCATCCCACATGGATGGTGCACAATTAGAACTTTTTCCCCACTTAATAAATAACTTTCTTCTTGAAATCCTAGTGCTTCATTACAGTTCACATACCCCAGCACTTTACAAAATTAGATGAAACAATACATGAAATCAGAATGAGGCAACTCATTGAAGAATCCTAAAGCCTTATGCATTGTTGGTATTTACATAAAGAAATTTATGTTTGTTGCTACTAATATTTCACAGGCTGTTACATTTTATATGTGCGCCTGCAAAGCAAGCCTGTGAAGCACTGCTTACATCAGATGAAAAAAATTACGTGTGGTGGCTCCTAGCTCCATTTTTCAGAACTTCATTCGCTTTGTACTCGATTTAAATCACAGGCTCTTTTTAAACACCCCAACCCCCCCAACCCCCCCCCCCCCCCAAAAAAAAAAAACCAACGAAAAAAATGGGGCTCAGATACAGGTAAATAGGCTAGATTGTTTTCACAATAGCCACACAACTGCATAAATTTCATAATGGCTTCATTTAAATAAATTCAAAGTAAGAAAGTTTTGTTTTTATGACATCATGTCTTTCAGCGAATCTATGGAAAATAAACTAAATAATGCAGACGTAAGCGTACTGCTATGCAAAGTAAAGTACAACATTCATAACTGAAGGTTTACATATAAAACTTTGGATTTGGTAGTATTCAGCCATTAATGCAGTGAATCTTGAATCCGAAGCCAGTGTGCTGGATTCGACGAATGATGGATTTGGCGGAATCACTTGGACACAACCCTAATTATTATTCAGTCATATGGTAATAAATATAATTCCCCAGCAAGTGGTGACTATCTTTGGTAACCCACCTAACCACCCACATCCTGTTACCTTTCTGGTATCTAAACAAAGTGTTATAAGACAACTCACCCTCCACCATTCAAAAATATTTAAATTTGCTAAAGTTTATATGCATTGAGAGAAAAACAGAATTGTAACTAATTATTTTCCCCCCTCTTACTTCTAGTCAAACCATGTTGTTGGTGTACAGTGCTGCAGGCATTCTTAAATAAATCAGTGAATAATGGGATCCTGCCATGTGGTTTTACTCTACCAACATCTCGAAGAACAAGGCAAACTTCTTCTCCGGATGCATTTGAGGCCTTGTAAATTTGCTTGGAGAGAAATTATTTCTTTCTACTTGATTAAAAAGTTGTATATTTAAGTGACAAATTTTTATTCATTCAGTTTTATTGCTACATGTTCTCTGTTGCTAGGCTGAGCAATAACTGAATTCTACATCAGTGTAAAATATCAAAGATATAAAGTAACATTGCACAGAGATACAATTATCATAACTTCTGTGCAGTTCATCTTCATCAATCTATAGTGCTCGTAATGTAACCTCATTACACTACCCACTCTAAAGTGGGTGTCTTTCTAACCGTACTACAACATAGCCACAAACATTGCTGAGGAAGCGGAATGCCCCAGTCATCAGACAACTTGCATTTAAGAGGCACTGCAATGATGCCTTGCCGTTGCCTTAATGTCTTGATATGTGTAAATGCAATACTGTATATGGTGTTAGCAAGGCAACATGACACTTGTGGTGGCCGTACTAATAAGGAACTTCTAAATAATTTAAGTGGACATATTCTGTGTAAAAGTAACTGAACAACTTTAATCATTGGCTGAACAGTGCGACAGCACACCTGCAGAGCACTTGAGAGTGAAATTAGTGTTAATGACTACAGTGAATTGTGGAAACTAAATAATTCAACAAACTGTGTATCATGATAAAGTATCCCAGCATTAATTTACACAAATAATGTGCTTGCTTACAACTAGCTAGGTGGATTTGTGATGAAATGATATTTGATAAACAAGAAGTTTAAATAAAAATTATATACAAATATACATTTCCATCTCACAAGTCATATGAGTGACCATTTGATTCATGTGACTACTTGTTCCACTAACAGCCTGTTAGGGTGATCTACATAAAAAATTCCACAATTATTTTCTGAAACACATCATGCAAGAAAAACTGTATTACTGTATTTATTCAGCAATTCAGTGGACTCCCAATGCAATACTTGACCAGTGCAACCAGGTGGTGCCAAAATCCAGTGCTCTAATTCCGACACGATTTCGGCTGCAAAGTGGGAATTAACACACTTTGGCCATGGGATGGTAGTTGGATCCATCCCACCAACATGGCGCAACTTTCCTAGCCCCCTCTCCCCTTCCCTCTTTCCACAAAGCAGTGCATGATTCGAATTGCGGTAGCCAGAGATGACAGTTGTGTGACTGTGTGATTGTGTGAGTGTTTCCTATGTCTGAAGAAGGCCATGCCTGATAGCTGAAAGTGTTGTATGTGTGTGCCTTTTTTCCTTTTTTCTGTGTCTGTTGCATCTCGATGGCTCATATTTGTGGTGAGTTGTAAACTGTACTATTAGTATATTGATAATATAGTAAGGAGAGTTTACAACTCACCGCAAAGACGTGGCAACGAGCTGCGACAGGCACATACAAAAGACACACACATACAACACTTTCAGCTATCGGCCAAGGCCTTCTTCAGAAAATAGAACACTCACGCAATCACACAGGCACACAACACAGTCATACAACCATCACCTCCGGCTGCTGCACTTCTCGAAGTGACAATGGTCGCAGAATCCTACCCTTACCATTCATATCCCTTGTACCATAATGTCACTAAAATGTTAGATATAACTTGTTCAAATAGACAGCGTGAAAAAAAATTGTGACAGTTCATATGGCATCAGTCATTTTCAACCTAATGGTAACCTTGGCTACACTGAATATCAACATGTCACCAAGAGCTGTGTTGCAGATATATATAGTGGTCTGTTCTCATGTAAAATGTCACACCATAAGACCATCAAATTCAATATCTGGCATTGGATTATTCTATATCAACAAGTGCTACAACCTGACCATCTTAGATGAATTTAATAGTAACATAAAACTTTTTTTTTCACAATTTCCTAATGAAAATGGGTGCTAAATTTTCAATTATTTTTACTTGCAGAACAATAGTTTTTTGTCTAGTATCTGTTATAAGCTATTTTATTTTGATGTCTACATTTAGCTGTACAATAACAAGTAACAAGCCTAATATTTAAAATAAATTACTTTTAACATGTTTAACAGCACCACCTTCAACGTAAAATTACTTTAGGTACTGACTCCATGTTAATATTTTTTATTTTTGAAAACTAATTAATCAGTAACCTGGTCAGACAGTGTGAAAAAAGCCATGTTTTGTTTCTAATCTGAGTAGTACATGCATACCAAATTTCAAAGAAATCACACTTGCAGTGTCACTGTCAGTATATTTACATACCCTCCAATATCTGTATTCATTTTCCTGGTCTGGAGGAGTATATTTGTAAATTAATGTGAACTATAATAATGGAAAGTCGAAGTTGGAATTAAACAATATAATTCGTGTACCACAAAGATGTGATGATGAGCTGTGACAGACACATAAAAAAGACACACACATACAACACTTAAGCCATTGGTCATGGCTTTCTTCAGAAAATAGAATATTCACACAGGCACACAACTGACATCTCCAGATGACGCACTCTGAAAGTGCCAGAGATGGCGGTTGTGTGAGTGTGTTGTCTACCTTTGTGATTGCATGAATGTTCCATTTTCTGAAGAAGGCCATAGCAGCAAGCTTATGTGTGTCTTTTTTATGTGCGTATTGCAGCTCATCGTTGCATCTTTGTGGTGAGTTGTAAACTGTTCTCATTATATTGTTTAATGTGAACTGTATTTGTTATGCAGTATGCTTTATGAATTGCAGTGTATAACAATGATTCTGATGCTAAATTGGAAGCACAAAACCTGAAGTTTTTTGCAACACATTCTTTAATGTTAATTTTTTTAAGAATGTCATATCTTTTGATTTATTCTAGATACATTTGTCTATATGACATATCATTCTTGGTAATATGATATTTCTGGATAATTGACAACAGGAAACACTGCAAACAATACAATTCAGGTGCTGGCTTTGTCATTCTCCTGTGCACAAGTTAGTGAGAGAAGTGTTTATGTTGTGTGAAGTTATGCCAATGCCGTCAGAAGCAGACTAGTAACATATAGCACAGGAGTTCTGAGATGTTTGGAGCTTTCCCAACCATATAAGTGTTATAGACGGAAAGCACATACAGATTATGACACCCCCCACCCCACCCCGTCCCCAAACAATGGATCTCAATTTTATAATTATAAGGAAACATTTTCAGTTACTGTTGCTGCAGGATCTTTGGTAAAAAACAGTAATGAGGCATATTTGCCCACTCAAGGCTGGGAAAAAGCTTTAAAAAACAATACCCTCCAGGTGCTAGAAGAAAAGGTGCTTCTGGTAGCAATGTGGCAGTGACCCACATAATAGTTGGCGATGAAGGTTTCCTCCTAAATATTTTACCCAAAAAAAAAATATAAAAAAATAAAAGAAATAATAAATAAATAAATAATAACAACAACAATAATAATAATTCTGAGGTTTTAATGCTATGCTGTCCAAAGTCAGATGAATGTCTGCAAAACACATTTGGTCAGCTGCCCCAAAAATTTCACATATTTTGAGGCACATTAATGTGCTGCTGGAAAATGCAGAACAAACATAACAACTTGATTCATATTACATAACTAAATAATTAACCCAGATTGCACTGATGTCCTTCCAGAAGGACGAGAATGGCAGCTTACTTTTTTATTCTTGTCTGTAAAAATTTGTGTACAGTGTCATATTTTATTTCTTTGACTCACCTGCTCCCATTGCGGATCAATTTTAGTGTCAATTGTTGTGTTGTTGGATACAGCTGCAAAGTTGAGATTCATACAGAAGATACTGAAGACTTCCTCGTAGTTGGGTTTATATTTCTTGAACCTTCTTCAATTTTTGAGACAGTTATATGTACATATGTGACTTCATTCCAGAAAGAAGGGCAGTATTGCAAAATTAATGACACGGTTGCGAAAAAAATCACTTGTAACTATCTTGTGCAATCATATGAAGGTAATTAATAGCTTCTGAGGAAAAAATTAAACCAAAAATAATTCCATGCTATCTGGGTTAAATTTGGCAGTGGAGGACCCTTCACCAAATGCATTGGATATGACACACAAAAGTGAGAGTGTAATTGTTTTGTTAAAATATTCAACATTTGAAGGCGAAAAATTAACTTGAAAGCAGCAGTTAATAATCCCAATAATGACTCTCTGTATCATGGAGCATTGGTGCAAAGATTTTGAATTAAATATTGTTACTTTATCATAATTTGACTTGTCATTTAGCAGTATAATTTTTCTTAAATGTAATGCCAAACATTAGGAGGCAGGAGCATAGAGTATTGGAAGGCATTTTGAAAAAGTTGTCGTTCAACTACATTCCTGTGGCTAATGTAATAATTATATCAGTATATAGAGCATCTAGTGATGATATACACTTTTGTTAATTTATTAGCTACTGCCGGATATGTTTACCAAAAGAGTCACTATGTTCAAACAACTTCCATGTATGCCGCTGAGCGACGTCATCAACCACTGGTGATATTTAGACAGGAGCACACCCTGTCATTCTCAAGAATCAACTGCACTTAGGAAGCAATGTACAAGGGAAATTTAAGTTTGCCAAGATAACACAGCAGAGAATATGTAGGTGGATTAAATGTAGGTGTTAAGAAAAAGCCATTTAAATTCCCAGTACCATGAGAACAAATGACAAAAGTATCATCTACATATCTTAAAAAATACCAGGTTTCAAGGTTGCTGACCAAACCACATAGGATACACGTGCCTGATCAGACTAAGAATAACTCAATGGCATCTTTTTCTGTATTCACATGGACTGGCAGACAGAGCTTGCTAACTGTCTTTACTGAGTGCAGACTCCACTACTACTGGACATGCATCAAGTAAACACTGGACGGTGATGCGGACTGTACTGTACACAATAGCAGCTGAATAAGTTGGCTCTCACTGACTGCGCAGTCATAGACTGACCACACAAAGACTAGGCGAAAAGTCACAAAGACTGCCACTTGGGCGTAGCCTACCCTCTGCACATGGCATCAGCACATATCTACTGTTCGGTGGTGCCACCTCTGTGATGACATATGATCCCAATGATCCGCCATCGATAACTTGATCTATCGACGGCAGGCTTGCGATGCCATGGATACTACAGGCCTCAAAGGGATATTCTTCTTGTGGATCTTAGGAAGCCCATGTAATCTAGGTCATACAGCACAATAACAATTGAACTCCCATCAACACTCTTTGTAGGTTCAGCAATGATTCTACAATATGCCAAATCAGAAAGTAGGCCTTGCATATTTTGAATGTAATGTGAATGTTTCCTTGGTTTGGAATCTGATTCTAATTTTGTTTCACGGCATTCTGTGATAGAGCTCATGAAGAAAACTTTTAATGACACAGCTTTAGCTATCTTGGGGAAAGGTTTGAATTTTGAAAAAATGCCTAAGCATTTACCAATCATTGATTTTATAAGTTCTGTTGATTAGACTGTCTCCTTTAAACTACTTTCCCATGTTACAGAAGAGGCTAGGAGGGAAACTGGGGCCCGTTAACCAAAGTGCAATATAACAGCAGCTGAGGCAGCTGCTTTATGTTCACTCAGAATGAATGCTGACATTGATATCATGCCTGTGGACAAGGAAAATGCCACAGTTTTGCTGAGCAAGGTTGATTACAGTCAAAAACTGCAATGTCTACATTCTGATTTGACACATCCTTCAGAAAATAGAACAATCACACAATCACAAAGGCACACAACACGGTCACACAACCGTCATCTCTGTCACTTTCGGAGTGCAGCAACCGGAGACAATGGCTGTGGGACTGTGTTGTGTGCCTTTGTTGTGTGATTGTGTGAATGTTGTATTTTCTGAAGAAGGCCATGGCCGATAGCTTAAGTGTTGTATGTGTGTGTCTTTTTTATGTGGCTGTCACAGCTTGTCGTTGCATCTTTGTAGTGAGTTTTAAACTGTCATTATATAGTGTAAATCTTGTAAATGATTCTTGTGGCACTGGAGCAGCCAAGTCATGTTGCTTGTGTGAATAGTTGTCTGAGTGAGTGTGTAAATGTACCTGTTTCTTTTTCTGGTGAAGGCCATGGTCGGAAATGTAAGTAGCGTGAATGTGATTGTCTATTTTTCGTACCTATCAGCAGCTCAGCAAGCTACTTTACAGTGAATTATTATCTATCCTCCATTAGTGACATTATAAATGATTCTGCATCAGGGAAGCTGTTTCTTACTATTAGTATATTACAGAGTCAACAATGACAACATTATGTAATGAATAATACTTGTGTTTTCACAATCAAAAAGTAACATATCACTTCTGTATTCATGACTAATTTTGAAAGTGACTAGCATCAATTTGTACCTAGTCACTGCATTAGGAAAATAAAAAAGAAACAAGAACTTGGGTCTGAAAGCAAACAAATCTCCATTTCATAGAATCTGTATAATTCCATGGAAATATACTGAGGAAACAATAGTGTAATAAGCAGTGGCGGCATGTCCTATGTGTTCAGTGGTTCAGTGAACCCCCGGAAAAAAGTTCGTTGTGAAAAAAAGTAAAGGAATAAGTAAAATAAAAAGTGTTTTTAAACTATCATTCTTCGTTTTGTTCATGTCATTCTTCATGTCATATGCACAAAGTATTTTTATCACATGAGAAACATTTTATGTCGCAGAGACAGCACGTATACAAGTCATGCGCATGCGCAGCTGAGGTTCAATTTCTCTTCTGAACCCCCTGGAGGCAGCATATAGGCACTCCCACGGCAGGGAGGGATGAGGGGAAATGCCATTTTTAACATTGTCCTTGGCTGGTATAGATGCCAGCTCTTGGCTACTTGAGTCTTGGCAGTTGGTCTCAAAGCAAAGACATTGGAGCTACTATGCACCTCGCCTTGTGCATTGGCAAATCCTCCATTAAGGTAACATCTGCCCTTTATATCTGTTTTTGGCAGATTGAAAATTAATCAAAGACACATCATATTTGGTAAAATATAACTATAAATTAAAGATGCATCAACTGTAAAAGCCTTCCGAAGATCCGATCATGAATAATAATGGCATCAGTACCTCTACCTAGTAAGAACAGCCATGTGGATAGTGGCATTGCATTGCGCTGACGAAGATAGTGGGTTTGAGACTGACTGCAAGCTATTTTTTTTTAAACCCAATCTTCTTTAACAGATACAGGAACCACAATGATTTTTGTATTGTTAAGGTCGCAGGTTCGATCCTCGCCTAGGATTATTATCTGTCACTTTCCACTTCTTTCACATCTGACAGTGTTGCGGATGTGAAAAATATTGAGTAGCACCATGGTTTTGAACCCACATTAAACTGGAGGTCCCCCTATAACTGGCTGGGTATGTCAATTTGAAGGTTGGAGTAGGCAATGGCATACCACCTCGAAACAGGACCATGCCTAGTAAAGCACTGTGATGTTGAAACCAATCTTCAGATTGTTGACTGCTTTACCTTTTACTTGCCACGTATCTTTGAATGTTTTAGCAAATGTTCACAATTTTGAGAGTAAATGACATTTATACTCTTCATTGTAACAAATATTTAACTGTTTGAAGAGAGGTGGGGGAGAGCAGCCTTTGCATATGCATAAGGTTAGGAGGGTGTTGCTGCTTACCAGTGTCACATGACCCGAACGTAGCTTGTCCATTTATCGTAACAGTCACTTAACAGTGTAATTAGATAGTTACTATGTTTTAGTGTTCATGTGCTTATGCATATGTTCTTGGCGTTTATTATCAAAGAAAAAGGAACAATGTTCAGTATCTTTTAGAAACAAATTACTCAGCTTTAAGCTTGGAACAAAAGGGCGAAATAAAGAAGCTCGTAGGCCCACACCTCAGCTCGAGTTGAAGCAAGTGCAAGTTGAGGTAAGACATTCTGTAGATCCTTTAACAAAAGCATATCTAAAGGGGAGGGGGGCAAACTAAAGCTTGAGCAAGAGGAGGTGGGGGGGGGGCACTATCAAGATCCCTCACTCAAAGTAGTGAACCCCATCATTGGAAGCACCAGCTGCCACTAGTAATAAGACCATCAAACAATGAATCAGCATCTGTGGGCATTTGAGAGATTTTAAAAAGTGAAAACAGATTATTATGAAGACATTTACAAATGATAATAGCATTTTCAGTGGGAAGGGGGTGGGGGTGGGGAGCCTTCCCTTACTCCATAAATGAATAAATAATTGCTTTATTATATTGGAAAGGGAAACTGCTTTTAGAGCAGAGTTAAGATGATTTATTTTAGAGAATTATTTCTACAATGGAAATAAATGTAGTTAGCACAAATCTTAGGTCCTTGTTATTGTTAACTTCTATTTACTGATTTACTAACTACGCTGTCTTTGTCTTTGCTAAAGAGTGATGTGCTATTGATTTCCTACTTTCTATGTTACAGATGCTGTTCAGTACATCTTCTCAAACAATGTATATGTGTTTGATACCTACTACACTGTTCTGAATCGTCAAAGAACAAATAAATAAATGTAAATACAGTAATGGCTATTAAAATTGGTACACCAAGAAGAAAGGTGGATTCATTGGACAAATATATTATACTAGAAATGACATGTGATAACATTTTCACGCAATTTGGGTGCATAGATTCTGAGAAATCAGTTTCCAGAACAACCACCTCTGGCCATAATAAAGGCCTTGATACATCTGGGCATTGAGTCAATCAGAGCTTGGATGGCGCATACAGATACAGCTGTGCATGCAGCTTCAACACGATACCACAGTTCATCAAGCGTAGTGATGGCATATTGTGATGAGCCAGTTGTTCGGCCACCATTGACCATATGTTTTCAATTGGCGAGAGATCTAGAGAATGTGCTGGCCAGGGCAGCAGTCGAACATTTTCTGTATCCAGAAAGGCCCATACAGGACCTGCAACATGCGGTCGTGCATTATCCTGCTGAAATGCAGGGTTTCGCAGGATACAGCCACGGGTCATAACACATCCGAAATGTAACAGCCACTGTTCAAAGTGCCGTCAATGTGAACAAGAGGTGACCGAGACATGTAACCAATGGCACCCCATACCATCATGCCGGGTGATATGCCAGTATGGCTATGACGAATACACGTTTCCAATGTCCATTCACCGCAATGTCGCCAAACACGGATGTGACCATCTTGATGCTGTAAACAGAACCTGTATTCGTCCAAAAAACGCTATTTTGCCATTCGTTCACCCAGGTTCTTTGTTATGTACACCATCCCAGGCACTCCTGTCTGTGATGCCGTGTCAAGGGTAACTGCAGCCATGGTCTCTGAGCTGATAGTCCACGCTGCTGCAAATGTCATCGAACTGTTCGTGCAGATGGTTGTTGTCTTACAAACATCCCCATCTGGTGACTCAGGGATCAAGAAATGGCTGCATGATCCATTATATCCCTGTGGATAAGATGTCTGTCATCTCGACTACTACGAGGCCGTTGGGATCCAGCAAGGAGTTCCCTATTGCCCTCCTGAATCCATCGATTCCATATCCTGCTAACAGTAATCAGATCGCGACCAATTCGAGCAGCAATGTCACAAGACAATAAACTCAAATCACGATGGGCTACAATCCGACCTTAATCAAAGTCGGAAACATAATGGTACGCATTTCTCCTCCTTACACAAGGCATCACAACAGTGTTTCACCAGGCAACGCTGGTCAGCTACTGTTTGTGTATGAGAAATCAGTTGCAAACTTTTCTCCTGTTAGTACATTATAGGTGTTGCCACCGGCACCAACCTTGTGTGAATGCTCTGAAAAGCTAATCATTTGAATATCACAGCATCTTCTTTCTATCAGTTAAATTTCGCATCTGTAGCATGTCATCTTCATGGTGTAGCATTCTCAATGGCCAGGAGTGTACTTTGTTTTTATGTTCATAAGTATTTTCCTTTTTCAAAATTTTACCACCTGTCAACTTTTAACTCCATTAACTAACTACCTGAATGTAAAGATAGTTTACTGGTTATCTGTCTTGAATCAGTTTATCTCTTTAATGAGGATATCTTGCATCTCACCTCAAAGCCTATTGTTAAGCTGAAAAGAGGCACATAAAATGCCAAACATACATAAAAAAGGGCACTCACTCACTCTAGCTTCCACCACAGCCTTCATCTGCATAGAACACACACTTTCATACAAACACAGGCACAGTGAATTGTGCCTCTGATTGTACGATTGACAGGGAGTTCTAAAATTATGAATGCTTTGGCCGAAACATACAAGTTTTGTGTGTGTGTTTTGGCTGGAAGTTGATTTGATGAGAATCCTTTTAATAAGGCTGTTTGCAACCTTACTTTCTTTGATGAATATATAGCTTTTTTTTTCTTTTCTTTTGAGGGGATTGGAGCAAAAAACTTAGTGCATTTTGAAGTAATAAGCCTGGCAACTTTTATAGGCTAGGAATGTCAGTCCTATTTTGTATTTTTGTATTCTAATACATCTGCTACAGAAAAGTGGACCGCTGCGTAGTGGCCAAGCACATTGAGGCGCTATGCTGCAATGTACCATTTTTAGTATAAGGTTGTTTATAAGTAGTTTGTAAGTTTAGGGACTGATGATCCAGCAGTAAAGTCCCATAAGCTTTACAAACATTTGAACATTTTTTTGAAAAGTGACAAAAGTTGTGTTTTAATTCACAGATTTAACACAGATAATTTAACTGTTTTCACACCTAATTTGAATATTCAAGAGAAAGTACTTTTGTTTCCCTTTTGAAGTAGCATGGCAGGAAGCTGTGGGAATTTTATTCATACTACACTATCGACCTCCCCACGTTTCACAACTACATTTACTGTAATTATATATAATACACAAGCTAACAAATGTTGTTGTGGTCTTCAGTCCGCAGACTGGTTTGATGCAGCTCTCCACGCTACCCTGTCCTGCGCAAGTCTCTTCATCTGAGAATACGTTCGGCAACCTACATCCTTTTGAATCTGCTTACTATATTCGTCCCTCAGTCTCCCTCTACGATTTTTACCCCACAATTGGGGTTGACAATTCCTTGATGTCTCAGAATGTGTTCAACCAATCTTTCCTTTCTCTTAGTCAGTATATAACAGAAACTCCTTTTCTCCCTGATTTGGTTAAGCACCTCCTCATTAGTTACATGATCTACCTATCTAACTTTCATCATTCGTCTGTAGCACCTCATTTCAAAAACTTCTATCATCTTTTTATCTGAACCCCTTATCGTCCACGTTTCACTGCCATACAATCCTACACTCCAGACAAATGCTTTCAGAAAGGACTTCCTAACATTTAAATTAATATTGGATGTTAACAAGTTTTGCTTCTTTAGAAACGCTTTTCTCCCCATAGCCATTCTGCATTTTATATCTTCTTTACTTCGACCATCAGAAGTTATCTTGCTACCCAAATAACAAAATTCATCTACTACTTTTATTGTCTCATTACCTAATCTAATTCCTTCAGCATCGCCTGATTTTCTGACATTACATTCCATTACCTTAGTTTTACTCTTGTTAATGTTCATCTTATATCTTCCTTTCCAGACACTGTCCATCCCATTCAATTGCTCTTCCAGATCTTTTGCGGTCTCTGACAGAATTACTATGTCATCGGCAAACCACAATGTTTTTATTTCTTCTCCCTGCACTTTAATGCCCTCTCCAAATTTCTCCTTCCATTCCTTCACTGCCTGCTCAATGTACAGATTGAACAACATTGGTGAAAGGCTACAACCCTGTCTTACTCCCTTCCCAACCTCTGCGTCCCTTTCTTGCCCTTCGACTCTAAAAACTGCTGTCTGCTTTTTGTATAGGTTGAGTATAACTCTTCGATCCCTATATTTTACCCCTGATACCTTCAGAATTTGTAAGAGTGTATTCCAGTCGACATTGTCAAAAGCTTTCTCCAAATCGACAAACGCTAAAAATATAAGTTTCCCTTTCCTTAGACTATCTTCTAAGATAAGTCGTAATGTGAGTATTGCCTCCTGTGTTCCTACATTTCTCCTAAATCCAAACTGATCTTTCCTGAGATTGGATTCCACAAGTTTTTCCATTCGTCTGTAAATAATTTGTGTTAGTATTTTGCACCCATGACTTTTTAAACTGATAGTTCTGTAATTTTCACACTTGTCTGCACTTGCCTTCTTTGGAATTGGGATTACAATATTCTTCTTGAAGTCGGAGGGTATTTCCCTTGTCTCATACATGTTGCATACCAGGTAATACAATTTTTTCATGACTGGCTCTCCTAACAACATCAGCAGTTCAGACGGAATATCATCTACTCCAGGGGCCTTCAGCACTGTGTCAAATTCTTCTCGCAGTATCATATCTCCTATCTCATCTTCCTCCACTTCATCTTCCATTTCTAGAATACTGCCTTCAAGTTTATTTCCTTTGTATAGGCCGTCTATATATTCCTTCCACAGTTCAGCCTTCCCTTTTTTGCTTAGTACTAGTTTTCCGTCTGAGTTCTTGATATTCATACAGCTGCTTTTCTTGTCTCCAAATATCTCTTTTATTTTCCTGTAGGCGGTATCTATCTTTCCCCTAGTTATGCATTCTTCTATGGTTCTGCATTTGTCCTCTAGCCACTCCTGCTTAGCCAGTCTGCACTTCCTGTCAATCTCATTTTTCAGAAGTTTGTACTCCCTTTTCCTGTTTCACTTGCTGAATTTTTATATTTTCTCATTTCATCAATTAAGTTCAGTATATCCTGAGTTATCCAGGGATTTATATTAGGCCTTGTCCTTCTGCCTATATTGTCCTCTGCTCCCTTCACTACCCTATCTCTCAGAGCTACCCATTCTTCTTCTACTGTATTACTTTCCCCTGTTTCAGCCAATCCTTGCCTAATGCTCCCTCTGAAACTCTTAACCACCTCTGGTTCCTTCCATTTGTCCAGGTTCCATCTACTAACCTTTCTACCTTTCTGCAGTCTCTTAAGTTTTAATCTGCAGTTCATAACCACTAAGTTATGGTCAGATTCTATATCTGCCCCTGGATATGTCTTACAGTTTAGAACCTGGTTTCTAAATCTATTCCTTACCATTATAAAGTCAATCTGGTACCTTCCAGTGTCTCCTGGTCTCTTCCACGTATAGTCTTCTTTCATGATGATTAAACCAAGTGTTGGTGATCATTAAATTGTGTTCTGCGCAAAATTCTACCAAGCAATCTCCTCTTTGATTCCTTTTTCGTAGTCCGTGTTCACCTACTACATTTCCTTTTCTTCCCTTTCCTACTACCGAGTTCCAGCCCCCCATCACAATCATGTTTTCATCTCCCTTAACTTTCTGAATGATTTCTTTTATCTTGTGATACATTTTTTCTATATCCTCATCATTGGCCGTGCTAGTTTGCATATAAACTTGCTCTACTGTGGTCGGTGTTGGCTTCGTGTCTATCTTTACTATGATAATGCATTCACTATGCTGTTCATAGTAAGTTACCTGCATTCCTATTTTCTTATTCATTATCAGACCTACTCCTGCATTACCACCAACTGATTTTGTATTGATAACCCTGTACTCACCGATCAGAAATCCTGTTCATCCAGCCACCGAACTTCACTAATCCCTACCATATCTAACTTTAACGTATCCATTTCTCTTTTCAAATTTTCTAGCTTACCTACGCGATAAAGGGTTAGAACATTCCACGGTCCGACCCATAGAATGCCTGTTTTGTTTTTGTTGATGACGACATCCTCCTGAGTAGTCCCCGCCCGGAGATCCGAATGGGAGACTATTTACCTCCGGAATATTTTACCCAAGAAGGCGCCATAATCGTATAGTCGTACAGTAGAGCTGCATGAGCTAACAAATAGCAGCCACACACCTTAAGCAAATTTTTCTTATCTAAAGATAGCAGCCACATTAAGCAAATTTTTCTTATCTAAAGGAAGAATTTACATTTCTTTCAAGTGGCTAGGATTACATTAAAAGATTTCAGCTATGCACACAGACTTTGTGGACTAGGGTGAGGAAATGGGATCAATGACATGAATGGGGCTTGGTTGATAGTAAAGCAAAGAAATGTTTCGTCCAAATGTGGTAAAAGAAATACTTGACATCACAGGAGGGGGTAAGGTGTAAACATGTAATGATAATAATGTACAAGAAACAAAACCTCTAACATGTAATTTGTTGTATCATTGACTGGTAAGTTTAACACTTTTAATTCATCTCCTGATACCCTGGCAATTATGATTATGGATATAGCGGAATTTTAATCACATATTTATAAAGGGATTTATAATTTGTAATAGAATTATGAAAGCTTTATTTAAATAACTGTACACTATATATTTGTTTCACAATAACTTTATTTTGTTTAATTATCTCACATGGGTGTTATTTTTTGTATGTTAATGATATAAGTACTATCTCAGACTAGTGTCTGAATTTTTAATGTTAAATGTGCTGAATTTAATTAATCATTATGAGATAGGAACTGAGGTGCCTTAAAATTACACATATAAGATTCTAAAAACACATTTTTATTCATATTATCTTCATTACACACAACAACATGATACACTATTAGGCACATAACAAGACACGAAAAAAAGATCTTCTCTCTTATGAAGAGGTATATTCCACAGCATCTGTAACATAGAAAACAAAAAATCAATAGTAGAACTTTCTTTGGCAGTTAATACACAACAATAACAAAGACCTAGAATATGTGTGAAATACTTTCATTTATTTACATTCGAGAAACGTTATTCTACAAGAAATAAATTTAACTCTGTTCTAAAAGCAGTTTCCTACTATAACATCATTTATGTAGTTATGGAAGGAAGAGATGGATGGGGGAAGAGGGGCAGAGAGAGGAGAGGAGATAGGGGATAAGGACTAACAGAAGATCACAAAAACAAATTTACATTAAGTATTATCTGATGTTTTTCTTATTGTCACTCAGCCATTTCATTAAGTTAGACTAGACTAGTATATAGCTATAAATTCATCTTCTGAGTAGAAGCAGTTATTCAGTGATGGTTTCCTATTTGCCTAATTTCCCATGATTGTTATTAATACTGAAGCTGTTACTAAGAAATAGCTTTCCTGATTCAGAATTATAAACATTGTTTATATTTAAGTCCCTAAAGGCCAATATAGTGCCTTTTCCAGTAAAAAATTGTATCTAGGAGTGGCAAATTCATTACTGAAACATACAGCCCTATTACGTGATACTGTACATATACTGCTGTAATTATTACATTAGGGTTATTCCATGTCATCCCAAACTGTTTGGATCTAAAAGCTAACATTTTTCGAAATTTTCACATCTTCTGGTTGTTGCATAGAGGAAATACAATGTGTTCAAATGTACATAATAATTTATATCATTTTTATTCAACAACAAGTTTCTGTGTATGCATCAATTTGCAGAATGTTCAGAGAAATGTGATTAAAACCATTATGGGACTTCACAAGTCCAGGGAAAATCTGTAATTACCATTTTCAGTTTTTATTAATTTATTTATTTTTTAAGCAAATAGAGAGGTCAATGCTAAAAGCAATATCATCAGAATGTAAAATCATAATTGAATAACTCTTTTCTTTATTCATCTTCTGAAAAATGTATTCTATGGAATGAGAATATTAAATTGGTGTCTTTTCACTCCTTCACTTTCATTACTTAATATTGAATGCAAATGATTAACCAAATTGTTGTGCTTGCTTACAGTGTGTTGAATTTTGAATTTGTGGCAACTGATTGACCTCC
The DNA here is from genome assembly GCA_026315105.1 of Locusta migratoria. Classification (NCBI taxonomy): domain Eukaryota; kingdom Metazoa; phylum Arthropoda; class Insecta; order Orthoptera; family Acrididae; genus Locusta; species Locusta migratoria. The sequence goes on from CM048744.1 coordinate 54,387,207, forward strand.
AAATCAACAATAAAAGAATGTTTAATGTTGTATCTTTACAACCAACCTCTTTGCGAAGCAGCTTCTCTGTGCCCACCAGCCATCTTGTTCTTAAAGTCTATATGAGATTGTATGCATGTGGTTTCATTGGGGCTAAAATCCCACTCGATTCCCATACTGGTGACCCTGAGTAGGAAGTGTATCATTCCTTTGCACATGTTGTGCAGTCTTGAGTTTGTTACATGAGAATTTTGCCCACGAAATATGAGAGTCATTGTCTCACCAGCCGCCACAGTTGCTACGCCAGTCCGACCCCTGCCAGGACTCCATGGTGCACCAGTTTCATCGCCTCAGGCTCAATGCAGTCCCACTGCTTCCAGTTATTCACCTTTTCACTCTCTGAATAGACTATCATAGGACATGTTTGCTATGCCGAGTGCTCAATGTGCCGCCAGGAACTTAACCGACTCTGGCCTGGGTTTGCCATTAGTATTTTCCACTGTCTCTTCTGTAAACAGTGTTAATCTTGTACCACACCACATCTCGTGTGCTGAGAACACTCAGAATTTGCAGAACATGAACATCTCGAACTTACAAAATTTGAATTTCAGACTGGCAACCACTCCACCAAGTGTGTGTGTGTGTGTATGTTTCCGCTGACCATGAGCTCCACCAGGGAGGTGTGGTTTCCTCACATCATTTGAACTTTTCTGGTGCTTTTGAACTTAGTCTCTCTTCTGATGGAACATCCCATGGCTCTTTCATTAACTGCTCGGTTAATGCTGGACAGTTTTGGCTTTTCAGCTGACCAAACTGAAATGCAGAATGCTCAGTCAGGAAGGTAATTGAAAAATTAATGAGACAGCTGAAGAAGTTTTACCCCATTAATACATAGCAAAGTTGCAAGCCTTGATTTTTAGAAATGTGAAGGAAACCGCTTCCTCAAACACCACATTACTTTCAATAGATTTCAGTGAAAACTATGCTTTCGTAACATAAGTTGTGGTTCAAGGTTACCACTTCAGATTTGTGCACTTCTCATCTGCATACGTTGCAATTCACCCAAAGGAGTGGGGCGGAGATAGCTAGTAACACTACTAGTCACTTGCTTTCCTATTACACTCTCATATAAAATGAGGAAATGAAGTACTTGTATGCAAATGAATGAGCCCTAATCTCTCTGCTCTTATCTTTGTGGTCTTTATGTGAAATGTTAAGTTGGTGGCAGTAGAATTGTTCCGCAGTCAACTTCAAATTCCGGCCCTCTCAGTTTCTTAATACTTTCGCTGCAGCTGATGCTTATAAGTGTCCGCACTCACTATAGGATAGTGTCAGCTACAGCAAAAGTATTAGACAATTTTTCTGGGAAAGAACATTGCCTTCCCTCCAGTGACTCGCATTTGATTCACTGCAGAAGTGCAAGCAATGAGAAACTTTGAATCATTTCTGATGACCTTCAACTTTGTGTGTCTATGGTACATGAACTGTTTCTGAAAAGCAACTATCCATAGCTATCTCTTTCTGAAAAAAAAAAATTAACCACACTTAACAGACATTAACTACCTCATTGATGGCTGTGTTTGGCGGTATAAAAATAAATTCAATGTTATGAACCTCCGTTTTCACCAGGACTTTAGTTGAAAGTCTAGTTGTCTTTTTTGCTAACAGTCATGGTTAAAAAGAATGTGATGGTAGGCGTACAGGAGGCACTGTAACAAGCTTAGCTAGGATGAAAAGTCTACAGTGATACTTTGATGGGAAGATAATAACTAACAAATGAGCTATTTGAATTTTGCGAAACCAATATTAGAATCTCCAAAGAAATGTTTCTTTTAACTCTACAGACTTCGCAGAATCACTTGAAAAACATTCAAACCCTACTAGAAACAAGAACTGTTCACAACTTCCAATGAAACTATGACTTGGGAATATGAGGTTACAAGGATCAATGGTGATGCAAAACCAGCATTCACACTAAATGTACATAACAAGAAGCAAACTTTTGTTTGTGAAACTGAATGATTTACATCTGGATATTTTATAGTTAGTATTTATGACAAGTTATGGTATTTTGGTATGGTTAGAAATCTGAATACTGTTGATAAAAAATTTTATACCCTCATGGACCATCACAGTAATTTTTCTCGCTTATGAGAGAAGATTCCTTTGTGCTACCCATCCCTTCTATCAGTGAAACTATGGATCCTCTGAACATAATAACTGGGAGTACTAATAGATTCAGTGCAGAATGCACAACATATATGAGGGGATTTGAAAAGTCTGTGCAAAAATAAAAAACCATTTTTATTTTTTGACTTTTTTAGTCTTATACACTTTGTCCAATGCTGTTCTAATTTGTTCATCCCTTCCAAATAGTAGGAACTGTCCAAGCCTGCAAAATAGCTAAGTTTCTGTAATCACCTCCTTGATGTGAAATGAATTGGAATCCTATTTCCGATAATTTTGCAAGCACAATTGCTGAGGTGTGTCCTGGTGCATTTTAATACCAGCAGTTTCAAAATGCCCTTTCAATACTGTACTCAATGCAACTGCCTCCTCATTTTATATTCCACATTAGATTTAACCCTGATGTCCTGTTCACTTTTACTTGATGGATATACTGTCTGGGTCAATATGACTTGACATATCAAAATGCTGTAGAAATCTAATACAAGTAGGGTTGTGTCTGAGTGGTTCAGCTGAATCCATTATTTGTCGAATCTAGCACACTGGCTTCGTATTCCACGCATAATGGCCAAATACTACTGAATCCAGAATCCAAAGTGTTATATGGAAACCTTCATTTACGAATGTTGTAGTTTACTTTGCACATCAGCGCACTTTCATCTGCGTTATTTACTTTATTTTCCATAGAATCACTGAAAGATGTGATGTCATAAAATGAAACAACCTCACTTTGAATAGTTCTGATAAATGGCGCTAGGAGCCACCACAAGTAACTTTTCCCATCTAATATAAGCAGTGTTACACAAGCTTGCTTAGCAGGCAAAAATATAAATACTGGCTAAAACTTTTTGCACTCGTAAAAAAAAGGGGCCTTTCAAATATAAGTAGCAACAAAAATAAATTTCTTCACGTAAATACCAACAATACATTAGGCTTTAGGATTCTTGCATGAGGTGCCTCATTCTGTTTTCACCTATTGTTTCATCAAATTTTGTGAAGTGCTGGGTATGTGAACTGTAATGAAGCACTAGGATTTCAAGAGGAAAGTTATTTATTATGTGGGGGGAGGGGGGGGGGGGAAGTTCTAATCGTGCACCATCCAGGTGGGATGACATCAATTCAGCAACCACTTGACATCTGTTTCAATAAATCGTTTGAGGTGAAGCTTAAACACATGTACACTGACTGCCTTTTGAAAAGTGACAGACAACTGACATCAACGGGTCGTGTAAAATGCGCAAGTGTGCCAATGGAATTATGATACCTGGAAGTAGGTTCCAAATCAGTTTGTATAACAGGCATTTAAAAATATTAGAGATCGAATGCACTATATAGTACGAGGGATGATGCTCTATAGTATGAAAGAATTGTGTAGCAAGGAATCAAATGATTGTGATCCAGAATTACCTTACCAGTACCCCTAATTGCTATTATAAACATTTTGTAAAATTTGTATTATAAGTCTAATAAAATTGTTTTATATTTTCGCATTTAGTTTCATACAATAGCTGTACATTATACGTTTTATCCAAAAACTACTGAGTAAAGCTGACTGGCAAGCCTGTGTTGAGTCAATATGCCTGATGCTACAACCACTGCCTTCGTGCTAAAACTTACATGTTTTTCTAGTTGGGGCGGGGGGTTGTTCCTATGAATCGTTTCATAAATTCCACACTCTTTCGCCATAAGAATAATACAAATGTAAACATTACGCTATGTAAACTTCTGTGTTAGCTGTTACCGCATTTAAATTCCATCCGACTAACAAACCCGAAAGACAACAGTGAATGCAGAAGAATATACGTAATCACGTTAATGTTTACATTTGTATTATCTTTATGGTGAATGGAAATAGTTAGAAATGAAGCATGGCAGCTGACTTCTAGTACTGATTTTTAAATTTTATGTGAATAAAAAATTCTGTGCAGCAAGTTACGTGATCTTAAATGTTTGAAAGAATAAATAAATCTAAAAAATACCCTTGCTTAACCCTCTGGAATACACAATCTGTGCATTCAGTACTTTTCACAGTTCTGAAATGTCTTCGTGGCAATAACAAGTACACACACGTCAAATAAACACGGATTTCTCTGTTTCAATTAGCCTAGTGTATATGTTGTGACCTCATCGCCTTTTGTTGTTTCATTCTTTCTGCCATTCGTTGAGTACTCGTCCCAGTCTAGTTGTCAGGAAAGGTACTGGTGCAGGAATTGGTCAGCTAAAACATTTCTATAGAGATTGGTATAACAAGTTTTATTGACTGAAAATTATAATACTCAACTTTAGAAAATATGTCTGTTTCTTCTAGCTTCTTGCAGTATCGTCTGTATGATGCTAGCTAAGCTGTGACCTAGTTACTGCTAAGTCGTAGTTCTGACCTAGTAACTGCCTGAGTCCTGACTAGTAACTGTCAGGTAACTGATGGGCCATCCAGACCTATGCCGGCCTAAATGTAGCCACTTGTAAAGGGCGTGGCACCTGCTTGCAGTTGGCTTTCGGTCAATTGCTGCCTTCTCCAAGATCATTCTCTTACATTCGGCGTGTGGCGCTGACTTTACGCCACAACAGTATATAGGCATTAGTATATTTTTAATATAATCTGACCATGTGTTCTTCAGAATTTTGGTGGGGTGGTGGTTGTTGTTCTGGTGTTCACTCTGCAGATTGGTTTGATGCAGCTCCCATGTTACCGAGTCCTGTGCAAGCCTCTTCATCTGAGAATACATCATCCTTTTGAGTCTGCCTACGATTTTTATCCCACAACTTCCTTCTAGCGCTAAATTGACGATCCCTTGATATCTCAGAATGTGTCCCACCAACCTATCCCTTCTCTTAGACAGGATATGCCATAAACTCCTTTTCTCCCCAGTTCTGTTGAGTACCTCCTCATTAGTTACGTGATCTACCCACCTAATCTTCATCAATTGTTTGCAGCAACACATTTTGAAAGCTTCTAACATCTTTTCGTCTAACTTCTTATTGTCCACTTTTCACTCCCATACAATGCTATACTCTAGACAAATACTTTCAGAAAGGACTTCCTAACATTTAAACTAATATTGGATGCCAACAAATTTCTCTTCATCAGAAATGCTTTTCTTCCCATAGCCATTCTGCATTTTATATCTTCTTTACTTCAGCCATTAGAAGTTATCTTGGTACTTGAATAACAGAACATGTCTACTACTTTTATTGTGTCATTACTCAATCTAATTCCTACTACATCACCTGATTTCATAACACTACATTCTATTCCTTTTTTTATTTTATTTTTTATTTTTTATTTTTTTCCTACTGTTGTTAATTTTCATCTTATACCTTCCTTTCAAGACACCGTCTATTCCATTTAATTGCTCTTCCAGGTCCTTTGCTGCCTCTGACAGAATTACTATGTTGTCAGCAAACCGTAAGGTTTTTATTCTCTCTTGCTGGACCTTAGATCCTTCAAAATTCTCCTTGCATTCCTTCACAGCTTGCTCAATGTACGTATTGAACAACATTGGGGAAAGGTTAAACCCTGTCTTAATTCCCTTCCCAACCACTGCAACCCTTCGACTCTAATAACTACTGTCTGGTTTTTGTACAAGTTGAATGTAACACTTCGCTCCCTATATTTTACCCCTGTACCTTCAGTATCTAAAAATGTTTATTCCAGTCAATATTGTCAAAATGTAAATATCATTGATTTCAGGCCCATAGTGCAAACAACAGTGGAAATTCTTGTGGGATCAGTTTAGAAAACATGAACAAAAGCATGGTGGCTAAACCACCATTCCAAATAAGGTATGAAAGTATGAGAAATTATGACCTCCTTGCAGTCTTTCTTACAAAAGAGAGAACCAGTAATGATGACAGTTACATTAACTCATGTGAAGGAAGATGTGAGTAAATATGAGCACCTTAACCCAATGCTACTTTCTGCACCATTCAAAGAAAGTATATCAATATGCTCACTCCAGACAGTAGAAACAGCAGATGCAAGAAGAGCTCCACTCCCAGATCCAGAAAGTGAGGGGTGAAAAGGAAGGAACCTAAAGAATCAACTTCTGCCAACTTAATGCAATTCATTATATCCAAACAGACCACCAATGACCAAATTGAGATTTCCTGACAGGCATAGGATCATCTATGAAGATATTGTCACCATTGAGGCATATAGAAGTGAAAGCCCAAAATAAGTAACAGAAGAGATTTGCAATACTGTAGAATGTGTTGTAAGGACAACTCCCATCTGCACTGTTCAGAAGATCTGGTGTTCGAGGGTAGGTTCCAGATGGGCTGGTTTGTAAAGCAGCCACTGAAATCTGATGTGTTCAGCTGTGTGCTGTGCCATAGGATGGTCCATCTTGTTTTTTGCCATTTTGACGGTGGCCATGCATCCTGATGGTTGGCTGGTTTGTTGTCATTCCAATGAAAAAGGCTGTTCAGTGATTCCAGAAGAGTTGCTTAATCACATAAAAAATCCATCCCTTACAGTGTTGCAAACTTTGGACTGTGAATTTGCGGTGATGGGAAGTCCCTTACCCATTACGCTAAAGGTATCACAAAGGCCTTCTCAGGTCTCCTGAACTAGTCTGCAAACAGGTTTCCCATGTCGTTTCCCCACACACCACCAATCCTTCCTCCAATCTCAATAGCAAGCCACAAAGGGTTGTCCCTCTTGTCACCCAATACCATCCTGCATTGGAACTATTAAATTACATTCTTTGACAGGGCTTAGATTATCTGTCATTGTCTCCTGCAATGAGAGAAATCCTAGTCAAGATCGTTCCACTCCCTCCTAAACTGGTGTTCCATCACCCACAAAACCTCCACAACACCCTAGGCCATCCCTATGTTACTACCAATCCCAACCCCTCAGCACAGGGATCATACCCCTGCAGAAGACCCCAATGCAAGACCTGCCCAATCTACACAGCCAGTACTTTCTGTAGCAGTCCCATAACAGTTGTATCCTACCCATCAGAGGTTGAGCTACCTGTGAAAGCAGTGATCTGATTATTTACCAACTATGCTGTAATCACTGGAGAGACTTTTACATTGGCATTTCAACAAACCAGCTGTCCATCAGGATGAATGTCCACCATCAAACAGTGGGAAAAAGCAAGATGTATGACCGCGTGACACAGCATACAGATGAACTCAACACATACTATTTCAATGCTGCTTTACAATTTAGGCCATCTCGATCCTCCTCTCCACCACCAGCTCTTATGAACTGTGCAAATAGGAGTTTTCCTTATATGTCCTGCAACCATCCTAAGATAACTTATCATCTCTATACCACATGCCTGCCAATGGCCATGCCACAGTGGATACACCGGTTCCCATTAGATTGCCGAAGTTTAGCACTGTTGGGCTTGGCTAGTACTTGGATGGGTAAGTGTCCGGGTCTGCCGAGCACTGTTGGCAACTGGGGTGCACTCAGCCCTTGTGAGGCCAACTGAGGAGCTACTTGATTGAGAAGTAGTGGCTCTGGTCACAAAAACTAACATAACAGCTGGGAGTGCAGCGCGAAGTCCACGTCCCCCTCCATACCACATCCATTGACACCCTCGGGTGGAGGATGACACGGGGGCCGGTCAGCACCCAGTGGGCCTCTCGAGGCCTGTCGAACTGAGTTTACCTCATGCCTGCAAGTCTACTGCCCCCTCCCCCTCTCACTATCCTCAATTTCTTCCCATTCATGCCTTTCTTTTGTCTGTATGTTTCCTCTTCTTTTATATTTTCTTATTTACTTTTAGTTAATACTTGAATATCTCTTTAAGGTCCATTTTTTAGTTTTTAACTTTTTATATTTATATTGTTTTATATTATGTACTGTATGAGAATTCAACCCCACCGTTTGTTTTAAAATAACTGAACTTTTATCCAGATTTCAACTACCACTAAGTGTGACTTCATCATAAGTAATTAATCAATTAATTTTATTAATTTTTTTATGGTGCACAACTGTTCAAGTCATTAGCGCCCGAATAAGATCATGTATTTATTATTAAAAGAAAAAAATTGGAGCGTTAAGTCAACTGCAAATGAGGATGATACCAGGAGATTTATAAAAACAGAGGGTATAGTATATCAAGAGGAGGAATGGAATGTCCTTTGATAAGTTAGTCATGGTTATAAAATTCAAAACTTGAGTAGCTACTCTTGTGTCGTCAGCTAAAATTTCCTGTAGAGTGTACAGCAGATTAAGTACAACACAGAAATTATTGAAATTAGGGCAGGATATTAAAAATGTCTCACTGTCATCAGGTGACCACAGGAACGCAATAATGTGGGATCACTAGTCAGCAAGTAGCGATGGCTGAACCAGCAATGTCCGATCCACAACTGGGCTGAGATGACCACCTCTCACCAAAAGGGCTGTGAGGAGATCTTCCAAGTCGTTTGAATCCGTTTTATGGTTGTAAGCTTACAGTTATGGGGCGAGGACCACAAACTATTCCATGATGATAAAATGTATTGACAAATAGCCACTTGAATATCATTTGATAGGACACAAAAGGTAGCTGTCCCAGATAGGAGGGTTGCATTCTTGGTCGCAGCATTAGCAGCCTCATTGCCAGGCATATCTACATGGCCAGGAACCCACAGGAAACGAATGTGTGAGCCATTTTCAGCTCATGAAGAGAGGGTTGTATTCGCTGACAACAGGCTGGACCACTGGACCAGATATGGGTCTAAAGATGTCAGTGGCAGCAGATATAAAGAAACAGCATGATAGAGAGCAAAAACCTCAGCTGTGAAATCCGAGAACTGGTCAAGGAGCCTGTATTGAAACCTGTTATCTCTGATGACAAAGGCAGATTCAACACCATCAGTGTTCTTGGAGCCATCTGTATAGATAAAAACATTGTTATCAAGCTGCGAATGGAGTTCGACAAACCTTGAGCAATATACCAAATGTGGAGTACTTTCCTTCGGGAGCAAGCTGGGTTCAAGATGAAGACGAACCCGAGCCTTGTGCCACAGTGGCATTGGGCTCTAATCCATTTGATGGGTGGTAAGGAGGGTAAAATCGAGTTGCAGAAGCAGGCAACGAAAACGATCTCTGGGAGTGTGCAGGGCAGTTAGACAGCCCATATTGGTGATCTAGGGAGTCACTGAAGAATAATGGGTAGAATGAGTGGTTGGACATCGACAGAAGTCAGCATGCGTACCAACATAGTAGTATATCGCACTGATAGTTCAATGGTAATTCGGCAGCTTCGGCTTAGACACTCAACATGGCTTGTGTAAAAAGCTCCTATCACAAAGCATAGCCCCCAATGGTGAATCGAGTAGAGACAGCATAAAATGGACAGCCGTGCAGATGAGTAGGCAAAGCGTCCATAATTCAGCTTCGTTCGGACAATGTACCAGTAAAAGTGCAGGACAGTTTGATCCGCTCCCAATGATGTACCTCAAAGAACACAGAGGACGTTAAGGGAACAAGTACCACATGCAGAAGGTAAGACATGTGGATACGAGCAAAGTTTTCTATTCAGTATTAGCTGTAAATATTTAGTTGTATCCACAAATGGGGGAGCAATGGGACCAAGATGTAGAGATGGTTTAATAAACACTCTGTATCTCCAAAAGTTGGTGCAGACTGTTTTCTCATTGGAGAAGATGAAGCCAAATGGCTTCAAAGACAGTCAAGACAATGCTGAAGACAGCACTCCAGGTGACATGTTCTCCAAGTGCTGCAGTAGATCATGAAGTTGCCCACAAAGAGAGGGAGCATGAAACATCAGGTGGCACCCCATTCTCCTGGCAAAAGATGTCTTCCAAACAGAACCCACTCCTACGCTTAACATTCAATCCATTTAATATGCATGAATAAAGAAGGGGAAGTAATCATGAAGGCCCCATGAATGCATATTGTGGAGAATGCCTGCCTTCCAACGGGTGTTGTAAACCTTCTACTAATCAATGAACACAGCCACTGTCTGACGCTTTCGCAAAACCTTATTCATGATGAAGGTTGTCAAGATTACTAGGTGATCAATAGCAGAAAAAAGGAAGCTTTGAGTTTAACGTCCCGCCAAAAGTGTGGTCATTAGAGACGGAGCTTACACTCAGATTTTCGGGGAAGGGTGTTGGAGGAAATCAGCCATGCCCTTTGAAAGGAACCATCCTGACATTTGCCTGGAGTGATTTATGGAAATCATGGGAAACCTAAATCTGGATGGCCAGAGATGGATTTGAACCACCATCCTCTAGAATGCGAGTCCAGTGTGTTACCAATGTGCCACCTCGCTCAGTGGTGATCAATAGCAGAGTGGTGCCTATGAAATCCACATTGGACATTGGTGAGAGGGCATCGAGATTCGAGTAGCCAAACCAACCGAGTGTTAACGATGTGTTTCATCATCTCACATACACAGCTGGTGAGGGAAATGGGGTGATAACTGGAAGGAAGATGTTTGTCCTTCCTGGTTTGGATATGGACAACAATTGCTTCATGCCAGCATGTGGGAACCTGAATTTCAGACCAGATGCAAGTATGGAAATAAGAAAGTATTTACCCACAGGAGAAAGGTTCTTCAACATCTGAATATGAATGGCATCAGGCCTCAGAGCAGAGGACAAGGAGAGGGCTAGAACACCTCCGAGAACCTGCCTGAGAAGGGTGGCATTATAACTTTCATTATTTAAAGATTGGAAGGAAGGCAGCCATACCACCTCTGCCTGTTTTTGGGGGAGGAAGGCAGGGCAGTACTGAGCAGAGCTTGAGACTTCCGTGAAAGATCGGCCTAAAGCGTTGGACATATCAACAGGGTCCACAAGACTTCATTCTCTACAGTCAAGCAAAGAATCAGGTAGTGGACCTTAGTGCCAGATAAGCAGTGCAGGCCATCCCAGACAACCACACGACTAAATCTGCTAAATGAACTAGTGGAAGCAGTCCAACAAGCCCTTTTCCTTTCCTTGAAGACACAATCCCATTGTACTTACAGTAATTTGTAGTTGATACAATTCACCATCACAGGGTGGTGTTGAAAGGTGTGTAGAGCATGTCGCCAGGCTCTAATAGTCTCTCTACATGCCGCAGTCTACCAGGGGATGGACCCAACATGGAGGAGGAGTACGAGTTATGGAATTTTTTGCAGTGGTGAAAATAACATCTGTGAAGTATTCGACCTAACTGTCACAGCTGGAGAAACTCTGATCATAGAAAACTGCTGCCCCCAGTTGGCTTTGGAGATGTTCCAGGTGTGGAACATGGATATGGGTTACACAGGGGAAATGGTCACTCCAGTATGTATCAGAAAGATCATACCACTCAAACGAACGTGCAAGGTGAGTAGTGCATTATGTGAGGTCCAAGTGGGAATGGGTATGTGTTGTTCCGAAAGAAATGTTGGTGCACCGGTGTTTAGACAGACGACATTAAGGCGGTTGAAAACATCCACTAGAAGGGAGCCTCTCTGGCAAGATGCTGGAGAGCCCCATAGGGGGTGGTGGACTTTGAATTTGCTAATCAACTAAAATGGTGTAGGAAGCTGAGCAAAGAAATGCAGCACTTCTGCCCTAGTAACAAACTACTGTGAGGTACAAATATGAAAAGAGAAAAGGAAAAAGTGGGGAGAGTGATGTGGATGGCACCTGTAGGTGAGTATGCAACGAGATGGGATGGTAAAAGTTGTCTTCTCGAATGAGCAACATTAGCCCTACCTTCCACAGGGGGTAGGTCAAAATGCACGGAAGTATATTGTGAGAAGTCAATATGATCGCATGGGCGTAACTTCATTTCTTGGAGACCGAATATAAGCAGACAGGACAATCAAAGGAGTAATTTTAATCCCTCTTGGTTGGAATGAATGCCTTGACTATTCCATTGAAGGAGTGTCATGAAGAAAGTTAATGGAGAAAAAAGAGAAGGAAACAATAGGAGGGGATCACTCAATGTCCTCTGAGTGCCTAACTTCGAGTGAGCACTGCTGCTGCAAGTGATAGATAGAGTGTCATGTCGTCGGTTCAATTGGAATTTCTGTCATCTTCCACAGCTTTCTTTCTTTTTCGGGTTTTAGGTTGCACAATTGTTGAGGTCATTTGTGCCTGAATCAAAACTGAGATGTACCGAAGGATAAAAAGCCTATATGAAAACAGCTAAACACAGAGGGTAAAATACAACAAAAGGAAGAACTAAATGTCCTTTGACAAATTGGTCAAGTTGATAAAATTCAGGACTTGAGCAGCAGCTTGTGCATCATTAGCTAAAATTTCTTCCCAGGTATTTGGTAGATTCAGTACAATACAAACAGAAGTAAAATTTGGACAAGACAATAAAACATGGTGGACTGTCAGCGGGTGACCACAGGAACATAATGGTGCAGGGTTGCCAGTTAACAAGTGGCGATGGCTGAACCGGCTATGTCCGATCTGCAACCGGGCCAAGACGACCTCTTCTCTTTGCGAGCAGCATGGGGGTCTTCCAGGCCACCAGGAGTGGATTAATGGTTCTAAGCTTATTATTTTTAAGCAAGGACCACACATTATGACATGATGATAAAATGTGATAGGAAAGAGCCCCTCTAATATCATTTGATGGGACACAGAACATAGCTGTCTGAGGTAGGAGAGTTGCTGCCTTGGCCACAGAATCAGCAGCATCGTTACCAGCCATGCCTTCGTGGCCAGGTAACCACAGGAGGTGAACATGAGGGCTGTTGGCAGCTGACAATTGAAGGGATCGGTTGATTCGGTGCACACTAGGATGGATCGATAGGTGTCTCTCAGACTCTGGATGGCGATGAGAGAGTCAGAGCAGATGACATAAGAAGAATAACAGTGTCGGGCGGATATATAGTCCTGCCTGATAGAGGGCAAAAAGCTCAGTTGTGAAATTCGAGCATTGGTCATGAATCCTGTACTGAAAACTGTCATCCCTGATGACCAACACATTTATTGGTCTTGGAGCATCTGTATAGACGAATAGAGAGTTATCTATCCATGCAGGCAGTTCAAAAAACCTCGAGTGGTAAACTGCATCTGAAGCACTCTCCTTTGGGGATGAGATGAGTTCAATGTGAATGCGAACTTGAAGCCAAGGTGGCACTGGGCTCTCAACTATTTGAAATGTGGTAGGGAGGGTAAGATTGAACTGCTGAAGCAAGCGACGAAAACGGACTCCAGCACGGAGCAAGGCAGTCACGAACAGCCCATATTGACTATCGATGGAGTCATTAAAGAATGATGGAGGAGGGGTGGTGGGGCATCGACAGCAGGTGGCATGTGTACCGACATAGCAATATGTCACGCCAATAGATCAAAGGCAATTCAGCAGCTTTGGCGTAGAGGCTTTCAACAGGTTACTGTAAAATGCCTCTATTGCCAGACGTAACCCCCTATGGTGGGTCAAGTTAAGACGGTGTAAAATAGACAGCGATGCAGAAGAGTACACAAAGCTCCCATAATCCAGCTTTGATCTGACAGCAGACCGATAAAGGTGAATCAGGACGGTACGATCTGCCACACCCCATAATGTACCACTAAGAACACAGAGAACGTTACAACAGGCAGCCAGAGAAGAGACATGTGGAGACCAGCTAAGTTTCCTATGCAACATTAGCCCTAAATGTTTCGTCATCTGCACAAATCGGAAAGCGACGGGGCCGAGATGGAGAGATGGTGGCAGAAACTCTCTGTATCTCCACAAGTTGATACAGACTGTTTTTTCATGGGAGAAATAGAAGCCATTTATGACACTCCAGGAATAGAAACTGTCAAGGCAATGCTGAAGACGATGCTCCAGGAGTCACGTTCTCTGAGTGCTACAATAGATCGTGAAGTCGTCCACAAACAAGGAGCCTCAAACATCAGCTGGGAGGCAATCCATAATTGGGTTGATTGCAATGGCGAAAAGTGCTACGCTCAAGATGGAGGCCTGTGGCACCCCATTCTCCTGGCGAAAGGTGTTGGACAAAACAGAGCCCACTTGTACCCTGAACAGTTGATCTTTTAAAAAGGCATGAATGATGAGTGGGAGACGGCCGTGAAGACCATACGTTTGCATGGCGCAGAGGATGCCTGCCCATCAACTAGTGTTTTAAGCCTTCTCCAAATCGAAGAAAATAGCCACCGACTGACATTTTTACAAAAAGTTATACATAACTACAGTCAATAAGGTAATGAGGTTATCAATAGCTGAGCGATGCCTATCAAACCAACATTGGACGTTGGTGAGGAGGCATCAAGATTCGAGTAGCCAGACCAGCCGAGAATTAACCATGTGCTCCATTACCTTACAGACAAAGCTGTTCAGGGAATGGAAGATGTCGGTCCTTCCCTGGTTTGGGTATGGGGGACAACAATTGCTTCATGTCAATGAGTGGGAACTTCATTTTCAGTCCATATGTGATTGTAAGTATGAAGAAGAAAGCATTTGGCTGCAGGGGAGAGGTTCTTCAGTATCTGAATTTGAATGGCATTGGGCCCCGGGGCAGAAGACAGGGAGAGGGCACGTTCTAGCTCCTGCATGGTGAAGGTGGCATTGTAACTTTCATGATTGGGAGATGTAAAAGAAGGCGTTCACGCCTCCTTGGCCTGTTTTCGGGGGAGGAAGGCAGGGTCACAATTAGCCAAACTTGAGACCTCAGCGTAAGAGCGGCCCAAAGAATTTGAGATATCAACAGGTTCCACGAGAACTTGGTTTTCTATGTTCAGGCCGAGGATTGGTGAATGGACCTTAGTGCCAGATAGCCGGTGTAGGTTACCGCGGACAACCAAAGAAGAAGTAAATTTGTTGAATGAACTCGTTAAAGAAGTCCAACAAGCATTTTTGCTTTCTTTAATGACATGACGACATTTTTCTCGTAGTCTTTTGTAATAAATACAATTTTCCAAAGTAGGCCGGCGCTGAAACAGACGTAGAGCATGTCTCTGGGTTCGAATAGCCGAATAGCATCGCTACATGCTGCATTTCACTAAGGAACTGGGACCCTATGTGGAGATGTGAAAGTTTGGGGTATGGAATGTTCGGCAACGGTGAGAATGATATCCATGAAGTAGTTGACCTGACTGTCACAACGGGTGAAGTTCTGATCATGGAAAACTGCCATGGAAGAATAGAGCTCCCAGTCGGCTTTGGAGATGTTCCAGCTGGTGGAACACGGAGAAGTGGTATGATGTAGTAGAGAAATTGTACAGGGGAAATGGTCGCTCGAGTACCTATCAGACAGAACATACCATTCAAAACGATGCACAAGTGGAGTAGTGAATATTGCGAGGTCCAAATGGAAATAGGAGAGCCCCTCTGGCAAGAAGTTGGAGAGACCCATAGAGGATGGTGGGCGTTGAAGTCACCAGTCAACAAAAATGGCGTAGGAATCTGAGCAGCAAGGTGCAGTAAGTCTGTCCTAAGATCGGCAGACAACGACAACGTGTAGATATTACAAAGAGAGAAGGTGGACGTGGGGATGGTGACACGGATGGCATCCACCTGTAGGGGAATTTGCAGTGGGATGGGATGATAATAGACATCTTCCTGAATGAGCAGCATATCAGCTCCATGGGCAGGAATAACTTCCACAAGAGGTAAATCAAAACGCACTGCAGTATATTGAGGGAAACCAATATGATCGGTTGGACGGAGCTTTGTTTCTTGGAGACCGACTGTAAGTTGGCAGTGCAGTCGAAGGAGTAGTCTTAATTCATCACGGTTGGACCGAATGCCTCTGATGTTCCAATGAAGGTGCGCCATGAAGAAAGCAAGAGAAGAAGAAAAAGGGAGAAGGCCAGAGGGATCACTTCGATGGCCGCTGAGGGCCTGGCTGCGAGGGGGCACTGCTACTGCAATCGACAGATGGACAATCGTGCTCCATGGGTTCAGACATCTGTTCTACCTCTTTCCTGGATTGATTGGAAGGGACAGCTTCCTCCACTGGTGAAATGCCGGCAGATCGGCAAGCAGTAGAGCACCCTGGTGAGAGAGGATGGCCGGGGCTGTCTACTGCTGGATGGTGTGACCGAAAAGTTGCGCCATGGCGGGGAAGGAGAGGAAGTTCTCTTTTTCTGTGCCCTTTGGAGGCAGTTCTGTTTGAAGAATGAGCGGCTGATGGTTGGGAAGATGAAGATTTCAGAAAATCTTTTTTCGAAGTCTGGGCTGCCAACTTAGCAGCCCGTGATTTCTGTGAAACTGATGCGGACTGGGATTTAGAATGAGCCGAAGGCATTGGGGATATCGTGCAGGCAGTCTTTGGGCTGGCTGATCTGACAACTGTGTAAAGGTAAAGTCACATGTCTCTTTTTTGGTCAAGGAGAGAAAAGGACATAACTGTAGGTATCGACTGGGAGCACAGCAGGCTTTCTACTTGCTAGTAATTTCCAGGCTGCAGAGGTGGAAATTTTTTTCCTTGACTTGGATTTCATGGATGACCCGCTCATCTTTATATAAAGGGCATTCTCGAGAATTAGCAGCATGGTCACCCATGCAGTTGATGCATCGAGGGGACACAGGTGGGCAGTCACCCTCATAGCCGTCCCTACCACAGCTGACGCATTTTGCTGCATTGGGGCACGACTGACGGGTATGATTGAACTGCTGACATTGGTAACATTGGGTGGGATTAGGAACATACGGGCGAACGGAGATGATTTTATAGCCTTATATCTTGGAAGGACGGTCAACTTTGTCAAAGGTCAAAAACACAGTTCGGGTTGGTGTTAGGTGGTTGATAACTCTTTTCATCACACGATGTACAGCTGTTACAGCCTGGACAGAAAGATACTCCTGTAGTTCCTCATCAGATAGGCCATCAAGGGATCGTGTGAACACTACCCCCCATGACAAGTTTAGGGTGCGATGAGGTTCGACCTTATCAGGAAAGGTGTGCAACAGTGTAGTGCAAAGCAACTTCTGAACTTTGAAGGCACCTTCAGTTTCCAGCAAGTATCCCATTACGTTGGCGGGAACAAGTTTTGACAGGACCTGCAATCACATTGACACCCCGTTGTATTACAAAAGGATTTACTGACGAGACATCATGGCCATCGGTTCATGAAACAACAAGGAACTTCGGTAAGTTAGGCAAAACCTTCTTGGACTTTGAATCATCAAGTTAACTTTTCTGGGTAAAGGGTAAAGTAGAAGAAGAAGAAGTCATTGCGAAGTAGTGTTCCATGATTACCAGCATCTCCGATGGCATGATCCTTGCTAATGGGGAACCCTCACTGAGGGCTTACCCGCGTTAGGTGATTGTCCAAACCTCAGGTCACACTTCCTGAGAAATGGACGGAGGGACCAATTGGCATGGTCGGAAGGTAACAGCTCGGGTAATCGCCCCTCCCTGGGCTTGGTCTTTTCCAGGAGGTACATGCGGGCCCTACATGCCAACCCGGGGTGGGACGTGTTACCCAGTCACCTGTTACGCAGCGACTGCGTAGGTGGCCGTCAGGAACGCACAGGGAGGAAGAAAGGAAAGAAGGAAAAAAAAGGGAAGTGGGAAAGGTCGAGCATCAAACTCCGAGGCAGAGACTAAAGGCGAAGAGGAAGGCTAGACGAGAAAAGTAAGGAGGGAAAGGCAGAAGCAAAGGTTAGGAGAAGAGAAACTGAGAAACGAAAAAATCAGGTACAGGAGACCACCTAAACTCACACGAAACACCCATCTCCAGGCGAAGGCGTCTACAAGGGGGGAACTGAAGCAGCTTGGGGTGGGAAGGAAGGCTGCTTCGGCTTGGGGCACCGTGCGCCCCACACACGTACCCACAAAAGAGTTGTGGGCCCCCTGGGGGGTGTGAATGTATGTTCTTCTTTTCCTGACAAAGCCCATGGCCGAAAATTTAAGTTGTGTGAATGTAATTAGCTATTTTTTCTATCAGCAGCCTAGCGAGCCTCTTTACGGTGAGTTGTTGCCTATCCTCCATTATTGATATTCCTATCGGATTTTCCATTGTCAAAATATTTCCAATATAGTGATAAATCATTTATCAGACCAAAAACATACTAATATAGGTATTTCCCCAGGGAAGTGAATTAGGTCCCATCATCTTTCTTATTTATATAAATGATTGCCCAGTGTGTCAAGTATGGTGACAAATTTATTTGCCAATGGCAGCACTGTAGTGATATCAGGCAAAAATTAAACACAATTAACAGAAAAATCCAATGAAGGATGTCCACAACTGGTCATCAATAAATAAAGTAACTTTAAATGTGAAAGAGAGAAATTGCATAAACTTTCCTCTAAATAATGATAGCATATTGAAGGTAAGCAATGATCAAATAAGCTGTGTAACCAATAACAAGTTCTTAGGAATGAATGTAGATTCCCAGTTGAAATGGACAGACCATGTGAGAATGCTGGTGAAGAAGCTACCCTCGGCATGTCACACCCTGCGAGTCCTTGCACCAGTGAGCAACATTTCATGCCTGAAAGTAACTTGTTATGGAAATAAGCATTCAGCTATCACATATGAGATAACGTTCTGGGAACAACTGCAGAGAACGTACAGTAATACTATTTTCAAGATATAGAAAAGAGCTGTGCTGGAAAAAAAAGAAACAAAAACAAAAGAAAAAAACAAATAATAGCAGCAAAGCGCGCTATACACAATTATAAACAATTTACGTAAAAAATATTCATCTGTATGCCACAATCAGCAGAATACACGAGCATAAAACTAGATCCAGACACTGTCTACATCTGACTAGTATGAATAAGGCAAAAACAAAAAATAGCCTAATATCCGTTGCAATAAAATTGTACAACAAGGTGTCACAAGAAATAAAACATGCAAATGATCACCACACCTTTAATCAAAGACTAAAACTACATATGTTAAAAATTGTTATTACACAGTGTATGAACATTTAAAGTAACTATATGTCGACCTAAATTTGGAAGAAGATATAAACAGAAAACCTGAACAATTAGGGCCTATTTCTGTGAAACAAATGTTTGTAAATCTTATGGGACTTAACTACGGGGTCATCAGTCCCTAAACTTACAAACTACTTATGAACTACTTACGAACTAGGACGGCACAAATATCCATGCCCGAGGGGGGATTCGAACCCCCGACCGTAGTGGCCGAACAGACCGTGACTGAAGCGCCTCAGTCCCCTTGGCCACCGCGGCCGGCTCTGTGAAACAAATCACTGTATATAGGGTATTGGTAAAATATGTAATAACTTATTATGAAAATAGAACACCTAGAACCAGAAATGAATCTGTTAAGTAGATGATGATTACATCAGAATATTGAAATTTACTGTATATAGCGATCTATGTAGAATAAAAACTGTGTTAGGAATATTAATTTATAAGCAATAGTGTCCAAAACATTTGACAACATCTATATGTTGTATATTGCTTATGCATGAATCAATCAATCCGGTTATTATTATTGGTTTCTGTTGTACAACTCATGAATGGACTCTGTTATTGAATATCTGGCTACTCTATATGAAAATATTCAAGATACACGAAGCTGCACTTTGCCTTTGCTGCACTTTGCCTTTACCCGCTCAGAATGACTGGCTAGAGTGCTGATCCCCTTCTATGAGTGCACCCCACTGAATTGTTACTAATTTACCTATACTTATCATCAATGAATTACCTAAGTGGCCTTTTCCCCTTTAAGTTAATTAAATAGCAGGAACGTGATTGTGAAATAAGGTCAGAGGGGCTGATCTTGTTTGTTACATTAAGTGGACAAATACGAATTGTGTTAGATGATGTGATTTGGAAACCTGTCTACTACAACATAGTTTCCAGTTAGCCGGCCGCGATGGTCGAGGGGACTGAGGCGCTTCAGTCACGGTCTGCACGGCCACTACGGTCGGGGGTTCGAATCCTCCCTCGGGCTTGGATATTTGTGCCGTCCTTAGGATAAGCTAGTTGATAAGTAGTTTGTAAGTTTAGGGACTGATGAGCCCGTATGGCCGGAGCAGAACTACCTTTATATCTCATGGAATAATTATTCCTTTCGTAGAAATGTGTTGAAGATCTGATATAGAGCCGCAGCGGATTAGCCATGCGCATTGGGGCGCCGTGTTGCGGTTTGCGTGCAGTCATTCGCCATTGTGGGTTTGAGTCCCCACCTCGGGCATAGGAGTTTGTGTTGTCCATAAGTTAGTTTAAGTGGTTTGTAAGATAGTGACTAATGACCAAGCAGAGCCCGAAAGATTTACTGACATATCTGATATAGCTTATAAACACAATGTAAAAGGTGCTCGTGATCTGAGCTGTATATATGAGAGAAAGTATTATAATTTAAAGTCAGTGTATTTATTAGAGTGGAGATAAAGGGAAGTCAGTGATTTCTCTCATACTGGTAGTAAACTTTTTGGAGTATTGCAGCCCAGTGTGGGATCCTTATCAGGTGGGTTTGACGGAGGACATCAAAAGAGTCCAAAGAAGAGCAGCTCATTTCGTATTGTTACGATACAGGGGAGACTGCGTTATGGAAATGATACAGGATCTGGGATGGGAATCATTACAACAACGGCGCTTATCGCTGTGACGTGGGCTACTTGCGAAACTCCAATCGTCAACATTCTCCTACGAATGCGAAAATGTATTGTTGACTCCCACTTACATAGGTAGAAATGATCATCAGAATAAAATACGAGAAATCAGAGCTCAAACAGAGAGATTCAGGTGTTCTTTCTTCCCGCGCGCTATTCGAGAATGGAATGGGAGATAAATAGTATAATGGTGGTTCGATGAACCCTCTGCCAAGCACTTAAATGTGATTTGCAGAGTATCCCATGTAGAGGTAGATGTAGAAACGCTCAGAAATTAAATGTACCAAATCAGGACCAGAGACCTGCAAGTGTGAATTATGTACAAAATGTTTGCAGTGCAGAGGAAGTGCTTCATCCCACTTGTGAAGAACTGAAATGAATAATAAATTGGAGATGATACTCATCTGCAGTATCAGTAAAGTTAAAATACGCAAATTATTGAATGAGCTAACTTGCCACTCTGCCTTGTTCATTTATAACACACAAATTGCAAATTTACTTCCAGTAGCTAACTCGGTCGAAAACTGTCATTTAAGTTGACGGATTAAAAATTCCTATTTAAGGGACTTCGAATTAGTGCCATCACTTTGTTGCACGCCAGATCTGTAGCAGAAGTATAGCAGTAAAATTTTCTAAGTCTTGAGCTGATTGCTGTAGAAATGTTGCGTGTGTGTCGACTGAACGGGGAATGTTATCAGTAGCATAACCGACTCCATCGAAGTGCACATCCACCAAGGGATGCGCCAGTAACTGCCAGACCCCTACAAAGTGGTGTCAGAGTGTCTGTCATTCCTTACGAAGTGACCTTCACTGAAACCACACAGCAGTAGCAGAAGTTGTGGGGTGAATCAAATGTTTTCCCCTATCTTCACTTGTGTCTTTTAATGATGATCATGTCCGGAGTAGGGTGCAATCACGTGTAAGTAGCCTTTGTCAGACCGAATGAGCCGGTTGATGTGTCATAGGTTAAAGGGTATATTAAGCTGAGTGTACATAGTAAGAGTAGACTATAAACTTCGTCATTATCAGGCATGGTGCACTTTGTAATAAATTTTTCCTCTCTAATACATTCTACTGGTGAGAAGTATGGTCATGCAAGAGAAGATCATAGGAAGTGTCCTGTAGTAGGAGATTAATAGTTAAAATAGATATTTTTGTGTGTTTTGAATTATTTTTAGGGCTTGAAAGGAGCACAAGAAAATTACACAAATATGGCACAAAGGCGACCAACTACATGAAAGACGGTAGCCGCTCTCATGGATCAAGTTAAGATGTTGCAAGTACAAAAATCAGCAAACGGGTCAAGAATTAAATAATCTAAAGAGAGAGTCATCACAATCAGGGTCTTGGAAACTTAAAATAGTACTGCCAACAGTTTTCCATCCGTAACTCCCACAGCCGCTAGCCTACTTTCCACTTTTTCTGGCAAGTCATCAGAGAGTGTCACTATTTTTATACAGGGTATATTAGCTGCAGCTAGCTTGTGTAGTTGTTCGGAGCAAACATCGTAGACAGCCAAATTGCACTTTTAGT
Source organism: Locusta migratoria (assembly GCA_026315105.1). Lineage (NCBI taxonomy): Eukaryota > Metazoa > Arthropoda > Insecta > Orthoptera > Acrididae > Locusta > Locusta migratoria. Next base: position 54,409,363 of record CM048744.1, read on the forward strand.
GTGAGGCTAAGACATATGGTAGGTTCAATAAAGTAACTCTACAGAACTAGCAGATGGGTTAAGGCCAAGGTATAGGAAGCAGAATAGTGTACGATTCTTTAGATACAAACTAAGTTATTTGAAACAAATGGCAAATGAAACAGTCGAATCATTTTCGGATAGAAAGTTATATGTCTAAACATATGAACTGACAGGTAAACCAGATGCAGTATTATTAAGAGAGGACAGGGCACTGGATGTGTTCCTGAGGGGAGTTTCTTCAGCACTATCATGCAGAGTTAGATTGGAGAATTCAAAATACTTCGAGGGGGCACCCCTAGTAGCCACTCATCTGCAGGAAGTAAGTAGTGTAGCTAGGCCACGGAATGAGCAACGATTATATTTATGTCAACAAGGAATGTTACCGTTGTGGTAGAAAAGGACATATGAAGGTTCAGTGTCGCCAACCACAATGTTTCACTTGTGAACGGTTTGGGTATAAACACGTGAAATGGGTCGAAGAAGCGAGGTAATAACACAAGGAAAAAGAAATGTTAAATAGAAATGGAACTCTCCCTGCCGTCGAGAAGTGTTCTCGTTAAGGTTAAGTGCATTTAAATCGCATGCAGAGATGGATTGTTCATTGGTGGCTTGGGTAAATGGGAAGCAATGTGAATTTTTGGTAGACACAGAGGCACACATATCGGTTGTCAGTCTGGATCTCGTGGATAAGAGCAGATTACAGGAACCAAGGAATAATTTGCGCACAGTAGGCGGCAATGCAGTAGAAGCATTTGGACAACAAGCATCGAGTTTAAAATTGGAAACATAAGGTTTCACAAGCGAATGGAGATGTTGTCAACGGTGTCCGGACACTTGCCACGCTGGACATTTGCCACACTTTTACCTGCTCCGAAGGGTCGGGTGCCCCTGCCTCCGCCTCCTCCTCCGCCTCCTCCTCCGCCTCCTCCCCCCCCCCCTGTCGCACGGCCCGAGAACTACGTGGACGGTGTTCCGACATATGCACACTGGTCGCTTCCACATTTCGTAGTACAACCGTCAGTATCGAAGTTATTACAACGGTCAAGGGCAGACCTTTTGCCCACTACAACGGTTATGCGATAATAAGGTGTGGATGTGCTTACTCCGAAAATAGGATCATTGCAAGAGAAAGCTGCTTTCGAAGAACGGAGACGTATTGAACGTAGAAACACCTGCGAGGACCACCTAACGATTCGACCTTTATTAATTGTAAAAATAAAAAGAGTGTATCAGACGTCAGTATCCTCAAATAACTTAATGGCCGGCCGCGATGGCCGAGGGGACTGAGGCGCTCCAGTCACGGTCTGCACGGCCACTACGGTCGGGGGTTCGAATTCTCCTTCGGGCATGGATATTTGTGTCGTCTTTAGTATAAGGTAGCTCATAGTAGTTTGTAAGTTTGACTGATGACCTCGCAGTTAAGTCCCTTAAGCTTAATAAACATTTGAACATTTTAATTGACCGACTCCGGTAGCTCTCATGATGCAGCCGCTGAATAGTTCATAGAAAACTTGAGTCTCAACACAAATAGGTACACTACTCATTTATAGTTGGCGGTGACTTAATCTACCATCCGTATGTTGACAAAAATACACCTTCTGACAGGGTGGCAGATACATCTTCTGATATTGTTCTAACTGATATGAACTATTGACTGCAGTTTCGCTTGTCTGCTAGTTCATTATTACATTGTGCTTTTTGTTTCTTTTGTAGTGCAGATCATAGGAATTATGAAGTTTCCATTAAAAAACTAGGGTGTTTCCTCTGTGACTCAGCTAAACAATATAGAACAACAGTGTACTTTACAAGCATAGCATTCTATATTCCTTCATTTCTTTATTTCAAATTTGTATGTCGACTTTACGTGATCTGTGAAACATAGACGCTCTTATCTATATTTTGTAAACGTATTTCTGCCATTGATTTGAACATTGTCCCAATTCATTTTATTAGCTAATATTTCGCCGCAAAAGAGTAAATTTATGAAGTGTATCGTTCTTCTTTCCTCTTTTTTTCCACGCAGTTGTAGCAATTAATAGATGTACCAATGCAGTGATAAGCGAACATTCGAATTATCTTTATATCGTTCCTTTCATGTTCCTTCCATGGCGATGGAAGGATTTCTATCGCAATCAGTAAATGTGGAAGAAAGCTATCGTACAAACGGAGGGAGAATGGACACATATTTGTGGTTGGAAGAACTAGTTACACACTGACATAGCTGAAGGTATTGCTTTCGTTTCCCAAAAGTTATAAATATTTCGATTTCGGAATATTGAAAAGAAGTTGTACATTTCGGCGAGATGTCTAACAAAAATATCTCTTTCATGTTGGCTGTATCGAGTAAGATCGAAGACAGACGTTTGGAAGCGAATAGCAGGAGTACGGGGAAGGGCGTCCCTTGTCCCTTGCCTGAGGGGCCACTAATCCGATTACCTGGCGAAGGGTCAGGTGTGGCAAGTGTCCGGCGTGGCAAGTGTCCGGCATCCTTGTCAACATTGGGACTAGGTGTCGTGCGATCCTACTAGGGTTGGACTTTCTCATTAGGCATCATGTTAAAATCGATCTTTGACAACATACAGTTGAACTCGATGGTAAATTATTTCTGTTGGGAAAAACAGATGCAAATATTTCTGTATCACAAGATGCGCCCACTGCAGCAGTAGCATCAAATTAACTATGTGTAAGTAGCCTGCACTAAAAATCGATTCGCCTGACAAAGTATCACCAAGTACGGGAAGACTGATCTGGGTACCAGTAGGCATTGAAGTTCCAGAGGATGTAGTATGCCTAGTAGAAACACTGCCAAGGGCATGGGGGAAAGAGAACAACTGATAGGAGGGTAACAAAGATTCTGGTGGAGAACAAGATGGGCTTATGTGGAACAATATGTCAAAAACTGTGCTTCATGTGCCTAACGTGCTGATTTGTCACCAAAAATATCCTCGGGCCTTTCTCCAGGAGTTAATCAGGTAACAAGTATGTATTAACAATGATTGGTCACTTTTCAAAGTATTTGGTATTGGTACCTGTTCAGAAAGCGAGCGCAGTACTGAATGCTGTGGTGAATCATTGGATTCTTAAGTTCGTAGTACTGCTTCGATTCATAAGTTCAGAGTACTGCAAACAATTATCACTGGCGAACCCTTACACACCAAGAGGTAAAACTTAGAAGATTATAACAAAATATTCTGGACCTGGCCAGGTGATCAAGAGTACCTCGCCCATGAATGTGAAAACTTCAGTTGCGCCGCGGTGGAGTAACCGAGTGGTCTAAAGCACCTCGTTGCGGAGCGCGCGGTTGCTCGCCGTGGAGGTTCGAGTCCTCTCTGGGGCATGGGTGTGTGTGTTTGTCCGTAGGTTAGTTTACCTAGGTTTAAGTAGTCTGTGAGCTACGGACTGATGGTCACGCAGTTTGGTCCGATAGATTTACAGACATTTGAACATTTGAACTTCAGTTGCCAGGACGAACTTCTGTTGTACATATAAATAGTATTAAACCTTTTCAGGGTGGGGTAGATGATTTTCCCGAGGTAGTGGCACAAGCACCGTGCACTAAAGGTAATAATCAAAAGGATAGTAAATAGTGAAGGGATGTGCCTCACGGGTTACGATCAAGAAATAAGAAGTGTAATATTGAAATGGTATAGTATAATTCTTTTGGCTGGGCTTGATTTGTGTCTGGAGTTGTATGTGTTAATCTTTCGTAAAACGGGAGGAAAAGAGTGCATGTCTTACTCATCATGGGTCAACAGGAATCGTTAACCAGAATGTTTTTTTGCAAAACAATCAATGTAGTCCTTTCGAAGCGCTGATGATCACTAAAATTGTCTTTCGACATATAGAGGGTAAGGAAAGAAGTGAGGAATTTGCAGAGTATGTTCTCGAATGTATTAATGGAAGTGGAGCGGGATAATGTTATTGAATATAGGCTATGTGGCAATTAGCTAGAACTTAAGTTTTCCTATAATAATTTCAGAGACCAATTACAGGAAATAGATGGTACAATTTCACATTCCTTAGTAAGACGGAAGAGAGGATGGGTAAATACAGGGGGCAAATTGTTCAAAATCGTGTTTGGTACAGCGAATGGTGATGATATTTTAAATTTAAATAGTACTTTATGTCAGATACAAGACGTGGCACGACAAACTGAGGCAATAGTGGATCAGCATCTACTAATATGGAACATGGATTATTAAATATTACTAAGATATAGGATAATACTGGAATTACAGCAGTACACAAATGAGACCATGACTACTGTGAATGAGGATTTGGGTGTAATGCAAAACCACCTTAGGGCACTAGTTATTGAGGTGTGAATAGCTAGGCTAACATGTGAGTTAGCCAACAATTTAAATGATGGAAAGAATTCAGGAGGCTATCCATCATGCTACACATAAGCAAGTAAGAAGAACATTACTAGCACCAGCGGGAATTACAACGAGCAGAAAAGGAATTCCCAGTAGGCCTTCAGCGTGTTTCAGTAAATTTGAGAGATACAGCACTTTTTATCGTGTGTCAATAGTAAGAATTTATGCAGATAAAGTTCCAGTAGCTATTATTAAGTCACTATTCTAATGTTATACGGTTCATGCACACCCAATTACGTGTAGTCTGGTGGAAAGATGGGTTACATTTTCAGTTAAGGGAGTATTACGCCTACTTGTGTCAAAACAGCGGGAAAGGCACATGGTTTTAGATGTAGAAGATCTGGGTGCATGTATTACCGAAACATTTACCATTTGTCCTACACGTGATGTGCGGACAGACAAACGATCGTGTGATTTACAACTTTTTTTTGGGGAACATGAAGGCACCAGAATGCGAGAAGATTATAATGAAACTACATGTATTGGATTTATTCCGTATACAAACCGCGATCGGTAATAGCAAACTGTTAGGCCTGCAAAAAGTTTTTTCAGGAACGACAAAAATGGAGTTGCTATTTAGTGAGTTGCTAATTAACGGAACAAATTGTGATATGACGGGGGAAGACTTCCACCTGCCATCTACACCATGGGTACTACATTAGTAAATAGTAAACAACCAATATTATACTGGTCAGACAATTCCTCTTAACCTAGTCAGAATATTTCCTTTCTAAATTATACATTGAACACTACAGTACTACAGGATATAGACAATTTGATTGATGAGGAAACAGGACAGATTACTGTGGTTCAGACGCTCAGACATATACAGGAGTAACATCGTAAGAGGAAGAATTGCATAATTACCATTACTGTAACAGCCACTGCTATCACCGTGAAACTAGTAATCATTTGTGTAGTGTATCTTTTCCTAGGGCGCAGAATGACGCAAGCTTAGTTGAAGCCCACACACGAAATTCCTCTGGAATTGATTTATCAGTGAAAAAAATACGAAGTAATACTTACGTTATACAGTGACTATAATAGGCTGCCCGTAAAAAAAAATTTATTAGGGTTAAGAATTCTTATGTATTTCTTAAAATTCGGGACGAATTTTTTCAAAGAAAAGGGGTTATTGCACGCCAGCTCTGTAGCAGAAGTAGAGTGGTACAATTTTCTAAATCTTAAGTTGATTGTTGTAGAAAAGTTGCGGGTGTATCGGCAGAACGGGGAAGGATAACAGTAGTTACCTTGCGCCATACTTACTGGGACAAGATGACAGGAATGGACGCACACGCTATAGACTGAATAACACAAATCATCGGTAGTTAAATGGGACAGCACGAGCTTGCAGTATCACGTCACTTCTTTACGTTAAGACTCAATGCCTATGTCTAGCGCAACAACGCATATTCAGAGCCTTTTCGAACCACCAGCTAACATGTTAAGCGAACACGGCAAGATGTAAAACGCCGACACATTCGTATGACAAGGCGGATGCGGTCATGACGAAGCACGTGGGGGAAATATCAGCCGCTCCACACACGATATATATACTCCAGCACTTGAGCTCATAGTCAGCTGTGGGTCAGACGAATTGATGGCTTACACTTCGTTAGTACTCGATTCCCTGACATTTACTAACGTCGGTACAAGTCTGTTATAGAACTCCAGCACTCTTCTACATCAGCTGACAACCAGCGGGATGCCGACTTCTGCATAACCTACGAGTTCGACTACGGCGTTACAACAGACTACGGACGAGGAAGTATCCGAGAGTACTCCCGTGTCCTGCACACCGAAACACCAGCGTTCCTAGTAGGGACGGGCTTTGAGTGCGCTCGAGAAACGCGCGACGCTAAGGCAAATTCTCGCGAAGTTGTGGAGAGTTCTGCGCTCTCTGGAGCCTGAGAGAAACTACAAGGAAGCATTGGGACGGAGCAGTCGTAATAGTTGTCTTTCGTACATGCATGGAAGGAACTGAATTAGTAGTAGTAGTAGTAGTAGTAGTAGTAAAATGTTTCGCAGAAGGCAGGGACTATTTTTTTCATTAAAAATAATTGTAATTCTATGGTACCAAACTACTTTGGTTATAAGTCCTTAGACTTACCAACTACTTAAACTAAGTTAAACTAACCTAAGGGCAACACACACATATCCATGCGCGAGGGAGGATTCAAACCTCCGATGCGGGAGGCCTCGCGATCCGTAATGTGGCGCTCCAGACCTCTCGACTACTCCCGGGCGGCGAACTATTATCAATTAAAACACGTATCTCACAAGAAACAAAAACGTTAGTACAAAAGAATGTAGTTGCAGAATATTTATTAGACCTCCAGCAGGGGGTAAGTGAAAAAAAAATTAATATTCTCCAAATGGTATTTATTACTTTCATGTTTAAATTCACATAAAAAATCAACTAAAATTTAAAGGTGCCATTCAATCTCCTCTTCTGTGGAAACAAAGTAATCGGTAAATTCATTCAGCGCGTCCTTGGCTGACTGAGGTGAATTACACACATTAAACGGTTCCAGCGGAATTGCTTCTGTCCCCGTCTCTCTTTGCTATTCGCCTTGACCTGGTAGATCTTGAGGTGGGGCATAAATGGAATTGATACTATTGTCATCTAATAAAAAGTGGTAGACAGCGCAAATCGCTTTGACAGTTTGCCTCGATTTTCTGGGTTTAGGAGAATTTGAGTTCGTAGAATTCGAAAACGTGAGCATAGAAGTACAAAAAAGTTTTCAGATAACATTTCTTGCTCTAGAGAGCCGATAGTTAAACACCAGATTTTGCGCTGGTTGGCCTCGAAATGGGTAGGTCCTTATAAGATAATTTTTCAGGGCAAATGCATCATCAGCAACAATGATATATGGTGTTTGTACAGTTCTACTTGGTAATGTTCGAGGGGCTGGTAAATTCAATGTATTAGACTCAAGGCACTCTGACTGCTTACAATTAATGAAGACTCCTCCGACAGATACTCTACCATTAGTGTCTGCATCAAAGTACAAATAATCAGGCGCGGGTAGTAGCCGAGCGGTCTAAGGCGCCTCGCTGCGGAGCGCGCGGTTGCTCGCCGTCGGAGATTCGAGTCCTCCCTGGGGCATGGGTGTGTGTGTTGTCCTTAGGTTAGTTTACCTTACTTTAAGTAGTTTGTAAGCTATGGACTGATGACCACGCAGTTTGGTCCGATAGATTTACAAACATTTGAAGTTTTTGACAAATAATCAGGTCTAGCCAGTGTTGAATAGGTGGTTCCATGAACACTAACTAAAATAACAGACTTGTTTTCCTGTAAGATCTCACTTTTATGGTGGAAGGATTCGTCGCGAGACTTGCATTTTTGTATATGTTTTTGATGGGATATCATTTCTTTTTGTAGGTAGTCATTTTCTGTCTCTCTCTCTTTTTTTTTTTTTTTTTTACATCAGCCACGGATTCTCTTAAAATCCATTCCCTGTCTCTTCCGTTTGGTTGGATGTATCAGTATCTGTTGGAATGTCCGGAAAGTCTATTACATTGTTATTGTTCAATTCTTTCATCACGTATAGTACTACAACCTTTGGTGGCTCAATATACAGATATCAACAAGTTAGTGTTGTATTTCGCATCAGATTGTGAACTTAATAATACACGGAAGTTGGGGATTAGTGAATTAGTAGTAGGCCTACACACATATCATCAAGTTTGTCTAGTACACGATAGAATTTTACTTACGGCAGTGATGGCATAGTGTGCTGAAGTTGGTAGCGACTGACGAATGAGACACTTCGGATACCAGTCACGTAGAATTAGGGGCATAATCTTTCGTGTTGACCATGAAGTAAAAAATTAATTTTGTTCCTGCTCTGTAGTTGACAGGTTTTTATAGGTATTCTTCATAAAGCGAACATTTCGTTGCAAACATCTGCACAGTACGCCACCGTCGTAAGTAAAAATTAGCCCTTACTTCAAAACGCCAAACGTGGCGAAATTTTATCAGTTTACCCCCATTTCTTACGACTGTTATATCTGTACACAAATAATTGTTGATATATTGATTAAAGTGCCAGCAAGACCAATAATACTACATTCGGTTGTGCCAGTCTAGTAATGTGTGTCTGTCGTTCTGCTGAGGAATGTGGGTTTCGGCACTCAATACACTGATATTCCCGACGTTTTGTATTCGTGACGTAGAAGTGCTGTTAAGGCGACCAGAAAGAAGACTATCGATCTGTCGATCGCTACAGCATGATAGCATCGAGTTCTTGTTTATGAGTATACGGAAATATTGATTTATTTATTTATCCTGTGGATCATATGTTGTACATATAGTACACGTGATATAGGACAAGTAATTTATAATCTAGATATACAAAGTTTCTTAACATTTCAAATTTTGAGATTTGAATAAGAATAGAGAAACTGCTCATTGATGAATGCATCGCTATAAAATGGATTGTCATAAGAAAATTTTACACATTAATCACACAAATAGTCACTCAAAACTTAATACAATAACACAGACACAAACAATTGTTAATATATTTAATTTGGCACTATTCAATTCTTAATTTCTAAGAATTCTTTTACTGAATAGAAGCAGTGCTTTGTCAGAAATGCCCTTAGTTTCTATTTAAATACTGACTCTGGGGCAAGCTTTATTTGATCCGGAATTTTATTGTGTAGTTTAACACCAAGATGAATTATAGTTTTTTGATATGATGATGTCGTTGAAAAGTTTGACGGATATTTGATTGTCCTCTGGTATTATGACTGTGAATATCCTTGTTATTGATTAATTTTCCAGTTTTTATGAGGTATTCCCTGGTGAATAAAGTTGTTTCTTGGATGAATAGGCATGGAACATTTAGAATATTATGTTTTATAAAATGACATTTACATGATTCCATCCTTTTAAGTCCACAAATTATTCTTTGCGCTCTTTTTTGTAGTTTAAATACATTTGCACTGTGAGGTGAATTTCCCCAGAAGATTATTCCATAGTGGAGCAAAGAATGGAACTGTGCATGGTACGCTTGCATTACCGTGGATTTACTTGTTGTAGATTTCAATACTCTTAATGCATAGCACAGTGATGAGAGTGTGTTTGAACTTGTATATATGTGTATCGCATTTTAAATTCTGTAGAACCCATACACCCAGAATTTTTTTTCAATTACATTTTCAATCACATCATTATTAAATTTTACGTGAATAGTTTTTTTGGGAGGAGGATGGAATTAAGTGGAAGTTTATACATACAGTTTTCCACTATTAACAATTAAGCCATTATTGTTAAACCAATCAGAAAGTTTCTTCATGGCGTTATCCGATACTGACTGAAGGTATTCGTGAGCAAACAGAATAGTTTTGTGCGGGTTAATGTGAACAACAACGTCATCTACGTAAATGAGAAAAAGTATTGGTCCTAGAACAGAGCCCTGTGGAACACCGTATTTTATTGATGTTTCATCTGAGAGGAAAACTTTATTACTGATCATGTTCTGTTCATTAATATCATATTGAAGTGATAGTTTCTGTCTGTAAGTAAGAGCACAGCCAGCTATGTGCCACACCTCTTACTCCTCTATCTTCCAGTTTATTAAGCAGTATTTTATGATCTAGTACATCAAAAGCTTTAGAAAGATTCCTGCAGCTATATTATGTTGATCGATTGAGTTTAGTGTGTGGTCTAGCAGCTCAAAAATTGCTGTTTGAGTGGAAATAGATTTCCTAAAGCCATGTTGAAAACTGATAGGAGCATGTTTATTTATTAAATTTATAAGTCTGTCATAAAAACGTTGTTCTAGGACTTTTGAAAAGATGCTTAATATGGATAATGATCGATAATTGGAAACTACATCTGGGGAACCTTTCTTTAGTAGTGGTGAAACTTCAGCTATTTTGAAAGCATCTGGAAAGATGCCTGCTTTTAACGAATGGTTGAATACGGTTGACAATGGTTTTGCTATGAGGGGAGCACACACTTTTAATATGAAGTCAGGTACTTCATCATAGCCACTAGATGTTTTATTGTTCAACGTTTTTATTATGTTCATGATTTCATCAGGGTTTGTTTCATAAACATACATGGAAACGCTAGTGAGGTTTGATCTATTGGTGGAAATTGGGATTGGTATCTTGCAGTGTGTCTGAACGAGGTCTTCAGCTAATGAGGTGAAATATTCATTGAATTTGTTTACAACTGTATGTGGTTTTGTCATCTTGGTTTCATTTAGTGATAGGGAGATATTCTCTTTTTTTAGGTGTTGAACTACAAGTTTCTCTTTTAATTACATTCCACATGGATTTCATTTTGTTTGTAGAATTTCTTATGAAATCGTCATTTGATAACAGCTTTGCCTGTTTAATAACTCTACGATAGGTTTGCTTGTAAGCTTTACAATAGTCAGAAAAATCTTGACTGACACTGAATTTTTGTAGCAGTATTGCAGAAATCTATTCCTCTTGCTAGAGCTGTGTATCGTGGTCGCTATATTCCAAGCTCAGTACTCTTCCAGTGAATCTGCAACTAGTGTCAGTTATGAAAATTTGGTCAATTGTTGAAGCTGTGTTTTTAGTTGTTCTTGTTGGAGAGTGTATTGTGAGGATCATATTGAAGGATTTGGTCATGTGTAGCATTACTATTTTCTGATAAATCAATGTTAAAATCACCACAATGTATTATTTTCATGTTTAATGAGCTGACACTGTTTAGCAGAACTTTTAATTTGGTCATAAAGGTGTGAATATTACCACTTGGTGCTCTATATATGTTTATGATTATGTAGTTTAATTCAGGTAGCTTAATCAATGAAAGCTCAAAATCCTATTCCACTAATAATTCAACATGTTTATTTAAGGCCTACCTTGCAGAATTTTACGTGATCCTTAACAAAAATGGCAGAGCCACCATAGGAGAATTGCCTACAACAGAAATTTGCTAGTGAGTAATCTGAAATAGAGATTGTATGATTTTCTGCTTCATACAACCAGTGTTCAGTAATACAAAATTACATCTGGATTTATTTGAGATTGATGTAGTACATCAAGCATTGTAATCTTATTTCTGAGGGATTCGACATTATCATGTAATATGACAAAATATGATGGGCTTGGTGGTACATCAGTTAAAGGTTTAAATAATTCTTTTTGTAAAGGCAATTCTGACAAAGCACTTACCCTAGAATAATTGCAACGTTTTGATTTTTCATCCCCGTCAGTCCAGTTGGGCCAAATTCGGTTGGAATTGGCCCACTACACTAGTTTTCCGGCGTGAGAGAATTTAGGCCAATAACTTGTTTATTTTCGCAGCTGCTTTCGTATATTATTTCGTCAAAATTTTGTTTATATCGGTTGCAAGTCTGTTCTTGCCTGATTGATTTAGTTGTTGACCATGCTTTGTAAGGCAAGTTTTTTCATACCTGCTGATGTCAAGAGGCTTTACGTTTCGAAACTTAGAACAGAAGTGTTTTAATTTTTTGTTAGTGCGCCGAATTTCATGGTTTACGCAAGACCAGTCTGGCAGATCAAATCACATCGGCACATTTGTCACTATTACGTTTGTAGTCGATGACAACTGCAAGATCACGATAAGTTTTTTAATAAATGCACTAGCCTCATTGTGGTAAACGTCGTTTGAACCCGCAATGAGAACAACACAGTCATTTTTAGCGGATTTGGCACATTCATTTTCAATGCTGCTTGTCACGTTACCGAATTTAGCCCCAGGCTTTACACTAGCTGAAACGCTCGTGACCTTTTTAGCAGAGTTTGATATATTGCGTGCGTGACTGTCCCTCCGCTGTTGCAACTTACTTTGTGTGGTGGCAAAATTGTTTTTTGCCTATTGTTTTGGGAGATCACTTTTACACACGCTTTTTAATCCGCCAGTTCTGTTTTCTACATTTTTAAACACTGTTTCTTGTTTACTACTGTCACATGATTTTTTCCTGAAATGTATTTATCTTGTTTTACAGATGCAGCAAGTTTTTTGGCAACACACGAATTAAAAGTTTCGAAACACTCATTTTTTTCCGCTTCCAAGCTATCAGTACCGGTATTGCTGTTCTCTAGAATTTTGCACTTGCGTTCCAACTCAATACATTTCATATGTAGTTCTTGAATATCACTTTGCAGTATTTGAATTATTGAATCCTTGTCTTTGAAAATGTTTATATACTTTTTTTCGCACGTTTCCATTACACACGCATCACATGTCCACAAGGAGTCCGCTGTTATCAGTTTTACGTTTATTTTGCAGCAGTTTTCGTGAAACCACCATTCACAACTTTTACATTGGATACCTTTTCTGACTTTTTTTGTAGCACAATTTGCTATTATTGCCACTTTTTACAGCGTTTTTAATACTTCTGTCGGATCAATTTTCACCAACTAGTAGTTATGACCAACAAGTAATTACGAGGAATCTTATTTTATTGCTCAATGTAATGCTTTTCCGTCTTCATAACGAGAACTTTACTGGAATGTGATTCTATTATTCAACGTGTTTAATACTTTTCCCATTTTCATCACTAATTTTGTTTTTGTGTACTTTGACAATATAAGAGAATTAGTGAGTGATTAAAGAAAATAGTAAGGAGTGATTTTCGGGTTGCCTTAAACCACTCCTCTCATTCCAGGAATTTGTAACTTTCCGTTTGTGAAGTATGTGTATGTCGTGTAACTTCTATATGGAAATTATATATTTCCTAGTTATAATAAAGTATTATCTTATTTAAAGTTATCCTGGTAGTAAAGTATATTTATAAAGAACTAATGCTACTGACATTGCAAACAGTTATTGTAGTAACAAACTTAAGTAGCATTTAATTAAAATATGCCAATAAATTAAAGGCACCTTCTGTACACATTTTTCTGTTAGTGTATGCTGTATATTCTTTTTTTCCGTCACACACTATTTTAAAGTATTTTGATTTTCTTCACCTTAAACCTGGGAGCATACACTGTTTTTATATCTAGTTCCAAGACTATGTAGGTCTACGCCATTTCTCCGCCTTATAGAGCTTATAGAATTGTGTCAGAATTCGTGATAGGTTTCTTCTAACACCTGGAATGAGCTTTACTTGGATACATCAACTCGTTTAGTTGTGTTCATTTCTAAGACCAGCAGAATTTTGGTCCTTGTATGTATACTCAAGATTGGCACCATTTCAACACAGTAATTATAAATGTGTGAGGAGTATGCCTAAATTCCTATCAACTTAGGCTAATTGAATGAAACACCCTTTTTTATCAAAGCCTTATAACAGTAATTTTGTAGCCCCTATTACAAATCTTACAGTGGAAGTTGAGATACCAGCCACATGGAAAGTGTATCCTGTTTACTTGCAAAGAAAATAGCTTTTTTTTTTCGGAAATACAATGAAAAATTGTATTCAGTACATAGCTCATGGACAACCTTATAGATACATCAAATGTGATAAATATTTTCGAGCACGCAATTGAAATAAATGTTGTTTTCAATAATTTAGATTGCTCATTCAAGAGAAGGTATGTGGAAAATGAAGAATTATGGCCATTTCCTTATGTGAACAAATTTGTTCAAGCCAGAGGGACAAGTGAAACAAACACATTTCATTATTAGGCATCAGTACACCATTTAGCCACACAGTTACATTTATTAACATACTTGTTTTCAGGTCACTTAAAAATTATGTCCGAAATTAATGAAGACACACGAAAGAAAAAATGCATCATTTGAAGTTGCCTCAAGGTAATCCATCAGAGAGTCAAATTACTCACTAAAATAAATCTTGCCAAACATCAGAGCATTGCTTTATCATTCATAATTAGTAGATTAGGACTAGTTGTAAGGATTGGGACCCTAAGTTTCTTGAGGTTTGGTAATCTGTAGTCACTTGACCAGCCTTGTCTACGTACCCTGGTGCTTATATCATTAGCTACATCAATTTTCATAATATTAACAAAGTTAGAAGATTCGCTGAAGGTTATCAAGATAAATAAAACATTTTAATCTAATGTTGAGTTACTGTCATTTAAGTACATTGCTATATGAATCCTGAAGCTACTTCTGTATGTAATAGATAGTTCTCTAAGTGCAATGTAGGTGAAAGTCTCGATCAGCGACATGTCCTAATGTATTTGCGTCATGGTAAGCGGCAGTATTGGCAACAGTTGCTGTAGATGCTGGGATGATTGGAGGCACACAATGTTTACAAGATGTGAAATTGAATTTGTTAACATCACGTTTGAATGATTTTATTTTCGAAATGAATCACAGCGTTCGAATGTAAAAAATCGCACACTATAAAACTACGTTTCTCTACACGCACTGTCTTTCTGTTCAGATGTAACACTTTGTTGTTATGTAAATCGAAATACGTGTGAATGCCTCTCATATGATACGAATTATAATTTTTTTTCAATGTTCATGTAAATGCATGCAACAATTTAATCTGTACTCTTCGGTTCCTGTCTAACCACTTCCTTTAATACCATGGCATATTCGTAAAAATAACAACATTCGCTCACAACAATTGAAGCTGTACTCTTAGGTTCATGCCTAACCACAACCCTTAAAATCATGACATATTTAATAATAATAATAATAATCGTCTTTTAAATAATAATATTCGTTGATGTACCCTTGTCCAGTCAGTAATTGAATTATCGTATACGCCATTGGCTACTCGTATTGTACTACGTTGCCAACCTAACACTGCTACAGACACACCGCGACGCTACCCATGCTGCTGATCGAGTCTTTAGACGGAATGTACCAGACATATTGAAAATTGTTGCTACGTGAATGTAAATTCCTGGATGATTAGATTAATAAGGATCAAGAACAAAACAACCAGAATATCATATTTTTGTTGTGTCTGCTGTTTTGTCTTCATTATACTTTTTTTTAATGGTACGCTATTATGTAAAGTGTTTCCTTGATGTCCGTTTGGATACTGCATAAATTATTCAGTTGAGGAAGTATCTTATTGACTTTGTTTACTGACCAGCTTTTAAGTAATTTTAGTGAGCATTTCTTGTTTGTTGCCCTAATAGATCACATCAAGGCCTACTTTTCCTTGACACAAACTGCACATTAACCGTGCTCTCACCACTGGCACTGATATGCACAGTAAAACGTACCATGTATTGTTAGATGCATGTGCAGGAAGTGGTTTCCAGCTCCTCCCACAGTAGAAAGCAGCAATATTATCCACAGAGCTGTAGGTGTGACTTTTGCTATTCCATTGTAAGCAGTGTATAGACACAGAACGATTTAATTTTCTATACGTGATTTACTGTTTTGCCATGTATTTGCACGAGTTCTATATACTGCTGTTTTGATGTGTTTGAAGCCACTGGTTGGGCATAACTGTAGACTGGAATACCATATGTCTGCTTTGACCCATGACGTCATCAACACGTCGGAAAACCAGTATACGGGATATCTTAATACTTCTGTATTGAATATACAAATAATCTGTAGTTATTATAGATAACAGAATGTATCATCGATCACAGGCCTTAGCCAAAAAATTCGCGCCTTCGGCGCTCACATACAAAAAACTGTTAACCTATGCCTAACCATCAGAGAAAGGCTACAGATCACTTTTTAAACTCAAAATATTACTCTATTTTGTTTGTAAACAATCGTCTTTAACTCAACCACTACATAATCACTTCTACAAACACGGACACCCCTCAAAAACACAGCGCTGACAGCACAGGTCAAAGCTGACAGGCGGTATCCCAATCTTCAGGTGAGCCACTGGTTGCACTTCATATCACATCACTCTTTTACTGTGCAGTTTGCTGGGAGTGATGTATATTGTAACAATTTGTGATGTAGCTAGGAGTGACTTCGGTTTGTAATGTAGGAAGGATTGATATATATACTGTCCATAATTCATGCGGAACAGTACTGATATTGGTGTGAGGACTGTGGGCAGTGTTCTGTTGACAAATTATTGTTCTAAGTTCAAAAGCACCAGTTCCCATTGCAATAAAATGAAGTCCATCACTCATAAGTAATTTTCACTCACATGTGAAATACTCAAGGACTATCTTCCATTAACACTTGGTCAGCTGCAGCCACAGCAAAGCTTAATGCATGGTCTGATGGTGCAACATTCTTCATTATTTGTAGTGGCAGCCTGTGTATTAACTAATAATCTGTCTCATTCAAGATTAATCTCGTTTCAGCTGAAGTATCCAAAAATAATTGTCATGTTTTTAACTTACTGATAAAGTACACTTAAGAGGATACCTGTATTGAATGTTGGATTAAGGACATTCTACTTTCCACTTCTTCTTAGATTTTTTTTTTTTTTTTTTTAATGTTGCACAAAACTGTCTGCTTATGGCTTGTTATTGGTACTGTTGAGGGCCACTGAGGAAGCCTCTAGACAATACCACCAGTGTCTTGTGACCCACTATGCAGTCAAAATAGATGATGTGTATTGAATACCACCCAGTGAGTCTTTTGTACAGAAAATGTTAGAGTGGATTGTGTGAGACTATGAGGAAATCACGGCAACCGTTAAGTTTTGTAGTTTTTGTGACCGGTCGTGATATATGTATGCCCATTTCCAATAACTTTGAGAGGCTGGGTGCATAACTGTAATAATTTTTGAAGTATGGCAAAACTTTGATAACTTGGCTGAGGAAATATAAAGAAAATTTGGGTGCAGATTTTCTCATTGGGTACCAATTTACTTCAAGACCAGGTGGCATCAGGCCAGCAGTGACTCTACAATATTCAATGTGTTAAACTGAGGGTTGAAAGCATGAAGTTTGGTCAAAATTAGCTACACACAGATTTCAGTTTGTTTTCCATTCCAGTACTAACAAAATTGAGTTACTATACTTTACACTGTAAATGGAGAACAGAACTAAATGAACCATAATTATATGAGAGAACTCTTCTCAGCATCATTAAAACTGTAGGTCATGTCTCAGAAAGTTAAAGTGTCTTTCGCTCGTAGGGATACAGATGCTCAGACTGCTTTGGTGTACATTTTTTAGAATATTGTTAGCTTCCTAGTTTAAATCATTTGATACATATAGCACAGAATGAGATTCAATAGAACACCTCAGCAACCTAAATGTGGATGTAATTTCATGTTATTAATTACACCATAAAATCCCACAAATACGAATGGTTTGCTTTTCAAACACTACTGACAAAGTCCCACTGTTCTGCCCCCCTCCCTTCCCCCCATATGAAATTTTTTTTGAAAGCGTCTTGGGAGTATGTGTATCTGTCTGCTACTGCAAAATAGAAATGTAACCACAAGAGCCTTATTTCAAACTAGAAAGGTTTACAGTATAGTTAGCAAGGTTGCCACAAGTTCTGCTAATTAGGAAATTTCATACGTCTGGGTAATTTGAAAGAAGAAAAAATAAACACTGGAAAATTAATTTTTGTTCAACGTAAGAAATTTTGTGTGTGTGGAGACAATTTTTGTCAATTTCTCTGTTTACTTACCCTTAAGCTGTCAAAATTTGCCAGGAAAAATGCTGAAACTGTCGAACTCAGGAAGATTCCCTTTGGGTAACTCGTAGCATCCCTTGTCATAAACGTGTCTCTATAAATTAAAATTGTTTGAGGTATTCAGTTACCTGGAATTATAAACTATAGTTTATACTTATCTTGTCAGAAAAAAGTCATTTCTACAGTAAATATTTTTGTGAGCTTTGTAAGACACCAACACCACTTAACACTTTCATTATCAGCATTGCTTATGAGAAACAACATTTTTACATTAGTGCAGCTCTAATTGGGGGCATGCTTTTTGATGACTAAACATTTTGCAGATATGGTGAAGAGAAAGATTGACGTAAAGTATGCACAAAGTCCACTACACAGATTAATGGCACCAAATGTAAATTGTCTCACTTTAAATAATGTATCCACAATTTTGCAGGAAAAAAAAGTACATCATAAGGAAAAGATTCAGCATGCATTGATAACTGACAAGTGAAATGTGTCAGTAAAACAAATTTTTCTAATGCCTAGAGGTGAAATTGTTAAATACTGAACACCACACAATCAATACTTTTTATGTAATTCAATTTCTTTAATTCCAAATAGCATACAATTATAGTTACTCATAAATAGCACTTCAGCAATAAATTTGCATCCAAATCATATTTGTACATATTAAAAAGTATAAATACATCATAAATTTTCATTGGACTATTTGTGACTTGTTCTCTGTGTTTGGTGCTGACCCTGATGCTTTTCAATGAAAATGTGGCTGACAGTCTTCTTTTTGTAGATTTCTGACTGTCTACCTGAAGTATTAAGTAGACAATGAAATATGTATTTGGGAACACTTTGATGAGACAATGACATGTCCAATAGCTCTTTCTTAGTCATTAGTATGTTGCTGCAGCAGTTTTCTTCTTGTTTATTCATTACTGACTGTAGCTTAGGGTTTTGATACACAAAAATACTGATGCGAAAACTATTTAATGTACTCGATACATGAAAATTGATGTAACCGCAAAATTATAAACACAAAAATGGGTTTAATGAACTGTTATAAATGGCAGATAAATTATGTTTAAAGAGGTAACAAGACTGTGAATGCACAGTAGGTGTGTGTTTAAGAGAAATTTACTTTTTACAACTACTGACAAACATTTAGTTTATGTCCAGCCCTTTAGACAGACAAGCATGTATGTCTAAGAAATACATAGCCGTAGGAAATTATTACAAAACTAATTTGCAGAAGGTTAATACCTTTGAAAATTGTGGTTCAGCACATTTTCAATTGTCAGTATTATTATTTTTTTAGCATACAGAACAAAGGTAGTCTTTTTATTAGTATACGCTAACATCCAAGTAAAGCATAAAAGAATGAAGCAAAAATATTGTCACCCACATAAAAAATATTTTAACTATAGCCGGCGTCACATATAAGACCGCCCAGTTTTCAGTTGTTCTGCGAATTCCCCCACTGCATTACCACACTGGCAGCCAATAACATTCATTGTCTAAGCATGTGGCTGGCCGCGAGTTACACAATGTTTCTCCCACAGGCTCAGCTGGCGCTCGGACGTAGCTCCTAACCATCACGCTACCCCTATCAATCTACCTCTTTGCACGGAAGCGCCTTCTTACATGACGCCAACTACAACTGCAGATACTTTTCTTCTCTGGAATGTTAGGTGGTTAAATTTCTGGGCTCAACCAAGAATTTTGATTTTCACAACTAGTGGAACTCCACCACACCACTTGGCTGAGTGCAGCACATCTGTCAAGAGATCCTTGATCCAAGTCCAAATTTAGCACAAAATGTTACTTTTTTCTACAATGTTTTGCAAACTGCAAGTGAATAATTTCACAAAGATGATTAGTGTCTTGTTTATCACATTTATACATCTTTTACCTCAAATGTTTCTATATTCAGTTAACATTTTCCATTCCAGATTAATGATTTTACTGAACAAATTATGTCTTCCTGATTAACTCCCTACATGAAAAATCGATTCAAATGAGTAGTGCTGATACATAATTTCTAATTATTACTAACGTACACTGTTTAACCAGGAAACTAATTAAGAATATAAAAGTGTTATTTCACATGCACTGTAACATTTAGAATATTTGTGCATATAATGCTTTGCACTTTACACTTTCATGAGCTACATCTCGATAGTTTGTGTGCACAGGCGTTATGCTACTTTATTCCTTCCTTCCATTTCTATTGCTGCTCCAAATGTTCCCGCAACCACTACAGTTCTTATAGCAAAGGCGACACTCACAGAAAATCTCAAAGGTATTGGTAGTAAGCATTTGCTGCACAAGATCATGGTGTGTGTGTGTGTGTGTGTGTGTGTGTGTGTGTGTGTGTGTGTGTGTAGAAGCATGTGGGGGGAACTTTTCCTGCACACAAATTTAGAAACAAAAAATTACACATGATTCATCGAACTGTGCCAGCAAAACAACAAGAATATGTCAACATTCTTCAGGAAATACCCACAAAAAGGAAAAAAAAATGGTCACATGTAGACCATGAAGCAATTTCATACCCTGTCTAAAAGGAGACTCTTGACAAAGGCTCCTACAGTGGAAATGGTGATTCAGGCCACCACTGAACCCTGATCAAAATCACATTAATACAAGAAAAGAATCCATGAAATAAGAATTCAAAAAGAAGTCTGAAATGTAGATCACAGAATCCCACAAAGTAGGAAAAGATAACTAGCAAACACATGAGAAAATATTCCTACAGAGGCTATAAACAACCAAAATAACTAATACCATAGATTTTGTGGGATCCAGAGACAAACAAGCTTTCTAGGAATTACATTAGTGTGATGTACACACAAAATTTTCATCACAATGGGAAATAATTTCCACATTGTGTACTCCGTCAACAGAACATTATAACCTAGCATTTTCGCTTAGATAGTACACAATAATTTATAGTTCACAGCAAAACTTACCATAAACACACGAGAATATGACCATATAAAATAAAAATAAAGTAGAAAATTATTAATTACAAGACTTAGATATAACAATTTTTAAGAAATTCATTACCATACAGGAAAAAAACTGAAGATAACGCACTTGCGTTGAAACGTGTATGGAAACAAACTTCTCTAAAAGAAAGAAAAGTTTTGCTAAAGGCATTTGACCAACCTCACTATTGTTCAATCTAGTCCTGGGAAAAGTAATGGGACAAAAACTTGAAAATCCATCGACATTGTAAGCCAACACGACTAAAACGAGACCAGAACAACATATACTTTTCAAACCTAGCTATTGCAAATTATTCTGCCAAACGCTGTGATTAAGACAGAACAACCAATGAAATAGAATTACTAAACAAATTTGCAGTAAAGGTTTATCTACAAAGATTAGACACTACAAAATAGAACTTACACATGAAATACTATATACAAGTGAGACACTAATACAGACTTAGTAGTGATGTAAGAAAAGGAACGCTAAAGTTACATACGTGCACAAGCAGAGCAACCACCAACACAATTCGCCAACAAAATTGTGACATGCATGGAATGGGTCCAGCTAACAACACAATGGATCACAAAACAATAATGAACATTGTTGCAGAGCATGCATACAAGCCACGATTGAAGCACCCATCCACAAAAAAATATGCAGTACAAATCATTTCTTCGAAAACATCTTAACAATCATGTTCCTTAGAAGACGATGCAACCACTAAGGGAAGGCCATCGTCTACAGCGTTTGATTTTTCTAGCATCACAGATCTCTTCATCATTTCCCTAACATCGTCAATTACGTCATCATCATTGTAATTGTAACTCAGATTTATAATATATTTAACGATCTCCCTCAACTCTCGCTTCCGTAAGGAGCGAGAACTTAATGCATGAGGACTTTCAACAATTTCACTTGTCTCCTCATCACTACTTGCAGCGACATCCCGTGAATGTATCACAGCACTCGTATGGGCTGTGCAATCATTACTCAGTCCAAACCCATAGGTCTCATCTAAACATATCAACGGGCTTGTTCTATATCCTCCTCCTAGTTTATCAAATTCCCATGCAGGATAAAAAATGAATACAGCACAAAAATGCTTGCATGGGTACCTTGATTTTTGAAAGTCTTCACACGTACAGCTAGGATCTGAAATATTCACAACGTAATGTTCATCCTTTAACGCTGCACTTTCGACACATAACAATCCTTCGTCAATCATCGTCACTAACCTTACACTAAACTGTGTTTCTGCATCAGAATATCTTATCATAACGTGATCTATAAATTTCCGTGTTTTCTTGTGCAAGAAAACAGGGACATCCGCATTGTATTGTTTGATTATTGAATTTTTAACACAATAATTTCTGATCAAACTTTGAAGAAATCTATTTACTAAGACCCTAACCAGCCCTGTCAATGATCTGTCGGAATTGTGCTTAAGAAAAGCTTGCTTTACTGTGTTGTTCAATGCTTCAACACAATTTGTGGTGTTAATAGCAGCACATTATCCCTTGTGCTCAAAGGCCTTCACCCGTCTACGATGATCAGGAAGCCACTGCCTCTGAAAATAATAAAGAGCTTTTTTGTTTCTAGTAAACACATCAGATGTTTCCATCAATTGTGTGTTTACTCTGTATAATGCTTCCGAAGATGAGGCAGCAATTTGACGCCACAGCTTCAGAATTTTTGCACCATTATCTGGTACAGTCAGATTGCCCAATTTCGTCAACCATCTAAGCCAAGCCTGCTCTCTATGAAATGCACACAAATAAACAGTTACCTGTGGAAATGCTGTTTCTATGGCACTAATTTCCGACTCTGAAAAGTCTGTAACCCAGTTGGTGGGTTTCCAATCTGGGTTCCACTCCTTAAATATTTCTAAGGCTTCCTGGATTGTTCTCATATTTCCTACCTGAATGAAGAACGTTCGAACAACCAAATAAAAAACATTTGTTTTGACCACTAAAAAAAAAAAAAAAAACAAAGGTATGTCATATTTCGTTGTCTTTTATGTTGCACCCAACAAAGCAATATTGCCGTATTTTTTTAGAAGATCAATTTGCCACTCATTCTGGTAGCAAAATAATAATGATTCGAGCCATTTCAGAGGAAAATGGGAATTTTCCTCTGAAATGGCCCGAAAAAATTTTTTTCGCCTCTCCATTCTGTATTCCATTTGCGAATCTGGTTTTGCAATCAACTTGATCATACACATTTTTAAAACTAAACAGAGCTCGATATACATGGGAATAAATTGTCTTGTCAGTAGGGAAAGACATAGTATTTGTTGTCTGGCATGTGTTCGCCAGTAAAATGTTTCAGTACAAATGCTTCCAGCTGCAATTTTATAACAGTCACTGATGTTGTTTCCTCTCTCACCATGTTCAATATTTCTTGTGCGAGCAAATGGTGTATTACTCCACTCACTTTTACACTTCCAGGAGTATGTGTGTGATGCTCTCCAGGTGACGCGACAACATAAAATCGAAGGGAACTATCTCGTTTCTGCTCTAAGACTTTCTTTGGTTTGTCGATCACCTTTAAGAACAAATATTTATGAATAATAAACATAACAAGTGATATTTCGGTAAAACTGCAGTCTATTGCCCCTGTTTTTAGTATGGCGCGTATGTTGGCCACTGTAAATAGATCGTTTCTGGACCGGAGATTCGGGCGCTACGCGCCCTCACATACTAAAAAAGCTTCTTGTTTAACCTATACCTAACCTAACTTTCACTTACAATGATCACTGTTTCGTACAGATCACAAAATAAACAAACACGTATACCTGCTCTATGGTTGACTGCTGTGGTGTTGCCAACATCTGCAGAGAGTGGGTAACAGACTCTGCAGTTTAGCCGACATTTCTTATATGAAATGTAAACAACAGAAAATGCAAATGTTCTACAAGTATGATTCAAATAGTAGTTACTCACATGTTCCTTTGTCTTTCTATTTTCATTTGCTGACTTTATTGAATAATTTGGGAACACACTCACAGTTTTCACTGAGAGTGTGGCAGGACAGCCACTTTTTTTCGTGTCTATTAAAACTCTTCTTTTTTGTGGATTTACATGGTCAAGCTAAAAGTACAATAAAATTAACTTTTCAATTATGTAGTTTGACTAACTGTAAAAGTTAATCTTTCAGTGTAGTTTTTACTACAAACCAGATGATTTGCAACTGCAGTTTCCTTCTTCTTTTACTGTAGTACTTTGGACCTAGTACACAATGTCTGTGGGATATACCCTCAGTACGGAAAGCCGATCCAATGAATTCGATGAGCACACTTCCACTCAAGAGGTGGAAGAAAAGACCAGTTTTATCTGGAAACAACAACATAATAAACATACAGAGAAAATCTATCAGCACTGAGGAAAGTATGTTAAAGGTATAAAACATATATTATGCTACTAAAATCATAAAAACTGGGAAAAACCAAATAGAAGATCATTCTTTGGTATACAGATGGATGAAAACTGGCTCAAGTCATCCACATTAAGACCCTCCCTGTACAAATTACAAATGAAGCTTATACTGAACACAACTACAAATTTGATAACTAATTTACCATACTTTAAACATACAAAGAAACAGCGATGATGCGCACAGCCCTTGTAAACCAATGGACACACAAAAAAGCCCTTGTAAACAAAAGGACACACACACACACACACACACACAAAGAGCAAAGAAATGAAATCCTTCTCGATACTAATATTTTACACGTACATGTACTGATACCGAGTTTCAATGGCGGGCGCACATACTACCGTTTTATTAGTGTTCTGAGCACAAAGCACACTACAAAGGAAATGAACAACCGAATTCGCGCGCTCCACGCTGGGTCACTCACAGTCACGTGCACTCGCAAAAGCCGATAGTCGAGAGCCCAACAGTGACAGCCTCTACGTCACAATGACGTCACGATTATAAATGCCGGTGTGAAACGAACGCCGCCCTGATGCTCATCGTACACCGATTTCTTTGAATTGAACATTGATGTTACCATCGATGTTTTTTTAAATATCGATCATCCCTATGGCAGTTGTTGGTAGCACTCCAATGTTTGACATTCACTTTTTATTAGAGTTGGAGATTTTAAATCGTGATGTGACCTATACCTTTCAAAACATCTACTCCGTTTTTCCACCCTCAACGGCTATGTACACTAATGATTATTGTATTGTGCACATCTACAGCAAACCATCTTTCGAATTATATAAGTTTCATTGGCCTCCTGATAAAACTATCGTAGAAAAGCGGCACCTCAATTTTCAAGTTCGCGTATTTATATAATGATATGACCTTTCAATCCTAGCTTAATGTTGATAACATGAGCATAACCAGCACCTCCTAGAAAAGACAGAATGCAATACTCACTCCAGAGAGCTGCAACTCTATGGAACAGACCATAGATAACATAGACTGTGCGTCTCCCAGATCAAAGGCGTCTCCCTATCTCTGCCTTGTTGTGATTTGAAACCACAATCTAACGCTTTTGCTCCCGATCTGAAGTTTTACCCCGCAACATGTGACGGAATTTTCGACAATACGAGCAACAGTTTTATCATTTATAACTGAAATAAAGCTAGAATGTAGGTGTCATTGGTACTGTTTCCATTTGCAGCAATTTGAGCTATATATTATAAGTTACTCTTCATTCTCTAATCAAGTGCCTTACGTCATTTGTGACGACTCTTCACTTAGTAGAAAGGTGACGGCTACATCAAGAAAGTATATATAAAATACAAAAATTACAGCACCAGTAATCGAACACGCGAACTGCCACACGTGAGCCTAATGCGCTACCACAAGACCACCAGCGACACACCTGATGACAACTTCACGTCTGCAGATACTATTCTATCAGCCGAAAATGTTTTCTAGAATGGAATTAATTTTTACAGATGTTTATATTTTTCCTTCGATTATAGGCTAAACACTATCTAAATACAGAATTTGACGTTTGTGTGTCTGCTAGAAGTACCTTAGAATTTTGATGATCGGTGAGTCAGTGAGTGACAAAATTAGCGATTTTCAGCTGCTAATATTTCGTAAACTATAAGGTGTAGAATAGTATAATTTGAAAGTATAGCTAGTTATAGTAGATACTCTTGGTACCCGAAAATTCAGGCATCTAGCTTTGTCCACAACTGAAATACACGGGGTTCGAAAGTGCCGCCTACTGCTTCGAGAAAAGGATTGTACGGCCGTGCGCTCGACTGTAATAAATTTTCTAAACTATATATATTATCATCTTGAGATGGTGAAGATATTTTATCTTCCGTTTTTGCTGTATTACATTTGTGATTAATCCTATACATATTATAAATGCGAAAGTTTCTATGTTTGTTACCGCATCACGCTAAAACTACAACGCTGATTTAGATGAAATTTCATATAGAGATTTCTTATGTCTTGGATTAGGACATAGGCTACTTTTCAAAATGTTTATTACAAATTATTTATTTGAAATATATCCATAAAAATAAGTAACGGTTGTAAGAAGCTTCTAATATAACAGCAGAAGAGCATCGTACGGTATGTCGTGTATAGCCGCGGGGTTAACGCATCATGTCAGAAAGTTTTATTATATTGGGCAATGGTTCTTATCCTGCTATAGTGAAATTTTTTTTCTTTGTTATTGTTCTCTTTTTTACTTTCGAATATACAAAAAGATTCTTGGATACTGCCAAAACGGCTTAACTGATATATAATTACATACACAAAAAATCTGAATGTTGGCGTTTATGCCGCATTGATTTTCATTTGTTGTAACAAATGAAGGAAGTATGTATATAAATTGAAGACTTTAAAAAAAATATGCTCCAAGTACCATGGCAAGAAAAAACATTGACGTTTTGTGTAGAATGGGATCTAGATACCAAGCCCTATTTTGTGTACAAAGCGCGAACTGCCACGTATAAATAGCGTACGTAAACTGCAACGAAAGTAGTAGCAAATGCACTCAACAGATGGCAGGCAGTACGCTGCAGTTAACATATGAAACGTTATAGATGTTAGAACATTGTGATGTTATCGTAATTCTTTAAAATTGTATTCTTTTTTGATTACAATGAATAATAGTTTCTTTGGTGATTTCGATTATTTATAGCATTCTAACGTTTGCATTTAGTTCTTTTGTTGGTTCGCTTTGCATTTGTAGGATCTCAACAGTTCGTTTCTCCGTTAGATGTCTTTTTTATCTCTTTACTTTTCTCCGTTAGGTTTGTTGTTTATTTCGTTACATTTCTCCGTTAGGTTTGCTGTTTATTTTGTTCCTTTACTTGGCATTTGTTTTCGATTACTGTATTGTTGTTAATGTAGTTACTTACTGTCAGGGGTGCCATCCCACAATTTTGAGCTGAAGGTCGGTGTGCCTGTTTTATTGATGCGTAACTTGGATGCACTACGATTATGCATTGGCACCAGGTTACGCATCACGGACCTGAGAAGGTATATCGTGCTGGCCACCATCATCACCGGTGGAGCCAAGAGAGAGACGGTATTGATACCACGAATTCCCATCATCCCAACAAACTTGCCATTCCAGATTAACCGGTTACAGTTTCTATTGAAAGTGGCCTCGATTACTATAAACAAGAGTCAAGGACAAACATTAAAAGTGGCAAGTATTCATGTGGCCACCCCATGTTTCTCGCACGGGCAGCTCTACGTAGTCTGCTCCCGTGTATCGAGAGCTAGAAATCTCTACGTATACTCGGAGAACAAGAAGTCTCGAAACGTCGTTTACAGGGACGTATTGCAATAGACTTTTGGCTCTCCATCAGTTCCAAGACAATTATATATTCCGTGCTAACAATGTCGCAAACAGTTATTTATGGCGTTTCCTTGGCACTTTACTGTCTGACTATTGAACCGCGGGTAAGACCGCGGGGAGCAGCTAGTCTGCCATAAAGCAAAAAACACAAAGACAAGAAGAAAAAATCTACAGTAAAATAAAAAATAACACAAGAAAATGTCAATCACTAAGCCTGACAACGAAAATTCAATTGTTTTCATGAAACCAATGGAATACATTGACAAAACAATACAATTGATACAAAACAACAACATCCCAGAACGAGTGACCCAACAAAAATGTTCAAATGTTTGTTAAGCTTATGGGATTTAACTACGGGGTCATCAGTCCCTAAACTCACAAACTACTTATGAACTACTTACGAACTAGGACGTCACAAATATCCATGCCCGAGGGGGGATTCCAACCCCCGACCGGAGTGGCCGTGTTGACCGTGACTGGAGCGCCTCAGTCACCTCGGCCACCGCGGCCGGCTATTCTTCCGTTCAACAATGTAAACTACAAGACGTGCTTACTTTATTACCTAATGCAGTCTATATTTTTGAAAGGCGTTAGTCATCTGTAAAAAAAAAAAAAAAAAAAAAAAAAAAACCACCTTATAAATTCGCTTCTTTTTGAAATTCAGAATCAGACCGTTAGATTGTAAAATGACATTTTCAGTGAAACTAAATGCATTAGGTAAAAAAACACACATTTATTGTAGTCTGCATTGGCAGACTAAAATACCATCAATAATTATAATACATCTACGGGCAATACTGCAATATATGGATTAACTGAAACCTTCGATTCGCTTTGCCGACTCACAAGCACACTGTCGCTGAAAGAAGTTAGGACACTTGCTTTTGAGTTTTCCAAATTAGGTCCATATGAATATTAATCTGTTCGTAAGTGTAAGAAAACCACAAGCAAGAGCTACTGCAAGGCTAATGTCAAACTGGTTTTTGTTAAATATTGTGAAGTTATAGAATTATGTTCCACTAATAGTAATTTTTGCAATGGTTCTTTTCAAGCCCAACATGTTGAATGATACTCTCCCACAATAAGTCGGACTGGCAGATTACTGTGGTTGGTCCACATCTCAAAGTATATTGATTACTTCCATAAATTTGGTACCTAGGAGCATGCAAGACAATAGGAAGCTTTTTAAAGGTGTAGTTGCAATTAAGTAAAAATTCTGTATACAGGGGTGCTTCTATGAAAGTGTACAGTACATTTTCCATTAACTAAACATTAAGATGTTTTAGTTCTCATAACCAAGCTAAAACAAGTTGCTCCAGGAATATTGGTCTTGATTGCAACATACAAAAAGTTTACTTATGGGTTGACCCGTTTCTGGAACATAGGACAACAACTTCATGAATCACGTAAGAAAGCTAATATCTGAAGACTATGACATCGTCTACTAGTACAGCAAATGGATGACAAATGATGGAGAATAGAAAATAACAGACGGTAATAAACGCATCCTCCAAGTGCCCACAGAGTCAGAAGCTGCAATCAGATATATGCTAACCACCTCAATAGGAGTCACCTGAACATTCATACTACGAAAAGGATCTGCCAGTCAAAAACCAGATAGCATTAAAAATGGATACAAAGAAGCAATAGTTGATAAACTTAGAGAAAATGATACCACTTAAACGAAACAAGAAAAGCAGTACACAGCAATAAATAAAGGCAACACATCAAGAAGAAAATGGCTAACATTAACCTATCACAATAGTCATATAGTAAACCAGTAGTATTTTTAAATAATAGGCCAGTAGCATTGGATAGAAAAGAAATAATTCAGTACAGCAAAGCATACCAAAAATAAAACCAAAAGGAGAGAAGTATGTCACTCAGTTTCTGGGACTGTGACAACATCTGGCAGGACATTTCACACGTTAATAAGAGCACACCAGGCTATGGAAATGCAGCACTAATCACTGAACATTTGCAGCACATCTCATGCAGGAATATCAGATGTCATCCACAATGGAAAAATATATGGGCATCATAAAAATGAAAACTAACGTATAAAAGAAACACACACACTTGCTAAATATGCAGAGAAGTACTGGAAACCAGATTAAATAAGTGCCGCGGTGGAGTAGCCGAGATAAAGCGTCTCGCTGCGGAGCGCGCGGTTGCTCGCCGTCGAGGTTCGAGTCCTCCCTGGGACATGTGTGTGTGTGTGTGTGTGTGTGTGTGTGTGTGTGTGTGTGTGTGTGTGTTTGTCCTTGGGTTAGTTTACCCAGGTTTAAGTAGTTTGAAAGCTACGGACTGATGAGCACGCAGTTTGGTCCGATAGATTTACAAACATTTAGACATACAATAAGAATCATAGAAAAATTAACTTAATTGGCGCACAGTTGTCAACACACACACATACATACACACGGAGAGAGAGAGAGAGAGAGAGAGAGAGAGAGAGAGAGAGAGAGAGAGAGAGAGAGAGAGAGAGAGGGGGGGGGCTTTTTCTTATAGGCTGTTACTGGTACAAAAGTTGTAAACATAACGCTTACAGCGCACAAAAAAGTAGCGTTAAGTAGTCTCTAGCAATCTTGAAAAATATACGCCCACATGATGGAATGCGCTTTCCTCATTGGCTACCGTTAAAATCCACCACAGACAACAAGACGGAACACATGACATGTCCTATCTCTGAATTCCAGCACGCGACTCCGCAGCGGAGCAACACCAGCTAGAAGACAAGGCCTTACAACAGGCCGTGCCTACGTCACACTTAGAGGCCGCGGCCGCCATCTCAGTGGCTGGCCGCTGGGGCACGCCCACCGCCGCGCAGCGGCCGACCAGTCAGATGGCGGCCGCGGCCTCTAAGTGTGACGTAGGCACGGCCTGTTGTAAGGCCTTGTCTTCTAGGTGGTGTTGAGCGGAGCCAGCAGTGACGTCATTTTCCATCTCAGCAGCCATCAGTGCTGCCATCGCAGCTCCCAGCGTGCAATCCAGCAGCAAATCAAGCGTCGTTCGAGGCGGGCTTTATATAATGAACTGCAGAAGTCGCGCTGTTTTCGAGCTCCAAGCTTAACTGTGTATTCGGCACGCTGATCGTTCATGTTCCGACACACGCGCCGCGTGCCTCCTCGCAGCCACATCCCTCGCTGCCTGGGCTCCCTGTCTGCACCGGAGGTCGCCTTCGCAGCTCAGCCATAGCGTTGCCGATCACCGCGCAGAGGGCCGCCTGTTGGGCGCAGATCTGCCCGGCGCCTCCAGTGTCGGCAACCCTTCGAACGGAGTAGCAGCTCAGGTCTGCATAACTACAAGGCGATCCCAGACGCCAGCAGCGGAGGCAGACAGGAGACACGCCGCCACAGCCGGACCTGCTTCCGCCCTCGAGTTCCTGTAGTTTCCGCAGCACCTCTGCGCCCCGGCGTAGCTCCAGGCATCAGCAGTTCTCCACGCTGCGACGCTCTGGATCAACTGACGCGCCGGGTAGTTCAATATGATGCATTACTCAGAGCCCGGCTGCAGTCAACGCGGCGACGCATGGGACGTCTTCAGTCTTCGTCCACCGCTAACTATGAACTCGTTTGGAGTGTACGGCGGGTAAAAGAAAAATAGGTGGGGGTGGGTTTAACTTGATATTAGTATTGATAGTTCTCTTCCTACTCTCATCAAAGGTGAACATCCCAACTTTTGT
Source organism: Locusta migratoria (assembly GCA_026315105.1). Lineage (NCBI taxonomy): Eukaryota > Metazoa > Arthropoda > Insecta > Orthoptera > Acrididae > Locusta > Locusta migratoria. The sequence goes on from CM048744.1 coordinate 54,440,691, forward strand.
GTCCCAGCCTCGTCGCCGCTTGTGTGTCTCGTTTCCGTCGTAGGTGTCGGTGGCCGAGTGGAATGAGACCGACACAGGAATAAAGATAGCACGCTGGTGCAGGTACGGAGGGGAGCAGCCTGAAACTAGAAACACTAGGGTAAATTAGAACGAGATATATATTGCACAGAATTTATACAATACTTAACTTTTACATAGTTCAGTGCGGCAGAATGCTGATACATAGTTGAGGCCTGCCTAGTGCCTATCCGATAGCCAAGTCTTCACTGGTGTCTATCTGTTTCCGAAGGTCCTAACTGGTTCCTATCTCAGTCCCAAGTGAACGATATCGTTCAGTGGTGGCCACGAGCGGAGTTGTCGCAGAGGGCGCTTGTGGCTGACGTCGTAAGAACGCCGCGCCGTGCGTGCATGGCGGCGCGCGGCGAAAGTAGGTGGCGCGCACTTTGTACTTGTGCGACACCACACCAACATATTCCCTTTTTCTTTAATTGTACCTCTATTGTAACGAGACTACGGAACAAGTGAGGTGTCTAGTTGCTGCTACCGCTCTGTATGGAATGGAATGCATCACTTCTAAGAGATTTCACCAGGCTGTCATGAACTAAAGACAATGGGATGCCAGCTAATTTATTAGTCGTAACCGCAGAAAATTAACAAACTGCACATAATTAACTATATTGTTCCTTGTCTCTGCATTAAAGTACATAACTATTTAATAAAACAATCTGTTGTGACCGTATAATTTCGCCGAATCTGAACTGGTATATGTTGACCGTCTGAACACGACATCTGAACTAGTACATGTTAATAGTGTGAGCGCCGAATCAGAACTAATTCGGCAGCGCCGCGGTGGAGTAGCCGAGCGGTCTAAAGCATATCGCTGCGGACCGCGCGGTTGCTTGCCGTGGAGGTTCGAGTCCTCCCTGGTGTGTGTGTGTGTGTGTGTGTGTGTGTGTGTGTTTGTGTGTGTGTGTGTGTGTGTGTGTGTGTTGTCCTTAGGTTAGTTTACCTAGGTTTAAGTAGTTTGTAAACTACGGACTGATGACCACGCAGTTTGGTCCGATAGATTTACAGACATTTGAAGATTTTTTAATTCGGCAGCACGACCCGTGTAGGCTTCGTCGCTGTCGCTGGCGGCAAAACATGGCCGACGCGCGTCGTCTGCCTTTTTTGTTAGTATTTTGTTTTCATTATTGATAAATCTGAAGCATTGAATTAAAATTTGTGGTGCGGCCGCGAATCGAACCCGGACCTCCGTGCTTACTTGGCAGACGTCTTAACCGTAAGGCTACCACACCACTAACGATTAAGGCGCCTTGGAATAGTCTTAAATACGATTTCCCTCCAAGTCACAAACTTTAAATCCGTCTCAGGGATTGTTTATTTGTATTAAATTGATATGTATATGTGGTAGTCTAACGGTTAAGACGTCTGCCTAGTAAGCATGGAGATCCTGGTTCGATTCCCGGCCGCACCACAAATTTTAATTCAATGCTTCAGATTTATCAATAATGTCTGACATATTTGAGACGAAAATCCGTCTCAGAGATTGTTTATTTGTATTATTTTGTTTTCATTTACAACTTATTTTTATTCATTTTTGTATATTATGACATAGATTAACATTGAGGAGTTCCCTACTCAGACTTTTTACCTGTCTTCTACAAATAGTTTATTGAATCTTAATTAAACTATCATCACGTTTTGGCGGACGATCCCCTTGTACATCAGCCAATCAGAGTGAGGTAGAAGAAAGTAGGGGATTTTTTCTACCTTCCTTCCCACGGGAACCGATCCTACAGGTAACACCTGTTATGCTTCTAACAGTAGGCCTACCTGTACCATGTCAGCTACTGTTTGTGACCTGCTATAGGCAGGCGATTCTCAAATCTGAATACGATGGTTGTAGGCCACAAATATCAGAAGTAGCGCAGTAGATGTACAGTGGTGCTTTTTTTATCATGGCGCAAGTGCTTGTAATTTGTTATTGATTGATTTTAACCAAGAGAAAGCCTATACTCTGGGACAAAACTTTGAAAATTCTTTGAGATACGAACGACAGGTAGAATGCATAGCACGAAGTTCGTCTTCACCTTAGGAATGATTTTGGTAGCTGCAAGATACCCAGACGAATCTCTTTGGTAATTACAAATAATTTTATCTATTTACATTATAATGCTATTGAAGTGATCTTTATTAACAGCTACAATGGAAAAGAAACATATCTTATTTGCAATTGTTAATTACTAATTTTAGTCCAAAAAATATACCAGTTGAATATAATCAGTGAGTCTTGTATGCATATCAGTTTTCAGCTGTTCATGGAGTTCGTGGAATGACGAGATCGACATCCTAAAGTAATCGACAAACGTTTCTTCTACACTTTGGTCCCCGATTCAAGCAAGGAAGAAGACTACGGCTTTCCCTCTCCTTTGGGGAAGAACCCACGTAACTGTTTCTTCGCTTTCTCTTCAATCGACGATACAATAACGAGATTTGTTCTCTATTCGTATTGTACACAGCACTATTAATGATAAGATAGAGTGGCTATTAAGTAGACACTTGCTGCACAATGATCAGTCATCGACTGCTGTGTCGTCGGTGTTTAAGAGTTTTCATGCCGGACGGTTCATATTTTGTAGGCGTGCGTAGTTGCGCAAACCCCTACAAATTGTAAATGAGGATTTTCCAGAAATAATTTAATTCTTAAGATATTAATCATTTACTAAAATTTGGTTCAATAGGAGAAATGATCGGAAAATTCAGAAACTGTGGTACTGCTCGTCAGCAGAGGAACCTACCTGAGCACAACTCCGCCACTCGCCCAGCGTTGGCCGCCCCGCGGTGCTTATGACGTGCTGAGCGTCGCCACTGTCACTGTTCCATTGTGCGACTTTCGTGGCAACGGAAATGACCACAGCGATACAACGATGATATGAATTTATTATCTTTAATAATTCGATGTACTTAATTAAACTAGACAAAGCAGTTCCCAGTAAAAGTGGGGTTACACCAAGGGTCTGGGCTTAGCCCTTACCTCTTTGTCCTGATTATGGATGGGCTGGTGAAAGATGTGAAAAAGGAAGCCCCATGGAATATGTTTGCGGATGATGTGGTTCTTTGTAAGCAGAGCATCGATAGACCTGAAGAAAAGCTTGAGGTTTGGAGGAAGGCACTAGAAGAAAGAGGGACGAAAATTAGCAGGACGAAATCAGAATATTTAGCACTGATGGATGGTCAGATAAGGTCTTGCAAGATCCAGGAGGAGGAACTGAAATAGGTCTGTAAATTTAAATACCTGGGGTCGTACATAAAGAGGGACGGAGGACTGGAAAGCGAGGCACAGCACCGAATAAACTGTGGTTGGATCAACTGGAGGAAAATGAGCGGAGTGTTGTGTGACAAGAAGGTGAGCAATGGGTTAAAGGGGAAAGTGTACAAGTCGGTGGTAAGACCTGCTATGATATACATGGCCAATCACAGTAGCCCAGGAAAGGAAGATGGAAGTGGCAGAAATGAGGATGCTGAGGTGGATGTGTGGGGTAACAAGGAAGGACAGAATTAGAAATCAATTTGTTAGAGGAGTTGTCAAAGTGGCACCCATATGGGGAAAAAGATACAAGAGAGTAGACTAAGGTGGTATGGACACTTGCAAAGAAAAAGAAAGGGTATATAAGAAACAGAGTTGAAGATATAAATATTGAAGGAGTGAGGAGAGGAAGACCGAAGATGAGGTAGAAGGATAAGATAGCGCGGGACATAAGAGGGAGAGGATGGAAGAAGGAAGAGGCAATGAATAGAGTATCATGGAGAAGGATCCAGAAGAGCAACGCCGACCCTACTTGACGTGCGACAAGGCTACGATAAAGAAGAAGAAGAAGAAGAAGAAGAAGAAGGAGGAGGAGGAGGAGGAGGAAAGAATTTGTTGTGTGCATTTTTATCCGCTCTGCTCCGTGTTTACAGTTTGAAACTCCACCAATTCCTGCTTATTCCTATTTTATGGCCTACCTGGAGAAAGGGTCAACTTTTGCTAACACACTACGAATGTATCCATTTTCTTGGTTCGGAACCCACGTTAAACTGTAGGTCCCACTATAAGTGGCTGGGTAAGTCAGTGCGAAGGTCGGAGGAAGGCAACGGCATACCACCTCCAAACAGGACCATACCTAGTAAAGCACTGTGGTGTTCAAACCAATCTTTGGATTGTTGACTGCTTTACCTAGTTTGTAAAACGGCTTTTACTTCTTGCCTACGGTATATACGAAATTAAAAAGCAGAAAAATGGAACCACAGTGTAACACTCGACTATAGAACAACTCTATCCTTTGAGTTATACCTACATCGTAGAGCGTACATGCTGGTAAGTATATGTTTTGGTGCACAGAGCTGTTGCCGCTGCGTTGTACAAGACGCTGTATGAGAGGCGCCTCATCGCTCGACTAGTCTGCCCTACCGCCGTGTGCGATCGCATCGCGTGGCCACAGCCGCAGCAGTAAGTTTATGTGGCGCCAGCAGACGTGTTCCGACTAGCAGAGCAGCAGACAGGCAAGAGGTGGGCCGCTGTCCAGCGCGGTGCAGCAGGTGGCTAAGGTGTGGGAGAGCAGCTCCTGACAGACAGCGTGGGTGTCTGGCGCACTGCCCAGTGGGTACTGCTGGCCATGTGAACGTCGCATTAGACTGATAGATGAAACAGGAAACAGCCACCAGTTGCAGATTTTTTACTGCTTTCACTCAATTATTGTCCTTCTCTAGGTATATGTACAGGAAACACACAATAATATGGAAGTATAAGCATTACAGAAAATTCGAAGTACAATCACACAATTAAAGGAACAAGAGATACGGTGTTGGCCTATATAAAGCTTTCCTGACAAGTATTAAAATTATAAATATCGACACCCTGTACTTATGTATTCTAATAAAAATAATTAAGTTAATATAAAATAAATAGTTACACAAATTGTGCCATATATGTTCACTCGGAGCATTGAATAATAACACTGAACATCAAGTGGAGAGATTGTCGTAGAACTCGCAAACTAAGGTTTTAATTATGTACATCTTTGGATAAACCATGCAGTGGGTGTCATCATCATCATCATCATCATCATCATCATCATCATCATCATTAGAGACTGATTATGCCTTTCAGCGTTCAATCTGGAGAATAGTACCTCTAATAATATTCCTCCGTGATCCCCTATTCAATGCTAACATTGATGCCTCGTCTGATGTTATGCCTTTTACTTCCAAGCAGTGGGTGTAAAAAGAGAAATAAAGTAATAGAATGTAAGGGTCATAAAATACAGGAGTCTTTGAAGAAAAAAGAATATTGAGTATGCAAAGCCGACATACTAACTGGCCAACAGTCATAAACTGGCCTACTAATCGACAAGCAGAGACACACACTACTGTATAAAGGACGACGATATCAAAGACAAATGCCACTGCAGCACACAATATTTCGGTATTAATATATGGCATCTATTAGTAGTGAGGTATCGAACGTAAATAAAATGTCTATCATAGCATACCAAACAGTAAAGTAGTTAACACGATTCTTTCTTCCGCAGCAAGCGCCGAAATTCTTCGCTTTTGAACGTCAAAAAACCACTTGTGTTTTCTGCAATTGATTTTGTTTCTCCCAGACGCGTTCTTTCAGACATCATTGAGAACACAAAAATATTAAATTCATAATTAAAAAAGATCAAGATAACCAAATAAATTTTCTAGACGTAACAATAAGGAAAAACAAGCAGCATGTGTGTGAAATTTACCGTAAACCCACGACATCTGACATTATCGCCCTATCCTCCAACCACCCACACTCATAGAAACAGGCCACACTGCTACATAGGCTCCATACACTCAATACAAGACCATTCAGCAAAGAAAACTATCAATAAGATCTGGACATAATGCAGATAGCCAAAAACAATGGGTAGAAGGATGACAGTGACCAAACAAAACAGCAATACGAAAAATAACAGCACAAAAACAAAAAATCTCAGTCTACTGAAAAGAAAAACAGTCACAAACACCTAATGCCGTAAAGACTGCCAAGAATAACCAAAGTTCAAATGTTTGTTAAGCTTAAGGGACCTAACTACGGGGTCATCAGTCCCTAAATAACCAAAGGAATGTAACAAAAGACAAAATGTTTCACAATGAATGTAGCATACTTAACAGTTAATTCTATCCAAAAATAAAATAAAAAACTAACAAAATGCACATTATATATATAGTCTGAAACATACCAATTACAGTGCAGCACCTGTCTTGGCAGATATATAGGACCAACAAGCAGAATCTCTGACGTCACATATAAAGAACACACGAGAGCCTGGAAATATGGTACAAAGCATTCCACATTTGCCGAACGTCTAAAGGCGCGATTACATTGAAGTTCGGAACAAGTTTTTGTTCGCAACTAATGTTGACAACATTGTTCGTTGTTCGTGTCCTCGGCTACACTGGAGACGAACATTCGTATTCTTCATCGTCTGCTGTAGTGAGCTTGTGCATGCCAAGCGAGGAGGAAGACACATTAGTATGTAGTGCTGCGTTAGTGTCCCTGGATGAATTAAGACGCAAAAAACCACGTAGTCGTCGGTAGTGGACCAAAACTTATTACAAAAGTCGTGGCGGGAATGACATGCTTTGTGAACTGAACATGGAAGACGGATCTGGCTTTCGCAGTTTTACAAGGATGTTGCCGTCAGATTTCGAAATATTGTGAAATATAATTGTCTTTAAAAAAAACTAATTTCAGAAAGGCAATCCCTGTGAAACAAAGGCTTGCAATAACACTCCATTTTCTTGCAACAGGAGATTCCTACCAGAGTCTTGCATATTTATTCCGCATATCACAGCCTGCTATATCACAAATAGTTCCTGAAGTTTGTGAAGCTTTGGTTGAAGGATTATGTAAAGGTAGTTCGATTAATTTAGTAACAGTGAAACATCTCACATCCTTATCAATAAATGTGACCCAAGCTGAATGATTGCAGTGTTATGTTGCTGATAAATATGAATAGCTTACAAGAATAGTTTTACCATTCTGTATAATATAATAGAATTTACTACCATTAAATACTTAATTGAAATTTAAGAAATACTTCTGTTGTACTTTGTTGTATTTTATTAAGCAGGTATTGCATTGTGTCACAGTTCTTGCTAGGTTATGACGTATTTTTATTTATCATTACAATACAGAAAATCAATCTCTTTCATCTGATACAAAAACAATTTCCTCATTACTGCGATCTGTGAAAGTGCCTATGAATGTTACAGGGGAATCAGGAGTAAGAGTAGAAATTTATGTTGAAAAGGATGTTGATGAGGATTCCCCTGTAACATTCATGTGTTGGATCGTCTTACTGTTGGACCCTAAAGCTTTTAATTCTTCTCGTATAGAACTTCGTGAGTACGTATGTGGCCACTGTTCGTTGGCAGGGTGGATGATCCCTTAATTTGCTAACAACAAACTCCCCAAAGTCTGCAATGGAGTCATTCTTCTGTCTTCTTTCCTGCTGCTTCCCTATCACTTTCTGCAGCATTACAGCAGCTTTCTCTGTGGGGCCACTTCTCCCACCCCTCTTCATTAGTTTTTGTGGTGGTGGTGGTGGTGGTGATGCTGCTGCTGCAGTAGTTTCATCCAGTGAGACTAGAGAAGCTTCTACTGATTAGTTTGTATCAGGAACTGGAAGGTCTCGTGAAACCTAATGACAAATTTGTTTCAGATGCCAGCTACAGAAGAGGAAATTGTTTTCCGCCAGGCCCTACTCTTCCCCCATTGTATGGGAAGCACACAATTTTACAGTGCCCTGCTGCCAGTGGCAGTGAACATTATAATTACAGAGAGACATTCAGCATCGTCTTATTGGCAATTGTAGACCATAATTACAGTTTTATATATTCTGAGGTTGGCTGCCGAGGCAGAATTTCTGACGGAGGTGTTTTCAAAAATGCCAGTATAAGCAAATTAATAGAGGAAAAAAACTGAATTCACCACCACCGGAATGTTTACCAGGAGGGACAAAGCCATTACCATTTGTATTTACAGCGGATGATAACTGCACAACTTTTTGAGGAGGAATGTAGAGTCGAGGAGCCTGTACAGTCTACTGGGCAGCTTGGATTCGTACAGCATGGGGAAGAGACACACAAGCAAACATTCCGAGAAAAAGTTCCTCTGTATGCGAAGAAAATCGCGATGAATTTGCGAATTACTTTGTGAGCCCTGGTGATAGTGTACCATGGCAAAATGAATACTGCTGAACTGTTGTAGAGGCCATTTGTGCCATTATTTCTTTACTAAATTGCATTTGTTTGCACCAATGAAAACAAAACAAAGCTCCACACCTTGAACTTTTCCATTAACTTATGACTGATGACTTATGTATTGGGAAACCAGCAACAGTCAAATAAGTCTACATTGCACAGAGTAGCTTCTTAGCATTCAAACTAGAAGAAATTTACTCTAACAGTTGTAGATCCTCAAAATGCCATTCTGTTAAAATTATAGTCTTATATATGCTTCGTCAACAACAGTTCTAAAATTCACAGATCAAATTCATTCTTGTTCCACAGCTCTTTAATACGAGATTTTGTAACGATGTGGAATGAACGAGTTTAAAAAAAGAAAACATTAGGCTACATGAGTTTTTTTTTTAAATTTTTGGTAACAGTACTAATTTCTGTGTTAAAATTCATCTAATGGGTAGAAAGAGTTGTCATTCAGAATTTCTTTCAATTTTTAAATGCAGGTTGCCAATCAGTCAGACACTTGGTATTACGGTATCTAGCTAATGACAAAAGACTTTTTGGCAGCATAAATTACCTCCTTCTGTGACAAAGATTTAACCTTGAATAGTGTATATAATCCTTAGGGTTGTAGCTATGCACACTATTAATTTTGAACTGGGTTGGATTATTAGTAACAAATTTCGTAAGATTATATGTGAGAAGCTACTGTGAAGATCCCTAGATCGTTAAATAATTGTCTGTAAGATTATCTGGGGTGGGATCCAGAAATTATTCTAATTGAACACTTTCATGCAATTAATACTTTTTGCTGAATAATGAAGTATCACAAAATATGATTCCAGTGAATGAAAACAGACATAGGCACATATTCACAAATGAAACAGTGCCTCTCATTGACTTGGTACCAGAATTAAAGCTCCAAAAAATGTGAGCTATATTTAAAATGTCAGTATGGCGCAGAAAATCTATGTTATCAGGCATGAAAACAGATTTATGAAAAACTTCCTGTTTGTCAGATTAGTCAGTGGGGATCTGACTAAATTCTAAAAGCAAATGAACATTGTATTGTGGACACTTATTTTTTTTACGATTTGTTACACTTTGTGAACTGTGGTTTAATTATAAGCGTCATAACATCAACTAAATATGTAGTGCAGTATATCACTTACTGACAATGTATAACAATGTGAGCCTTAAAATTGGCCTGTGTAACATTCAATGCCATTATCCCTGTATATTTGTACCTCATGTTTTATGTATCAGATATCATTTGATTTAGATTAAACAAACATGTGAAAAAATAACTGTTTACCTCCTCTATGGTATCCCTCGTTTCCTTGGGTTCATGGACGTCGTCCAGGAACTTTAAGAAATTGTCACTAAATCACTTTGGATGGTAGATTGCGTCGCACCCACTTCCTGATTTCTTACTGTGCTCTATTTTTCTTCTTCCCCGCCGGTACTGCGACACGATAGATTTTATTTTTTTGGCAACGTCACTGCTGCTGGTACCAAACTCCACGGCATATTTTTTTTTTATTTTTTTTATTTTTTATTTTTTTTATTTTATTTTTTTTTTTTTTTTATAAAGAATCGTGCTTATTTTTAATGTTCTTATAACTAGAGAAACGTACATTCCAGAGGCACTGTTCTTCCTGATATAATGAGATCAGATGAAAAATTCTCTCTCTACTCCATCTCGAAGAACAAACGCAGAAAACAACGAAAAACACGACGCACGACAAACAGCACAATACTAAGCTCAGCAGCATAACAAAAACACTAGCGCTGCACAGCGGCACTTGGTGGTAGCAGGCCACAAAGAAATGTTCCTTTGATGTTTACCCACACAGGCCTGGAACACTTTCTGTGTTGGCAGCATGTCGTGATCATCTGCAGTCTACTTGCAGCCACGAACAATGTTCGTCTCAGTGTAAACGGGCCTTAGGAAAACAGAATCGCGACCAACCTCCATAGATGACATGAAAATAATTAGAATAAATAATAATAGAAAGCACCTTCTCATACTTCAGGAAAATTATCAAATACAGAAATCAAAAGGTGAAAAGAAACATCTGCTGAATGATGGAGTAAACATATCAAACAATCCACTAGTTACACTGCTAGATAAAATAGTTACATAAACCAATCACTCAGATTCTCATTAAGCCATTAAGCCGCCCCCTCCCCATTCATAGATCATTTAAATCAAAACAAAAATAAATTGAACACCAAAATTCCCACCAACCTCATACAAATATTGCAATCACACACACAAAATGATACTATTCTCTCTCTCTCTCTCTCTCTCTCTCTCTCTCTCTCTCTCTCTCTCTCTCTCTCTCCCCGTCGTATTATTCTACTTCAAATAACATTCTTACTCGTTGCTTGTAGTGGCCATTTCAGCAGCAGCTGAATACTCTCTCTTTCACTGTAATGTTTTTAATGAAAACGCCTTTTGCTACTGAAAATGAAGGGTTTTATTTTTATAATTCACCCATGAAACCTTTCGATCTGGTTGCCGGAAAGAGACTGATATGGAGTAGCAGGTTCTGTAAGTACACCATTTTATACCAAACAACGAACTGTTTTAGATCAGAAACGAAATGTTTTGTACATATGTAAGAAACCTAACCGTTATGTGTAAACAGAAACATGTAAATATTTCAGTACATCCACTGATGATGGCTTGTGACAAAGGCGAAACGCGTATGGGTGAATTATGAAAATAAAACCATTTGCAGTAGCAAAAGGCGTTTGCATTAAAAACATTACAGTGCAATACGAGGCGCGTCCAGAAAGTAAGTTCCGTTTGGTAATAAAATGAAATTGTACACAGATACAGAAGAAATTATTATTGCACAAAATTCTACAACCCAAACTACTTTTCCACATAACTGCCGAAATTTTGCAGGCATTTGTCATAGCGTGGCACCAGGTTTTGTATACCTTCTTCATAGAAATCTACCGCCTGTATCTTCAACCAGTTGGAAACAGTTTCTTTCAGCTCGTCGTCATTGGTGAAGTGATGACCGCCAAGGAAAGACTTGAGATGTAAGCACAGGATCTTGTCATCAACCGCGTGAACCAGTTCTGTAACCAAAGGTGGACGCCCAATTCGTTCTTCATCGTGCACATCACTACGCCCGCCATTGAACTGTCGGACCCATCTTCTCACCATTGAACCACTCATCGCATTTGGTCCGTAAACATCGCAAATTTGCCGATAAATTTCACTCTGTTTCACTTTCCTCGCATTCAGAAACCGAATCACCGACCTGATTTCACTGGCGGCGGGATTTTCAAACAACGCCGACATTTCAAACAAGCACAACTAAGCGTACGTAACTGACAGCGATCTCCAAATGGCACACGTTTTTCTTCTTGATACACATCGTCTACAGCGCATGTGTGGAACTGAAATCTCAGCGCTGTAGCGGAGATAAAATGAAACGGAACTTACTTTCTTACTCTTTCAATCACTACATTTACATGCAACACATTTTTCCGGAAGACGAAAACCGATTTCCGTAAACCGTTTTCCGCTGTCGTGTTGGTTTACATGGCATAGCCTGAATCGGATTTCCTAATCCACTTAACATGGCGGCTGGAAAACAGCTGATTCAGTTCCTGATGTAGTCAGCACAATCGCTATTTTTCTTTATTTAAATACACAGATTTATGTTCACTCTAATATTTATACTTTTATTTCACATTAGAAAATACCACTCTTTCCATACGTGCCGAAACTTCTTAACAAGAAAACACAATCTGGCAAGCCAACAACGCTTCAAAAACGGTTGCGTTTACATGGGCACGAAAATCGATTGTGGAACTGGAAAACCGCTTTAGGGAAGCGGATTGACAGAATCGATTTTGGAGTGTTTACATGACCATCCAAAAGCGGAATTGGGAAATCGATTTACGAAATCCGGTTTTGGGAGTCCATGTAAACGGGGTGATTGTGCTCTCTCTCTCTCTCTCTCTCTCTCTCTCTCTCTCTCTCTCTCTCTTACACACACACACACACACACACACACACACACACACACACACACAAAGGTTAGCAACCAATATACTTTTCGTTATGTTGGCAACAAACAACCACGAAAATATATAAAGTAAATTATGGCTGCTAAACACCTCCAAAATGTGTACCAATGTGCGAAATTCTGTTATACAATGTGCAACATGTGGCCTTGAGCAGATGGAAAAAACAGCAGAAGATAGCTGAAAACACAAGGAAAATTTAAATAATAATTTCTTGCCTTATGTAGAAAAATTACGGGAGCTGTTTATAATCTGGAAACAATACATCTCACAAAAAATGTAGACCCCACTGAAGATGCCTTTTAAAATAAAAAGCGAAACGCTTCTCGGAGAAATAAAAACATTGCAGCAAATACAAGGCTTTTTTCCCACCTTCACAAACGAAATAAAGTAGTTAGCCAGGTGCAGCTCGAGAAGATCTCTAAACAGTGGCCGCAATTAATAATGAAATCTGGGTGTGCGAATGGCAAACGGTGTTCATATAAGTAAAGCAGCCTTCTGGAAGGCTAATTGGTATTAAGTAAATAGTACTGGACTTAGTGTGATGGAAGGTGCAGGAGGAGGGGGCAGAGATGTAAGGAAACTCAGTGATGGTAACGAGCAGCTGCAACTAAACCGGTACTTGAGAAGGTTGAGTAAATAAAATATTTTTATACATATAATAAACAGAAAGGTTGAGTGGTTAAGCCATAAGAGCTATAAAGCGTGTAAACCTGCAACTCTGCAGCAGGCGCCAGTTTCCTTTTTAACCTGTAAACCACAGTTGCTGCCACGGATAAAACAATCATGACACTTATTTTAGAGCGGCGCTGTGGGGCAAAAACGCAAAGTGTGTTCTTGGCCCAACATCACAGCTTCAGTTGTGAATGAAACGTGCAGCACCAATAGATAGTAGATAGTCTATAGGCTATTATTACTAGTTACAAATATTTGGCTGATGATTTCAGAATGTGTTTTCCCGACGGTGTGGTTGGACGGATATCTAAGTTTCAGCTTAAATTACTGCGAATAAAGCGATCAAAAATCATATCTGTAGTTTTGCTTGTCGGGAATATATAGCTGCTTAGTAACCCTTAACAACGCTTCGCACATTTGGCGGTCGAGACCAAGGTCGTAGCGCGCTGGATAAGGCGTTACACGTGTTCAGGCGTGCAGCGACAATGGGCGGGGCTTGTTGCCGCGACCGGGCGCCAAGGTCACGTGGCCCGGGCAAGCTCCGCCCACCGACGACTCGTGAGCAGGGGTGGGGGGAGCCGCAGCCCGCCCCTCCACTCCACTCCCCTCCACTGCCGCGGGCGACCACGTGTTTCTCCCCACCAACTTACAGCGCCACACGTGACTTTCAATGCTCGCTACTTTTGAGACGCCGTATTCCTACACATATTTATCAAAAACCTGTTACTGCGGGTGTTCATTGCAATCAACAGATGTTACCCAACTGAATTCAAATAACCTCATTAAGCGTGCTATTTTGTATTTAAAAACTGTTGACTATATTAATCATACATTTGTTGTCATGACACTTTTTAATGTACGGAGGCGCTAATTCTGATACATACACGCTTGCGTTTTGCTTTTTTAATGAAGTTTAACCACGGGGCTTGGGAACACATCAGAATATGATTTCCTGGCACGGCAGTGTATACGTAAGCAGCAACTGCATCCACAGAACACTACATAAAAACAAACAACCACCGGGGAGAGTAGTCTGTTGACATTGTGGAGTAATTAATAAAGCCACACCAGTTACCGCAGAGCGATCTCCCTCCATTAATAAACACCCACACGGAACAATCTTAGTATCAACTTGTACATTAATTAGGTGCACTAGAAAAATCCATTTACTACGCATAAGCCTACATCGCTGTAACAGCATGTCGGACAGTGCTACAGACTAAATATAAAATGAACCACTCATGTCTGTGCGTGGTAATTTCAAATGTTCAAATGTTTGTAGATCTATCGGACCAAACTGCGTGGTCATCAGTCCGTAGCTTACAAACTACTTAAACCTAGGTAAACTAACCTAAGGACAAACACACACACACCCATGCCCCAGGGAGGACTCGAACCTCCACGGCGAGAAACCGCGCAATCCGCAGCGAGACGCTTTAGACCGCTCGGCTACTCCACCGCAGCGTGGTAATTTATTACGGCCTACACGCATATGCAGCTTCATAGTTAATTGAAAACCAAATATATACATCGTTAACAACTCTACGAACGAGTTTCATTTTACATGTATTGCCATTTTTCGAAATTTTAAGAAGTAATTTCGGTAGATGAACACTTCGCAATTCATTTTTACAGCCTAAATTCCAGAGCAAATCACTGATGTGTGGTGACTAAACGTTTACGGCAGATACACAAAGTTTGAAACTGCAAGGGCCGGCCGAGCGGTCTGCGGCGCGCCAGTCACGTTCTGCACGATCACTACGGTAGGGGGTTCGAATCCCCTCTCGGGCATGGATGTTTGTGTCATATTTAGTATAAGGTAGCTCATAAATAGGTTGTAAGTTTAGGGACTGATGACCCCGTAGTTAAGTCCCATAAGCTCTACAAACATTTGAACATCTGAAACTCCAAGGTGATGGTCAATTCTGTTTACTATTCCCAGTGATCTAGAATGGCGCTGATGCAGCAGGAACGCACTGAACTAAATAATGAGTCGAGAACGAAATACAACAGTGAATGCTCATGTCAATGTTGTGCTTCCTCATATGACATTCCACATAGGGAAAAAAATTAATGTTATAGTGGAAACGTTCTTATTTATGCGTTTACGCTATCTTAATTTTCCGGAAACAAACCCGATTTTTAAGTGCTTGAAATAAGAAAGGTGAAAAACCGCGTTTAAAGTAAAATAGCCTACATCTATATTTAAAGCAAACTGTTCCTTATTTGTAGGCTATCAATAAATTCCCATTAGACTAAAGATACCAACTATTAAACACGATGACCGAATGCAAATAAGCGTTTCATCTTAGATTCATACTTCGTTTTTCCACCAAACATATTTCACTTATTAGTGGCCACTATAAAAATACGTGATAAGTGGGCAACTATGTACTTAAAGTTCAAATTCAGATTAATTTTGCGTATGGTCACATTCCTCATATCAGCATGCATTTTTCTCGTGATAAGTGGTTGTAAAGTAACTTGACAGGTTAAATCGAATTTGGGATGCTAAAGAAGGGTGAAATTAAGAGGACAAATATTCTGTCTCAGGTGCCATCATTAAATATTTTCGAGGAAAAATTACGATTGAAATATTTATTGCATTTTTTTATATCTGTGAGGTCAGTTTACTGGCTTACTACATGTGTTTGGTAACGTGACGGATATCGTCGTGGCTTACGAATTTTGAGTTTGAGATTATTGGATAAATTTACTGCAACATATCTGCCGCGCGGTCTAGGGCGCCATGTCCCGGATTGCGCTGCCGCTCCCGTCGGAGGTTCGACTCCTCACTCCGTCATGGATGTGACCTAGCAGTTTGGACTCTCAGGTTTACGAGCATTTCAGTAACAACAACAGCATTTTCGTGAACAGAAATGGACGTCCGAGAACAGCCGACGACGAGGAGGCTGCACCAGAAGCCGCGCCATCGCTTGCGAGACGTCGACGCGGGTGTCTCGCGTGTGCTGTTTTAGTCGAAGAAATCACAGAATATTGCTGCGGTAATTTTCGTTGGGTGTTTTATCATTTATGTGCGCGATTATCATCAGTCACAGGCCCTTCACAAATGTCCAAGTAGCAAACAAAAGCGCAGAGTATAAATACTAACAAGATACTATGTTTGGCTGTGTGGCCATCTTGCAGTCTATGCTGACTGCAATTAGAATAGTTTTTTTTTTTTTTCATCGTATCTGTTATGCAATACGAATTGTACAAACCTTCATACAGACATTTACAGAACCCAGAGGATGCTTTATAAATAAAACGCAAAACGCGCCTGGCTTCGAAAAAACTATCCTAATTGTAGTCAGCACAAGATGGGAAACCTGTTATAGTTAAGTACAAAAATAGTTCCACAGAAGTAAATAGTTCTATCTGGTCTGTAGCATACGCCTAAGGAATACATAGGCCTACAACCGCTCAATAATCACGTTTCCCGATGGTATATCAGGTATTATTTTCCGTTTCGAGTTTAGTGTCGTAGTGGGAACTTGTGTAGTTAGGTCCAAATATTGGCAAGAAGAAGAAGAAAAAGAAGAAGAAGAAGGAGGAGGAGGAGGAGGAGGAGGAGGAAATAAAAATAGAAATAAAATTCAGTTGTGTGGTGTTCTTTATAATGTCATGAAGATAGCCTATATCTGAGCCGAGATAGCAGCGGTGTAACTATCCGCAGAAGAGACTATAAAAAAATCAACAAGGTAGAAGTCGTGGTCGTTGAAATTCGTATTTTTTATATTCAGCGTTGCGTTTGTTATTCGTTATCCATCTTCTAATCTCGTGTATACTTCAAGAAGTGATGTCCCATTATTATGGGGGACAAGACTCGCAGGCTTCACACTAAGACATCTTAGTGGAAATTCGTATCGTAAAATTCTTTCCATTAGCGAGCTGAACGTCAGTAAAGACATAGGGGGGTAGAAACAGCATTGAAAGGAAAACTTCGCGCGCTTCGGCACGGGAGATTAGGGTGCAGGTACGGAGGGGTGGAGCCTAGCAGGGGGTAGGTGGAGGGGAGGGGGTGAGTGACGTCACGACCAGCGGTGACGTCCAGCCGCCGGCTGCAGTCTGTCTCTGGACCCGCTACGGTGACGTCGCTTCTGGTGATACTGCTGCTGCTGCTGTTTTTGCTGGTGCTGCTGCTACTGTTGCTGTTGCTGCTGCTACTACTACTATTACTGCTACTACTGCTGCTGCTGCTACTACTGAAGACAAGTGACATCAGGTAAGAGCTGGTCTCGCGCTGGCGCCTCGTGCTCCCATCTGTGAGCGTCTGTCCGTGTTGTGCCGGCTGTTACCAGTATTTTCCTGGTGTATGTTTCGAACTTAATGAATTAGCCTCTGGCTGAAAAGATTTTGACTTACACAATAATAGTTCTCGTACTATCAGTTCCTTGTTGAGCTGCGGATTGTAGCGTATACTGTAAACTGAAAGCCGTTCTGCAAAAACAGATCTTAACTAACTCGTAATTACAGATCACATCACTGTTTCTTTACAACCATCCACTGCGATGAAAAAACTACATAGAAATTGTGTTTTGTGTACATCGCTCAATACGAAAACATAGATACCACTTCCATTTAGTTACAAGAAAAAATAGACTGCTTGCTTTGAATGTCGTATTTTACACCTGAAAGATAGAAGATTTTTGGAGTCAGTGGATGGCATTCACTGGCACATTTCTTGGAATGTGAAAGGATTAAGAGTGTCTGCTCATACTGTGGTTTATCTTGTGCGTGTTTTTCAAGTGCCTCTCGCGCGACACTTAAAAAATAAACCGGGAAGAGGAAATTAAACGATAAGTTATGGAGACAGAACATTGCTTTGTTAGGAGCCATGTTTCACCTTACTTTTGTGCAATTTATTCAGTACTTCATTTCGATTCTCTGGCGAAAATATGCCTTTTTTTCTAATATGATACAGGCTAAGAGGTCGCATGGGAGTGTAGCAAACTTAAATAACTAGCGACTGTTCTATTAAGTAGTTTAAGATGTAGGCTACATATTTCTTCATTTTTGTATGAAAGATTTCTTTTACTGATTCGAGTTTTAGATTTGCTAACAAAAGTAATAAATTTGACTGTGTAATTTTCGCAATACGTAATTTAACAAGGCAAACAATTTTAGATACAGTAATCAAAATCGTTTTATGAGGCATGAACATACTAAATGCTGGTATTTAACAACAGTTATTCTCTACCAAGGAGTCCAAGTTATTTTAGGCTGAGTCATAAGTAACTGCTACAAGTCATATATATTCTGAAAGTAAAAGCAATATAGCTGGAGCATTTCTAACATGTAATCACACGATTTTTTACTAAAACACTTCATATAGAGTTTCATTACTCACGTTTTCTTTGTGCATTTTAATGTAGTTATAGCCTTGTATTTTGTACACCGTAGGTTCTCTGTATCTTTGTTCGATTTTGATAGGCATTCAGGCCACTCCATAGAAATAGCAAATCAAGGCTTTTTATGAACAAACTCAAATCCCCACTGGGAACTCTGTTTAATTTGAGTTTACGTTTTGCACTTCAACTTTTACATCATTACACTTAATATTTTTTTCAGTTTACAGCCACAGGGCATGACATGCTATGTCAAATAAATATTCACCTACCGCCATTGTTAGTGTTATGTATGTATAAGATTGAAATAACTTATCTAGTTTCAGGAAATTTAGTTCCATTCTGTGTGTCCAAACGTTCAATTACACACAGAACAGTAGTTTTAAATTATGACTGCTTTCTATGCATACTTATCAGTTAACAATTTAGGCCTACTTGTATTGGACGGTGTTTTTCTATATAGTTATTAGCTAGCGAAATAAGGTATATTCTGTTAACCATTTGTCAGTTTTCCATGAGTAAACATTTTGGTGAGTGGGAGCTACGTTGTGCCTACAGATTTTTCTTTCTATGTTTAGGCTGTACTTCTGATGAAGCTATAATCTGTATTTGCAGTCCCGGGGGTTGTCTTCCTCTTCTTGTGCTGGTTACCATGAAATGCCAATTTTATGGTTTTCTATAGTCTGAGGAAGGTTATTTGATGTTTCTGGTGTTAAATTGAATTCTTTAGAGTCACTTCAATGGTTAGTAGCTTTTGTATTGTAATCGGCTTCCTTTGTAGCTGCAGTGAAGAGCTGATTTGAAATTTCGGTTAATTTGTACACCAATATTGCTGACTTCTATCATCTGGTCATTTTCGACGTGCTTACAAACACTCAATAAGCTGTTATTTTTCAATGAGATTTACGTAAGACTGACAATCGTCCGAATCGACTAGGTTCCATATTCCTTCCTGAGCAGTGTGTTTGGTTTGCTAATGATTGTTGATTTTTACCTATTATGGCTGATATGAAACTTTCCCTAATCCATTAACATAGCTATCCATCGGCACTAATATTTTTTGTGTATTATTTGCCGTTTTTTTCGTGCCTGCTAACACGAAATTGATTAACTGCGTGTTTTGGTAATTCAGGCAGTCTTCTCGTGTTTCATCTGTCAATTTCTATTTATTTATTTATTTGTTGTGCTAACAACCCGCATCTTTTCTTAAAAAGATGAGCCTCCTGAACACAGTGATGACTACATATTTGGTAATGCACAGTGTCAGACTTTAATCTCCGTCATTACTCAAAATCTATTTTTTTAGGCATTACCTTTACTCAACTGCAGTGATACGCTGTTTTAGGTGTTTCTTGTTTAGAATGCACTTTTCGCCCTTTTTTGTTCGTCCATTCTCCAATTCCATATAGCGAAATGCTGGTGCTTAACAGTGTAGACTTATTTTCTTTGTGATAGGCTGTGTTTCGCTTACTTTCGAAACGAGTTCACTCTACAGAGTTTCCCATGTTAAATAATTTTCCTCGTGTTCTTGCGTTTGGAACATTATGATTTTGTGTGTGTGTGCATGTACTGTGTACACCTTCTGCCCTCTTGTATTTTCAGAAATAGACTATTCTGCGCAGTGGTATTCAGTGTGTGAGTTTTTCTTTCAATTGTGTTGTTTGCCTCTGACTGCCACTGATGCTTTTTTTACGGTTGCTTTATGATATTTGGTTCCTTCTGATAGGTTGCTTTATTTTGTGACATTATACGAGGTCTATAGAGCATGTGTGTTGGCTGTTTTATGATTATAAATGGTTCGGGGGCAGCTTGTTATGCGGCAGGTGATTTGGGTATAGAGTAACTTTAGAAGACATGCCTTTTATTGTTGTATCAGAAATGTAATTTTGTTCGTTGAGTCCCAATTAGAATATTAATTTATCTTGTTATATATTCTGTTGATGCCAGTAACTTACAGAGTTTTTCACTTTTCGTGACGTTTCATCTTGGGAGTAAAGTGTCTTCATTGTCCCACACTAGTATTGTATGTTGCATTATTTTAAAACAGTTTGTTTTCGGAAATGACCTGTTCACAATTGCTTGTAAGATTATGTATTTAGTTCCTGAGTATTTGCAGATCCCATTGGTATTCCCTTATATCATAAATAAAATGGGTCACTAACAGCAGGCGTTACTTTGAACAGTGATAGTAAAGTGAGTAGTAGTTTGATGTCTTCATCGTAATAGAGGGTACGGTGAATAAGGTAATAAAATGCATTAATGATGCTTATAAAACAAAACTGCTAATTTTATATGAAAGAGAGGGGTTCTAATGGGATTCCCGGTTTCACTGCTGTGAGTAATTATTTTTATAAGCCACATTGAACAAATAATTGTCACGAAAAAAAGATGCTAAATATAATACAACACATAATATGGTTCAGATATATCTTTCCTATCCTTAAAAACGACTTGCGAAAAATTGAATACATACTGACATGAACAAGGTTCGTTAAAAATAAAAATGTCAAATTATCCGTAGAGATACAATGGGGAAAAAGGACATTCACTACATTTACAAGAAACTCACGGCAAGTGAATCTTCAACAACAAATCTCTAACCACACGGACACGTGATTACTTGGACATATACTGTATAGACTTTTCCCATTGCAACTCAACGAAGGAAACCCAAAAAGGAGTAGAACATGCGGCAGCTACTCACAAAACAAACACGCCATGTACGTCAGAGAAGTAAACAACGAAAAGAATCCTCAACACAAACCACAGCAAAGCGTGCTTACAGAATGACACGACATGAAGAAATCTCGAAGAAGACAACATATGCTACAGTGTAGTTTACAGACCGGTACAGAATGGAATCATTTGAAAGAATGTGGAACATAGCAAAGAGTGCATTAGGACAGTGTGGCGAACTGAGGTTTAAAATATTATACATAATTCCTCTTTGTGTTTTGGCCTCCTGCACTGCAGTTTGTATAGATTAGGTGACCGTCTTATGCACTGTAAATTAGTCTACTTTACACCAGATGCGTTTCGCTTTATGTTAAAGCATCTTCAGTGGTCAATTATACAAGAAATATTTTTGTTTTACATTATTTGTTTTATTTTTGCTAAATTCGATCAATAACAGTTCTCATGCATTATGATTATTTCATTCTGAATAAAATTAACTACTAATGTTACGTATTTTTGTTGTCTTATTCCTGTGTGTTTTGTAGCACATTGCCATTTGCTGTCACTGTTTATATTTACACTATCTACAGCTGCACTTTTGTTTTATATAAAAAGTTTCTGCAAACTCGCCATTTCTGTGGCCTGGCAGGCTGTGTATATTTTTTGTTTTTGTTTAAAGTCTCTTACAAGTTTTTTTGTTTAACACGGAAAGATGGGTTTTTGTTTCGTATCTCTCAAAACGGGCGTCTTTTAGCAAATGCGTGAGATTTTCTGCCTATAGTGTGTGTGTCTGATATTCTGATTTTCTGCAGGTGAGTGATTTTTATTTGGTCGTATTATGTGGTGGGTTTGAGTGTGCGGGTGGTTTGTCATTGTCTACTATGTGTTTTCATAGTTAAAACAGTGTTAGCATTAATAGAAGAGAAACATTTATTGAATGACCAAGTAAACATGAACAACGAAACACTGTTTAAACTAATAACACATATAGTAAACAGACCTCCCCTAACCTCAAACGCACTACATAATACGACCACAAAAAAACACAACAAGAGAGAGAGATTCACTAGTTGAAGTAAAAGCATATTTATGAACACACGCACAATACAGAGAGAACATCACACACAGTTGTTAGAAGACGCCTGTTTTGACAGAAACAAAACAAAAACACATCTTACAGTGTGAACCAAAGAACTTTTAAGCAAGTAACACACAGGCGATTAAAACAAACAACATAAGGGATCCTCACACGTCCAATACTTACTGACAATAATATTGTCAATAATATATTGTCAAACCTTCAATACATTTCAGTAGTCCTCAAACCATCGATAGTATTGTCATTGTTTTCAATTGGCGAAATGATTTCGAGAAGACAGTAACATGTGTCGGACTGTGAGAAAGAGTGTGCTTTAATCATACAGTGTTTGCTAGCAAAAATAAAATTAAATAGGAGAGAACAGAGAGCTGCGAGGAAGGTAATTGGGTCAGTGGGTGGTTAAACAAAAGGAATGATTTTTCGCAAGTGGACCGGCTGACGGAAATCCGAACGACTGAAATGAAAGTTTTCTTAAAATATTTGCAAATAAGCCTAGAATCATACGACAAATTACTTATGTTACCGGTACGAGAGTGTCGGAAAATAAAAATTAAGAGACCCGCAATCCCAGCCAATGAGCGATTGAGTGTAACTTTACGAATGTTGGCCACAAGAGGATCATTTAAATATTTAAAGTTCAATGCAGTTACATCTGCTGACATTAATAGTAACATTCTCATTGAAACATGCAAAGCAATCACATAATTTATTCAATTTTTAACGTCCTTTATTTTCCTTCCGGATACTGAAGGAGATAAATTTCAAGTAATTGCTTAAAATCATTATGGTTCTTTCCATGTAATCAACAAAGCTCTGGGTTTAGAGATATGGACTGCTCCTATATCATTCGATTAACTGCGCCAGTACTTATTTACTCATATTTCGGCCCGATTCAGATTCACTCAAAGCGTATCGAGATAGAAACGGCAAATGTAAACACTAAAAAGCAGCAGCTATGCGATAGACGCTAGCGCTCTGAGGCTGTCTCGCGAAACACTGTAAACATCTGAACAACGAGTATTGTCAAACCGGAAAATATTTTTGGGCCCATCAATACTGATCTGTCAATATTTACGGTACTGACAATATGTCAATACCCACGCACACACGGTCAATATACTGACGCTTTGTCAATGTATTGACAATATTATTGAACGTGTGAGGGCCCCTATCCACAGCCTGCCAGGCCACAGAAATGGCGAGTTTGCAGAAACTTTTATACAAAAAAAAAAGTGCAACTATGAATACTGTAAATATAAACAGTGACAGCAAGGGCAATGTGCTACAGAACATTATTAGTAGTTCATTTTATTCAGAATCAAATAATCCTACTGCATGAGAACTGTTATTGATCAAATTTAGTAAAAGTCAAATAATGTAAAACAAAGATTTTTTTGTACAGTTGACCACTGAAGGTGCTTTAAAATATAGCGAAACGCGTCTGGTCTAAAAGAGACCAATTTACAGTTGCATAAGACTGTCACCTAAGCTATTCAAACTGTTTGAAATATTAGCTGCACGTGATAATGAAATGCCAGTTGACTAGAGGAAGTGTCAGACGCTCATCCTTCCGTAATCAGCCCGTCCACCCAGCCACTGCTGCAGACTGGGAAAGCGCGTTGTTGCTAATTCATCCGACTTGGAGTTCTGATATTTCAATCGTTTCTACATGCTCCATTGATGATTTTCAAAAAGATGATACCATGACTTAAAATGGAATAAACCCATAATTTTATAATGCTTCAATTTCACAATGTAAACTTTAAGTTGAAGCTCGACAGACTAGCAGAGTTGTGAACACACGCACTTCTGAACTTGGACTCCGAATTATTTTGACCGTGCAATCTTTTTGTGTCTCATTGTCCAGTCACCTCACTGATCAGCCACAGTCACGATCTCCCAAACGTGTTTACGTTATATTAAGGCAAAAAGACAGAAACTCGCACAGAAATAAATACGCTTGGTTTGCATTAGCACCCGTTAGGTTGGCTCTACTTATGTAACCAAGTAAAAAGAGAAAGGCGGGAAAAAGATTGAAATGGTACAAATTTATGTTTACTTAAAGGTAGATACTACCGTGGTAGCACACCAGTGAACATGTGAAACGGGAAAACCGTGATGACAAAATGAAAATAAAATATAGTGTGGCGTGTCAGGAGTGAATGGCCGTGAGACTCCTCACCTTTTATCAGGGGAGAGGAGGTATAGATTTCAACCGTAATTACCAATAAGTGTAATAATTTAAGTAAAAATGATTATCTTCATATATGTGAAGTCATGTGATTGAAATTGAAGGCACCCAAGTTGCGTTAATGGCTAAAGCGGCGTGTCCGTAAATATTACCCGCGGCGGAGAGGCCGAGCGCATTGAGGCGCTATGGTCCGATGCGCGAGGCCGTTCCCCGCCGGGGGTTTGAGTCCCTCCTCGGGCGTGTGTGTTTGCGTTGCCTTTAGTGTACGTTAGGTCATAAGTAGTTTGTAAGTTTAGTGACTGACGGCCCCGCAGTTAAGACCCATAAGCTTAACAAACATTTGAACTTTTTTGTAAATTATAAACAATTACATTCAGAATAAGGTGTATTACTTACAAAGGTAATATTGTTCCGTATACCCTAATGGGTATCTCACTATTGTGATAGTTGCATCAGAATGAGGAGGAAGCATTTTGAACACACCATTCGTAACTCCGGACTTTGAAGATTATGGTGTTCTAGAAACGGAATATAAATGCAGCCACCTCGGTATTTGGTTACGGTTTGTGGGTAAATGAAAAACATGAGCAAGTTGACTGGACAAGGTGTAGCATAATCTGGAAAAGATGTGAGATACCTAGTGTTGTTATTTTTTGGAAATGGATATGTATTTTAAATTATGCTCTCACGCAAAACCACTATTCCATGGACAGACTTTGCTTCCAAGATAGCTGCTTTGTGTAGCGTCAAGTTACCGCATGATTGTGAGAAAGTTTGCCCTGTCAACGTATTTTTCTAGGATCTTTCTTTTATTGCCTGAAAGTTCCGAACTATGTACAAATAGTTTAGTAGTGGTTTCACTCGGTTTACGATTAGATCATATTCATACTTTTCATTCCCATTAAACCATTGTGAGGAGATGAACCTAGATTTAGAACATTTCAGAAAATAAGAACATATGCTTATGTACAATGATAGGCAAGAAGATTGCCCGAGCCGGATAATGAAGAATCCAAGATCAGGGAAATTGTCCTGACCAGGTTCAGAAACGACTGTTTACAACTCGAGCGGCTTGTTTGTGTTTACATTGTCAAATAGAGGCAATAAAAATACCTAGTATTAAATATATGTCTTGATTAACTGCAATTTAACTCATCGTATCATTTCATTTGAAAATCAATATTCGGAGACGTAGAAACGGTTGAAGTATGTTAAGTCCATTTCGGTGGCATTATTACAAAGAGGGGCTTTCCACATTTGTTTCAGTAGCTGTGTAGATATGCTGACGGATTACGTACGTGAAGGACGAGCTTTAGAATCTAACGGGAGTCAGCTCTCATTTTATTATTTACATTTATGCAGATAAAATCTTTAACCTCAAAACACTACAAATTGTGCCGTTGATGGTTTTAATAGGTTCTTGAAAAAGATAAAATTTTATAATAGTCTAATCTTTAACCAGACAAATGGACAGAGTAAAACTATTGAAAATACATTTATTGATTTGTAATTAATTCGACTGCCACCTGGTGCGGGTGCGCGCGCGGGCGCGTGTGCGTGTGTGTGTTTATTCGTTACGAGCCAACTAAGTATTAAGCTAACTACTACTACTACTACTCTTTAATATACCTCCAGAACTGCATTTTTCTGGGAATTACTTTGTGTCCTCTCCTCTTGGCAATTTGGTTCCAGATGTTTTGTCGGTTTGTTCTTCCCGAAAACCTTGATATCTCTTGAACGCTGCTGTAAATTTATCTCTGTTTTGTATTGTCTCCTGATCGATATGCATTTCTTCCCGGTCTTGTCTCACAGCTCCCACCCAACCATGTAGCTATTCTGTCTGTTTTCCTATTTTGAAAGAACGTAAGAATCTTCTACGAGGTCGATTTTCATTCATTCTGTTAAGAACACCATAGAATGTAGCTCGTCTTCTCTTATGTTCTCGGTAATTTTAGGACAAAACTAATCAAGTTCCTTATTTTATGTTAGAATCCGTCTCCAATCATTCCTATTCTCCGTTGGCGTAGTATTTTTCGTAATATTCTTCGTTCCTCCTTTTCAAAATCTTCTAAAGCCATTTTGCATCCACCTAGTCGAAGTGTTTCTGCACTATAAAGGACTTCTGGTATCACCACTGCATTGTAATGCTTAATCTATGTAGATAAAGATTTTCAACCTACATATAAGCTCTTTTCAGTTCCATTTATTATTTTTTCCGTTGTTTATTCCAGTAGTTCTACTCTTGTAGTTGTCGCTTAATGCAGCAGTTTTTCGCGCATCTCGTTGTTTATTGCGTCGTATCTCGTGAACTGTATATCGTACGTGATTCTTACACTTACGGCGACCGTCCTCGTGGAGTGAACCTTACGTGCGCAAAATTTCACAAACTTTGAAAGAAAACTGTAGAATTCCACACAACACGTGTACAAACATACGGACACTGCTTTATATATAAAGATGAATGTGTGTGAAACTCAGCCTCAGATCCTCGTTCCTAGGCCGATGACGGGCGACAGGCGAGCACTGTACTAAACCACGAAAGTGCATCGACTGTGATTCAGTCTGATCAAACTTTGAAATAATATCACCTCTTTTACTTGCACTTATGTTTTTGAAACATAAGCACTTACAGTCTGGTCCTGTTTCATGGCTATGTTTTCATTACGTCTTGTTTGCGGCCAAAGGATTATCTTTTACATTCAAAGGCATTTCATATATTTTCATTAATATGTTGGAGACCAAACAAGGCACAACATCCAATAAACCAACACTGGGGTAACACGCTTCAACGGTTAACATGACATTAAATCCCTAACATCTGGGTGAACTGATAGCACAGCTCTCTACAGTTAACCAACCAAGTGGACCCTCAACCTTGTAGCTCACATACAATGACACTCGTCTTTCTTCGTAAACCATATAATGTTATTGGCTGTGTATGCAGGGACTTTTGCCTTCTGGGAGTAGTTCGAAATATTCTGTTGGTGTTAAACTGTACAGATTCACTGCAAGCGCTTTTTTCATCATAAGTGGGCCCTCATCCTTTTTTGCTCGTACTCTTCAACTGCGAATATGAGGCAGAATCAGCTGTGTAATTTAACAGCGACACATCAACATTTGTGACTGACCGGGACTCGAACCCGGATTTCGGTGAGCGGTCGCCCGCAGCGACCCAGACTTCCCTCTGCTACACACCGTCTTCTGCCCACGAGTGCTGTTACATTCCACCATGTAAGACTTTTACTGTATTTTCTCGCATGTATGCCCGAAGGACATTTGCTTAGGTCTATCGATAAAAATACACATTGCTTATCGTTCGCAGAAACATATCAGCTGATACGTCATAGGTCTGTTTCAAAACAGATGATGCGAATGTTCGCGAGCAAAAACTTACTACAGCTACCAGTACAGTAAGCTGACACGCTATTTTGTACTTTTTTTTTTAATTCAGCATAACTGTAATAGCCGTTACCGTTGTTAAAGAACGGGTAAGTATAAACTGGAAACCACAGATTACTGGAAGATACCTCCTCTTATTCACGTAAACTGGGCTTTATGAACTTAGAAAATATGCGACTCAGTCGATACGTTTCTGTTAGGTGAAAACTACAGAGGCATCAGACAGCGGTAGAAGTAATGACAAACGCGTTTTCAACATTTTTACTACGACCATTTGTGTGTTTCTTTAAAGATTAGACTATTATAAAATGGAATCTTTTGGAACAAGGAGCAAAGAAAAGCATACGATTTGTAGCGAATTAAAATTTAAAATATTACTTGCACATGTCTAAATAAAATTTAAAAAATGATGGGCAATGAACGCTTGATCATCGCGTTCGTATACCGTCAGAGTATCATTCGGCCACTGAAACATCTAAAACCCTCGTCGTCGTAGTAATGCTCCCGACGCTGAATTTTTGTACTTGAAGTGCTCCTATTAGCTCAACTACTCATTTTCAAAAGAAACGATGCAATGAGTTAAATTGCAATGAATCTCAACATGTACTGTATCCTAACTACTCTATTGTTTCTATTTGACGACAGAACACCAGCCTGAAGCGTCACTGACTGCAAGAGTTGGGTCACAGGGACTTGTGAACTTGCTTTGACGTCTGACTCAATTATTCAGGCCAGGCAATATTTTTATCTCGCAATGTACCTTCCAGACACTCCAAATGAAATTTCTCCTGTGGACGTCAAATCCATAAAAAAGAAAGAAATCTTAAATTTACATTTAAAAGGACAAAATATTGCATTTTTGGCGCACATTAAGATATATTATTCATCATTTTGTTTTTCAACTCGGGAGTGTACAT
The DNA here is from genome assembly GCA_026315105.1 of Locusta migratoria. Classification (NCBI taxonomy): domain Eukaryota; kingdom Metazoa; phylum Arthropoda; class Insecta; order Orthoptera; family Acrididae; genus Locusta; species Locusta migratoria. Next base: position 54,469,314 of record CM048744.1, read on the forward strand.
GGTTGCAAATGAAATTACCGAACAGGAGGCCGCCTGCCTATAGGAGCACTACGACCATTTCCGTATTCTTATTTTTACTTTTCTGGAGATTACTTTTCATCCTGTGAGTGATTTCAAGATTCATTCAAATTTAGTTATAGCTATTTATTAGCCACAATTCTAGCTCCTTATTGCACTGATATATTATCCTAAGTATTTGAAGTGCTCAATTATTTGTCTCTAGCAGTTCTGCAAATCGCCAAGCACGTCGTGGTTTCTCGTCCTATTTCTACCACCACTCTTTTCTGAGTTTATCTAACGCAAACTGCAATGCTGCTCAGGACGTCCAGTGTTTACAATATGTAGCTGCATATTTTACTACCTTCAAATTTCTGTTGATATTGATGTACGTTACTTATATTTTACCAATTGTGAAATTTAATTTACAAATTTTGTGTATGGTCAAGTAATTGTTTAATCTAAAGTTTATCTTTTCTGTCCGACAGATCACAATGACTCCACAACCACATAAGACTGGCGCGTCCAAGAGCCTCTCTCAGACTGGAATAAAAAGGCCCCACAGTCCTGAGTTGTCGAAAGGCGCGGAGAAGACCACTGCTTCCAAAAACCATGCACACAATGGGGTGAAGCGGCCTCGCAAATCTGAGTCTGCAAGACATGCTGAGACGACTGCTACTTCCAAGAGCCCACCACACAATGTTGGGAAGGGGCCCTATAGTTCCAACTCCTTAAGAGGTGACGACAAGACCGCCACTTCCAAGAGCCATCCCTTGAATGGTCATGAGAAGTCCTCGAAAGGTGAAGAGAAGACAACCACCTGCAAGAGCCTTCCAGTGAACGGTCTTGAGAGGTCTCACAGTTCAAAGTCCTCAAAAGGTGAAGAGAAGACCACCTCCAAGAGCCTTCCAGTAAACGGTCATGAGAGGTCTCACAGTTCAAAGTCCTCAAGAGGTGACGATAAGACTGCCACTTCCAGGAGCCATCCCTTCAATGGTCTTGAGAAGTCCTCGAAAGGTCAAGAGAAGTCCACTACCTCCAAGACCTTTCCAGTGAATTGTCTTAAGAGGTCTGACAGTTCAAAGTCCTCGAAAGGTGATGAGAAGAGCTCCACTTCCAAGAGCCTGCCAGTGAACGGTCTTGAGAGGTCTTACAGTTCAAAGTCCTCAAAAGGTGAAGAGAAGACCACCACCTCCAAGAGCCTTCCAGTGAACGGTCTTGAGAGGTCTCACAGTTCGAAGTCCTCGAAAGGTGAAGAGAAGAGCTCCACTTCCAAGAGCCTTCCAGTCAACGGTTTTGAGAGGTCTCACTGTTCGAAGTCCTCAAAAGGTGAAGAGAAGACCACCACCTCCAAGAGCCTTCCAGTGAACGGTCTTGAGAGGTCTCACAGTTCGAAGTCCTCGAAAGGTGAAGAGAAGAGCTCCACTTCCAAGAGCCTTCCAGTGAATGGTTTTGAGAGGTCTCACTGTTCGAAGTCCTCAAAAGGTGAAGAGAAGACCACCATCTCCAAGAGTCTTCCAGTGAACGGTCTTGAGAGGTCTCACAGTTCGAAGTCCTCGAAAGGTGAAGAGAAGAGCTCCACTTCCAAGAGCCTTCCAGTGAACGGTTTTGAGAGGTCTCACTGTTCGAAGTCCTCAAAAGGTGAAGAGAAGAGCTCCACTTCCAAGAGCCTTCCAGCAAATGGTCTTGAGAGGTCTCACAATTCGAAGTCTTCCAAAGGTGAAGAGAAGACCACTACCTCCAAGAGCCTGCCAGTGAACGGTCTGAAAAGGCCCTACAGTCCTGAAACATCACAAGGCAAAGAGAAGACCACTGCTTCTAAGAATGTGCCACAAAATGGTGTTAAGAGGCCTCGTACTTTAGAGTTCTCGAGACATGAAGAGAATACCATCACTACCAAGAGCCTTGCAGTGAATGGTCTCAAGAGTTCCAACAGTCTTGAGTCACTGAAGGGTGAAGGAAAAACTGCTATTCCCAAGTATTTGCCACACAATGGTGTGAAGCAGCCTTGCAGTTACAAGTCCTCAAGCCGTGAAGATAAAAGCATGACTTCCAAAACGCTCCCAGTGAATGGTCTGAAGAAACCTGATAGACCCGAGTACTCGAGACGTGAAAAGAAGGTAATGGCTGATAAGGGCGTCTCCCAAAAGGGAGTGAAGCGGCGCTACAGTCCAGAGTCGTCAAGTGTGAAGAAAGCGAGGCGGTCATCTGGCCGAGTGGAGGAGTACGTGCCAAAGGGCGGCGGTGGGGAGCCGTGGTGGCACCTGGCCAGCGACTGCCGCAACCCCGACTGCAGCTTCATCACCGTCAGGGTGCCGAGCGACGACGAGGAGGAGGAGGGGGCGGCAGCGGTGGTGGACGTCGAGGGGGCCGCAGAGGCGGCGGGTGCGGCCGACGAGGAGTACGTGCCGCTGGAGGTGCCCGCGTGGCGGCGCTGGCTGTACCGCGCGCACTGGGCCGACGAGGACGCCGGCGGCTACGAGCCGGAGGGGGCGGCGGCCGAGCCGTGGGGGCACCTGGCCAGCGAGTGCCGCAACCCCGACTGCTCCTTCCTGGAGGCGTGGCTGCCCAGCGACGACGACGACGAAGACCAGGAGGAAGACGTGGGCGCCGCGTGGGCGCGCCGCGGCTGGGGCCACCTGGAGAGCGAGTGCGTGGGCGGCCACGGCGGCTGCGGCTGCGTGCCCGTGCTGCTACCCGCCGCCTGCCGGGGGGCGGCGCCCGGGGGCGGCACTGGGGGGCGGTACCAGTGGCCGGGACACGCCTTCCTGCCCAGGGGCGGCGTCTGAGGGCGGCCAACGACCAGGTGAGCGGCGCAGCTAGCCATGCCTATCCTATTAACACTGTTGATATTGCGTCAATGACTTTGCGAATAGCGCAGCCAGCCACACATGCCATTTAATTGCTTCATTTCAGTTTCACACAATTGTATTCTTTGTTGGGTGGTATATTTTGCCGCCACTCATGTAATATTCTAGCCCTTTTACATACATATTTGACTAGATAGGTTAGCAAGCGATTTGGCATTTAAAAAACTGGTTACACTGCATACTGCTGGCCTGCACAGCAAAAGGTTATGAATTTATATCGAAAGTCAGTACCAGTTGCAATATTTATTTCAAATGCGCATTCGCTCTTTAGAGACATCAGATAATGTAAACGATATATGGTGAGCTGTCATCATTGTAAAATAAACCATCTAGGGAGGAAACCTATCATCATAGGCTAACCTAACACCAAAATTTTTGAAGGACTATGACGATAGGTTTCTTTCGTAGATAGTTTATTTTATAATGCTGACAGATAGCTCACCATATATCGTTTACATTATCTGCTGATGCCTCAAAAGGGAAAAACTCGTTATTGAAATAAAGAAAATTTTGCCACTGACACTGACTTTCGATATAGATTTATCATTTATTGGTTTAGATTGGCCAGGCTGATGCTAATATTTTCTGTATAATAAATTGCTTCTGATTTAGTTGGAGCTGGAGCTAATAGCAGTGAGGGCAGACGGTTGTTCGTTTTCGTTAAGGCAGGAGTGACCCTGAGGTAGGAGTGGGTGGCAGTGCGAGGAATGACAAAGCACCAGGTAACAGCCTCACTGCCAGCTGTCATCAGGTTTCGATTTTGGAACTTGGTCCGAAATGTGTTGCTTCTCTCTTCCAGACATAAATGTTTTTATTTTTCTTTACACTTTGTGTTCGTGACTTGAAAAATCTCGACTCGTATTAAAGTAGTTTCAGCGGTAGGAGTTTGCGGACGGTATACTCCGTTCTCCGACTAGTCACAATTTACTCTTAAGCAACGTACTTCGCATGAGCGGCGACGAGAGGCATCCGACAGATGGTCGTTGCAGTGTTACTTTTGGCAGCACAGTAATCGGTGATTTACACACAACACGCCAGGTCAGATTGGGAAAATGTGTTCAGCTCCATTTGGTAATTGTCCCAGCTCTTCAGTGTCGGTGCCAGCCAGGATAAGGGTTTCCTTATTTTCGGTACTAATCGGTGGTCATAGACTCAGAGTGCCCGTCTAATGAAATGGTGGGGGCGATTTCGATATGAAAGTTACATCTAGCACTTTACATTATGCTTAAATGTGTATAGTTTTCCATTTATTATTCTTATTTTAAAACGAGTAGTGTTGCGATAAAAATACTCATCCTAATAAACGTCAAGTAGAACATAACTGTTTGCTTCACCTCCTTTACCACTGAGGTCCGCCAGACGGCTATCATTTCCACTTACCCGAGGCTTCGCCCGCAACACGGCCTGACGTCGTGCACGGGGCAACAACACGATGCTTCGGGGTCTTTCTTCTAACGGCGACCGCTTCATAATCTCGACACACTACAAAGGATTTACTACCAGTTTAATATTATTCCGTGAAGGAGAAATCAACTCCAAAGCATATTAGAATACCTGGCCAAAGAAATTTTAACAGAAAAATCATATCTTATAGGAGGTATACGTCGTTATCATGAAGTTACTTCTCAATACAAAATTTGCTTCGTAAGTTACGGATATCTCATCTTTAGACTTGCACACTTTGTCTCAAGCGGTCTTTGTTTATATCAATTATCTCTGGCAAAGAAAATCGGTATTTTGAAATATTTCGAAAGTTTCCAGTTGTTTCTATTCTCATCAAGAGAATAGTTAATGCTTCGACTTCGTCATTAATAAAAGTTATACCATTTTAAGACTTTTTGTATCATCAATGGTATTTCATAAAATTGTTCCATCGTTCATATGTGAACTGTTTGTAGTGTATTCGTGTTCTTCTTCCTCGTAAAGTGAACTAGCGAGTTATTTTTATGTTGACATTGCGTTTTCTTACGTTAAGTTCCAGCGCGAATCTGTTGCATGGTTAACCACTTGTCAAGGTTCAACCGATATTGGAGGTAATTCTGGGGGGACATTCCAATATACAGTTTTTCTAGTCTCTTCACTAATTTCGTGGGGTCCCCAAGACTACTTGGTTGTTCCCATGCATTCCCAGACTCACCAAACTTCCTCCTAATACTTTCGGCAACTGTAGCTGTAGTGAATAAATGCTTGAAATGAAGCTTCTGAACAGCAACTTGTCCCTAATGATAGCCCTTCCCATCAGCGTACTCTCACTAGGACGTACTTTTCGTAGCATTGTGAATTGCGCAGCAGGCAGTAAGTTGGATGGCGCATTGTTAATGGCGAAACTAATGACGGACCCGTTTCTCTGTTGCAGGTGCCTGGATTCCCGGTGTTGACGGAGCTTTACTGCAGTGAGGCTGACGGCATGACAAGATTTTCCATCTGTGATATAACGCTTTTATTTTGATATAAGGATTTATTTATATATTTTATGCATGTTTTATCAATATAAATAAAAATAGTCATTTTTAACTTCGTCTCTCATTTGTAATTACATATTCCCACCTCTGTTCCTTGTGTCCCAGCCTTGTAAGATGACGAGAATACAGTGTAATGACTGCCACAAGAACATTGTTTATCAGTTATGGGCTACAAGTTAAAATTACATTTTCTAGTAATAGTCTCAATGTGTACGTCTTTTTATGTTTACGAGTTACTATTACATAGATAGACGGTATCAGTCACACTTCAGACAAATTATTTTCAGCAGTACCTGATTTCAGACTATTTCAGTTGTCATCGTCACTGAAGCAGCGATGTGGTCGCAAAGACGCGGTGAGCCTTGTTTACTGGTTCTGCTGGAGGACTCTGACAATTTGTGCGGCTGCGGCGTCTTTTGCAAATCTACAACTTCGAAACAAACTCTGCAGGCACAACTTTTAAATTAATCAGTGCCGAGGATCACTAAAACCAAAGTGTTTCAGTTGTGAGTGTTGAATTTGTTTGCTCGAACGATTATTAGCTACCAGTGAAGAATAGTAATTTTACAAAGAACACGCAATGCGAGAGAGAAAACTTCAAGTACGAGTATGCATCTAAACCGGATTAGGAAATTTCACTAGCTGTTTTCAGTTACATTATACATTAGATTTGATTAATACTTGTTCCATAGACCACACATACAACATTTCGTAATTATGTGGAAAGAATCAATTCAGTATATGGTGTCTATGCATGACAATATTTTAAGGATTATTTAATTTAATTTTTTTATTTTTTTTTATTTTTTTTTAAATTATTTTTTAAGTTTTATCTAAACAGTCATCTAAAGTGTAGGAGTAGTTCCCGTTCAGAAATTCCTTCACTTTCTTTTTAAATACCAGTTGGCTATTTGTCAGAATTTTGATGCTACTTGGTAAGTGGCCGAGGACTGTTGTGGCAGCATAAGTCACCCCTTTCCGTCCCAGTCATTCTGTATGCAAATTATTATTTTTACAGAGGTTTTTGAGACTCAGCTGGTCGTTCTAATCATACAACATGATCATATGAAAATTCGGTGCCGTGATTCGAACGCGGCCACAAATTTTCACAAGACCAGGTTGTGTGATTAGAACGACCAGCTGAATCTCAAAACCCACCTCAAAGTCTATACTTACAACAGCTGCAGCATCACATGGCAACGTGTATTTTTGAGGACATTCCCAAAAAACAGAGGTCACACTTAATAATTAAATGTTAATTTTTAACAGTTATTATTAAAACGAGTGTTTTTACCAGTTTAATTCTGAAATATTATTGACTCATACTTTGGAAATTATTTCCTACCCCATGATGTAAGATATCAGTTCTGTAAGCCATTAGTCTTTGAAAGACAATCACACACTTCGTTGAAATATGTTGATCAGTATAACTGCTTTTAAATGCATTGTCACACGGTGTAAATCGGACAATACTTGGTTAGGTAGCATGGAATTGTGAAACAAACATGCTCATGTAGGATGGGCGTGCACATGATAGAAACCCTAACTGCGCTAAGTGAGTTACTGATATTGTTATACGGCTAATTAGAATTATACATCGTGGAGTATATCATTTAACACAGATACCGATAATAGGCCGAATCCTGCTATGGGAATAAGAGATGTAACGGCTACTTATACTACAATAGCAGGATAATTAAGTAGGGTACCTTTAGCCAACTAATGTATTCGTTTTTGTAGTTAGACTAACTTGAACTGCAAAAGACACTTAAAGAACTATGATATCTGTTAGAGCGTTAATAGCTGACATTGCTTTACATAACTGACAAACTGGTTAACGTCCCACCTTCATGATAAGCAACTATTTTATGCTTTATAATAAGAGCAACGTGCTTTGAGACATTTAAATCTATGAATGCAGCGAGAATGAGATGGGGCTTCACGGATTAATTTTCTTTGCATTTCTTAGCTGACAGTCGGGTCTGATACACTGCGCTCCTTATTCACTAAGTGATGGGACCGGGATGTGTTAAGTTTTCTTTGATGTCAATACAATGACGTGCAACCTTAAGGTTTGCTTAAATTTTCCCGCAAGTTGGCGGTTTAGTCAACACGGAACACTGCAGTCCTTAACCCACGTTTGGTAAAGAAATTCATTTTAAATATACAATATAAATTTGGCATTATTGTATATAGTTGAACTCCCAATCCTCAACATGTTTGACCACTTCACTTTCCATCCGTTCTCTTGTACTGTTCAGAACCATGAACAGCGCCGTGCGAGGAACCTCATTACCGCACAATTCAAAATAGTTGTAGCTACCGTAATGTGCACAATCCTCTAAATTTTAAACAATCAATTATACCCCTTCCCTCCCATCAACCCCTATAACTGACCCCAAAAATAAAACATCAGCTGACACACACACACACACACACACACACACACACACACACACACACACACACACACACACAGACTGTAGTAGCCTATTCCTCCCTTAACCCTTTTAGTCTTTATGAGTATGTGTAAACAGATTTGGGTAGTTTGGAAGAATGTATGCAAGTGATGTATATCGAAGGTGCGTCTCAAACTGAACCAGATATCGAACAATATATATTTGCGGCCAAAATAAAAATTCATGCAGTATAGGGTTGAAGGATGTGGTCAGGCTGATGGTAGAAAATGTTCACCTATGAAGGGGGAAAAATACTGAAATAATATATAACTCATTTAACAATGTGAAAGTCATTATTTACATGTTGCCATTGTCAACATCATAAATTTAGACATGTCTCTGCAGGAAAATATTGGTATCTAACATGTTTACCGGCCGTGGTGGCCGAGGGGACTGCGGCGCGCCAGTCACGGTCTGCACGGCCACTACGGTCGGGGGTTCGAATCCCCCCTCGGGCATGGATATTTGTGCGTCCTTAGTGTTAGCTAGTTCATAAGTAATTTGTAAGTTTAGGGACGGATGCCCGTAGTTAAGTCCCATATTATACAAACATTTGAATTTTTTTCTAACATGTTTTCTACTCCGATTAGATGTCTATAACACGATAAAAATTTTTACGACAGAAGTCGTATCAGTTTATAATTCCATTACTGCTCAACAGTGAGTAAATTCAGCTGGAGTGCTCTTTTTTTTTTTTTTTTTTTTTTTTTTTTTTTTTTTTTTTTTTTTTTTTTTTTTTGGCATATCTGCTCAATTCATGACTGTGCTGCCTTCTATGGAGGAAACGATCAACTGAATGCTTATAACAGACTCCAATGCATACAATATTCATGGTGTTGCCATCTGTCAACTAGAAGTATGTCTGAAAAAGTAACAAAATTAGCGATGCTAAAGGGCAACACCATGCAGTGTAGGGTTAAAATCCCGACAAATACGGGTAATTTGGAAGAAGCGTTGCAGGCGAGCATCGCAGGGCCATGGTTGCGTGTTCACTCGCAACAATTCAAGTTGTACTTTCAGCTTCCTGCCTAACCTCATCCTTTAAAATCGTGATATATTCGTACAACACACACACACACACACACATACACATATATATATATATATATATATATTTCACACTTGCAACAATTCTTCCAAATTAAACATATTTGAAGGAATGTTTATTATTATAAGAAGCGAGAAGGGCAAAGAAAGACACATTAGAACTACTAGTAACTTTATCTGTATTAATAAACATGCATATGTATAACCCCAGCGGACGAGACGTGAAAAGCAGAATGCAATGTCAAGAAGAGGCATGAACAATAACAACAGACTAAGCTTTATAAATGTAAATCGAAACGCGTCTGATGTTAAAAATGGTTCTAATTGCAGTCAACGTAAAACGGGGAACCTACTATATTAATGTAGATGTATGTTTATGCAAAATCGTTAATGTCCGAAAATTGTTGACCGCTTTACTAGAAATTTTTAGAACATTTCATTATGATACAGGAAGGTTTTAGATACCTATTTTATTAATATATGGGGTATAAACAAGATATCTGTATAACTTCTATTTTTTGCAATTTTTGTAAAAACGTTTCCCAATTCTTAAAATTAATATGAACTATAGTAAAAATTAAGCACATTGAAAAACGCTCTTATACCACTACACCGTTGTCATAATTTGAAAGCATTCGGCGAAGAACATTCTCAGTCGTGAGATTTGGAACGAACGAAACTTATAAATCTCTAGATTAGGCAGAGCTGTTAGAGGAGGAGGACGAAACTGCTATTAAGAAGGGGGAAGAGATGAACAGGAGAGCGTGAGGAGATGGAGAGGGGGGAGGGGGAGGAAGAGGCGTTGAGAAGGATGGAGGGGGGCGGGGGGGGGGGGAGAATGGGCTCAGCAGGAGCCAAGGAGTCCCTACATAAATGCATCCCATTTGTTGACTGCCATTATAAATCCCCGCACATGATGATTTACATATGATTGGAAATAATTTATGAAATGTTCAAATGTTTGTATAGTCTGTGGGACTTAACTACGGGGTCATCAGTCCCTAAACTTACAAACTACTTATGAACCACTTACGAACTAGGACGGCACAAATATCCATGCCCGAGGGGGGATTCGAACCCCCGACCGTAGTGGCCGTGCAGACCGTGACTGGAGCGCCTTAGTCCCCTCGGCCACCGCGGCCGGCAATAATTTATACCAATTGAAGACGAACTCTCCAACAAAAAATTGTCCAAATTTTTTCCGCCAGATTACATTATTGTAAAAAGTGTATGTATTTAATGACGTAATGGTTCAGCTAATTAAGACATTACTGCGAAAGAGCGTGTTAAATAATAATAATAATAATAATAATAATAATAATAATAATAATAATAATAATGTTCAAATGTTTGTAAATCTATCGGACTCAACTGCTTGGTTATTAGTCCGTAGCTTACGAACTACTTAAACTAAGGACAACACACACAGCCAAGACCGAGGGAGGATTCGAAACTCCGACACTGGAGGGATCGCGATCCGTAACGTGGCGCTCCAGACCGCTCGGCTACTCCCTCACGCACAGCGTGTTCCAGCACCAGCCTGTACCGGTAGTAAGAGGTATCGCCCGAGGGTCCCCAAACTCCTAGACTATTGTACAGCTAATGTAGTAAAAATCTGAAAGATCACTGCAGCCAGAGACGTATAGGTCAAAAATAGTGAAAGTAAACATTGGTACTAAAATGACATCTTCAGCAGAAGAGGTGTTCAGCAGTATCGCAGACAGACAAGTACACAAGACTCTTGTTTCCACTTCAGAGAAGGTATTTTCTACATTTTACACCGATCCATGCTTCCTGTCAGTATCCTCGAATTCTGAGAAACATAATAATGACGAACCTTCCGAATCATCAGCACTTTTAACATTCAAAAGTTATTAGCACCAGTACACAAAATGACACGTAACTGACCGCAAGCGATTAACATTTCACGATATACTCATAAGTCGGTGTAGAACTTTTACTTTCGGTTTGTAAAAAACTACGGCAGAGATTTCGTGTATTCATAGCAGGTAGGAGAGCTTGAATAGTTGCAACAATCTCAGTGCACCGGAGGGACCACTTTAAGGCGGAAGTATTTAAATGTTTGTAAAGTTATGGGGCCCAATTGTAGTGGTCATGGGTCCCTAAACTTACAAAATACTTAAAATTATCCTAAGAAAAAGACACACAGACACTCATGCCCAGGGAGGACTCCTATCTCCGACAGCGAACGCCGCGCGCACCGCAACAAGGCGCCCTAGTGCGCACGGCTATTCCGCCGCGGCTACCTCTTGGGGTGCCACGACTGGCGAACTTTTACAGGTTGGTTACGAAGTCTTCCAGACGCGTAAAGGGTATTGGACGTTAGGATATGGTAAGAAATAGTTATTAGGAAAAATATTTGAGGCCGCAGCTGATTAATTTAGAATTGAAGTTAACCAAACGGGTCATTTCGTGCACACACTCAAAAAAGCCGCGAAGGCTATGTTGTTGAACGTCTTTTCATCTGGTTTCCTCAAACCAAAGAAAACCGATAGGTTAAAGAGGTAATGGCGGTAGCGAGATTCGAACCGGAGATAAAGACTAAGCAGACTCGTGCGCTAACAGTTTCTTTTTCACGCCAAGTCAAAGGAACACATCGAACACGGCCTCTCGTACGTGCTTCAGTTTGCACGCGCAACAAATGTTTGTAAATCTATCGCACCAAACTGCGTGGTCATCAGTCGTAGCTTACAAATTACTTAAACTAAGGTAAATAAGGTATGCCTAAGGAGGCATAACTGTAGACTGGGATACCAGCCATCTGCTTTGACCCATGACGTCATCAAGATGTCGGAAAAACCAGTATACGTGATATCTTAATACTTCTGTATTGTAGATACAAATAATCTGTAGTTATTATATATAACAATGTACCATCCATCACAGGTCTTAGCCTAAAAATTCACGTCTTCGGTGCTCACAAACGAAAATAAATAAATCTCTCGGTTAACCTACACCTAACCATCAGAGAGAAGCTACAGATCACTTTTTAAACACAAAATATTAATCTGTTTTGTTTGTAAACAAACTATCGTCTTTAACTCAACCACCACATATTCACTCACGCCTTCTACAAACACGCACGCACCACAAAACTACCGCGCTGCGATGACATCACGTGTCAAAGCTGACGGGCGGTATCCCCGTCTACAGCTGAAAAATGTTCAAATGTTTGTATAGCTTATGGGACTTAACTACGGGGTCATCAGTCCCTAAACTTATAAACTACTTATGAACTAGCTACTACTAAGGACGTCACAAATATCCATGGCCGAGGGGGATTCGAACCCCCAACCGTAGTGGCCGTGCAGACCGTGACTGGAGCGCCTCAGTCCCCTCTGCCACCGCGGCCGGCCGTCTACAGCTGAGCCGTGGTTAAATACGAAAGGGCGCAATTAATCCTTACAATCTCTTTGCAGTGTCTCTAAACACTCTGTCTGTATACAGTGCGTATCACAATCGGTAGAGACCGGTTGGTGTGCTAAACAGACACAGTGGTTTGCTAACTGCACGTTAGGTGGAGTTGGGGGGGGGGGGGAGGCATGAAAGTCGCTTGTACGGAAAAAAATGTTTTTGAATTTCAACAGTGCATCACACAGACAACTGCATACAACAGCTGGGGAACGAAGAACAAATAAACGAGCGGGAGACAGTGAAATTGTGATGAGCTCACCTGCTGTGTATAGCGGCTGCGAGGGCAGTAGGCTCCAGACTGCAGTAGGCGCGCCACAGGCTCGCTGAGTAGATTGTTTGGAGCGCTGCCAACACAGCCAGCTGCACAACAAACCGACACTGCTCTCCACACCAACACAACACTGCACTGCACAGCGCTGCGAATGTGACACAAACAAACACACCCGTATGTGCGAATCCTGCCCAGTAGCAGAACACACGGAGCACACAGAGTCGCGGAAACGGCTGAACTGACGAGGCGCCTCAACCAGCAAGGCGGGGCGCGGACGACTGGCGGCTGTCAGGCAGAGAACACGGCCAGCAGCGGCGTAGCAGCCGCCACAGCGACCAACCTGCCTGTCTGCCGCCGCGACAACAGCAGTGAAGATAAAGAGCCGTTCTGTACAGTGACTGCCTGCTGCCTGCTGTGCCTTGTTGCGGGTTAAGTGCAAAATAAAGAACAGAAAGAAAAAAATACACACTTTTCTAAGAGTTTGTGACACTTGCGCGGAGTGACACTTGCGCGGAAAGGGAATTTGTAGACACTTGCGCGGAGACCCGGACGCTGCAGGTAGTGAACAGGGTGTTCCAGAAGTAGGGATACACCACCCCTACTCCTCGCCCTCCAGCCGCTACCTGTGCCGTATTCAGGGAAAGGCCCACCGAGCGAGGTGGAGCTGTAGTAACGGCCCGGAGATATCACAGCTCATTCAACAGGGAGATAACACGTCATACAAATATCACTCGATTTACAATATAGCACCATGTGAAGAGGAATGAAATGAAATCGGAATTGAGCGCAACTGTTGCTAACTACAATTTCGGATTTATTGCATTTTGAGTCAGAATTCGCATCTATATTCGCATTTATCGCAAATGCGAATTTTTACTGTCCCTAGTAATACCTCTAAAAATAAACAGCTGATCAAGGCACTAAAAGCAAGGGCAGATCTTTGGGTGTATTACTACAAATAATTACTACAACACAATTTGATCGTGGAATTATATACAATCTCATTATAAAGGTTTTTTGTAGGTGGCTTTGAGCAGCTTTTAAATATGTTAGGAATAGCATTATGAAATATAGACAGCTACACCTTATGTTTATTATGAGATTTCGATTTCGGCTAATTTCAGGTCATCTTCAAGTCTCAAACAACAGGTGTTACTTATGCATTTTTCCAGTGGCACTCATAACCTTTAAGTGTTTACAGACGTCGGCCGCGGTGGCCGAGTCACGGTCTGCACGGCCACTACGGTCGGGGGCTCGAATCCCCCCTCGGGCATGGATATTTGTGCCGTCCTAGTTCGTAAGTAGTTCATAAGTAGTTTGTAAGTTTAGGGACTGATGACCCCGTAGTTAAGTCCCATAGACTATCAAAACATTTGAACATTTTGTTTACACACGAGGTCTAACGTTGTTAATCGTGTTAGCGATGAAACCAGAACCCAGAATCTTTGCGTCTAAATGATACATATATTGGTTTGATGTCTTATTTTGAAAAAACAGAAATCACACCAACACATATATAGCTCTCGGTAAAGTGGAACGGTACGATGTCGTTACGTAGCACAGCACGGCCGACTAGAAACGCAGGAGAAGTGCAAACAACGTTCTCTCCTCAGAGTTATGATTAGGTTCGACGTAGACTTCTACAACATACAGTCTACACGGCGAAGATTACACCAGAAATTTAACGTTTCGTCTACTTTGGCGATAGCAACCAAATTTTAAAATCGTGTCTACTATGTAATGATGTAGCAACACAAAACGCTTCAAGTCCAAAACTTCACTGATTTTCGAGTTCTGAATTTTTAATATGTCTTTAATGTTATTACAGAAAAAACATATTTGGGACTCACGCTACAATTTTCATATGGCAGAATTTGTAGGTACATTCACAAGACATAAGACAACGGTTGTGTGCATTCATCTCATGAGAAATATCAATCATTTGTTTTCAGTGTTTACTTCAAATTTCTCTTTTAAGTTTCTTTAATTATTAGTACTTAAATGTGGTTATGAAATAAATAAATTACGTGTATATGTGTAGTCTTATGCGGCCAAACTACTTAGATCATTGGTCGCTAGACTTACACACTACTTAAAATAACTTAGGCAAAGTACAAACAAACATACCTATGTCCGAGGAAGACTCGAACCTCCGACCGGACCGGTCGCGCAATTTATGTCACAAATTACATGTTAATGCATAGAAGTATGAAATCACGTCAAGACTACTTCCTGCAAAAATTTCCACACAAAAAATTGGCACTGAGTTTAGAAAGACAAAATTCTGGTTTATTGGATTTTAACATTTTATCAAAAATTAAATGTAAAGTGATCAGCCATTCAAATTTACGGGCACCATAACGTTTTCCCTTCCTGAGTAAATGAGCTGCTTCTTATAGTTTCAACATCTTTTTCTTGAATGTTCTGAATATAAATCTTCACACAGACTTCTTGAGGAGGAGAGTGATACGGATATCTGATTGTAAACCACTGCCTATTACCTTATACCTTTTTGACTGTACTGAACAGGAGTTCCGCGTATTGCGTAATTTATATTTATACAGTTAACAGGCAATGTAATTTATAACCAACTATTGGCTGTCAATTTCGCTTCATTTTTCCTGGAAGTCTTGCAACTTGTTTCTCCCTGTTGGTTTATGCCAAGTTCGGAGTAAAAATGGTTCTATATGACGGTGATGGAAAATAGAATTTATCTTTAGCATTTTTCGGTGTGTGACATTCCCTTACACATTCCGTATTTCATATATTTCTTAGATGTATTTATAATTCGAATACAGCCAAATCGTTTTGGGGTCTACGAATAAACGCTTCAAGTATGTAAAATACTCATTGACTTATTATTAACGTTTTTTTAATTGAAGGTTTAAGGTTGCATCTCCTATTAAAAAGCATAGTAGCTATTTTTAAAGAGATGGAAGTTGCGTGATAGTGGGGTTAACTACATAGCGGTCAATTACATCAACGTATCTGTGCAGGATGCCTAATATATTTATTTCTTGCGCAGGTGTCTTGATATGCTTAGTGTTCTGAATAATATGCTTTTAGGAGGTATGACTGTGGAAAGTCAGTCTTGTAGTAGCTGAGACTAATTCTCAAAAACATTATCACTATTAAAATACCTTTTTGTTTACAGGAGGAACACTCAACGGATTAATATGTAGTTAGAACAAGTCACTATATTGCTCTTCAGCTTGCAAAGGGTTGTGCAGTTTCACTGATTTTCGTGTTATGTTGACAGTGTGGAAACTTGACAACAGCAGTGCTAGACTTCTTGGTGGGCCTGTACCCAGGAAAAGCGATTAGCCGCCCCAAGGGCCCCGGATTCCGCGCAAGTGTCACTCCGCGCAAGTGTCACTCCGCGCAAGTGTTCCAACCCCTTTTCTAACACCTGTTAATTTCACAATGCTTTGTCACCGAAAATAGGATACTCGTCCTATGTCCCTTATCCCACCCTGTTCCCCTCTCTCTGTACATCTACCTCCTCCCCCATTTCCTCCCTCTTTTTGTGCATCTCCACCTCCTCCATTTTCTCATCACTCTCTCCATGTTCATCTTCTTCTCCCCCTCTCTACGACAATGTCCTCCAATTGAAATGTTTGTAACCTTGTCGGACCAAATTGCTATGGTCATTAGACCCTAGACTTACAAACTGCTTAAACTAACTTACACTAAGTACAGCCGCGGTGGAGTAGCGGAGCGGTCTAAAGCGCCTTGCTGCGGAGCGCGCGGTTGTTCGCCGTGTAGGTTCGAGTCCTCCCTGCGGCATGGGTGTGTGTGTTTGTCCGTAGGTTAGTTTACCTAGGTTTAAGTAGTTTGTAAGCTACGAACGATGACCACGCAGTTTGGTCCGATAGATCTACAAACATTTGAACATTTGAACACTAAGTACAACACACAAACCAGTACCCGAGGTAGATCTCGAACCTCCGGCGGGAGCGGTCGCCCCCTCTATCTCATCGAGTTTGTGACACTTGCGGCGAGTGACACTTGCGCGGAAAGGCAATTTGTAGACACTTGCGCGGAGACCCGGACGCTGCAGGTAGTGAACAGGGTGTTCCAGAAGTAGGGATACACCACCCCTACTCCACGCCCTCCAGCCGCTACCTGTGCCGTATTCAGGGAAAGGCCCACCGAGCGAGGTGGAGCTGTAGTAACGGCCCGGAGATATCACAGCCTCATTCAACAGGGAGATAACACGTCATACAAATATCACTCGATTTACAATACAGCACCACGTGAAGAGGAATGTGATGAAATCGGAATTGAGCGCAACCGTTGCTAACTACAATTTCGGATTTACTGCATTTTGAGTCAGAATTCGCATCTATATTCGCATTTATCGCAAATGCGAATTTTTCCTGTCCCTAGTAATAACTCTAAAAATAAACAGCTGATCAAGGCACTAAAAGCAAGGGCAGATTTTTGGGTGTATTACTACAAATAACTAAAACACAATTTGATCGTGGAATTATATACAATCTCATTATAAAGGTTTTTGTAGGTGGTTTTGAGCAGCTTCTAAATATGTTAGGAATAGCATTATGAAATAATAGACAGCTACACCTTATGTTTATTATGAGATTTCGATTTCGGCTAATTTCAGGTCATCTTCAAGTCTCAAACAACAGGTGTTACTTATGCATTTTTCCAGTGGCACTCATAACCTTTAACTGTTTACACACGAGGTCTAACATTGTTAGTCGCGTTAGCGATGAAAACAGAACCCAGAATCTTTGCGTCTAAATGATACATATATTGGTGTGATGTCTTATTTCGAAAGAAAAAACATCACACTAATATATATATAGCTCTCTGTAAAGTGGAACGGTACGATGTCGTTACGTAGCACAGCACGGCGACTGGAAACGCAGGAGAAGTGCAAACAACGTTCTCTCCTCAGAGGTATGATACTAATTAGGTTCGACGTAGACTTCTACAACATACAGTCTACACGACGAAGATTACACCAAAAAATTTAACGTTTCGTCTACTTTGGCGATAGCAACCAAATCTTAAAATTGTGTCTACTATGTAAAGATTTAGCAACACAAAACGCTTCAAGTCCATAACTTCACTGGTTTTCGAGATCTCAATTTTTAATATTATTAAATAAAAAACAAATTTGGGACTCACACTACAATTTACATATGGCAGATTTTGTAGGTACATTCACAAGACATAATTCAACGGTTCTGTGCATTCATTTTATGAGAAATACCAATCATTTGTTTTCAGTGTTTATTTCAAATTTCTACATTTAAGTTTCTTTAATTATTAGTACTTAAATGTGGTGATGAAATAAATAAATTACGTGCATATGTGTAGTCTTATGCGGCCAAACTACTAAGGTCATCGGTCGCTAGAGTTACACTACTTAATCTTACTTAAAATAACGTAGGCAAAGTACAAACAAACGTACCCATGTCCGAGGAAGGACTCGAACATCCGACCGGACCGACCGCGCAATTTGTGACACAAATTACATGTTTGATAATATTAATGCATAGAAGTATGAATTCACGTCAAGACTACTTCCTGCAAAAATTTCGACAAAAAAAGTTGGCACTGAGTTTAGAAAAACAAAATTATGGTATATTGGATTTTAACATTTTATCAAAAAATGACTGTTACTACCAGAGATACAGCCATTCAAATTTACGGGCACCATAACGTATTCCCTTCCTGAGTAAATGAGCTGCTTCTTGTAGTTTCAACACCACGGTAGCCTTTTTCTTGAACATTCTGAATATAAATCTTCACACAGACTTCTTGAAAAAATGTTCAAATGTTTGTAAAGTCTATGGGACTTAACTACGGGGTCATTAGTCCCTAAACTTACAAACTACTTAAGAACTACTTACGAACTAGGACGGTACAAATATCCATGCCCGAGGGGGGATTCGAACCCCGACCGTAGTGGCCGTGCAGACCGTGACTGGAGCGCCTCAGTCCCCTCGGCGACCGCGGCCGGCAGACTTCTTGAGGAGGAGAGTGATACGGAAATCTGATTGTAAGCCAATGCCTATTACCTTAGACCTTTTTGACTGTACTGAACAGGAGTTCCGTGTATTCCGTAATTTATATTTATACAGTTAACAGGCAATGTAATTTATAACCAACTATTGGCTGTCAATTTCGGTCCATTTTTCCTGAAAGTCTTGCAACTTGTTTCTCCCTGTTGGTTTATGCCAAGTTCGGAGTAAAAATGGTTCTATATGACGGTGATGGAAAATAGAATTTATCTTCAGCATCTTTCGGTGTGTGACATTCCATTACAGATTCCGTATTTCATACATTTCTTAGATGTATTTCTAATTCGAATACAGCCAAATCGTTTTGGGGTCTACGAATAAACGCTTCAAGTATGTAAAATACTCTTTGACTTATTATTAACGTTTTTTAATTGAAGGTTTAAGGTTGCGTCTCCTTTTAAAAAGCATAGTAGCTATTTTTAAGGAGATGGAAGTTGCGTGACAGTGGGGTTAACTACATAGCGGTCAATTACATCAACGTATCTGTGCAGGATGCGTAATATATTTATTGCTTGCGCTGGTGTCTTGATATGCTTAGTGTTCTGAATAATATGCTTTTAGGAGGTATGACTGTGGAAAGTCATCGTCTTGTAGTAGCAAAAAATGTCTTAATAACTCTCCAAACATTATCACTATTAAAATACCTTTTTGTTTTCAGGAGGAACACTCAACGAATTCATATGTAGTTAGAACAAGTTACTATATTGCTCTTCAGCTTCGAAAGGGTTGTGCAATTTCACTGAGTTTCGTGTTATGTTGACAGTGTGGAAACTTGACAACAGCAGTGCTAGACTTCTTGGTGTGCCTGTACCCAGGAAAAGCCATTAGCGGCCCCAAGGGTCCCGGGTTCCGCGCAAGTGTCACTCCGCGCAAGTGTTCCAACCCCTATCTCATCTTACAACTGTGTCTAATCTACAGCCTTGTTTGGCATTAACCCAGATAGCGCAGAAGTATTTTGGGTTTAATTTTTTCTCAGAAGTTATTAATTACCTTCGTATGACTCTACAAGATCTTTATAAAGGATTTTTTTTTTTTTTTTTTTTTTTTTTTTTTTACAATCATGTCATTAGTTTTGCAATACTGTTCTTCTTTCTAGAATGACGTCAAAATGAATGTTTTATAATTTTAATCTCAACAATTATTATTATTAAAACAACATTTAAGATTAAATATATTCATATAAATGTCTCAAAAATTGAAGAAAGTTCAAGAAATATAAACCAAACCACGAGGAAGTCTTCGGCATCTTCTATAAAACTCAACTTTGCAGCTGTATCCAACCACTTTGCAATCGACAATACAAGCTAAAATTGATCTGAAATGGGAGCACGCAATTCAAAGAAATAAAATATGACACTGTACACGAATTCTTACAGGCAAGAATAAAAGAGTAAGCTGTCGTTCTCGTCCTTCTAGCAGGACGTCAGTGCTATCTGGGTTATTCAAACTCTGCTATTACGACAGTCTTGACCGAATACAGTGAAATTTTAAGCCAACGCAACAATGGAATAGCCGCGTGTGTTTGTTTATTGATAACATATATGCAGTTACATAATTTTTATAATGGTACCAAGTTGCTACAAAAATCGTCCAAGTTGTAGACATTAAACAAACAGACATTAAGAATGTTTCTTTATTAGAATGCAATGTTGTATCAAGATTTCAAAGCAAGTCGTCACGCACTTATGGAGATGAACGATTTTGAACAAACGCTTACATTTATATACATGTATCTTGTATTAAAGAAATAAATACAGATGTGCTAACTCTACAAACGTTGCTATCCTTAAACGTTGCCTTTATAATGTACGGTTTCAAAAAAATGAGTACTCCTACAATAACGTACAATGTTACTATCGCGTTGTGAAGTCAGTGAATGATTAAACAGAAAAATAGTATAAAACTGACCTGCTTTTTTGGGTACATCTTTTTCATCACTATTAGGGGCCTTGCAACGTTAATTTCCAGTGTTTCAAATGTTCGTAAAGTTATGGGACCTAACTGCAGTGGTCATCGGTCCCTAGACTTACTAACTACTTCAACTAACTTATCCTACGGACAACACACACACTCATGCCCGAGGGAGGACTCTCACCCCCGACGTGGAACGGCCGCGCGCACCATAGCAGGGTGCCTCGGTGCGCACGGCTACTCCGCAGCGGCACCAGTGTTTCCTATGGCTAGTTATAGAGTTGCCGGGGAAACATCTCGCCAATAAGGGGTAGGCGTTTAATTTGTTAGAACAAGCTGTGAGGACTTCTGTTCTGTATTCATAGCTTTACAGCAAACATTTTAATTCAATGTTCTGGAACTGGTGTATGGTCCTGTTGGCATTACTATCGCTAAAATAAGTTTCCCCACATACCAAAATTACGTTTTCGCACCATAAGTAGCGGTTTAAAAACCTCACAAGTTGTTAAAAGAGATAATTTTGGTTGCAGATGACAACGCTACCACTACATAAGTATGTAAAAAGGGTCCCACATGACCACAAAATGTAAAATAAGGTAAAAACCAAAATAAGACTGACGACTTTTTAGGCCTAAATTTACAACTGGCACAGTAGTAAAATAAATGTAATTTGTTTTCACAGCATGAAATAAATTGAAAGCCCACTGATGATGGCACAGAGGTGCTGAAACTACTTTCACTGCTAAATAAAAACAGTATTTTGCATATCAGGCGGACCTCATACCCAGTAATTTTTACCGCAAACACGGAAAAATAAGAGCTGCAAATCAAGAAAACGATGAATACCTGATGGAACAGTTTAACAGAGCACCCTGAAATGCTTCTATTAGGTGTGAAATTATAACTATCGCAAACTAAATGTACAGAACTATGATTACTATAAACAGGTCGCAGAATAAGTGTGTTAGACACATTTTTCTCTTCGACAATCTCAACTTGAGGGACACTGCAAGCAAGTTTGGCAAGAGTTGGTGGATATATTGGAAATGATGAAAATACGATGGAAAAAAAAAGAATATTTTTGGAAGTATCTGTTTATTGCACAAAAATGAATTTACATAGACTTTTTTTTCCCTCATGTGTGCTTCAAAACTTGAAATATCTTCCATGACTAATTGAATTAGCTAGTCAAAAGAATTTATTGACATTCTCAAATAGTCAAAGAATTTTTCTCCATACATTCTTAATTTAGGATACAACGTTACGAATTGGCCATGTACGAGCCGATCACTTAGTATAGGATGCACCCAATACTGCCTTTTTCTTACTCTCACTCTCTTTGTTTTAAGAAACCAGAGTAAACAATATTTCTTTTTTTACTTCCATTTTGACACGGTCAATTCCCGTTGCACATTGCGAACGACAACCGCTTACTACCCTGGCCGGACAGCGCCTGTCTGAACACACAGGCCGTCATTTTGGGGTTCAAGCTGCGTGGTTTAAGCAGCGCGATTCCCGCATGTCTGAACGCGGCGTTAGACCACGCGGCCAGTCCGCACACCAATGCGGATTGGCGGTTATACGAATTGCTTGTCATCCCATTTGTGCCTCTAGAAAGAGTTAACTGTTCTGCCCTGTCGTGTAGACTGATAGATACACTCTGCCATATGTATACTAAACATTACATCATCGAAGCAAACTAAATTCTGAAAACAGTTTAGATAAGCGAAAAGTCTTTCACGAGTATTTAGGTCATATAACTTATAAGTATCTTACATGAAGTAATACAATCCAATACTCACTACATCATTTTTACCAAGACCAGAAAAATTAGAAAAACTTCCGACACGATTCCAATTACATTTGCACGTCGAATGTTCTTCTTGTCTTCTTTCCTGTGATAATTCACTAAACACGTATGAACGACTGAGAAACTCATGCTTCAGTAACTGTACATCAATTGCAAATCCAAACGCGAATTTGTTTAGTTTGCTCAGTTGTACGTAAATTGTTTTGTGTCTTTCCAGCTAACCGCAAATAAAATCAAAATACGTCAATAATTTAACCTCATGATATTAGGTCGTATTCTCGAAATTTCGGAGACATTCTTTGATTCGCATGAATAAAGTGAGTCGGAGAATATAGTTCAACCGAGTATGTCCTCAGCGTGAGTAAAAGGGCGGGGGAAGTTGCTAACAACAGAGAACTTTCTCCGATTTCGTATGAATAAAACTGGAGAAGTTTCTCACGACCGGAGAACATTCTCCCTTTTCTGAATTCAGCTCTCTAGCGTATTTCGAGTCGAATAATTTCCATTAAGGTTACTTTTTACTGTGGTTATTGATAAAAATGACAGAAATTGCGTTGCTGAATAGGCAAAAAAATGTTCCTTTATACGTAGTCTGAAATAAGAGAGGAACTATAAATTTTATGCAAATAAAACAATAAAAAACATTATTTTTCTGATGAGTCGCTTCCATCACAAAAATCATAAGTGTGACACTTCAAGCATTTTATATAGTGACGTGAGTGACGTCAGAGAAGTTTTTTCATTACCGACGTAGAAATGAAACACAAGTGGATTCAGCTGCTTGTTTTATCCATTTGTTTGGAGTGAATATTTACAGTTGTAAAAAACTGCTACATAGCAAAATAATACTGTATGTTTTGAAATAGGCTCTATTAATAAGGCCTCATGACTTTAATTCGAAATAAAGTGCATCCCAACACTTCACAGCATGTAACACAAAATAAATATTGCTGCAATACTGTAAAAATGTTTCAAATGCTTGTTAAGCTTAATATGGGACTTAACTGCGGGGTCAACAGTCTCTAAACTTACAAACTACTTATAAACTAACTTATACTCAAGACAACACAAACATCCATCCCCGAGAGAGGATTCGAATCTCCGACGGGGAACTGCGTCGCTCATCGGAGCATAGCGCCTCAATGCGCTCGGCCATTCCGCCACGGCTGCAATACTGCACTACTGTCTTTTTTTTTTTTTTTTTTTTTTTTTTTTTTTTTTTTTTCAAAATGTTCAAATGTTTGTATAGCTTAAGGGACTTAACTATGGGGTCATTAGTCCCTAAACTTACAAACTACTTATGAACTAGCTGATCCTAAGG
Organism: Locusta migratoria; assembly: GCA_026315105.1. NCBI lineage: Eukaryota > Metazoa > Arthropoda > Insecta > Orthoptera > Acrididae > Locusta > Locusta migratoria. The sequence goes on from CM048744.1 coordinate 54,492,950, forward strand.
ACGGCACAAATATCCATGCCCGAGGGGGGATTCGAACCCCCGACCGTAGTGGCCGTGCAGACCGTGACTGAAGCGCCTCAGTCCCCTCGGCCGAAAATTATCGTAAAAAGTCCATATTTAGTCTTAATAATATGCTGCTGTACAACAAACTAATATCTAAGTATAGCAGTGGCGGCTGGTGACCAGAAAAGATGGTAGTGCACTTTTTCACCAATAAAAAGTTCGGCGCCGGCCGCGGTGGCCGAGGGGACTGAGGCGCGTCAGTCACGGTCTGCACGGCCACTACGGTCGTGGGTTCGAATCCCCCCTCGAGAATGGATATTTGTGCCGTCCTTAGTGTTATCTAGTTCATAAGTAGTTTGTAAGTTTAGGGACTGATGACCCCGTAGTTAAGTCCCATAAGCTATACAAACATTTGAATTTAAAACATTTGAAAAAGTTCGGCCTCTCCACTGTGGCAGCTCAACGCACTAGGAAAAAAAAATGCTATTAAGATATCATAGATGTATATGGATCAGAAACAATCACTCGATCGCAGACACAATATCTACCTGAGGCATTTAAAAAAAAAAAAAAAAAAAAAAAAAAAAAAAAAATGAATTGACGACTTTTCGTTTTAACTGTCTGTGAAATTGTCAAACTTGGAATCGGTCTACCTAGCCTCTTGATTTACAATTTCTCTTCAAACCTGCGTAAATTGAAGGGTTCAGAAATCAAGGAAATTACCTGATTCATTACTTCACCTGTTCCTCGAGACTCAAAACTCACTGTAAGATACGTTAAACAACGGACACAACGCACAGTTACTTCGCTCGCAGCTACACGTGAACTGGTAAGAAGGCGCGAAAAGCCCGCTTTTAAAAAAAAAAAAAAAAAAAAAAAAAAAAAAAAAAAAAAAAAAAAAAAAAGAGCGGACGACTCCAGTTGTCTTCGGGAGAGTTGGGACTGTTTCTGCGGCTGACAGGGTGGCTCGGCCGCGATGTGTATACACTCAAGGCGCCTATAGGGGAACCCTGTTGCCAAGCGTTGTCCCCGCACCCCGCACACCCCCTGAGACACCCTGGTCGGCGTTTGCAGGCCGGCTGCAAACCCAGCCGCTGTCGGCGAAGTTCGGTCCACTCGGGGAAGCAGTCGCTGCGTAACAGCCCGGGCGTTTCGAAAGAGATAAATGGACAGCGACGTTTCCCATTTCATAGAATCTCTAACAGTAAATGGAGTTTAAGAATATTGTTATTCCTGAGGGTAGCGCAAAACTGCAAACGTATGCAGGAGCCGCCCCTGAAATACAGTACAAGACGTAGATGCCTACTTCATATTTATACCTTAAATAATTTGCCTGATTGGGCCAGTTTAAACAAATCTATGAATGAACAGCTGATCTGTGTCGGACATGACACACAGATAATTTACTCAAGAAAGGGGGAGCTATCGAAAATGAACTTCCTGCTCAGAGCATACGCTTCGAAGTTTTTACTCATACGTAATTGAGAACTTACTAACAGAACGTTCTTTTTCTCTGAGAATCTTCTCTGGAGCTTGTGCACTTTCTTATCGACACGGCCCATTATTAGGGATTTTAACATGAATTTATTTAAAAAAACCATCAGTTAATCTTTAACCCATTAATTTACATTACGAATAAAATCATTAGGTACAGCAGTCAACCGAACGTTGCTTGCGGTCTCCCAGTTTCTCTGCTGCTTTAATCACGTTGACTCTTCTTGTGGCAGCATTACTGAATTCAGGTGGAGGTCTGGAATCTCCCCTCTTGGTGTGGGTTGTTTGGTTGGGACAGGGGGACTGAACTACTGAGGTTTCAGTCCCCCGGTGGGAAGGGGAAGGAGTGAGGATAGGAAAGGAGGGGAGGGGAAAGGAAATGCAGTCCGGGAAGTAAAGAAGGAAGGAAGACTGCATTAGCTCGGGGCCCCGTGCTCGCCACGCACATACTCACGAAAGAACAGTGGGGCTGGGGGCTCTTGGTTTGAAAAGTATACCCGTAGTCTCCACACTGTAGCATTATTCAAACAGAAACGCCGGCCGCGGTGGTCGAGGGGACTGAGGCGCTTCAGTCACGGTCTGCACGGCCACTACGGTCGGGGGTTGGAATCCCCTCACGGGCATGGATATTTGTGCCGTCCTAGTTCGTAAGTAGTTTATAAGTTTAGAGACTGATGACCCCGTAGTTAAGTCCCATAAGACTTACAAACATTTGAACAAACAGAAACATACTAATATTCGGTACAGTTCTTATGACATACAAGTAAAATACCGAATAAGACCAAGATGTCGAAACAAATAATGTGACTCGATTACGGCCAATCACGTGCTGCAGACGGCGGCAAGCGGCTCAGGAAAGGGTGTCCACATTTTCCCTGTACAGAGCTGGGCCGGCTCGCTCTATGCCAGGTAGGAGCGCCTGACTGGGTGTAATATCTTTTGTGCCCCAGCTTCGTCGCCACTTTTGTGTCCCAGCCTCGCCGCCGCTTTTGTGTCTCGTATCCGTCGTAGGTGTCGGTGGCCGAGTAGAAAAGTACCGACACAGGAATAAAGGTTGCACGCTTGTGCAGGTACGAAGGTAAGCAGCCAGTGGGACAGCAGAAACTAGAAACACTAGAGTAAATTAGAACGAGATATATATTGCACAGAATATATACAAAACTTTTACATAGTTCAGTACTGCAGAAGGCTGATACATAGTTGAGCTAGAGGCCTGCCTAGTGCCTATCCGATAGCCAAGTCTTCACTGGTGCCTATCTGATTCCGAAGGTCTTAACTGGTTCCTATCTCAGTCCCAAGTGAACGATGTCGTTCATTGGTGGCCACGAGCGGAGTTGTAGCAGAGGGCGCTCGTGGCTGACGTCGTAAGAACGCCGCGCCGTGCGTGCATGGCGGCGCGCAGCGAAAGTAGGTGGCGCGCACTTTGGACTTGTGCTACACCACAATATCAGTATAGCGCCGGCATCCAACAGTTGCGGCCACTGGCAACAGGAAGGGAGATCAGCTTAACAGCCCAGCGCCGGTAGTGCGAGTACACCTGCCTAGAGGGTAGCGAGGTTGATGCTGAGGACTCACAGGCACATCAACTGGCTGTTAAGCACTTCTCTCTTTAATCGGCTTCAGGTAGAAACTCTCCTCTCCAGAGTTGCTTTCGTTTATATGGATGGGATGTAGGCCTAGCTTACTAATAATTCTATTCGTAACACATTTTGAAAATACAACCACCAAAAAACGTTTTGCATCGCCACCATCCTAGGAGTTCTTGATCCTTTACATAAAATTGGAATATACCAGGTGAAAAATGCTCCTGACGGAGCAGAACAAATGCAAAAAAATATTCCTGTGTAAACATCAACGACACAAAAGTGGTGACGAGCTGCCTCGGCCCTCATTCCGCCTCCCTCACCGAACATTTCAGCGAGCGAACATATACACGCTGTTTAACAAAGACCGCCCTACACCCTCTTACCCAGCCTCTCAGGATGCCGGACACTTGCCACGCCGGATATTTGCCACACCTGACCCTTCGCCAGGTAGTAGGATTAGCGACCCCGTACTCCTGCTGTTTGCTTCCAATCCTCCGTCTCCGTATCTTACTCGATACAGCCAATACGAAAGAGTTCTTTTTCTTCGACATCTCGCCGAAATGTAAAACTTCTTTTCAATATTCCGAAATCGATATATTCATAACTTTTGCGAAATGAAAGCAATACCTTCGGCTATGTCAGTGTGTAATTAGTTTTATCCAACCACAAATATGGATCCATTCTCCCTCCGTTTGTACGGTAGCTTTCTTCCACACTTACTGATTGCGAAACAGTCCATCGCCATGGAAGGAACACGAAAGGAACGATATAATGGTAATTCGAATGTTCGCTTGTCGTTCAATTTTAATCACGGCACTTGTCAATATATATATTGCTAAAACTGCGTGAAAAAAAGGAGGAAATAAGAACGATACACTTCATAAATTTACTCTTTTGCGGCGAAATAATAGTTAATAAAGTGAATTGGGACAGTGTTCAAATCAATGACAGAAAATACGTTTACAAAATATAGATAAGAGCTTCTATTTTTGACAGATCACCTAAAGTCGACATACAAATTTGAAATAAAGAAATGCAGGAATATACAATGCAATGCTTGTAAAGTACACTGTTGTTCTACGTTGATTAGCTGAGTCGCAGAGGAAACACCCTAGTTTTTTATAATGGAAATGACATAATTCCCATGATCTGCACTACAACAGAAACAAAAAGCAAAATGTAGTATGTGTACTATCTCACAAGCGAAAGTGAAGTCGATAGTTCCTGTCAGTCAGTGTGAGCAGATGTTATACTCCACTACCAGAATAAATTAATAACTGCCGCGGCGGAGCGGCCAAGCGCATTGAGACGCTATGATGTGATGCGCGAGGCCGTTCCCCGTCGGGGGTTCGATCCCCCATCGGGCATGGATGTTTGTGTCGTCTTTAGGATACGGTAGCTCATAAGTAGTTTGTAAGTTTAAGGACTGATGACCCCGCAGTTAAGTCCCTTAAGCTTAACAAACATTTGAACATCTTAATTTACCGACCCCGGCACTCTCATAATGCAGCCGCTGAACAGTTCATAGAAAACGTGAGTCTCAACACTAATAAGTACACTACTTATACAATTATAGTTGGCGGTGACTTAAATCTACCATCCGTATGTTGACGAAAATACACCTTCTGAGAGGGTGGCAGATACATCTTCCGATATTGTTCTAAATGCTTTTTTTAAATTATTTTGAACAATTAGTTCACGAGCTCATTAAAATTGTAAATGGTTTCGGAACCACACTGATCTCTTAGTCACAATTACTCCTGAACATGACGACGGATACAGGGATAAGCGAACCCAAAGTTGTAGCGAGCTCAAATCTGTAACAAAGATTTTCACCATAACTAAACGCTAAATAAGTCTACTAAAAAAAAAAAAAGATAAAAATTCGGTTGATATCTTCCTAGGAGACAGTCTCAATTTTTTTCGAAATTAATTATGTAAGTGAAGACCATATGTGGCTTACATTTAAAGAAATAGTATCAACACCATTGGAGATTTTCCTACCAAATAAATTAATAAGAGACTTAACTGGTCCCCCATGGTACATAAAACAGAACAAAGCCTTTGCAGAAAATTTAGACGAATTCAAAATCCCCAAGATTGCCGATGTTTTACTGAAGCTCGAAATTTAGCGCGGCCTTCAATGCGACATTCGTTTAATATTTTTTGACAAGGAAACTCTTTGTAGAAATGTGCGGAAAATCCAAAGAGATTCTGGTCCTGTGTTATCTACAGCAGCGGAAAGACTAAGTGAATGCCTTAATTGCGCGATAGCGACGGTAATGTTACTAATGACAGTGCCACTAAAGCGGAGTTATTAAATGCATGTTTCCAGAAATTCTTTCATCAAATAAGACGAATTAAATATTCCACAATTAGAAATGAGAAATGCTGCAAACATAGCATAAAAGTAGATACCCTTGGTGATGCAAAGCAAATCAACCTATCAAATAAGTGATGTTGCCGACGAAATGATAAACTATGTTTTCAAAAGTTTCTAATTCATAAGAAAAATACGTCTAAACATTTGTTTATGATATTCTTTGTAACAATTATTTTTGAACAGTAAGTTCCTTGCCTTGTTTCCATAGTTTTTACTGGTCTGATTAAAGATAATCAACAACATGGTGAGAAACTTTAATTTTTAAGCACTACAGCTGAATGTACTTCATGAGATCTACGTCTACTGTAAATTTATTTCTATCCTTGTCTAATTTTGGGGATATGGGAATTATTTCAATTCTATAGCTGCCGAACTTGTCAATCTTAAGAGCAGATCTGGTTTAGGGTGTGTATTTTAGGTGCAATTATAAAGTTCAGATTCTTTTTACAATCTAAAGTGTACCTTATCAGTTTAACAAAAATGATATTTCTAGGAGCTAATTGAGGCTCTGAAGTTACAGGAATAATTTTAGAACTCACAAACTTTGACGGTATGACCATAATATTAGAAGGTAGAAAAAAGTTCTCTTAACGTATCAACTGTAGGAGTTTTTACATAAATAGGAAATTGCAAATTGAAAATCGGTAAACCATACATTCTGGTTGCAGGAGGATAATTTGAGTGATGTTTAATGTATTTGATTCGTTGAGTCAAATTTCACCGCGTATTGTTTAAACGCTAGTGAACCGAACTGTGACCAGCTAGCTTCATCATTAAGGTATTTAAGAATACTGAGGTCTGATACACTCGTTTTATTTTTACATCTTATAAAGGTCACATCGTTAGGTGGTCCTCTCAGGTGTTCTCTACTTTCAATACGTCTCCGTTCTTCGAAAGCAACTTTCCCTAGCAATTTTCGGGGCACCGACCACGGAGTTCTCGGGCCGGGTGGAAGGGGGGAGGGGGAGGAGGAGGAGGAGACAGGGAGACCCGACCCTGACGTGATTTAATAAGGACATAATCTGTATTATATAAAGGTACACAGGTACAGCGAACACTGTCTGTGTCTGTGTTGTTATAAGGTTTATATGCTGAAGTGATAGGACCAGTAAATAAAGTAAATAAGTGGCTGTTGTACTTGGTCAGTATACGTGAGCTGAACTATCAAGGAATATTTTACGTTAGTCAAATGGCCCGGAGAGGAAAACTTAATTGTGATGGGAGACTGGAATTCGATAGTAAACAAGGAAGGGAACGGAAGGTAGTAGGTGAATATGGTCTGGGCAAAAGGAATGAAAGAGGAAGCCGCCTGGTAGAATTTTGCACAGAACATAATTTAGTTATAACAAACACCTGGTTTAAGACTCACAAAAGAAGTTTGTATACGTGGAAGAGACCAGGAGACACCGGGAGATACCAGATAGATTTTATAATGGTAAGACATAGATTTCGGGACCAGGTTTTACAGTGTAAGACATACCCAGGGGCAGATATAGACTCTGACCATAACTTTTTGGTTATGAACTGTAGGCTGAAACTGAAGAAACTACAAAAAGGTAGGAAAATAAGGAGATGGGACCTGGATAAAATGAAGGAACCTGAAGTTCTTAAGAGTTTCAGAGGGAGCTTTAGGCAACAATTGACAGAAACAGGGGAAAATAAAACAGTAGAGGAGGAATCGGTAAAATTCAGAAAATGTTTGTTAAGCTTATGGGACTTAACTATGGGGTCATCAGTCCCTAAACATACAAACTACTTATCAACTACCTTATACTAAAGGCGGCACAAATATCCATGCCCGAGGGGGGATTCGAACCCCCGACCGTAGTGGCCGTGCAGACCGTGACTGGAGCGCCTCAGTCTCCTCGGACACCGCGGCCGGATAAAATTGAGAGATGAAATACTGAAGGCAGCAGAGGACAAAATAGGTAGGAAGGCAAGACCTACAAAAAATCCTTGGATATCACAGGAGATACTAAATTTAATCGATGAAAGGAGAAAATATAAAAAATGCAGTAAATGAAACAGGCAAAATGGAGTACAGACGACTAAGAAATGAGATTGACAGGAAGTGCAAAATGGCTAAGCAGGAGTGGCTAGAAGGCAAATGCAAGGTATAGAAGAATGTATAAATAGGGGAAAAATAGATACAGCCAACAGGAAAATAAAAGAAATATTTGGTGATAAGAAAAACAGCTCTATGAATATCAAAGACACTGATGGAAAACCAGTTCTCAGCAAAGAAGGGAAAGCTGAAAGAGTAAATGTAGGAACACGGGAGGCAATACTCACGTTACGGCTTATCATAGAAGATAGATTAAGAAAAGGCAAACCTACATTTCTAGCTTTTGTAGATTTGAAGAAGGCTTTTGACAATGTTTATTGGAATAAACTCTTTCAAGTTCTGAAGCAAGCAGGAATAAAATATAAGGAGCGTAAGGTTATTTACAACTTGCACAAAAACCAGACAGCGGTTGTCAGAGTTGAAGGGCATGAAAAGGATGCAGTGGTTGGAAAGGGAGTAAAACAGGGTTGTAGTCTTTCTCCTTTGTTATTCAATTTGTACATTGAGCAAGCTATAAAGGAAAGCAAGGAGAAATTTGGAGAAGGAATTAAAGTTCAGGGTGAAGAATTAAAAACATTTCGTTTTGCGGACGACATAGTAATTCTGTCAGATACAGCAAAGGACCTGGAAGAGCAATTGAACGGAATGGACAGTGTGCTGAAAGGTGCATATAAGATGAACATTAACAAGAGCAAAACTAGGGTAATGGAGTGCAGTGTAAGAAAATCAGGTGATGCTGAAGGAATTAGATTGGGAAACGAAGCAATAAAGGAGGTAGATGAGTTTTGTTACTTGGGCAGTAAAATAACAAATTATGGTCGTAGTACAGAGGATATAAAATGCAGAATGGCAATGGATAGAAAAGCGTTCTTGAAAAAGAGAAATTTGTTAACATTGAATATTGATTTATGCCTGAGGAAGTCCTTTCTGAGGCATTTGTATGGAGTGTTGCCTTGTATGGGAGTGAAACATGGACGATAAACAGTGCGGACAGGAAGAGGATTGAGGCTTTTGAAATTTGGTGCTACAGAAGAATGGTGAAGATTAGGTGGGTGGATCGCGTAACTAATGAGGAGGTACTGAATAGAATTGGGGAGAAATGAAATTTCTGGCCTACCTTGACTAAAAGAAGGGATAGATTGGTAGGACACGTTCTTAGACATCAAGGAATTGTGAATTTAGCGCTGGAGGGAAGTGTGGGGTAAAACTCGCAGAGGAAGACCAAGAGATGGATACAGTAAGCAGCGTCAGTCAGATGTAGGTTGCCGTTCTTATGTAGAGTTGAAGAGGTTTGCTCAGGATAGGGTATTGTGGAGAGCTGCATCAAACCAGTCTCCGGACTGAAGACCACAACAACAACAACAGTAAAATGGGTGATGCGCCGATGCCGAGAGCGGTTCCCCGATGTCAATATTCAATACGAAAATTATTTTGTCCTTTGTAGGAGAAATGTAGATCCGGAAACTATCGGTATAACAGTTATAAATTGTCGTAGCTGTGTCGGGAAAATACCAGAACTGCAAGCGTTAATAGAAAGCACCGAAACACACATCATTATAGGCAGCTTAAGTTGGCTCAAGCTGGAAATAAGTTCAGAAGAAGTTTTTGCAAAAGATCTAACGGTTTTCAGAAAGGATAGATTAAACAAAATAGGTGGGGGCGTTTTTGTTGCCGTCAAAATTAGTATTCCATGTAGCGAAGTTGAAGTTGATAGTTCCTGCGAGCTATTATGGGTAGAGGTTGTACCCGAAAATCGTAAGAAGTTAGTAATCGGTTCCTTTTATCGGCCTCCCGACTCTGACGATACAATAGCAGAAAGATTCAAAGAAAACCTGAGTCTAATTACAAAAAAAGGTATCCGTCTCACACGACAATAGTAGGTAGTGATTTTAATTTACCCTCGATCTGTTGGTGAAATTATATTTTCAAATCAGCAGGTAGGCATAAAACATCGTCCGAAATTGTACTCAACGCATTCTCTGAGAATTACTTCGAACAATTACTTCATAAGCCAACTAGAATTGTAAATGGATGTGAAAACACACTTGATCTCTTAGCAACAAATAATCCTGAGCTCATAACGAGCATCAGAACGGATACAGGTGTTAGTGAACACAGAGCTGTCGTAGCGAAACTGAATATCGAAAGTCCCAGAGTTACCAAAAATAAACGCAAAGTATATTTGTTCAGGAAAGCAGAGAGAAATAAAATACATTGCTTCTTGAAAGACAGCTTCCACTTGTTTCTAACACTAAACGTAGGTGTAGACCAGATGTGGCTCAAATTCAAAGAAGTGGTATCGACAGCAATTGACAGTTTTATACCAAATAAATTAATAAAAGAAGGAGGCGATCCCCCTTGGTACACAAAACAGGTCAGGACACTGTTGCAAAAGCAAAGGAAAAGGCATACTAAATTTAAACGAACACAAAATCCCCAGGATTCGCGATCGTACTCAGAAGCTCGAAATTTAGCGAGGATTTCAATGCGAGATGCCTACAATATTTATCACAATGAAACTCTTCCTCGAAATTTGACTGAAAACCCAAAGAGATTTTGGTCATATGTCAAATATACTCGGGGCAAATCACAAACAATACCTTCACTACGTGATAGTAATGGCGATCCTGCCGATGACAGCTCTACTAAAGCAGAGTTACTAAACAAAACTTTTAGAAACTCATTCACCAAAGAAGACGAAAAACAATATTCCAGATTTCGAATTACGAAAAGATTCCGTAATGAGTAACGTAGAAGTAGATATCATCGGAGTAGTGCAGCAACTAAAATCACTTAACAAGAACAAGTCTTCTGGTCCGGATTGTATACCCATTAGATTTCTATCTGATTATGCTGAAGCGATAGCTCCTTACTTAACAGTCATATACAACCACTCTTTCATAGAAGGATCTGTACCAAAAGATTGGAAAGTTGCCCAGGTCACACCTATATTCAAGAAAGGCAGTAGGAGTAAGCCACTAAACTACAGGCCTATTTCATTGACATCAATTTGCAGCAGGGTTTTGGAACATATCCTGTATTCAGATATTATGAATTATCTCGAACGGAACGATCTATTGACCCAAGGTCAACACGGATTTAGAAAATATCGTTCATGCGAAACACAACTAGCTCATTATTCACACGAAGTGATGGGTGCTATCGATAAAGGTTCGCAAATCGATACCGTATTTCTTGATTTCCAGAAAGCTTTTGACACCGTACCTCACAAACGGCTTTTAATCAAATTGCGTGGTTATGGAATATCGCCCCAAATTTGCGATTGGATAGGGGATTTCTTGTCAGAGAGGACACAGTTCGTAGTAATCGATGGTAAGGCATCGACTAAAACAGAGGTGATATCGGGCGTTCCACAGGGTAGTGTTATTGGTCCTCTGCTGTTCCTTATTTACATAAACGATTTAGGGAAAAATCTAAGCAGCTCTCTTAGGTTGTTTGCAGATGACGCCGTCATTTATCGTATAGTAAAATCATCTGAAGATCAAAACCAAGTGCAGAACGATCTGAATAAGATATCAGTATGGTGTAAAAATTGGCAATTAGCTCTAATTAATGAGAAGTGTGACGCCGTCCACATGAGTACGAAAAGAAATCCGTTAAACTTTGTTTACAAGATAAATCAATCAAATGTGAAGGCCGTAAACTCTACAAAATACGTAGGAATTACTATTACTTCAGACTTAAATTGGAAAGAACACGTAGATAATATCGTGGGAAAGGCGAACCAGAGCCTGCGTTTTATTGGCAGGACCCTTAAAACATGCAACAGAACTACAAAAGAAACTGCATACACTAAGCTTGTCCGTCCATTTTGTGGAGTATTTCAGCCCAGTTTGGGATCCTTATCAGGTGGGTTTGACGGAGGACATCGAAAGAGTCCAAAGAAGGGCAGCTCGTTTCGTATTGTCACGATACAGGGGAGACAGCGTTACGGAAATGATACAGGATCTGGGATGGGAATCATTACAACAACGGCGCTCATCGCTGCCGCGTGGGCTACTTGCGAAACTTCAATCGCCAACATTCTCCTCCGAATGCGAAAATATATTGTTGACTCCCACTTACATAGGTAGAAATGATCATCAGAATAAAATAAGAGAAATCAGAGCTCGAACAGAGAGATTCAGGTGTTCTTTCTTCCCGCGCGCTATTCGAGAATGGAATGGGAGATAAATAGTATAATTGTGGTTCGATGAACCCTCTGCCAGGCACTTAAATGTGATTTGCAGAGTATCCCATGTAGATGTAGCGTAGATAATATTTGAATGTGACTGCTTGAAAGGAAAACAATTTAAAATCGTAATTTCAATTAGTTGACTTTTTGTGAGTGCTTACAGTTCTATTTGCACGAAGTATTCAGATTACACGCTGAGCCATTTCACTCTGCCATTCTCTACGTCTCATTCTTTTTCCTTTACAGCTCCATGTTCCTTCAATCACGATTGTCTCCTCTTTATTCCTACTCTTGTGGACGCATTGCTCGGGTTTCTAACTCCTAGGCCGAGAAAATAACACGCTAGTATGTGAGGTGAGGGAAAGAGGAAGACATTTTTGTTATTGAAATTGGCCGGTTTGGAGGATCCAGATCCCCGAAGCCTATGTACAGACTATATTCATTCACTGCCTCCACTCTCTTATACTCTCACTGTTACTGTCTCGATGCATTTACCTTTTTTACTGTCACTGTCTTCCTCCCACAATGACTATCTGTTCTGTCTTGCTTTCCCACTGAGACCGCCTCTTTTTTCTTTCACCGCCACACTGCCAATCTCTTTCAACACAAAAAAAGACATAAATATGTTTCGATGCCAAAATACATGATGAGGAAGTCCGAATAAGGACAGGCAACTGGTTCCTGACTTTTTTTATCGGTGTTGTTTATACAGGAACTTATTTTAAAATTAAAATTACACACATTCCACAAGGGAAAATAGTCGTTTTTATTGCAGGACTGGCTTCGGTCTATATAGACCATCTCCAGACGAGTATGATGGCAGGCTGTGACGGTGGACATGGCAGGATGACTGCTAAATGTCAGTACGATTATGAAGATCGTGGTGTTCGGTTCGTGCACCTTGTGTATTTGTGCCAACTGGGTACACATTTTCAGCTTTGCCCATTCGCAGTTGTCATATATTCTGTGAATATGTTTTTTTTTTCTTTTTTTTACTTTTTTTACTTTTTTTTAACGTAACCACACATTTGAAAATTATCACTTTTTCGGAAATAAAACCCAAATATTTGTTTCTTCCTTTGTTTTCTAAGCGTAACATACAATACTGTAGAACATCCTTTTCATATACAGTAAAAAGGCTTGGAACCAGAATTTAACGGTGTTGATAGTTTTCGACTTCTATCGCCGATATATAGGCGATATATCGATGTTCCCGCCATCGCTGTTAACATCGATGTTTTGGGACAAAACGTCGATGTTTTCGAAACGTAGATTTATCGTTTGCATCCCTAGTCATCAGTCTTCTGACTGCTTTGATGCGACCTGCCACCAAATCCTTAGCTAACAGTTTCATTTCAGAGTACCATTGCAACCTACATCCTCAATTATTTGCTTGATGTTTCCATTCTGTTTTTCCCCTAGTGATGTAAAATGCCTCGACATTTGCAAGTTGGGGCAAATGCCTAGAATGAATGCTTGGGCAAATGCCCAAAATTCATAAAAACCCAGGCATTTATGGCTTTAAAACATAAACTTAAAAGCAGTACCTACAAAAAATTACGTGATATTTTGTACAACTCCATAAACTACATATCAAATGCTTCAATTCTCTTCTGTTTCATTTCCCAGCAGTCCAAGTTACATACAATGTTATACTGCAAACTTATGTTCTGGAAATTTCTGCCTAAAGTCCAGGGCGATGTTTGACAGCAGTAGATTTCTCTTTCCCGTGAATGCCCTCATTGCTTGTGCTAATCTACTTTTTATGTCCCTCTCGCTTCTTCCGTCATGAGTTAGTTTACTGCAAAGGTAGCAGAATTCCTTGTCTTGGTGTACATTGTGATCAAATTCAAATGTTTGCAGAGGTTATGGGACTTAACTAAGGGGTCATCAGTCCCTAAACTTACAAACTACTTATAAACTAGCTTATACTAAAGACGACATAAACATCCATGCCCGAGGGGGCATTCGAACCCCCCACCGCAGCGGCCGTGACGACCGTGACTGGCACGCCGCAGACCACTCGGACACTGCAGCCGGCTACAGCACTGCATTGTGATCACCAATTCGGATGTTATTTACTCGCTACTTTTATTTCTGTTACTTCTTATGACTTTCATCTTTCCTTAGTTTACCTTCAGTTCATGGTCTGTGCTCATTAGTCTTTTCATTCTATTCAACAGACCCTGTAATTTTCCTTCACTTTCACAGATGATAGCAATGTCATCAGCAAATCTTATCACTGATATGCTTTTACCCAGAACTTTTATCAGAGCCTTGAACATCTTCTTTATTTTCTACATTAAGTCTCTTCATTGTGCAAGTTGAACAGTGATGGCGACAGTCCACAGCCTTTTCTTACCCCCTTTTTAATCTGGGCATTTCGTTCTTGACTTTCGACGCTTATTGTATCGATTTCGTTCTTATATAAACTATGTATTTTCCGCTTTCCCTACAAGCTTACTCCTATTTTTCTCAGAATTGCGAGCATCATCCAGCACCTTACATTATCGAAGACTTTTTCCAGGTCACAAATCTTATATGTCTTGGTTGTTCTTTAGGCTCGCTTCCATTATAAATTGCAGCAATGCTATTGCCGTCAAGTACGGCCTTGTGTTGATGCGACCTCACAGCCCTCGGCTCTTCTACCTGCCGAGCAAGGACCGGTCGGGGAGATTAGCGGGCCACCCCTCGACCAGAACTGGGTGCTAATGTCACTGGGTGCAAATGTCACTGGGTGCTTTTGTCAGGACACCGATAGATGGATACCCCACGTTATCGGTGGCGGCGCCGTCCCGTTACGTGTGACGTCATCGACGGGAAGCCCGCGGTCTGCGTCCAGGTAGGCGGAACACGGCAGGAGAGCAAGGGCGCCAGCAGCAGTGTGCCGTCACGACTGCAAGGGTACCAACTGGCTGACGTCTGGCGCTGCGGACGCGTCACCAACGGCAGCCAGCTGACCGCTTTGCTTACAAAATACAGCGCGAATATGTCGTGGTAGCCGCTTTTCCTGTTGGTCTTGTGTGATGGAGTGCACACCTGTCAGTGCGCGGTGCCTTTCTCAATAATTTCTCTGATCTTTCTGTCAGCAAAATTTAGCAGGGGTAATTGTGAGCCGATTAAATGACCACCGAAAGAACTTAGCTCCATTTTTACACTTGTCTCGAAACTCGGCGGTCCCATCGAGTAGCCTCTAGCGTCGAAATCTTAACTTACCACTGAATCTATCTTCTCCGCCATCATTCGGCAGCTGTAGGCCTAACTTGTTTCCACAGGCGCCCGCGAAAGGTGCACTTGCCCCCTGTTGGAATCAGAGAACGGACTCTTTCTTAATACATAACTCTTTCGAATGCCTAATAATCAGTGTCGGTAGCTCCGCAATACCGCTGATTTTTCACTGCCGTTTGTAGCTTTGGTGATGACCGTATGCGTTAACGTGGAGAAAAGCCGAGCTCTGTTTGCTGCCGCGGGTTAACAGTTGAGATGGTATGACAGTGCACCACCGGCATGTATCCTTTGGCGTCGCTTCCTCGACCAGTCCACACCAGCTGCAGCAGGCCGGAGTCTGTCGCTGATTCCCGACATGTCACAGACGTGGCCCGGCCCACAGCAAGCCGACTCTATCAGCAAGCACGGTGCAGGGACAGCAGTTGTTTAGCATTTACCTGAGGCTAAAGCAAACCGTTTGACGGGTGGCGCACAGTGGTCTGAAAGGTCCGAAAAGCTGGCCAAAAGTCGAAAAATGAAAATCATAATAATGGGTTTAGTCTGATACAGCCACTTTTAGAGGACAGAGGGCAGCACTGTTTATTAAGTCACAGGGAGGGAAAACTACCTTTGATACCGAAGAAAGTAGTTCAAAATTACGGTTGACGGAGTAACGCACAGTACGCAGAACCATTCCGGATTACATGCTGTGCTTAAAGTGTGAATCATTTTTGTTTCAATTGTATTTGATGGAGGATGTTAAGGAAGGTACATAGACTGTGTTTATAACTGACGAGCTCATAAATTTATGCTCGCTATTTGGTAAAAGTCACTTGAAAACGATTCCTCATAATGTCCTCTATTCACGCGTAGATATATCTTAAATTATGGAAAAACTAATGATCGCCGGAGACCCTGCGACGCACGATAGTATAATATGTAGCGTATAATGTCTTGTGTCGAAATGTACAAGAATTTTCTGCGGCTTTTTGCGATTCTCATTGTATTGCCATGTTTACTGAGACGGTGCGCGGTGAGCCAGCTAGCAAGGAGTGCAGAGGGTCCGCTACGGCTATTGTACATCCAGTATGCACTTTGAGAGTTAATACAAGACAGTGGTCGAATATCACTTGTCGCTTATATTCTTATATTACTTTCACGGTGTTCATTAAATAATGGAGTGAGCAAAATAAGACAATATCGAATCATGTGTACATTTCGACAAACTACCTATATTTAAATAATTTAAATCTGCTTCTGTTTAGTATTACATGGCATTAATTTACCTACCAGGGTCGGCTGGCGACCAATTAGTATGTATTCGAAAGGAAGTCTACATCATGATTAAAAATGACTTGGAGTCGGATTGAACACGCAGCTCACGGTTTTGGAGGATAAGGTGGCTGAAAAGGACAAGATGTAATTAAAAAAACATTGGGATACATTACATGACGTGAAAAAGCTGTTGTGCAGTTAGAGATCAAGACAAAAAGCATCGTCTAGGAAACTCGAACGATTCTTTCAGCAAAATGAGAAATAACTTAAGTCTTCAACAACTTTTACAGTTAGTAATTCTATTTGTAATATCAATGATTTTAAAAGTCTCGATTACTATTAGAATGTACGTTTTTTTTAAAAGTATTCAGTTACAATTTACGTGTAATAAATTAATTTCATATTTTTCGTAGAATTATTCTACTGCTGAATCTTCCACGCCACATACGATTGACCGACCTTACACGGAGTACACAGGTGCCAGTGGTCGAATGAAAAGAAGAAGAAGATGTGAAGAACTGCGTGTTAAATACAGCACAGAGAGTTGGCATTGCAACTGCAATTAAAATCAGTCTGTTGTTGCTTTGTCTGACTATTCGGAATCAGCATCAGACAACGATACGGATTAATTTTGTAACGACATTTTTTTTTATTTTTTATTTATTTTTTTATTTTTTTGGCACAGTTTCATAATGTACACTGTTGTCTTGTTACTGTAAAAACTTTTTTCAATAAAATTTATCCTATACTTGTATTACAGCGGTCCCGAATATCCTTATTTTACAAATTTACATTAAAATGTAATGCGTTTTTAGTAAATAACTTGCATATATTCGATGCGTCGTTTCGAGTTTTTGACTTTTGTCAGAAAAATGGAATTCAGCGACCTCAAAAACCTTTATATACATACAAATTTCAATTCTTATTCGAAAATTTTTCGACTTTTGACCAGTTTTTCGCCAGTTTCAGACCACTGTGCGGCAATATAAAAAACGTTCTAAAACGTCTCAGGCGAAAATGCTGTTCTTCAAGAGCTGAGGAGCCAGATACGCTGGTATAGGCACGCATATTTGTAAACACTCGAAATACGGCGCTGCGGTCGGCAATGTCTAAATGAGACAATAAGTGTCTGGCGGAGACATAGAACTGTTACTGCTGCTACCACGATTTGAGTTTGAGTTTGAACATGGTGATGTAGTCGGCGTACGAGATATGGGACACAGCATCTCTGAGGCAGTGATGAGGTGAGGGTGTCCCGTACGACTGAATACAGGGAATCCGGTGAAACATCGGATCTCCTACATCGCTGAGACCGGAAAGAAGATCATACAAGAACGAGACCAATGACGATTGTAGAGAATAGTTCAATGTGACAGATGCGGAACCCTCCCGCAAATTGCTGCGAATTTCAATGATGCGCCATCAAAAAGTGTAAGCGTGCGAACCATTCAACGAAACATCATCCATGTGGCCTTTCGGTGCCCATGGCAAAGTTGTGTACCCTTGGTGACTGCACGACACAAAGCTTTACGCCTCAAAAGGACCCATCAACTGCGACATTGGACCGTTGATGACTGGAAACATGTTGCCTGTTCTGACGAGCCTCTTTCCAGTTGTATGTAGCGGGTGCACGTGTACGGGTATGGAGACAACCTCATAAATCAGTGCACCCTGCGTGTCAGCAGGGGACTCTTCAAGCTGGTGGAGACTCTGTAATGGAGTGGGGCGTGTGCAACTGGAGTGTTATGGGATCCCTGATACTTCTAGATGCGACGGACCCTGGCCGATCACACGCATCTATTCGTGTCTGTTGTGCATTGCGACGGATCTGTGCAATTCCAGCAGAACAATGCGACACACCTCAAAGAAACTGTCATTTTCCGGTCATCCTGATTTGTTTTCTGTGATTTCCCTAAACCACTCCAGACAAATGTCTGGATGGGTCATTTCAAAGGGCACGGACGATTTCCCTCCCCACACTAACCTAAACAGTCAGAGCGTGAGATCCACGCTGTCGATAGGACTTTAAACTCCAATCTTGCTTCCTTCCTTTTCGAAAGAACAGACACATCTATAATTTCCCTAAGACTCTTACTCGGCTGCGGAGCGGGCGGTTGCTGGCAGACGGAGGTTCGAGTTCTACGTGGGGCAAGGGTGTGTGTTGTCCTTAGGTTAGTTTCAAAATGTTCAAATGTTTGTAGAGCTTATGGGGCGTAACTACGGGGTCATCAGTCCCTAAACTTATAAACTACTTATCAACTAGCTAATACTAAAGACGGCACAAATATACATGCCCGAGTTGGGATTCTAACCGCCGACCGTACTGGCCGTGGAGACCGTGACTGTCGCGCCGCAGTCCCGTCGGCCACCGCGGCCGGCTAGGTTAGTTTAATTTAGTTTACGTAAGTTGTAGGCCTAGGGAATAATAACCAAAGGCGTCCCATAGAGTTACAAACATTTGACCATTTTTTTACTGGTCTTCGTATTCTCGTTCCTCCAAAACTACATTTTCTGGGCGATGTTGCTGGAGCTGAGGTGCACGAGTCCAACAGCCAAGAATTCAGCGTGCTGCTGTGAGAAATCCACTGCTCTGTTACGTCGTTGTCGGCAGGGCAGCGGCAACCAATGGCAGCGCGCCTCCTGCCTGAGCACCGCTGCCAAATGTTCAAATGTTTGTCAAGCTTAAGGGACTTAACTGCGAGGTCATCAGACTTACAAACTACTTATGAAGCAGCTTATACTAAAGACGACACAAACATCCATGCCCGAGGGGGAATTCGAACACCCGACGGGTAACAGCCTAGCGCATCGGAACAAGCACGACTGCCCTTTCTGCCTCTCTCCTCCTACCAGTAACGTGTGGTCAAGAACCGCCTTAACAACACGATTTGTCAGTTCTTACATGCTTTGTTCCTCTGTGCAAATTACTTCTTTCGCGAGCGATAAAACTACTGCGATAATGTAAAGTGAACCCAACACTGCACAATAAAGGAAACGACGAAAGTTCTCTAAACGCAAATGCTAATGTGACCATACTTAGGAACTCATTTCGATGGTATCCAAATTCCAGTTGGTTTAAATTGTATTCCTTACAGTAATTTTCTTCGGTCTGGAAGCCATGTATTGGAGTCGCACCATTTTCAAAAACGTATGTTATATATACATTACACAACTGAAATATAAATTCAACAACATAAAACAACAGACAATTTATAGTGCATCAGAAGAAATACGCAAGTGAAGAATATTGATTTCAGTACGGTCAACAATTTATTTATTTTTGTATGTGCATGCATCATTCATCACTGCTTTGAACGCTAGTATTTGTTTGGGCATGCCCTAGGGTTGCCACTTAGTCAAAACTCGACTGGGTTTTCTCGACTTTTCATACAGTGTGCAGACAAATCTCCTTACAAATAGCTCAGTAGGCGCCAATCGCCCAATACCAAATACTTCTGGCAACTTATAAATGATGAGTAAATTAAGTATGTGTTAATTATTTTGAGTCTTCTTCTCTTTCAGATCAGCAGATTTGTGAGACATGGTTAACCGAGAGGAGAAGCGCAGCCGAATGCCTCAGGTGAATTCTGAAAGCAGGCAGGTTTAGCGTCATATACCACGGGACGCCACTCGCGCGTTATATAACCGTCGCACACGGAATAAGTTACCAAACAGGACACGTGCTGAAGCGAAGTGGTTCAAATGCTTATCTTTTCTTTGGAACATATTAACAAACAGGCTCTGTGAATATGAACTCTGCGTCTGTAGTTTTTCAAGGTGATTTTTTTTTCTCGTGACGTGTATTAAATATTTTGCAGTGTGAATTACTTTTACAATTACTTTTCTATCGATCGTTGTATTTCTTTATCAACCTGTCCATTTTGGATAAGTATCCAAGCTTCTTCAGAAATTAAATTCCGTGAACCGGACTGCTGTTTTACAAAATTATAAGCTGTCAAAAACAGTAACAGTACTCGTTATGTGCGTAAGTATGCCGTCGTTTGCATAACGTTGGAAACAAAGTTTCTGTAAAGAGTTCAGGACGAACAGATGCTAAAGACACGCTAATGGTTGTATACTGCCGCTGCTTGTGCTTCAGACATTGTTTGCAGAGGAGGACTGCCTGAATGGCATTGCAGATGGTTAGGGGCGCGCGTTAAAAGTATAGCGCTCGTAGAGAATACTCACGATTTCTCCCATTCTTACAGGTTGCTCACAATTTTCTCTGCATTTTATGATAGTTCAAAAGACAAGTCGTTGTTGATTAACCCTTTCGCGGCTACTAAAGCTCTGTACAGGGAAAGTATGTCCATCCTTTTCCGCGCCGCTTGCCGCCGACTTCAGCTCGTGATTGGCTGAAATCCAGTCACACGGTTCATTCCGCCATCTTGGTCCTATACGTTGCTTGACTGCCATCAGGAGCCTTGCGAATATTCGTATGTTTTGGTTTGAATAATGCCACAGTGTTGTACTTTTGGCTGTTTTTAAGAAGCGAAGAAGGGAGGTATACATTATAGTACTTCCATTACGTATCAGAAATACAGGAAGATGAACAGTATGGCTGATGAAAGAAAGAGAACTAGGAGTCCAGAAGCGAATTTCGGTTCTTGTGTTGTGATGATTTTCAGTCATAATGTAAATTAATAGATTAAAGATTCACTGACGAATGGATCATGTAGCAGATACCTATATATTTTTAACTTGAATAAGTTTGTGAAGAAAATTCCTGCACAATGTCGTGAGGTTAAATTATTCAAGCGTCGTTGATTTTATCTGCAGGTAGATGCCAAAAATACACAAATTTTTTATTTATTAGTGAGTGAACTAGATTCTTGTTTAGATATGAAATTAATATACAGTTCCTGAAACAAGCTTTTCTCATTCGTTTTCATGTATTAGAGTGTATCATTACAGGAAAAAAAGAATTA
This sequence comes from Locusta migratoria, assembly GCA_026315105.1. Lineage (NCBI taxonomy): Eukaryota > Metazoa > Arthropoda > Insecta > Orthoptera > Acrididae > Locusta > Locusta migratoria. The sequence goes on from CM048744.1 coordinate 54,514,086, forward strand.
AAACAAGACATATATTAGACATTCAAATGTAATTGGTGTTTTAAAGGCACCTTCAATTTCTGTTTCTGATAGTATTGTAGTGGGTATCTTCTTGCAATTTTCGTAGTTCATGTGAGATATAAGTACATAATACGCAAGAAAATACTCATCAAAGACTTATCCATAATCTCAATTGTTTTCTTCATTTACACTATGCTCCGATGACGACATGTTCGTGGTCTATTCGAATATTTGGCCACGGTACAAGTCAATCTGAATTTATAGGTGAACCCTTCAGATCTGGAGCCACAAACCACACAGTTTTCTTAAAATCAGACGAAAAGTATTTCGTAGAGCAGCCAGGTCTGCATGGACAGAACTTGGCGCGAAGTTCCCGCATCTGTCCGTCGGATATAACATCCTGTATCTCGAGAATGAAAAGAGTTATCGTTCTGCTCTCAACCTTAAATAAAATTTCGATATCTTACCTACATTTCGTCCGTAGAACTGTAAGTGCTAAAATCAACCATACGCAAAGTCTACGCAATGCGAATTTTCCTCTGCAAACTCTTCAAAATTATGCGCAGTAGTTTACTTAACTTGCTGTAGCACGGAAATTATAAGTAATAATAAATAGAAATTGAGATCATTATCGAGCGAATATATCACACTATAACACGCGAAAAAATTAAATTTTTTTATCGAATAGTTTTCTCAAAATCGGCTGATAAGTATTGTTAAGCGCTGGGAACGTTGCAGCGGTCGGTGTGTAAACAGCAGCGGAATAGGCCCAACATGGCGTCCGCTGGCAGGCTGGCCATACTTTCCCTATACAGAGCTTTAGCGGCTACGGGGTATGTACGCCCCGCAGGCCGGAGACCCAGGCGGCTTCGGGCATTCATATACGTCCGACAGGTAGAACGGCCTGGCGGCTAAGGGCATTCACTTACGCCCGCGGGCCAGGCACACAATAGAGCAGCAGCTCGGTTTTTCCACCAGCTCAGCGTTCCTGTCAACACTCATTAGCAGTTAAGTCGGCAAGCACTAAAGGTTCCACTTTTGGGCGTTTCTGCTTGCGAGCTCTGCATCGGCTGTCCTGTATTCTTGTTTGGTGAAAAAAAAAAAAAAAAAAAAAAAAAAAAAACCAATCAAATGTTTGTATAGTCTATGGGACTTAACTACGGGGTCATCAGTCCCTAAACTTACAAACTACTTATGAACTACTTACGAACTAGGACGGCACAAACATCCATGCACAAGGGGGGATTCGAACCCCCGACCGCAGTGGCCGTGCAGACCGTGACTGGAGCGCCTTAGTCTCCTCGGCCTTGTTTGGTGAGAAAACATCGTTTGAGTGTATCGCCGTTGCAATGTCGGAACGTACTTTATCAAGCAAGGAAACAATGGATATCCTGATGAATAGTGATGAAGACGATAGTGCTGCTTCGCACCTTTCTTCAGACGAAGAGCTGGATGTGTCTGAAATCAATGTTGTTCATTTGACACAACTAAGAAATTCGTCAGAAGATTCTTCATCTGAAGAGGCAAAAGAAGAAGTTGTAATTGAAACTTCGACACGAAAAAGAGTGTATGAATGGTCGGATAATCGTTCTGAGACGAAAAGACACCATTTCGTGAACACATCTAGTGGTTTGAAGGTAGATTTTGAGGAATCAGCAACTCTTTCAGATTTTTCTTGTACTTTTTTTATTTGAATTTGTTTGTGCGATTTGTACACAGATAAACAAATATTTTACATTTCTTACCGAAAAAATGACAACCGTGCCAAGCAGATTAACACGTTGGAAACCAATAGAACCTCTAGAATTTTATTGCTTTTTGGCGGGCTCTCTGCTCATGCCAAGGTCCAAAAAGTTAGCAGTGAATGAATATTGGTCAAAGATCCGTTGCTGCAAACACCAGTATTTTGTGACATAATGGCCAGGGATCTGTATAAGGTGATACTGCGATTATTACCCTTTAGTGACTATTCGGCCACATCTCAAGACATTCTTGTGAAAATACGCATGGTTGTAGAGCACACAAGACAGAAATTCCGAGAGGCTGTAGTCGCATTTGAGAACTTAGTAATTGACGAAAGTCTGCTACTTTTCAAAGAAGGCTACGATTGAAACAGTATATTCCAAACAAACGTAGCCGTTTTGGAATTAAAATTTTCATGCTATGTGACGTCCAGACGAATTACATTCTGGATTACATTGCCTACACTGGTGTCGATACAGAAATAGAATCCGGAAACGCTAACTGGGGCAAATCAGGTGATGTCGTTGTAAGTTTGTTGTTACCATACCTGAACAAAGATCATACGATTTATTTAGACAACTGGTATTTGATCCCTGAATTGTTCTTATGGCTGCATGAGAAGTCCACTAATGCCACCGGTACAGTGCGCAATAACAGGAAACATTTGCCACCTTTACCAGAAAAATTAAAAAAAAAGGGGAAATACAATTCAAGTCCTGTGGAACACTGTTCGCACTAAAGTGGGTGGACAGTAAGGAAGTTTGGATGCTTTCCACTGTACATGGACCAGAGTTTGTTCAGACGGAGAAAAAGGATCATAAGACGGGAGAAAATAAAGTGAAACCCACTTGCGTAGTTAGCTACAATAAGTCAATGGGTGCTGTTGATCGGACAGACATGATATTAAGTTCTGTACAGTGCATACGAAAAACAATGAAATGGTACAAAAAAGTATTCTTTCATTTAACGGACTTGTGTGTGCTCAATGCTAACACTCTTTTTGAAATGAAAAAGAAGGAGAAGACGCCACAAGCAAAGTTCCACTTGGAACTAATCTGTCAGTTGCTCGAGAAATTACATTCACCAACATCTAAAACCCAGATGCCACGAACGCCAAAAGAAGACAGCCACTTTCGACTGGAAAATAAAGAAGGGCACTATCCTGGTTTCCTTGAGGCAACAAGGAAAAAAGGAGATACCTCAGCGACGATGTGTAGTGTGTGTTGCACATTCAAAACGGAAAATGACACGCATAAGATGCAAAAAATGTGATGTTGCTCTATGTATGGTGCCATGTTTTGAAAACTACCACACACTGAAGAAATTATTAGCTGCTTCAGGTACGTAGAATGTTTAAGGAAAATAAAATGAGAAAATAGAAATAAAAATTTAAAAAAGTAATAAAAGCAATAAAAAATAAAATGAGAAAATATAAATAAAAATTAAAAAAATAATAAAAGCAATAAAAAAACGTTTTTAACTCAGCCAGCGGCAGTCCAAAGCCTGCGTAAAAAATAAGGATGGGAAACCACTAAATCAACGTGTATTACCCCGTGAACAACTGAAGAATGAAGCAAATTTCATTATTTTCATTTCGTTGTTGTAAAATTATTTTTCTTGTTAATTCTGCATCAGACTAAATGGCACATCATGTGTTTAAATTTTTTACTGTGGGGCAGATGTGTGGGCACTGCCACGCGCCGCCGCCGCTCAGCCGCACAGCTCAGTTCGCGCCGTCAGCCACGCGGCCAGGCAGTAGAGGTCTGCAAATGGCTGGTTTCGCTCGCTCGTACTCGGCCGAGTGCGCAACGCTCGGCGGTGGCGCGCCGAGTGTGTTACGCTCGCAGCGAGCGTGTTGACACTCGAACCAGGCTGCGCGGGGCGGGGCGGGCAGAGGCCGCACAGCCTAGTGCTGCCGCTGTACTCACAAGGAAACCTACCCAAGTCATTCCCCGATTTTTATGAAATTTTGCATATACTACATGAAAAACTACGGGACACGTAAGTTTTTAGCGGCGGAAAACGTATTTAAGGGGTGAAACGGTCCCTCCAAAATTGGGGCTAAAATAGAAAAATGGCAATAACTTAGAGCTTAGTGAAGCGATTTTAATTATTTTTGGTATGAAAGTATCTTTTGGTAAAAGACAAATTTCATAGATTCAACTTCGATTAAATCAAAACAATTTTTGAGCACAAAAAATTGGTCACTTTAGGGGTAGCTGCCCCCCTAATTGTCACTTCCCCTGCAATGTACCTAGGCCGATCTCTTATCCCGCCATTCCGAAAACATGAAGTTCATTCTTTTGGCTGGTGCACCCGGGTAACATTCTTCAGACGGCCCTAAATATAAAACAGATATCACTGAAACGCAAAGAGCACCATAAATTCGTACAGCTGTGTAAACTAAACAATTGGAATAAGAGGATTTAAAAGAGGATGTATGAGCATTACGCCAGCATATGACCCTGACGACGGGAGAAAGGGCGGATCCTACATATTGTACAAAAGCTTGCATGCGTTCTTTATTATGTAGATAAGAAAGACGACAGTGGCAGTGGGGTTATATGAATGTTGCAATTGGAAAAAAATCCCGTTAAGGACTAACTAGGAAAAGGTAGAGGCGTAGCAACCACGCACAGTGCGAAAATGCTACGGGAATATGTGTTAACGGGGTGCAACAGAGAGAGAGAGATAGAGAGAGAGAGAGAGAGAGAGAGAGAGAGATGCACAAAACCTAACGGGTTACATCAATATAGGAGTATTTAATATCAATATAAAAGACGCACAAAGTATTCCGGGACTTGAGAGTGATGAGAGGAATGGACCTTAAATACAATCATTTCCTCGTTAAGACGGCAAGTTATACCTACCACTAAACATGCACTAACAGTCCGCAAAATGGGAACCAGAAAGAAAGAAAGATCATGGATAACTCATTTAGTAAATGATCTTAGCACAGAAACTTTAGACTAATCACGTATAACAACTTGTATGGTAAAGTACAACATGCGAAACTGAATGTCTAGTTCAACTGGATCGAGAGAACAGCTTCCGAAGCACCCTGTAATGGAAACAGTTCCAAATTTCGCAGTCGGGATTTATTCTGTAGCGTCTAGTTTGCTCCCGACACTCGCCTTGGACTCGAGTGGCGCTGCGGTGGGCGACCGAGTGGCGAGGGGGCACAGTGGACGGTCGGGCCGGTCGAGCGTGCCGCGCTCGAACGAGCGTGGAGGAAGTTGAGCGCAGCCACACGCCTTCCCGCAAGCTGCAGTACCGACACCTGCCGGACTATCGTAGAACGACATGTATCTCGCGATACGAGCGAGCAACCGAGCGAGGTGCAGACCTCTACCAGGCAGGACGCTGGACCCTGCAGCCGCGAAAAGATATTTCTGCGTACTCACATTGTGATGTATAACCACGTCATCTTAAGAGGATTTAACCGTTAAATTTAGAGCGGAAAAATGAAAAAAATTAGATTGTAAACACATCACTTAATTCACCTATATGCATACAAGGAAACTACACTCTTGTACATTAAAATTGCTACCCCACGAAGATGCTACAGATGCGAAATTTATCCGTCAGGAGGAAGATGCTGTTATATGCAAATGATTAGTTTTTCAAAGCATTCACACAAGGTTGGTGCCGGTGGCGACAACTACAATGTGATAACATGAGGGAAGTTTCCAGCCGATTTCTCATACACAAACAGCAATTGACCGGCGTTGCCTGGTGAAGTGTTATTGTGTTGCCTCGTGTAAGGAGGAGAAATGCGTACCACCATGTTTCCGACTTCAGCTCGGAGACCATGACTGCGGTTACCCTTGACACTGCATCACAGACAGGAGCGCCTGCGATGGTGTACGCAACGTCGAACCTGGGTGCACAAATGGCAAAACGTTATTTTTTCGGATGAATCCAGGTTCTGTTTACAGCATCGTGATGGTCGTATATGTGTTTGGCGACATCGCGGTGAACGCACATTGGTAGCGTCTGTTTGTCACCGCCATACTGGCGTACCACCCAGCGTTATGGTATGGGGTGCCATTGGTTACACGTCTCGGTCACCTCTTGTTCACATCAACGGCACTTTGAACAGTGGCCTCTTACATTTCACATATGTTACGACCCGTGGCTCTACCCTTCATTCGATCCCTGCGAAACCCTACATTTCAGCAGGATAATGCCCGATCGTATGTTGCAGGTCCTGTACGGGCCTTTCTGATACGGAAAATGTTCGACTGCTGCCCTAGCCAGCACATTTTCCACATCTCTCACCAATCGGAAACGTCTGGTCAATGGTGACCAAGCAACTGACTCGTCACTATACTTCATTCACTACTCTTGATGAACTGTGCTATTGTGTTGAAGCTGCATGGGCATCTCTACCTGTACATGCCATCCAAGCTCTGTTTGGCTCAATGCCCAGGCGTATCAAGGCCGTTATTACGGCCATATGTGGTTGTTCTGGGTACTGATTTCTCAGGATCTATGCATACTAATTGCGTAAAAATGTAATGACATGTCAGTTCCAGAATAATATATTTGTCCAATGAATACCCGTGTATCATCTACATTTCTTCTTGCTGTAGCAATTTTAATGGCCAGTAGTGTTTATATGCATAAATAGTATAAAGGTGTTACACTGTGACCGTGGGAGATAGCTTTTACCTTGAGCGAAACGGATATATTCTTAGTGAAGTATTGATTTTACAGGTAGAAATGTATCAGAGAGAAATAAATTATCCATTTCCTATCTTGGTGGTAGCTATACTCTGCGCGAAAAATAGTGGACTGAGTGGCACAGCAGAAATAAGTTCAAATGTTCAAATGTTTGTAAATCTATGGGACCAAACTGCGTGGTCATCAGTCCGTAGCTTACAAACTACTTAAACCTAGGTAAAGTAACCTAAGGACAAACACACACACCCATGCCCCAGGAAGGACTCGAACCTCCACGGCGAGCAACCGCGCGCTCCGCAGCGAGACGCTTTAGACTGCTCGGCTACTCCACCGCGGCAGCAGAAATGAGGTTCAGATGTATGTAGCCTACCTCTAGTTAATGAGGCTGTCTAAATGGGTCCTAATATTCTACTTTTATTTTTAATTTACAATTCTTCATTTTGAATGAAGTATTTTCTGGCATTATTAATTTATTAACTAATACTATACTTACTTGTTTTGTATTTGTCGAGGTGTTCTTGTTTGTGTTGTGTGTTTTCTTGTTTTCCGTTCTCTGGGGCCCGCAGTGTGGAGTATGTCTCTGATTGACATGTTCAATACCACAATAATTAAAAATTATTTTAACACTGCTTTAAACTTTATTAGCTCACTATAAGCTTATTTCGGCCTTAGGCCATCATCAGGTGTTATTACTTACAATATTGTTGCTGCCCAATTGATTATAGAAGCTGGATTGATTACATCGTTGGATGCTGCCACTACAGACTGCCACTATCAAAATCTGATAAAAAATCTAATCATATAACCAGTGCTGCTGCACATATACAGATAAGCATTCAAATGTTCAAATGTTTGTAAAGCTTATTGGACTTAACTACGGGGTCATCAGTCCCTAAACTTACAAACTACTTATGAACTAGGACGGCACAAATATCCATGCCTGAGGGGGGATTCGAACCCCCGACCGTAGTGGCCGTGCAGACCGTGACTGAAGCGCCTCAGTCCCCTCGGCCACCGCGGCCGGCGGAGATAAGCATTACATCAGCTTCTATAATCAATTTAGCAGCAAATAAACAACAACAATATTATAAGTAATGTAAGTAAAACTTAGTAAAAAATTTATGTAATTATTTTATAAGAATATATGTAACAACTCTTCTATATTACTTGTATTACAGAACACCTGATGATGGCCTAAGGCCGAAATAAGCTTATATAGTGAGTTAACAAAGTTCAAAGCAGTTTTACAATAATTTATAATTATTGTGGTATATTTTCTTGTTTTGATTGTATAGCTTATGTGACTTAACTACGGGGTCATCAGTCCCTAAACTTACAAACTACTTATGAACTAGCTAACACTAAGGCACAAATATCCATGCCCGAGGGAGGATTCGAACCCCCGACCGTAGTGGGCGTGCAGAACGTGACTGTCGCGCCTCAGTCCCCTCGGCCACCGCGCCCGGCTGTTTTCTAGTGGGATGTAGTGTGTGTTTGTCTGTGTGTGTGTTGTTTTCTCTCTTTTGCAGTGGGATATTTTGGTGAAAGTTCGCGAGCCGCTACCTGCGAGTGACGGGAGGGGGTGGCGGGATTCGCAGCATTGGGTACTTTAACCCCATGGCTCACCCCCTCCCCTCCACTACCACCCCTCCGCTACCTGACCTGACACAGCAGTACCGCGGTACCCAGTGACCTGGCCAGTCGCCTTAGTATCGTCGTGTGGAGTGCATCCCAGGCAGCCGGATCACTGACCTGGTGTATTGTTTTGGTGTTTGTGCTGTTGATACCGGCTGGCGAGATGGCTTCCAGCTCTGCGTGTGGAGGGCTACCAGTGGAAGACGCGGCCCTGTCCAACTGCCTGGCCTTCCAGGTGAGTCTCCGCTGCTCGCGCCGAGGAGAGTCCCCCCACAAGTTGTCTACTGTGTGCGCTGCTTTGCCTCAAAACGCTTCAGGATAATTCTCCCTCTGAAGCCTATTTTATTGGTTCGTTTCGTTTCGCGAGATCTATTTACGAAACTTCTTTCACAAACATTCTCCCCAAAAGGGAAACATTTTGTTGTTGCGAACTATCTGCGTAGGGAGACGTGATCATCAGAATAAAGTAAATCATATGTCTAACGGAAAGATACAGGTGCTTTTATTTCCGGGCTCTATTCGAAAATGGAACGGTAAAGAAATAGTCTCAAAGTGGTATTAGGAACCTACCGGCACTTAAAACTGAATTCCTGCGTGGTTATTAACTGAATTCAGCTTGACAGAAGAGTTAATAGCCGCGCCATAGAAATTGCCTTCCGATGAAAGATAGTGTGTGTTGTGTTTCGAGGTATAAGAACGATAGAATTTCACTGCGCCTCAGATGCACACATTTTCACGAAGTGCTGAGGAATTCGCATCCTTTCATCACTTTCTGTATGAATCATGAAAGTGCTGTTTTCCCCTCTCGTAGATTTTTCTTATGCGGATTCTGGAATGGGTTTCGTTGGGGCAGCACTTGCGGTATGTTGTATACTTTTCGTAATGCTTTGACAGTAGTTTTCCTCACATTTCCATAGAGGATTTGTTCTTTTATATATTGCTTTGACGTTACAGATTACTAAAGCAAATTCTTTGTTTGCGACGGAAAATAACTGTCCTACTTTTAGTACGGCTAAGACGAATGAAAATCGTTACTACCAGTCTAGTCTTTTCGTAAGCTATTTTATGTGCAACATAGTTATTTTTACGGAACCATTCATTCGAGATAGTTCTTATTAGACCATGAGCATGAACAATACTCAGTGATAAAGTACCAATGAATAAGAGCAGCTATAAAATTATCTTTCATAACAAACCCATTGTACATATTTCACAGATTATTTGATATGCAGACTTTCTTGTTAGAATTTCCTAAGCGCTTTCAGTTTTCCAAAGCCTTCACTTGCGAACCTGGGTAGTAGGAAGAACTAAAAGCTAAACTATTGTAATAGTCGCAGGATATCTGACAAGCTTTATAGAAACTAAAGTCTCTTTATTTAATAGTTCACTATATTAACGTGTAAAAGGAATATTTAGATACAGAGTAAATAAAGTGCAGAAAGGCAGTAAATCTTAGTTCTTGTAAACAAACATTTATTAAAAATAATAGCATTATTCTTCACTTCATAATTTTAACCATTACGCCTTTGAGGTACAAGAACTGTTTTCATTTCTCATTTATTATTTAACTTGCATTTAGAAAATTCTTTCCTGAGAAACTGAGCTATATATGAACAGCAAATTTACTTTAGATTTTGTAGAGTACTGTAATAGTTTCTTTGTTACTAACCAAATAACGGGACCCATAGCCCGGGTAAAAATGGTTCAGTTGAGTTTTTGTTCGTTTCTGTCCTACCGGCGGTTTTTGTTTCGAGGTTTGAGACACTGTTTCTCTAATGATATACCGTCATATCTTTGACGAGCTTGTTTAAATGATTCTAACATTGTTTATAGGTTGTTAGAATAATCAGTTGTTGTTAGTAGATTATTTATTGTAAAGGTAATCTTTGATGAACTTACTGCACGCAGACTAGATGAAATTTGGAATAGATGGAATATCATTCTAGCTTTCTTCTGTAATTGTTATTGCTTGAGTTGTAACATCTAAACTTTCATAAAGCGCATCAGTTAGGAGTTTTGAAAAAGTCTTTCTGAAACGCGGATCCAGGAATTCTGATTCAAGATTTCAATATCAGACTATAGGAGAATAGGAAAAAGTGACTGTCAGCGGATAATAAAATAAATTTTAAAACTTTTAAATTTAATCTTTCTGACAGAGTTATGACCAATTTCGGTAAATTAACAGTCGTCCTCAGATCGCATATAATATTGTCAGTGCAACAAGTGGTGTACTGGTACAACGCCGTGGAACGCGTGCTCTCAATATGGCGGTTGGGTCACTTTGTTCAAAACTCTTACCGTTGAACTAGACTGGGACAACGCGTCTCTCTGCAGCTGCTTATCACTGCACTCCTGTTGCAACAATAAGGGAAATTTGGGGTTTTCGGCATGTCTTTCGCAAAGTATTCCAAATTTCCCAATAAGTTGATTGTTTTAGAAGAATTCACGCTTTTGTCAGAGCTCAGTGTCTTGAGATACTTCATGGAAATTTTCTAGAATATTTATGATATATTTTATAATGATCTAATCAAGTCTCTTAATGTGTGATTTTGTCTTGCAATAGTAATTCAAAACTGAATAATATAGACTTATGATGTAAACAATTCCTTATCATTCTGAACGCAGAATCCCACTATGCTGGCATATCTTTAATAAATTTCAATTCGGGGACTTTCATTTATGCTAGATTTAGTGGATCTTCCGAAGAGTATTTGAGTTTTATTTTTTTAATATTGTAAAACAGCTTCACACCTTTCAATAATACCATTAATGAGCAAAATTGTTGATTTTACAAACAAATTTAGAGTGAGAGGATTACTTGGTATTGGGCTTTATATTTCACTTACTGATAAAGTTACACAGATGTTTCCTTCCCCGAGCTTACTTCTGAGTATTCTTGCCAAATTATTACTTTCTATACATGTAATGGCATTCAGTAAAGTACTGAAAAGAATCTAACTTCAAATGTAAGGTGTCCTGTAATCGTAATATCAATACGTGAAAAGAACTTTGTGGTAGTCTTAATATTAAGAAAAGAACGAAGAAAATTAAACTTAAGTAAACCGAAATGTGCTTTGCCGCTTATGTGCACAAAACCAAAGTCAGATCTGTGTGTAGCCGCTGAGGTTAGTTAAAAGATGTAGATTTTTCATGCCTGTAACGATGATGTTTCCTTTGTTACCACGAATAAAAATCTTCAGCTGTAGTGATAAGTAAACACTAAAAATTGCAGTGCTACCAACATATGCACTGCGAAATAATCGGGTGCCGTGGTAAAAACGGCTAACGACAGTAGTAATGGCATTCCAGGGAAGTTCACGTTTTTATGCCTCGTGAGTTGTTAGACTCTCACACTGGGTGCCGTCACTGACACAATTGTTATGCCGATATAGTTAGCAGCAGTGGATATCAAACCAACGTAGCAGCCAAGTCTGTAGATAGCGTTATTTATTAGGCTATATTTTGTTTACTGTTCTGTCACAGAGGTTTTGTGGCCGTTTTCCTGCCGGTCTCACAGAATTTAAAGTTACAAAGGGGAGGGAGAGATGGCAGACAGATATCGGAAAAGAGAGGGGTGGTCAGATACGGGGTGGACAAAACGGAAAGGTGATGACACAGCTCATCGAAATCGGTAAACAGACCAGCAAATAAAATAAACTAGCGATCTTGGCTGAAGTAAGTGTGTTTTATATAAATATCAAGCAATCCTCTGCCTTCACAACGCATAATGGCTTTTTTCGGCTAAACTATTTTTCTAACTTTTCTTTCATTCAACATATCCATAGCAACCTAATCAGGGTGTTGATTTGATTGATGTATTTTTTCTTCCTCCATAAGGCATCCTTTATTTCAAATTAATATTACGACAAGGTCGCAATTTCTTTTATTTCTTTACTTTGATGATCGGTTTGGGTACGCTGAGGTCCATCTTGTACTACCTCAACGTCACGAAACCGGTCCTCAAAACAAATAAAAAAAGTAATCTTGGCATAATATTAATTTAAATTTCACAGAAGATCGCCTATCCCGAACATGAGCAAACTGACATCTTTTCTTTCGTTTCCTGTTCACTGGCAGCCATGAATCATCCTAACTACTCGCTGAAGTCCAGCTGCCTGTTGACCGACCCGCCAACTGCGCCCTCTGATTTACATTTTATTTCAGCTGTTAAGTTAAATACAGCTGTACAGAAACAAACTTTCGGTAGATTTTATTCAGCGGGGGGTATTATACCTGGGCTCAAAAATATAACTTTCTTCAGATTAGCAGACACTAAAAATATATTTGTTTATACACCAATCAGTTTTTCAATGCTACTGAAGTACGCTATGAAGCACAATATCTCTTACAAGTTTCAATAGCCTACGACTGTGTAAACATTAGTTTAGGCCCTAAGAAAAGTTTCTTTTTTAGAAGTATTAGTGAGTTTCGTGTACTTACAACGTATGTTATAATATACTTACTTGAAGCGGCTGATATACAGTCTGAACAGCCACAATGGAGCAGCCATAAGAGATGTAACGACGATACCTCTTCATTCTAATAGCATGATTATTAACATTTCACACCTTCCACAACTGTAGACTTAGTTTTGTTACAGTACTACAGTTTTGCTTTTTTAAATTTCTTGTGCCCAAATGTTTGTCAGCTGATGAATTAAAGTGATACCTTATTTTAAAAAATCGCACAGGCGAGTTTTACTGCCGACTTTGGATTTGCCTCTATGTTTTATAATGTTTTGAAAACATTTCGGAGAAAAATAATAAATAATAAGAAATTATGGACAGTATGATTACGACTCTACTATTCTGATAATATCTATGCACACATCACATAGGCCTGGTATTCTTTCTGACAGCCAAAATTATTTGATATGAGTTTAACTTTGACAGACGTACTCTTTTTTTGAACTTTTACCTCTTTGGAATATTATTTTAATATCCTTCCCACATTTTCATTATCTTTGCCCTTTAAAATATTACCATCCGTCTTGCTTTTGTGGTTTATTCTAAGTTTATTTTCTTACCTGTACTAGTTACAAGTGACTATAGCCTGGAAGGAATGTATCGTACTTTTGGCGTTCGGGAACCAGTCACGTGACATCCCTCGACAGAAACCTTGCCAGATACTCTCTTTAGCATACGCCATCTTGCTTTCTGTATTTGATGATTGTCTTATTATAACTCAGGCGTTGTCATTTCAAAGCAATGGTGCAATGAAGATTATTAAATAAAACGTTATTCTCATGCAATGAATTGTAATCTAATGTAGAGTTGAGCGCTGGTTCACCGCTTCCAAACCAAGTTATGATACGCGGAACTGTTTCACTGCTTCAAAGCCAACATGTTTCACGGTTACGAAACCACCGTATTTCATTCTGCTCTGTTTCGGATCACATTCGCGGTCGATATTGAAACTGTTTCATCGTGTCGGTTTCACTGTTACAAACAGCTGTGTTTCAGACAACTAATGCAGGAAGGTGGAGCAGTCGAATTGTATCGACACAGTGGTGTTTCGGCACAAATACCATCTAACTTACTAGTATAAGAAGTTTAAAGAGTGTCAACAACTAATCGACAGGCGTGAGTATGTAGCTTAAGATTACTGAAGCCAAGATTCGTTTCTAAAGTGACTGCTGTATTTCGAAATGGCATAATGTCTGCTTTATAAAAGCAAATAAACAATAAAACATTGTTCACTGCTTGCATTGAAATATCCAGTAAAATTCTAGCTTTATCTGTTCATATACAATAATCATATTTAAAACACATGAATACTCTCACAACTTCCTTTGTGTGTGTGTGTGTGTGTGTGTGTCTGTAATAAGAAACAAAATAAAGTCTAAAACGACATACTTTATACTAATATGGGGAGATCGCAGATTTAATGTCGTTTTAAAGAGTTAGAACTTTTTCCCGATACCCTTAGTTTCTTGCGAGCAATGTTGGCCGGACACTCACGTAAAAGAAAAGATATTTTCAAAAGATATAAATAGGCTGCTTGAAAATCTAACATAATGTGTTGTATTTGACAAATTTCGTATTTATACTTCCATATTTCGAAAGTCTGGGCAATAAATAAAACCATGCAGTAAAGATATCTACAAAACTCGAATTTTAAAATAACTTTTATTTTCCTAAAGTAAACGGTGTATAAAAACTTATCCCTTCCCAAAGTGTTGGTTCAATAAATGTTATGTCATAAGATGCCTTTTCAGTATTACATTTAGGTTAACTTACACAGCACCTATCAATATTAGGCACTAGAATAGGCGAAAACAAAATGCGTTACTTATATCTACTTTGATAAAAACCAATATATTAGACATAAAAACATCACTTATTGCAGAAGGAACGTCGCTTATTGCGAATACAGTGCATTTGGTACAGTAAGTTTTACTTAACGTCCTGGTAGCCTCCCGTTATAACGTTGGCAATCACATGCCGTTGGCATTAGCCAGTCGCATAACATTGCAAATGTTTTACATGAAATCTTCGTTGTACTAAGTCAATTACTTTTAATGAGCGGACAAGGGTATAAGAACCTGTCAACCAAAGAGCAGGAGAACATTTATTTATATCATTGTCTGTACGAAACACCAATCAAGTCATTCTATGTGGATTTCTAAGTATATAAACATCTTAGCAAAGATTTCCTGCAGTGTTCTTGATGTTGCCAACATAACCACGTGAGGCCTCCGGGATGGTAGGTAAAATGTTGCCGGTGTAGGAAACATATGACTACCGAGGCATCTGAATAAACGTTTCATTATATCTCCTGCAGTTGCTAGCCTCGAACTATGAGGTTTATGGCAATATTTATACAGTGCATATTCGATGTTACAATAAAGAGGCCATTACTATTACAAAAAACACACAGTTTCATGGTTTAGAAACAGTGTTTCGAAATCTCACACTATACTGTTTCATTTGTTCCGAAACCGTCAGATGTTTGTTTTCGCGTCTCTAATCTAATGTCTAACAATGTTAGCAGATAATATGTGCCATCGATGGTACGGGAATTACGGCACTGTTCGGCGTAGTATGATGGGCGGCTAATTAGTTTGTGGTACACCAACATGTTAGACGGTGGTTCGAAACTTGCCGGGCGCGGTGGTTCAGAGCGCTCGGTGAGAGGGTTGGCGACGTGGTAGCTCAGCGTGCTCGGTCAGAGAGCCCGACGCCCTCTGTAACGAAAAATCAGAGAACGACGAAACGATAAAGATGAAAACAAAACAAACCAACGCCCACAAAGGATAACCAATGAAAAGAGAGAACACGAAAGAGGGCTCAACGCCATCTGTAAAAAAATCTGAGAAAAATTCTCACTAACAACCCAGAACGAATATGAACAAACCCCCGCAAAACATGGATCTACCTGAAGAACAAAAATAAATAAATAAAAATAAAAATTAATAAAATAAAAAAATCGCAAATGTCCGTTGTTTTTTCGTCCTGCCCCCGAAAAGGTTTCCGCACACTCTTGTTAATTGAACACAACTATATTCTACAAGATTCCGAGTTGTTCAGACGTAACAGCGCTTTCTCTGAAAAGTGCATTTGTTCTATTTTGTGAACATTCCATGAAATACATGCCAACAAATTGTAAACATAGTCTTCTTCATCACATGTACACAAACTGGCGAGATACTGGTACAATGACTGTTGTAAACGACGTAATGGTAGCAGTGACGTAGCGTGGATTTCCGCCACCCAGTGTCGGCCCTCATTTTACGCCTCCCCCCCCCCCCCCACAGTATTTTCGGATCTGAACGACATCAAAAACTGAGACTTTGGCAATAAGTATCAGTATTGTTTCAGTGTTTATCAAAATAAAATAGTGACGCTGCAATTTATTTTCCCTAAACGATTTTTGTTTCTTGTATTTTATTACGTTATGGTGAAGGGTAATGCAGTGCAGTCTAAGAAAATCAGGCGATGCTGAAGATATTGGATTAAGTAACGAAACAATAAAAGCAATAGATGAGTTTTGTTACTTGGACAGTGAAATAACGATGGTCGCGGTACAGAGGATATAAAATGTAGAATGGCAATGGGTAGAAAGCCGCGGCGGAGTAGCCAAGCGCATTTGAGACGATATGTTCTGATGCGCGAGGCCGTTCCCCGTCGGGGATTCGAATCCTACCTCGGGCATGAATGTTTGTGTCGTCTTTAGTATAAGTTCGTTCATAAGTAGTTTGTAAGTTTAGTGACTGATGACCCCGCAGTTAAGTCCTATAAGCTCTACAAACATTTGACAATTTTTGAATGGGTTGAAAAGCGTCTTTGAAAAAGAGAAATTTGCTAACCTCGAATATTAATTTAAGTGTAAGGAAGTCCTTTCTGAAGGCATCTGTGTCGAGTTTTTCCTTGTATGGGAGTGATACTTGGACAATAAACAGTGCGGACAGAAGAGGATAGAGGCTTTTGAAATGTGGTGCTACAGACGAATGCTGAAAATTAGGTGGTACTGAACAGAATTTGGGAGATGTGGAATTTCTGGCATCCCTTGACTAAAAGAAGGGATCGATTGGTAGGACACAGTTTTCGGCATCAGGAATCGATCGTGAATTTAGCGTTGGACGGAAGTGTGTGGGGTAAAAACCGCAGAGGGAGACCAAGAGATAAATTCAGTAAGCAGATTCAAATAGATTTAGGTTGCCATTCTTATGAGGAGATGAAGAGGCTTGCTCAGGATAGAGTAGGGTGGAGAGCTGCATCAGACCAGTCTCCGGACTAAGGACCACAATAATAAAATGCCGAACAAATCCTATCTGAAGATTATTTACACGACAGTTTCAACTAAAATATAATTTATGAGCCTACTGAGCTTTCACAGCAATACGTTATGGTATTCTGATTAAAGTCGAGTGAATACTTCTACATGTATTAAGCGGATAAAAGTTTCTTGATAGTAGAACTTCAGTGTCCATTACATAAGTCTGCATGTGGGCAGACACACTCCATTTTGTAGGCTTACCAGTTTCAGTTCTTTTAGCTCACTTTCAAATCAACTAAATTAAGTTCTACAACACACAAGTTGACGACATAGTTCATTTTTCTGGTTTGACAGCAGATCTTTCGCGGGCATCCATGTGTTAGTTTCTAGAGCCAATGAGCCAATGGTTTTGAAGGCTTTTCACTGAGAGAAACAGATCTGCCTGTAGCTAGGACAAAGAGGCGAAATAGTTGTGACGAAATATCCTTGTCTATATAATTATGGCGAACCTTTAAGAATTTATAGAGCCTCCAATAAAAACTGAATTAAACTTTCCTTTACCGGTAGTTGTGTAGCGAAGATTACGTAACGAAGTAGAGTACTTCTCACTTCAACTGCAGCGCAGGGACGACGACAACAGACGGTCTCACCCATGTGGCGAAAACGTGGGACGGAGCGTCGCAACTTCACTATGTCCTAATCCTCGATGTTGACGAATTACAGTTGTTGAAATAATCTAAATCGAAAGTTTATTCGCAATATCGAATTTCCAGCGCCTGTATTAGGTATAGGTGTACTACCCATTGGAGACATACGAAAATTTGTGTCTAGCTGCGACTCGGAGCAGGATTTCCTGCTTTTCGTGATCGGCCACCTTGTAACTTTCGGCAATCCGACCACGTTTCCAGGACCCACCAAAAATGAGTGTACTACAATGACCATACAAACCAGAGTTACTACATTCTGGTTCAAATGTTTGTTAAGATTATGGGACTTAACTGCGGTGTTATCAGTCCATGAACTTAGTAACTACTTATAAACTATCTCATACTAAAGACAGCACGAACATCCATGACCGAGGGGGGACTCGAACCCCCGATGGAGAAAGGCCTGGCGCATCGTGGCATAGCGCCAAAATGCTCTCGGGCCATGGCTATTTGTTCTATAAATAATAATAACATTAATTATTTGTAATCTCCTTTTACTTTAAGATACCATTTGTTACAGCCGCCCAGACACTTCATCGGTACTGCCTCATGCGTAAAATCGGCCACTTTCGTTTGACCACATCACACACGAGCGATTTAGAAATCAATAATAACTATTATTCCAAACATCTCTGAGTCACCAAATTCTGACATGAACTATGTTTTGGACCGGTTGCACTAATTTCTGAATGTTGATTAATACGTGCGAAATATGGAAAGAAATTTAACTTGTTTTGGAAAGCTTTTATTCCGAACTAAGCTACCTTACAAAATATATTACATTTTAAATTGACGTCAAATGTGTGTTGTACATTTTGCCAATCAGAATTTACGAAATAAACTCTGAAAATATATTCCTGTTTACAGGTTATTTTGGCCCAGCAGTGAATATTAAAGCAAATTGGTTTCAACAGGATTGACTTATTTAGAAGTAGGAAGTATTTTTCATAGCATTCTTAAACTGTTAGGGGAGCTTAAAAATGTCTGAATGCAAGATAACAAACACACGTTGTAATTTCCTGAGAAATCTGTAAGTGTCTTTGAATTCTCATTTACATTTGATATAGCCGAGTAAGAAGCAGCTCTGCCGCTCCTGCCGCCCCCAAATATACGCCGCCCAGGGCCTTGCCTCCTCCCCCCTCAACCCCCACGCTACGCCACTGAATGGTAGTAGTAATTCTGTATATAGAGTAAGTACTAGAGTTATGTGGAATTCAGTATTACCACACTTACTCCGTTTGTTATTTTAGCTGTAAAATAAAACGTAATAACGGTTTGAAACAGAATATTTACAGTTTATTTTTAGCACATAACAAAGTAACACGAGCAAAGTCTATCTGAACTACAGAAAAGGTAATACGATGTATGTTAAAAGTGTTCATAGCAACCATGCCAAACACAAACATTTTAGTAAAAGCATTGATTCTAAATAATGACTGTCAATATATTCCATAAATAGTGAATTTAGAAGAAAAAAATGGTAATCTTGCAATGTATACACTTTCCTTCCGTTTCATTAAGGATCGACAGTTGTCACATAAATCTAACATTTCATTTATATATGAAACTACCAGTATCTGCAAGTTGTTTAGAACATACAGTATTACAGTATCCTCCTAGTTGATGTGCATATGATTCAGAAGACCATTGTTCAATTCGTTGTTACGTATTTCATGACATGTTTACTATAAATATTGCAGGACATAGCTCTATTTAATTAATAAGAGTGCCAGAAACAAATGTTTCAAATGTTTGTATAGTTTATGGGACTTAACTAAGGGGTCATCAGTCCCTAAACTTACAAACTACTTATGAACTACTTACGGACTAAGACGGCACAAATATCCATGCCCCAGGGGGGATTCGAACCCCCGACCATTGTGGCCGTGCAGAATGCCCGAAACCCTTTTCGTAGCCAAGACGGAAAAAAAAAAAAATGTATACGCGGGTTTCGAATTACCGACCATGTGCATCACAATGTAATGCGATGCCTACTTCACCACGGCAAACAATTAAGAAACTCTTAATTCTCGTACTATTGATGGCAGATGTTAACTTCTAATATGGCACGCTTTAGATATTAGAATATAATATATCGTCCTACGAACGGCGTGTTTTTGTTAATTCTTCAGTGCGCCATTGCTTTGAAATGACAACGCGTAAGTTATAAGAAGAAAATCATAAAATAAAGCAAGATGGCGTGTACCAGAGTGAGCCCTGGCCGAGGAATGTCACATGACATTTCCGAACGCCAGGTCTTCGTAAAATCAACTGACGGTGTGGAATCACCATTATTTTTGAAAATATCTCTGTAACAGTGCGCTTTATGAAAAAAAGAAAAAAAAAAAGAGAGAGAGCATACTTGTAGAGAATTTTCTTTTCTACAAATTAGTTTATTCAATTTTTGTGTCGGATGAACGGTTTATTTGCAATTAAATTTCCTGCTGTCAAAAGGCCATCACAAACGGCCCTTTTTTAGTGTTACTAACCTAATTTTTGTCCGAAATATTTACAAAAGGGAGGTTCTGGTCGGCCAATAATTACGTCTGAAAAATTTGGTGCCGATCGGTTGCACGCTTCGACCTAACAAGTGGAAACATTTTACGGGCAGACAGACAGACATAATCAAATCGCCGTTATTTTTGCAAATATATTTGAAACGATGCAAGATATGAAAAAAAAGAAAAAAAGAAAAACATAACAGAGCAATGTTGTACAGACTTTTCTCCTCTACATTTTCGTTCGTTCAATTTTCGTGTGCAGCAGCGGAGCGGCCGAGCGCATTGAGGCGCTAAGCTACGATGCGCGAGGCCGTTCCCCGTCGGGGGTTCGAATCCCCCATCGGGCATGGATATTTGTGGTGTCTTTAGTATAAAGTAGTCTGTAAGTTTAGGGACTAATGATCCCGCAGTTAGGTCCCCTAAGCTTTACAAACATTTGAACATTTGAATTTTCGTGCCAAATGAACAGTTAAGCCGTTATTTTCATTTAAATTTCGAGTTGTGAAAAGGCGATCGCAAAGGCCCACTTTTTGTGTTTCTATCGTAACCTGAAGTGGGCCAATAAATTCCAGTATCTATTTACGATTTTAGGAATTCAACTCTGTGAAGTGTCTCGAATGGAAGTGCAGTGCTGCATAGTGAGATAATAACGAAAGACTATTAGGTCGAGATTGTAAATGACGTTGCTTATCTTGTTTTCATTCAGTTTTACTTGACTGCTATGATATGAAAGTTTCCCACTAACTTTTTCAGGCATCGTCACTATGTACTTTCATCAAAAGTCGGATGAAACGCATGATTCTATTGAACAAGGCGATGAAATGGTATAATGTCTGAATTTATCATGTAATTTCTTAAAGGGCGGCATATTATGATTTCAGTTCGAGCGGTACACTTCGTCGTGTTTTATGAACGATATGACGTTTAGTTCACATGGGTCGGATAATGTTGTTCACTAACGTCCAGCTTAAACCGCCACTCGCTATGGTACATTTGTCGTATGCTGCAGATCTACTAGTCTAGTAGATATAGTGCTGTATGGTACATCGCATACTCTTGTTCCGTTTTAGAATATGTGACGTCTCGTTCATCCTTTTTTCCCATGTTTTTAATGGTAGTTGCAATGCCTCAGAGGTCTTATCGTAGCTCGGGTTTAGGTTAGCTTTGGAAACGGTTAAGTCATCGAACGTGCACTGCGTATTTTATTTACGACCTCCATGTTAAGCTGTATTTTCTACTGTTACAGTACATTATAAAGATTTTAATATGTTGATGGTGTTGATAAAAAGTAACTCACCCATTCCCGTGTTCTGCTGTTATTGGCGGCATTCGTTGCTCTTTTCTTGAGGCCTGTTCGTCAGCAAAGCTTATTATATCGTCGCAGTATCAATATGATACTCAGTTGTTTGCTGATTCTGAAAAAAGTAGAAACATAACTGAATTTTTAATAGGGAAAACATAAAATGTATTCCTTATTTAATAATTTAACCGGTTGCACTCCTTACTGACATTATGTCAGATTGTAATAACTTACTTAGTTGCAGATTCCAAAATACGAAGCAGCAGTACGCACTTGAAAATAATGTTTGAATACTGGCAATTGCGTTTTTTTTAATAGTTCTTTTTGTAACCTTTTGTTGCAGCTGAAATACAACAATATTTTAATTGACATTCGCGTTTCCCATTTTTGTATACTAGATATTTACATTAGCCTTAAATATACATTAATTTCTTTATAAACTATAGTCTATACATTTGGGATTTTGGTGTGTGTGGAGGTTAGAAACACTTCTAGGACATTCTAGGTTACTGTGGTGTTGTGGCTTATAAATATTACTTCCAGTTTCTGAAGATATTACTCTACATGTCTGGTACTGATACTGCATTTCCTCCGCTATTGTTCATTTCTCTCATTGGAAATTTCGATAGTCCAGCACTGGAAGATTATTATTTTGTTGTTATGCTTACGTTTTGTTCCCAACTTCTGAATGCGTTACCAGCTGCTGAGTGTGTATCTGTGACGTCACTGATCTCATTCTTTTCTCCCTCTCCTCTTCTTTCACACTCCCCCCCCCCTCCCTCTGTGTATGTGTGTGTGTGTGTGTGTGTGTGTGTGTATGTTAAAGTGTAAAATCGATTGGTAATGGAACTTTTATTTACGCATATAATGCAACCTACTTTTTTCTCAATGCAACCTTTTTTTTTTTCTTTTCTTTTTTTCGTCTCTATTGTGCTTCACTGTATGTGTTTGCTTTCAGTTTTATATTTCTTTTATAAAATTTAACAGAGAATTTACATTAATATGTGTCTATTTATAGCTTGTTTATTTACTACTATGGCTTTCTTGATGTCATACTGTTCCTGTGGTTTTTGTTTCGGTAATTGGTCTTAATGATTCTCATTTTCTGTTCCATGTTACTGGGCTGATGGTTGCGGTGTTTTTGGTGTTCTTGAAGTCTTTAATTATTTGTGTCGTATTTCTAGCATCTCATGTGTCCTTTGTACCCTTGAAATTCCTGCAAGTCATGCCTATGAATTCTGCACCACAACTTTGACATTCGCAGAATCAGGGATATATAAATTTGATTGTCAAAGTTGCGATGCATTGTTCGAAGCATAGGGGATCGGCGAATTTAGATGTCTAAGTTATGATGCAGTATTCATAGGCAGAACATGCATGAATTTCAGAACAAGTACAAAGAATACATTAGATGATGGAAAAAAGATAAAAACATTCCATACTTCCAGAACATCTAAAACACCACAAAATTAGCACACATCATCATCATCATTAGAGACTGATTATGACTTTCAGCGTTCAGTTTGGAGCATAGTCCCCCTAATAAAATTCCTCCATGATCCCCTATTCAATACTGACTTTGATGCTTCGTCTAATATTACACCTTTTACTTCAAAATCAATCTTCACCGAATCTAAGTACTTTCTCCTTGGTGTACGTCGACTCCTCTTACACTCTGCTAGCGAGTCCATGACTTTCTTAGGTAACCTTGCTTCTCCCATGCGTGAAACATTGACCCCACCATCCCTCTGCTTCATCTATGGTGTTCGTTCAAAGTTTTTCTTTGATTTCCTCATTATGGACATCCTCCTGCCATTGTTCCCATCTATTATTACCTGCAATCATTCTTGCCACTTTCATACCTGTAACCTCAACCTTATAAATCAGGTAACCTGTATCCACCTAGCTTTCACTCCCATACAACAAAGTTGGTCGAAAGATAGAGCGGTGCACTGGTAACTTAGTCTTGGTACTGCGTTCCTCCTTGAAGAAGAGAGTAGATCTTAGCTGAGCACTCACTGCATTAGCTTTGCTACTCCTTGATTCAAGGTCTTTCACTATGTTGCCATACTGTGTGAAAATACACCCTAGGTACTTTTAAACTGTCTATCTGTTCTAACTTAGTTCCTCCTATTTGGCACTCAATCTGTTAAAATCTCTTTCCCATAGACATTACTTTTGTTTTGGAGATGCTGATCTTCATATTATAACCCTTATATCTTCATGTACATGGCATACTCTGGAAATCACATTTAAGTACCTGACAGAGGGTTCATCGAACCACCTTTATACCATTTATCTCCCATTCCATTCTCGAATAGCGCGCGGGAAGAAAGAAAACCTGAATCTCTCCGTTTGAGCTCTGATTTCTCGTATTTTATTCAGATGATCTTTTCTACCTATGTAAGTGGCAGTCAACAATATATTTTCGCATTCGGAGGAGAATAATGGCGATTGGAGCTTCGTAAGTAGCCCATGCCGCAGCGATAAGCGCCGTTGTTGTAATGATTCTCACCTCAGATCCTGTATCATTTCCGTAACGCTGTCTCCCCTGTATCGTGATAATACGAAACGAGCTGCCCTTCTTTGGACTCTTTCGATGTCCTCCATCAAACTTACCTGATAAGGATCCCACACTGGGCAGCAATGCGAAAAAAAAAAAAAAAAAAAAAAAAAATATATATATATATATATATATATATATATATATATATATATATATATATATATATTATAGCACGGGCAAGCGTAATGTATGCAGTCTCTTTAGTAGTTCTGTTGCATCTTTTAAGGGGTTCTACCAATAAAACGCATTCTCTGGTTCGCCTTTCCCATGACATAATCTACGTGTTCTTTATAGTTTAAGTCCGAAGTAATAGTAATTAAAGATATTTTGTGCAGTTTACGACCTTCACTTTTGATTGATTTATCTTGTGAACAAAGTTTAACGAATTCTTTTCGTACTCATGGGCCGACTTCATAGTTCTCATTATTTAGAGTCAATTGCCAATTTTTACACTATAGTGATATCTTATTTAGATCCTTCTGCAGTTGGTTTAGATCTTCAGATAATTTTACTAGACGGAAAATGACGGCGTCATCAGCAAACAACCTAAGAGAGCTGCTTAGATATTCTCCCAAATCGTTTATATGAATAACAGCAGAGGACCAATAGCACTACCCTGTGAAACACCCAATATCACCTCTGTTTTAGTCGATACCTTATCATAGATGACTACAAACTGTGTCCTCTCTGACAGGAAATCCCCTATCTAGTTGCAAACTTGGGGCGATGTACTATAATCACGCAATTTGATTAAAAACAGTTTGTGAGGTACGGTGTCAAAAGCCTTCTGGAAATCAAGAAATAAGGAATCAATTTTAGAACCCTTGTTGATAGCACCCATCACTTCATGTGAGTAAAGAGCTAGTTGTGTTTCACATGAACGATACTTTCTAAATCCTTGTTGACGTTGGGTCAATAGATCATTCTGTTCGAGATAATTCATAATATTTGAATACAGGATATGTTCCAAAACCATGTTGCAAACAGACGTCAATGAAATAGGCCTGTTGTTTAGTGGGTTACTCCTACTGCCTTTCTTGAATATAGATGTGACTTGAGCAACTTTTCAGTCTTTTGGTACAGATCCTTCTTTGAGCGAGCGGTTGTATATGGCTATTAAGTTAGGAGTAATCAGATATAAATCTAATGGGTATACAGTCCGCACCAGAAGACTTGTTCTTGTTAAGACACTACTCCGAGAATATCTACTTCAACGTTACTCATTCCGGCCTCTGTTTGTAATTCTAAATCTGAATTACTGCTTTAGTCTTCTGTGGTGAATGATTTTCTAAAAGCTATGTTTAGTAACTCTGCTTTAGTAGCGCTATCGTTGGCAGGATCGCCATTACTATCACGTACTGAGGGTATTGTTTGTGTTTTGCGCCTAGTATACTTAACATATGACCAAAATATATACGGTTTTTAGTCAAATTTCGAGACAGAGTTTCGTAGTGAAAAGTATTGTACGCATCTCGCATTGAAATCCTCGCTAAATTTCGAGCTACTGTGTAGGTTCGCCAATCCTAGGGATTTTGTGTTCGTTTGAATTTAGCATGCCTTTTCCGTTGCTTCTGCAGCAGTGTCCTGACCTATTTTGTGTACCAAGGGGGATCACTTCCTTCTTTTATTAATTTATTTGTTATAAAACTGTCAGTTGCTGTCGATACCACTTCTTTAAATTTGAGCCACATCTGGTCTAGTGTTAGAAACGAGTGGAAACTGTCTTTCAAGAAGCAATGTATTGTATTTCATCTGCTTTCCTGAATAAATATACTTTTCGTTTATTTTTGGTAACTTTGTGACTTTCGATATTCAATCTCGCTACTACAGCTCTGTGTTCACTAATATCTGTATCCGTTTTGGTGCTTGTTATGAGCTCAGGGTTATTTGTTGCTAAGAGATCAAGTGTTATTTGACATCCATTTACTATTCTAGTTGGCTCATGAACTAATTGTTCGAAGTAATTCTCAGAGAATGCGTTCAGTACAGTTTCGCACAATGTTTTGTGCGTACTTCCTGATTTTAAAATATAATTTCGCCAACAGATAGAGGGTAAATTAAAATCATTGCCTACTATTATGTGTGAGTCGGGTACGTGTTTGTAATTAGACACAGGTTTTCTTTGAACCTTGCTGCTATTGTATCGTCATAGTCGGGTGTAAAAGGAACCAATTATTAACTTCTTACGATTTTCAGGTACAACCTCTACCCATAATAGCTCACAGGAAGTATCAACTTCAACTTCGCTACACGAAATACTACTTTTGACGGCGACAAACACACCTCCACCTATTTTGTTTAATCTATCCTTTCTGAACACAGATCTTTTGCAAATACTTCTGCTGAACTTATTTCCGGCTTGAGCCAAGTTTCACTGCCTACAATTATGTGTGTTTCGGTGCTTTCTATTAACGCTTGGAGTTCTGGTACTTTCCTGACACAGCTACGACAATTTACAACTGTTATCCCGATAGTTCCTAGATCTACATTTCTCCTGTGATCCACCTGCACCCTTTAAGGTTGCCCATTTTGTTTTTCCCCGATGCCCTCTATCCTAAAATGCCGCCCAGTCCACGCCACACAGCCCCGCTACCTGCGTGTAGTCGACTCCTGACCTATTTAGCGGCACCCGATAAGCCACCACCCTTTGGCGCAAGTCCAGGAATCGGGAACCTTACGGTCGCAGAACCGTCTGAGCCTGTGATTCAGACCCTCCACTCGGCTCTGTATCAGAGATCCGCAGTCGGTCCAGTCGACGACGCTGCAGATGGTGAGCTCTGTCCTCATCTCGCAAGCAAGACTGGCAGTCTCTACCACCTCAGATAGTTGACCCAAAGCGACACACGTCGTTGGCACCGACATGAGCAACCACTCGCAGTTGGCTGTACGTTGTCCCCTTCATCGCATCCGGAAGGACCCGTTCCACATATGAAATGAGTCCCCACAGTATGCACACGGAGTGCACATCGGCTTTTCCCCCCTCCTTACTGGCCAAATCCCTAAGGGGCCCCATTATCCGCCTAACGTTGGAGCTCCCTACTACAAGGAATCCCACTCTCTAAGATTTCCCGGATCTTGTTACTGAGAGGTGACCACATGACTTGTGGCACCATCCGTCTCAGGATCACTGTCCATTTCCGACAGCGCCTTAAACTTCTTTGTAGGACGGATCTCTGGGCGAGCTCTGAAATAGTAGACTGCAACCTTTCAATCGAATCTGCCATCACAACTATGTCATCTGCATATGCAAGACTGGTTGTTTTGTTTTCACCTATTTTAATCCCGCACACAACATGGAACATGAAAATCATCAAAACGAAAAACCACAGTAAAAAACACAGGAACAGTACAACATCCACAAATCTATAGTACTAAACAAACGTGTTTTAAATAAACACACATTAATACAAATTCCCCATTAAATTTAATAAAAGAAATGTGAAGGTGAAAACACACAAATACACACCCACCCACACAAACACAAAGAGAGAGAGAGAGAGAGATGAGGGGAGAGAGAAGATAACTGATATCAGAGGCAGACACACAAAAGAAGTTGGCGACATAACGGAACATTAAAAAAAAGAAAAAAAACAAGATGGTCATTTTGTAGTGCTGGAATATCGGAATTTCGAATGGGAGAAATGAATAACAGCGAGAACGGAGGAAATGCAGTAACAGTGGTGCATATGTAGACCAATATCAGCAAAAAACTGGTAGTAATATTTATATGCCATTACACCGTAGTTATGGAGAATATGGCAGAACTGTTTCTACCCCCCCTCCCCAAATTACAAAAAGTCTAAACTGTACAGAGTATTATTTATAAAGAAATTAATGTATTAATTAACTATAAGAGATATTCCGTCTGGTACTGACTGTAATAAACACATTTATTTGATACCAGAGGTGTCTCGCTTTTTATTTTAAAAGAATCTTCTGCAGTGGTGTGCATCGCAGAAGGTGCCTCTATAATAAAAATCGAGACGGAATGCCTCTTATAGTTAATTTTAACAGCTGCTGCGTAAGATGGCTAAACAAGCAAACATAGTAAACTTCAGGCCACTGAAGATGTCTGGTATACAATAAAAGGCGCAAGTTGTATGATTATTATAAATATTGGTTTATTTCACTTGCAATAGACGAACAAAAGCAATGAATCTCAGTATAATACGACTGAGGAAGACAGAACCAAGGAATTAAAAATTAGGCTACAGGATACTCTCTCTCTCTCTCTCTCTCTCTCTCTGTGTGTGTGTGTGTGTGTGTGATTGGGGGGGGGTGCTCAGTAGAGTCACTGGTCACAGTAGCGAAAACCAGTTTCAGAATTAGATGAGCCGTCTACACGGAGGAAATTTTGACACGTCGCTCAAGGAAATTTGCATATACAGGGTGTTACAAAAACGTACGGCCAAACTTTCAGGAAACATTCCTCACACACAAAGAAAGAAAATATGTTATGTGGACATGTGTCCGGAAACGCTTAATTTCCATGTTAGAGGTCATTTTAGTATTTCTCTGTAAATATAAATTGAAATAATTCCTGCAGACAATTGTCAAAATACCCAATTGTTTCGTTAGTATGTACTGTACTTTCTCGATCACGTCATCAACACAGATTTTCTGTGAACGTTTGGGCAGGAATTGTTGGTGATGTCTTGATTGAGCCTCATGTTCTTCCACCTACGCTCACTGGAACACGTTATCATCATTTCATACGGGATACTCTACCCTTGCTGCTAGAAAATGTGCCTTTACAAGAACGACACAACATATGATTCATGCACCATGGAGCTCCTGCACATTTCAGTCGACGTGTTTGTATGCTCCTTAACAACAGATTCGGTGACCGATAGATTGGTAGAGGCGGACCTATTCCATGGCCTCAACCCTCTTGACTTTCATTTATGGGGGCATTTGAAAGCTCTTGTCTACGCAACCCCGGTAACAAATGTAAAGACTCTTCGTGCTCGTATTGTGTACGGCTGTGATACAATACGCCATTCTCCAGGGCTGCATCAGCGCATCAGGGATTCCATTCGACGGAGGGTGGATGCATGTATCCTCGCTAACGGAGGACATTTTGAACATTTCCTGTAACAAAGTGTTTGAAGTCACGCTGATACGTTCTGTTGATGTGTGTTTCCTTTCCATGATTAATGTGATTTGAAGAGAAGTAATAAAATGAGCTCTAACATGGAAATTAAGCGTTTCCGGACACATGTCCACATAACATATTTTCTTCCTTTGTGTGTGAGGAATGTTTCCTGAAAGTTTGGCCGTACCTTTTTGTAACACCCTGTAGTTTTAAATTTGCTTGATGTCAGTCGTATGCCTTACGGTACATACGTTTGTAAGCCTGCATCATTTACGTTAGTTTTTTTTTTTATGTAGCGCCCTGCTAGAAAACCTGCATTCTGATGGCTTGCATTTCTGTTGGAAACGCGAGCGCATATTAACTGCATCCAGATGTTAGCTCACCGATCCGCTCACTAATATAGGGTTTGTACAATGGCAGTGATTTGGACGGCCATCTTTCTTCCAGAGTCTGTCGGTGTCTTTGGAAACGGCATGGCTAGACTGCGTTTTTCCAGCAGTTCCCTCCTCACATGATTCAAACGCGCCCGATCAGGCTTCTCGTGCATCTTTTCCAGTTAACCGACCAGCGATACATCAGTGAGACACATGGAATCATACGTAATCGCTGACCTCGTCGGCAGGTGTTGTAGGGCTCTGGTAGGCGTACGTCACATGCTGCAGCTGTTCAGGCTGTCTAATCACACAAGCCATCACGGCCGTTGCCGGCTCTCTCGACTGCGAACTGCTCGATCGAGGGGAGAGCACAGGTTCACCCCAATTATATCTATGCGTGACGTCATTATGATGTACACATGCCCAGTTTTGACTTTCGATTATGTTTATCGACTGAGCGAGGTTTGTGCGGGTGCCATCCATCTCCTGTAGAGATGCCATCTTCCCTGTCGTATTTTCATCATTTTTTCCTTATAACTCACGTGTTGCTGTTTCAAAGTAATGGCAAACTGAAGAAGTACCAAAAAACACACTGTTCTTAGTACGATTAATTGTAAAATAAAGCCAACAAATACCATATTCGTGAAGTTCGTGGTAAAGAGATACATGTACCCATCAAGCAAGTACTCGCTGCAGTGTTGTTGAGAAAGGCGTGATGACGAGTTGCACATGTATGTAGCCCGCTACTAATATTAATTAAATAGAATTTACGTTCTGCGATATTTGTTCTTCTCAGTGAACGTGCTGTGAAATACAGACCAACGAATTGTAAACATTATCTCTAGACTATCAGCACGTAAACTGCGTACACAAAGAGATAATGGATGTTATAAATGTCATGCTCATAGAAATAATTTTGTATATAAACTATGTACTAGAGTTGCGTGGCAACTGTCGTTCCTTAATGACACTGAAGTGCTTTGTTCTTTAAATATACACAAGTGAGTTTCACGGAACTCAAAAGCTTTATCTATATTCCTTTATATCTGCGTGCCATTTAAAACATTAATTATTACAGTGTGTCAGCAGTTTTTGTGCAGTTAGTTCAGGAGACAATGTTTACAATTCATTGATCCATATTTGATGGCCTGCTCACTAAATAGAACAAATGCATTTTTAAGAGGAAACGCTCTTACACTTAATAAATTGAAACCTAAATTCAATTTAATTAATAGTGACAGAAAACTTTTAGAAGTGAAGGTGAAAAAATGGATTCAGCACCACTGCCCTCACACATAAACGCCTACAAAAAGAATATATACCTGAAAAATGGTAGGAATAAAGAAATAAATACCCGGGCAACGCCGGATTTACAGCTAGTAAAAACAGGAATTGGAAGATGGCGTCTCTACAGGACAGAACTTGCAGCCGAACAAAGCTTGGTATGTTTGATATGAGCGGTCGGCTTCGAAATTTTGATTTCACTTCCTTGGACCGTTGCAGTATCTCGGTCGATATACGTCATCGAAGGTCGAAAGTGGGGATGTACGGGTCATAGTGACGTCACACAGTAGGTCGAGCGGCTCAGCTCGCCAGTGAGGCTCGCAAGGTTGGCTGCGCGCCTCCCTGTCCTCCAGCAGGCAGACAGCCCTGCCAGCACAGGAACAGAACCCGCTGCTCCACAGGCTAGTCGGCGTCACGTCAACAACTACTACAACACTGTGAATATCGCTGAGCAGCTTGCGGTCAACATTAGGAGACGACGACCAATATACAAATGATTATAAACCTGGTGGACCAAACTGCTACGGTCATCAGTCCCTGGATTTACAATCCACCTAAACCAACCCACACACTAAGGACAACCCACACACACACACACACACACACACACACACGAGGAAGGAATCGAACATCCGGCGGGAACGACTGCCCAATACGAAGCATGATGCCCTCGACTACGCGGCCATCCCGCGCGCCCACTAGTAAGTCACAGAGTAAAGCAGGCACAGTATTATAAATTGAAATACACTAGAAATTCAATTTTAATGAGAGGAAAGATGCAGGAAAACATTTCGGTTTGTCCGTTCATTCGGAGCTTACTTGAAATTGCCGGAAACTCATGACAGTTTAAAATTCGTGACACCATGTAATCCAACATGTTTCCATGCTGAATATGGTAGTTCAGGACAGATTTGGTTTTTAAAATGTTACTTCTCAATATGGCAACATTGGTCGGTATAGTGTGCCTTTCGTAGGTGCTGTCGGTGATACCCAGTCTTCTACATACAAGGTCAGAAGTGTGGGTCGCCAATCCTCAGGTGAATTAAAGGATCCACAGTTTGGAAGTGTTTCGCGCAGCTGGTCGTCCGCAGGTATCTTCCCAGCTGACCGCGCACGCCTGCCTCCGCCTCAGCCGGCCGCGGTGGCCGAGCGGTCTGCGGCGCGCCAGTCATGGTCTGCACGGTCACTACGGTCGGGGGTTTGAATCCCCCATCGGGCATGGACATTTGTGCCGTCCTTAGTATAAGATAGTTCATAAGTAGTTTGTAAGTCTAGGGACTGATAACCTCGCAGTTGAGTCCCATAAGCTCTACAGACATTTGAACATTTTGAACCTCCGCCTCAGATCCTCACAGCCGCACAATGCGGCCGCGTCTTCCCTGCCCCCTTATACGCTCACCATTCGCATTCCGGCAGGAGGTCGAGCGACATTGACCCATCTGCGATGAAACGATGCACCGTGCGCCGTCGTCGCGTGTTTACCCCTGGTGTGGTATCTGCTCTCTATGACATGTCCGTAAGAACAGACACCGCAGTATCTATACATGCCTGAAATGGCATTAGCCTTTATTGAAACCAGCAACGAGTGCACAAACAGGCCAACAGAGATGATCATATGCACCAGCAGTTCAAATGTTTGTTAAGCTTAAGGGACTTAACTGCGGGGTTATCAGTCCTTAAACTACTTATGAACTACCTTATACTAAAGACGGCACAAACATCCATGCCAGAGGGGGGGGGGGGGGATTGGAACCTCCGAAGAGAGCGGCATCGTGCATCGTAGCATAGCGCCTTAATGTGATCGGCCGCTGCTTTCTCTGCATGGTGTCATTTGGATGGTATTTCGTAATGATGTGGAAGAGTCTGTTTGCACTTATATTTCCATAGACGCTTCAGTCGCTTAAACGACAAGGGTAAACAAGGTGCACGTGCAGCAGTGGGCGCACATGTGCAGTCAGCGGGTCTGTACAACACCACCTAGAAGACAAGGCCTTACAACAGGCCGTGCCAACGTCACACTTAGAGGCCGCGGCCGCCACCTCACTGGCTGTTGGCTGGGGCACGCCCACCGCCGCGCAGCGGCCGGCCTGTGAGGTGGCGGCCGCGGCCTCTAAGTGTGACGTAGGCACGGCCTGTTGTAAGGCCTTGTCTCTAGGTGGTGTTGGTCTGTAGCGCCGCCTGTGTGGCTGACGGGTGTCCCGCCTGTGCAGTGTCTTCCGGCTGTGTCAGTGACCTGTCTGTCACAACCTTAGGGACTGGCCTCTGCGATTTACGTTCAAACGCCAAAACTTCCGACATTCTTGCGACTTTCCTAACAAGAGCTTATATTTCACACCACCAACTTTACTAATTTAAGTTTGTTATCTCTGCATGATAAGACGACCAGCAGTTAGCCTGACGTTTCCATACTGACTTTGATAACCACGGCTTTCACTTAAAATGTGAAACGAATAACAAACTGACTTAGGATGTAGCACCCAATGATAAATGACACGCTTGATAACTTTGTAGTGTGCGGAGATAAGCAGGCTAGTGAGAGTAACGGAGTGCCCTCTGTTGTGTTTGGCAGGTGGCGGCCGTGCAGTCCCTGGACGACATCCACGCGGCGGCTGTCTGCAGCAACCGGGGCCCACGGTGAGTACAGCCAGGATCGCTCTGACCTGGTCTAACTTACACTTCATCACACAGTTTGTCCGTTAGGCTGTTTGGTCGTGTAGTGTTTGTCAAAGTCTTTCTTCGTATGTGTGTTACAGACCAGCATCTAGTAGCAGAAGTACGTCAATTCTTTCTGATGGTAGTAATCGTTTATCGCTCAAGATGGTCTATCTGGGGACACATTTTCTGTGGAACTGAGGTGGAATAAACACCACCAAGCTATTTTAATTTTCATTTAGTTATCTAAAGTTTGAAGTTAAAGGACTCACTGTAAAACTTTAAATTTCTTAATCTGCTTTTACTGTCGAGAAACTGACCAGGAGCGGAATTTGATGCCCAGGGGTCTCGTGCATATAACTGATGTACTATTTGCGTGTTATCTTAAAGCTATTAAGAATTGCTGTGTGTGTTTTCCCGAACATGTCGGACATCCATTTGTCATACTCCAGCCGTTCTTAATCTACATGTTAACTTTTTAGCTGTGCTCGACGGCTGGCAGCCTACCCTGTATTCCCGACAGCAGTCCGGCCTCCGCACTTAGAGAAGCAGCAGTCCGCAAGTGCAGACTTAAAAATTAAGGACTGCGGCGTCTCTCTCTTCGGACATTTCCGAACAGACTTTGGCACGTACACAGACGCCGCAGCCCTTAATCGTAGGTATCATGTCCAGGACTGCTGCTCTTTCAGTGCGGAGGCTGGATTGCTGGCGGGGATACAGGGCAGGCTGCCTGGAACGACGTGCGACAGCTCGGTTGTGACCGTCTGCGTGCTTGGGTAGTCCGTGCAGATCCTGCAGGGCTGTTAAGGTAGTGTGCCCCGGATCACACAGGGGTTTGGCGGAACTGCCCACTAAGCAGCAAGTCCCAGTTTCGTATCTCGGCTCCAGCAAAAAAATCCATGTCAATCTTGTTTGATTACAACGCCTACAGAGTTAAAATGTATGTTGTCTTGTAGCCAAGAAGCTCATTGCTGTATACTTCCCAATTTTTAAAGCCTCTTATGTCCCTTTATAAATGGCGTGATTTTTTTCGCTCAATTGTGTGTGTGTCCACATAGTGATAGCAGCTTTGTGTGGTGCCTTCAGGGAGAGCTGGCGGTGGGCGGGCACACTGCGCCCCCAGCGCGTGGCTCGGCCGCTGCGGCGGCAGCGGTGCGCCAGGGAGCGCCAGCGGCTGCTCAGGGCCGCCCTCAGGAATCTGAGCGAGCAGCGGCAGCTGCAGGACATCTTCGACGAGGAGAGCCGCAGGTTCAGCGAGCAGGCGGAGGAGGACAAAGAGGAGGAGCAGGAGGGCGGCTGCCAGGGACACCAGCAGCAGCAGGAGCAACAGGGACAGCAGCAACAGCACTAACAGTGATATCTGCAGCAGCAGTAACAGGGACAGCGGCTGCAATACCCTTAATAATGGCAGTGGGGACAGCCAGGTTGGCCCCTGGAGTAGGAGGGGGGCAACCACAGTCGGCAGGAGCACCCGTGGGGGTGGGGGCGGACGGACTGCCAGCAGCTGTACACAAAGCTCACTGTCTTAGTAAATAAACACTCTAAGCTATACAATCAGTGTGCACTCAATTTATTCCTTCCTT
Organism: Locusta migratoria; assembly: GCA_026315105.1. Classification (NCBI taxonomy): domain Eukaryota; kingdom Metazoa; phylum Arthropoda; class Insecta; order Orthoptera; family Acrididae; genus Locusta; species Locusta migratoria. Next base: position 54,548,930 of record CM048744.1, read on the forward strand.
TCCTTACATCTTGTTATATCTGGAAGGCAAAAAAAAAAAAAAAAAAAATCATATTAGAACATAACTATTAAATTCTAAGAGAAGGTGAAAATTTTACAAGTGGAAAGAGAATGTTATTAATTTTCTTTTATTTTTACAAAAAAAGACTCATGCAGGGCTACTACTATAAATGTTTCGTATAATTTTTATTTTCTTTTATTTTTACTGTAAATGAACAAAGTTTTTTTAGCTTGCACTAAATGAAGTTCATTCTCTTTCCTTTTTACTTATTATTTGCTCGTTTTCTCCTTAAATCGTTCATTCACTCGTCATTCACACAGTCTGCTCTGTATTATACTATTCATATTCACACAGCGAACTTAACAACCATAGTGGAAAATCATCTGCAGAAACGATGTAACAGTCAAAACGACTACTAGCTGCTTATTGTGCATTAGTTAAAAAGTTTCACGTCATTAAGTTTACTTTCTAGTCCTCACAATACCATAGAACTTATTCAGGTACATTGCATTTTAAAATTCTGAAAAAAAAAAAGAAGTTTCTAACGAAGTCTATTGTCAGATTCCTTTCTTTTTATTTTCATTTAAATGTGACCTAAAGATTTAATTTTAACTTGTAAGTGCTACGATAACAGTGAATGTCGTTTTCAGTATTTATAGTTCAGGGTCGTATTTACACATGTTTTAAAACTATATTGTAACAAAAGCAACGACAAATCTGCTTTAAAAAATTTCTTTTTTTAATGGTCGTACGCATTATTTAAAATGTGTTGGTATCTGTATGAGTATGTTAAATGATATTTTCAGGTTGTACTCCATAATGTTACAGAAGTTTGTAGTTCTGGTAAGTCATCGACAGTTAACAACTTTCATTTTTATATTTATATCTTTTGTGCACAAAGCACGCCCTCCACTCCCCTCATTCACACGCGTTCTACAAATATTTTCGTATTGGAAAAGCTAATGAAACAAACAAATACCGAAAATGATGGACTTATCCATTTTGATTGATTCATAGCTCACAAGAGGGCAAACCGTTATTTGTCGTATTTGGTACATCTGAAAACTCTTTTTCAACAATTAAGTTCGTTATGTTCGGGTCTGATTGCAAGAATTTGTAAAACTGCTCAAAACTACATGATTTCAAACGAAGCTCAAATTTGTACAAAAGTAGACATTAAGATTTTCTAAATTTTGCTGTTTATTTCAGCCATTTATATCTTACTTCGACATATGCCATACAACAACGTTCCCTACTAAGCATTGAAAATGACGCAACACAGTTCGAAAATACATAGATTTTTCTTATATTTAGTACAGTAAATGGAAACAGATAAAATTCACTGTCACCTCTAAACTACATACTGTGTTCGTGTCACAAATTCACACTATTTGAGTAACTGTTCCAGTCATCAAGAATAATAGCTGGAATGTGTGTTTACTGAAACTTTTTACCTACATACTGACGCAACTCACACCAGTTGTACCTTCTATAAAATTTATTCAGTACGACATTATTTCATTTCAAGTAAAAGTTGGTCTCCTATTAGCCAACGTCATTCATAAAATATATGTAGCAAGTATGCTTCGTCAACGTAATTACGTGGACGAATTTACGTTGTCAAAGCATATATACTGCATGTAGACCTTAATGACGTTGATTGATGGGAGAGTAATTTTATAATAACTTAAAACGTGACAAATTGCCCGGAGACATCTGCTGACATAAAATTGTACATAAGTGACAAATGTTGAGTGATTTTCCTCAATAATTTGACAAACATTTGTACGATGTCGTCAAAACAGATTATCCACTGTTGCGACAAATCCCGTTGACATTTATTCTCATTTCTGCCGTGATAATATAAATGGCAGAAATGTGTGTGCACGTGGTACATGCATACATACTTGGTATTTATGGTCACATTGTCTAACGTTGCGAAGTTCGGCCTCACACCTACAATAAATTCAGCATGTCATCTGTCGGGTAAGTACTGTTTGGAAATAACTCAGGAGGTACGTGCTGTTCACTTTACAATACCCGAGGAAACTTATTTTGCACAACAAGATATCACAACACTAATGTTGATCTAAACCTGGACCTTGGAGGTTTTACAAATGTGCGTTCGTACAACAGTTCATTGTATTTTTTACAGTGTGTAGTTATAGGAGATTTACACGTTCTCCTTCCAGTCGTTTTGCTGTTTTCAGAGTTTAAACATAAACACGAATCTGTGTCCTTGGTACGTGGACTGAGTAATTTTTAAGCCAACAAGGATAAAGAGTTTGAAAATTTAAAATTAATTCAAATGACACTTAAGCGTCCCTCTTCCACAAGCTTATTCTTATTCAGATCATCAAGTCTTACGCAACGGAATAAGCTACACATCGGCTTACAGCTGAAACATCTCTGCTGATCTTAATTTTCTTAACCCGTTTATGTCTGAATTAATTTCTATGGCATGAAAAAAATAAGTAAGTAAAAAATCGTATTGTATGCCCATTTGTGTGTGAGAACATAAGGTCAAATGTAAGAAAAGTTATATGTAGTTGGTGCAATCAGGTTCCTCTCAAATTTGCAGCAACAAGCATTTGAGAAATAAAAGACCTGTAACTCTTCGTCGAGGGATTTTTTAAACTTTCTAATTGAAAAATAATTTACATAGAATTGCTTTACATGTGTGTTTATGTCCTTACGCAACTACGAGATTAAGTTTACCCTAGATAGGATGTCTCTCATTTCAGGGCATGTTGACAGATAATCAAAGCCCTGACGTAGGGTATGGTTCAGTTGTCCAGTCCAGGATGGTATTGGGTGACAAGGGGGACACTCCTTTGTGGCTGGTTAGTAGGGTTGGAGGGAGGACTGTTGGTGAGTGATGATATGGCACAGAAAATCTGTTTATGGACTAGGACTGGTGGGTAATTTCTGTCTGTGAAGGCCTTTGTGAGGTTTTCTGCATACTGCATCACTGCAAATACGCCTTCCACAGGTGTCGAGTCTATATGGGAAGGATTTTTTGATGTGGAAACATCCAGGAAGGTGACATGTCGGGTTGAGAAGGACCAAGTGAAACGGATGGGTGAGAAAGAGTTGAGGTTTGATGAATGAGGATAGGGTGTCCTCGACTTGAGTCCAGATCATGAAAATGTCATCAATTAACCTGAACCAGACCAGGGGTTTGTGGATTAGGGAGGCTAGGAAGGTTTCCTATAGACGGCCCATGAACAGGTTGGCATAGGAAGGTGCCATACGGGTGCCCATGGCAGTGCCACGGATCTGTTTGTACACTTGATTAGGATTTAGTTGGCAAGGGCTATGCGGTAGGAGGTATTGGGCTTGGAGTCTGAAGGACGTTGGGAAAGGTAGTGCTCGACTGCAGCAAGAGCAGGGGTGAGAGGGATATTTATGTACAGGGAGGTGGCGTCAACCGTGACGAGTAAGTATCCATGAGGTAGAGGAGTGGGGACTGTGGAGAGTCGGTGAAGGAAGTGGTTGGTATCTTTGATGTGGGAGGGTAGATTCCAGACAATAGGTTAGAGGTGTTGATCAATGAGGGAAGAGATTCTTTCAGTGGGAGTACAGTAACAAGCCATAATTGGGCATCCCAGATTATTAGGTTTGTGGATTTGGAAGCATGTAAGGGAGGTGTGTGGGGTGTCTTTGGAGTGAGGGGAGAGATGGATTCAGGTGAGACGTTCTGGGAAGGGCCATAGGATTTTATCAGGGATTGAAGGACATGCTGGACTTTTGGAATGGGATCATCCTGGCATACCTAGTAGGTGGAGGAATCAGGCAATTGGCGGAGACCTTCATCTACATAGTCACTGTGATTTAACACTACAGTGGTGGAACCTTTGTCTCCAGGAAGGATGATTTGGTTGGGATCTTTCTTGAGGTCGTGCAGGGCTCTGGTTTCTTCTGCCGAAAGGTTGGCATTCTTCGGAAGGGACTTAGGAAAGGATGGTAATGCCAGGTAGGAGGTGAGGTGACAAGGGGGTGGTTAGGTGGTAATGGGGGTGGATCACGGTTGGATAGTGGTATACTTTTCATACTGCATCTCATTTTCCACCCGACATTACCTCTGCTTGTTGTAAGCCCGCCCTTATCTTCCCTCTCTACTTTCCCCCTCCTCCGCTCCTTCCCCCTCCCATCATTTCCGCTTGCCGTGAGTCAAACTGTTGGGTGGCCAGAGATGGCTAACGTGTGTGGATGAGTGTTCTCTTTCTGAGGAAGGCCACGACCGAAAATTTATAATTGTGTGTCTCTTTCATTTGTGTCTGTCGGTGACTCACCGGTCGTCTTTACTATGAATTGTTCCCTATTTACATATTATTACTAACATTCCTTACTGGACCTTCCATTGTTGTTAAAATAAAAATTTATATCACATGACCACACGGAACAATACGAATATTTCACCTTTGTGCAATATGATACATGGAAATTTAGCAGAATAGGCATCCCTGAAAGACTTATATTTTTTCTTAGTTGAACTCATCACGAAAATCGTACAAAAATTAATCAGAAAAGTGCACGAATACAAGAACCACTGCAAAGTCTGCATAAAAGCAAGCATAAATTACCTTCTAGCATGGAGTCGAAGCACAAAGTGTGAGATGCGATTATCGATAGAACGTTCGATCGACAATCGCCGGCTGTGTTTCAAACACACAGTGATATAACCACATTGATATTCTGCAGAAAGCGATTATCTGTAGTATTATCGGCCGCAAACCTATAATTGAAAAACCGGATTAAATTTAAAAAAAAAAAAAAAAAAATGCTGTCCGGAATATCTAAACTGTTGCATGTTATGTTTTTACATATGAGATATGTTACTGCTTGTCATTTCTTACATTTTGCAACTAATGATGCACTTCTCGTGACTTTGAAGCTTCACCCAAGCTGCTTCCGAAAGTAATTACAACCACAAAGTCCTTTTTGTCTTGAGAAGAACTTGGAAATTATTAAAATGCAATGTTTTTATCTACTTAATTTGGCACCAACAGAGTAAAATAGTAAGTATTCCAATTAGATGATTTCAGTTACATACCGGATGATCAAAAAGTCAGTATAAATTAGAAAACTTAATAAATCAGGGAATAATGTAGATAGAAAGGTAAAAATTGACACACATGCTTGGAATGAGATGGGGTTTTATTAGAACCAAAAAATTAAAAAAAGGACACCACAAAAACAAAGTTCAAAAAATGTCCTACAAATGGTGCTGGACAGCAAAACGTCAGTGACTGCTACCGTGACGGGTGAGAGGTACGCCGATATGTTACAGAACCGCATCATCCCCAGCCTGGCTGATAAACACCTGCTGGAACGTACGATTTTTATGGAGGATGGCGCCCCACCCCATATTGCTCGACGCGTGAAAGATCGCTTGTGCGCGTCGTTCGGTGATGATCATGTGCTCAGCCGCCATTTTCGTCATGCTTGGTCTCCCATGTCTCCAGACCTCGGTCTGTGTGATTATTGGCTTTGGGGTTACCTAAATTCACAATTGTATCGTGATCGACCGACATCTCTAGGTTTGCTGAAAGACAATATGCGACGCCAATGCCTCACCATAACTCCGGACATGCTTTACAGTATTGCTCGACTACAGCTATTGTTGAGGAATGATGGTGAACGTATTAAGCGTTCCTGTAAAGAACATCGTCTTTTCTCTGTCTTAATTTGTTATGCTAATTATTGGTTTTCTGATCAGATGAAGCGCCATTTGTCAAACATTTTTGATTTTTTTATTGTTAAAACCCCATCTCATTCTAAGCATGATTGTCAATTTTATCTCTCTATCTACATTATCTGTGATTTATTAAGATTTCAAATTTATACTGACTTTTTGGTCACCCGATATATTAAACTTAATTCAGCCATTCCAATAAAATGCAGAATATTGGATTTCAATGTATCACATTACGTATGCAGATGGTGTGTGTCTGTTATTTGAGACATGTCCAAGAGAACAGCCACATCTGGTTCGCAGCCTATAACGATTTTTGTTTTAGTATTTTATGCACATGCTCTAGTTATGTGTATGTTTTGTACCTATTTTTGGTGATTCTGGTATTTTCTATTTTTATGTTATCCTGCAAGTTATTGCATTACAGCCTGAGATTTCTGGATCGTGTATAAAAACGTCAAGAAGCCAACTCAAGTAAGTGCAGCAATATAAAAAAACCGGGTGGAACAAATTATTTTAAGCTTTAATAATATTCAACAGAAAACAAAGAAAAACACAGTGTATGAAGCACTAAAAATTTTATTATAGTTATAGATACATACTTTTATAGTACTAAATTGGTCTGTGTAAAGTCACTAGGAAACTAATAAAATTTTTACAAAATACAGCTTTTACAAGCCATTACTTAAACTCCCAATAAATCCCATATTTACAAATAAAATGAAGCTTTCTTCCGATAACTACTCGTCAGTACTCGCATAGAGGCAGCATAGTCCACGGTAATCTGACTTCTTAGCTACGGCGTCCTTCTGCCAGAGTCAACCTATAAAAACAAATAAATAAATAAATGTGGTTAGAAGATGATTTACAGTGCATTTTACAAACGCTTTATTACACTTTTACAAATTTTGATCATTGCGCTTCCTAAAATGTTTCTCGTTCAGATATTGTCAAGAGTCACACCTTAATGTGTAGTATCACTTAAAAGTCTCACAAAATTCTGAATTTTTTGTATTGTATCATTAATAACTCAAGTGTCTATGGGAGTCAATTGATGGTGCTAATAATAATGATTAAAGTAACACATGAATGATAAAAGTTATTCAGTTTAGTGACATTGCATACTAAGATGGTCTATCTGAATACAGAGTTATGTATGTCGTACTTAACATATAAAACATTACACGAAGTAATGTGTGCGTTTTTTATGAAACATGGAATTCTGTTATATTTAATTAACTGTTATTGACACTAAAACACGGTATTCAAGAGATGATAAAAAGGAAATAGTATTTATATGCACTTAGAAACCTGGTTTTCTTCCCTCGAGGTAAAGAAGCAGATGTGCCAATTTTTACTGCTCAAGATGACTTCCTACTGATACTCCATATTTCTTAGAAAAATGAGGAATATGATACAATGCCTGCTGGTATCTGTAATTGTACTCCTACATTTAAAAAAGTAAGATAGACTGATTTAATTTCAAGCGTCATCCAGACACTATGAAGTTGTTCGGAAACTGGTGGTTTGTAAAATTGTTTGCGTATTCCTAACAGTAATTTACAAAGCGTAGCATTAAATGTATTCAATTACAATTAATACAGAGAGACCATACGTTATCCCGGTAATAATAGCTTAAGTATCAATAAATTTATGGAAACTGCTCTTAAATATTTACTCAAATACTGTATCATTGGGATCATGCCCTATCAATTCAAGACCTATAAAATTGTCTATAAGATGCGTTTGGCTGTACAAACGCGTCTGGATGTAAAGCAAACACACTCATGTCAGGTTTCTGTGACAGCGGTCAAATATTGACAGATTTATTTACGTTAAGTTTTGGGTCACACATATAAATGTAAGCTGCTCATCGACACCAACATCACAGAAAACTGATTGATACGTAAGAATACCCTTTAAAACAAAATTCCTTCAGTAGCTCAGTGGACCTACAGAAAAGAAACTAAAGTATAGCGTTTTTTCATTGCCTCATTACCCAACATAAACTTTGATTTATTATCGGGTTAGAATATGAAACACAAAAGAATAATTTCTAACTTCATATTTATATGTGGAAAATCTGGAAAGGTGAAGGAATTTGACCTGGTGTTTGAAGCTGACTCTTAAAACTTTTTATAATGCAGACGCGACTATTAATACATTAATGTTTAGAACTAGACATATTGACAGTCACAATGTAAGCCTGCGAAGCCACGGGAGGAGGAAACATGAGGATAGACGACGGAGTATTATTGAGGGACAAAACACGTAAAATAAAAGCGTACACTACGAAATGAAAGGAACCTTTTACTGAATTGTTGCAAAGGGTGTTGAGAAGAAAGGTACCAAGAGGGTTAGTTCCATGTTGGTCTGAGGCATCTGATACTGACTTCACTAAAACAAAACTTTACTTCATATATTAACTGTAGTAGAATATCTTTCTAAACAACCAAGTAAAATGTCATCTCACGCCTGTAATGTCTTTTGATATTTAGGATGACATTAAATTCAGAGTAATGTTCCCATTTTAGTTTCAGCAAACAGAAACAAATTAAAGAAACTACAATTCAACGGAAGATGGTGATTTATCTTGCTTAACATTCCTCAACAAAAATGTAAAATGTTGAACTTTTAAGAAATTTGAAACACAAATTTCAGAACCATATTTCGATATTTTCCTCCTGGTATTGCGAAGGATAAAGTTTTATTTTTCACTACTGGAGGCACCGACAGGAAGTTACAACTTCTCCGGCAGGGACTGCATAGGCTATTCTGTGGTGTTATCATGGTGAGAAGTGGTGGCTATTATTTTGACTAGTGTACTTTCGAAGACTCTGCATTAGTCTATTAGCAATAGAGAGAAATATTAAGGAATATGGTGGTACGGACAGCCAGGGTAAGAAAAGATACAAAGAGAAATAACTCCTACCTTTGGCGTCAGTTACTCCAGACGAATCCTCTTGTCTGGAAAATGATCGCTTAGAGGAAAGCCGCTGTCGGCTGTCTGAGGAGCTGCCAGGTGGTGAACTGCTGTCAGAATTCCCGTCGCAGCTGCTGCCTATGTCCACACGACTGTCGCCTTCTGAGGAATCACGGTCTGGAGTCAGGCGAGCTGCTGGAGTCTTCGGAGGGCTCTGGAGCGCTGGCGCTGTTCTTCGTAGTCCTCGGTGGTCAGGGGGAAGACGCTCACAGCAGGACGCTCGAGTAACAGCCCAGCCACAGGTACAGCAGACAATGTCTGTGTAGAGACAGGAATTAGTGATCATGATATCGTCATAGCGTCGTTTAATTCCGGGACTATGGATGAAGAGGAATTGTGGAGTAAATTTAAGTGCATTGAAAGTAATGGGTTAGATAAATATGTGCCAGTAAAGACGATTGTGGATGGAAAAGATCCACCGTTGTATAATAATAATGTTAGAAAGCTACTGAGGAAGCAAAGGCTGTTGCACTCTCGATTTAAAAAAAGAACGCACAAATGATGAGAGTCTAAAGTTAGTAGAGATTCGTGCGTCTATAAAAAGATCGATGCGTGAAGCATACAATAATTATCACAGCCATACCTTAGCAAAAGATCTTTCCGAGAACCCGAAAAAATTCTGGTCCTATGTAAAATCGATAAGCGGGTCAAAGCCCACTGTCCAGTCACTAGTTGATCATTCCGGAGCAGTAATAGAAGAAAGCAAACGGAAAGCTGAAGTTCTAAATTTAACCTTTAAGAAATCATTCACGCAGGACGACCGCACAAATGTACCATCATTTGTTCAACGTAGTAATTCCGAAATGGGGGACATAGCAATAGGTATTTCCGGTGTAGAGAAGCAGCTGAGAGACCTAAATACCAAAAAGTCTGCTGGTCCGGATGGAATACCAGTTCGGTTTTACAAAGACTATTCTGCGGCATTGGCCCCTACTTAGCTTGCATTTATCGCGAATCTTTAATTCAGCGCAAAGTTCCTAGTGATTGGAAAAAAGCGCAGGTGACTCCCGTTTATAAGAAAGGAATTAGAACTGACCCATACAATTACAGGCCAATATCGTTGACATCAGTTTCATGTAGAATTTTAGAGCATATTCTCAGTTCGAATATAGTAAATTTCCTTGAAACAGACAAGCTTCTTTCCATGAATCAGCACGGGTTTCGGAATCATCGTTCATGTGAAACTCAGCTTGCCCTTTTCTCACATGACATCTTGCGAAACAGGCGGATTGTGTTTTTCTCGACTTCAAAAAAGCATTCGACGCGGTGCCACTGCTAACGAAGATACGAGCTTATGGAATAGATTCACAAATTTGTGACTGGCTGGAAGACTTCCTAAGTAATAGAACGCAGTACGTTGTTCTCGACGGCGAGTGTGATAGGACCGCTATTATTTTCTATCTATATAAATGATCTGATGGACAGAGTAAGTTGTAATTTGCGGCTTTTTCCTGATGATGCTGTGGTGTATGGGAGGGTGTCGTCTGTAACTGACTGTAATAGCAAACAGGATGACTTAGACAAAATTTCTAGTTGGTGCGAAGAATGGCAGGTAACTCTCAATGTAGAAAAATGTAAGGTGATGCGCATGAGTAGAAAAAACAATCCCATAATTTTCGAATACAGCATTAGTAGTGAGCTTCTTGATGCTGTCGCGTCGTTCAAATATCAAGGCGTAACATTGCAGAGCGATATGAAATGGAACGAGCATGTAAGGACAGTTGTAAGGCGGACAGCCGACTTCGGTTTATTGGGAGAATTTTGGGAAGATGTACTTCACCTGTAAAGGAGACCGCGTATAAAACGCTTGTACGACCACGTCTTTGTGTATTGCTCAAGTGTTTGGGACCCGCAACAGACCAGTTTAAAGGAAGACATAGAGGCGGTTCAGAGGCGAGCAGCTAGATTCGTTACCGGTAGGTTCAACCAATGCGCGAGTGTCACGGAAATGCTCCGGCAATTCAATTGGGGATCGCTGGAAGAAAGACGACATTCTTTTCGTGAATTTCTGTTAAGTAAATTTAGAGGGCCGGAATTTGAAGCTGAGTGTAGTACGATCTTGCTGCCGCCTACTTCGAGTGGTGATCACAAAGAGAAGATAAGAGAAATTAGGGCTCGTACGGAGGCATATAGGCAGTCTTTTTTCCCTCGTTCAATTTGGGAGTGGAATAGGAAAGGAAATGCCTAGTAGTGGTACAGTGTACCATCCGCCACGCACCTTACGGTGAATTGCGGAGTATGTATGTAGATATAGAAGAGGGGCTGGCGGTAGGATCAGCCGAGAACGAGAGACCGGAACTAGGATCAGCTGGGACGGAGTGGCCAGCGAGAGGGTCATTACTTACAAAACAGAAAGTACCCAAAGGTCAGGAGTAATGTATCCGGGAAATGGAATCAAGACAAAAAAAAAAAAAAAAGATAACACTCAATAACATAACAGCTGCGGTAGAGTAGCCGAGCGGTGTAAAGCGTTTCGCTGCGGAGCGCAGGGTTGCTCGCCGTCGAAGGTTCGAATCCTCCCTGGGGCATGGATGTGTGTGTTTTCCTTAGGTTAGTTTAGCTTAGTTTAAGTAGTTTGTAAGCTACGGACTGATGACCACACAGTTTGGTCCGATAGATTTACAAACATCTGAATAAGATGACAAACATCCTTACACAACAGATAGGTACCGCCAGCATAGGCTTACAAAACAGTTAAACTTACTTATGCTACGGACAACACAAATACCCGTGCCGGAGGGAGGACTGGAACCTCCGATGGCGAGCAACCAGGGTCTCCGCAGCAAGGCGCCTTAGAAAACTCTGCAACTCAACCGCAGCACAGATAAGAGATCCCCAGATATGAAAAAAGAAGTCACTACTAAATGCATTTAACGTGACAGCAACCACTGTGTATACATAATTACAGAAAATTTCTGCCGCAAATACGTTAGTCAGAGTCACAAGGACAACTTGTTCAGATGAACGTGAAATCGAGAAGAAACGCTCTTACGAAAGTAAGCGAGAACAAACAGAAAGGCAACAACCGTCAAGTGGATATATATTTCAAAATGTTCAAATGTTTGTTAAGCTTAAGGGACTTAACTACGGGGTCATTAGTCCCTAAACTTACAAACTACTTATGAACTACCTACAACTAAGGACGGCACAAATATCCATGCCCAAGGCGGGATTCGAACCCCCGACCGTAGTGGCCGTGAAGACCGTCACTGAAGCGCCTCAGTCCCCTCGGCCACCGCAGCCGGCGATATATATTTCTTCAATTTAAAAATAAAAGGGGAGTTCAAATGTTTGTTAAGCTTATGGGACTTAACTGCGGTGTCATCAGTCCGTAAACTTAGAAACTACTTATAAACTACCTTATACCGAAGATAGTACAAACCTCAATGCTCGAGGGGGGATTCGCACCCGCGACGGGGAACGGCCTTGCGCATCGCAGCATAGCGCCTCAATGAGCTCGGCCGCTCCGCCGCGGCTTGGGTTTCACATTCGCAGTTAGAGTACTGTAGAATTACGTGAAAGGCATTCAAAAGCTGTTTGACGGAATAGCTTGTGAGAGTTAAAAATAAGCATTAAGGAAAAACATTGGATGGTGTCGCCTTTTCCGATTTAATAATTAAAAGTGGACGTAACCAGTCGTCTATGCCTTTATGAGAGCACACAGGACTGCGACAGGCCCGAACCGCGAGCGACGTCTGCACTGCATCATTTCAGCGCTGATTCAATCGGAAACGGCGAAACTCGTCAAACTGTGTTCCTATAAATTATCTTTCTAGCATTTCATTTACAAGCCTTTCAGACTGTTGCGAGAAACAGTGTAGCTGAAGCTGTCAGTTTTCTTGTAGCTACAATTACAAAAGTAGATCACACTAGCACATTACAGAATCAAGTAACTAAATATAATGTACATTCCGGTGAAAATATTGTAGCAATCAGCTGATTTTGCTGAAATGCTAGAACTAGACGCTTTTACTGACACCCTTATGTTCAGAGTAGGAACTAATTGATTTCAGTTAGTAATAAATAAATAAATGAGTAAAAGTCACAGACGAATTATACAAATAAACTACTTTCATAAGTTTTATCGTCCAGAAAGTTTAAGAGGCCGAAAGAGAACATAGGTTCAATAAATCATTTCATGCGTCAGTAAGCAGTACATGGCACTGTCACACACTATAATATTCTAACATGCATTGTAATACAGTAGCTGGTAGTGTTCGTTCTTATCACAGAAGATATTTCGGTGAAAGTACAGGAATGGCAGCGGCAAAAACATTGCCAGTCATTAAAGGTGACGATAGTTTGAGTTACATCACGCTGTTGTCGAGCAGATACAGACACGTTTTCACTTCGCCAGAAGATCACGAACACCCAGGAGATGAAGATGACGCTGTAAGGTAGGTGCAATGAGGTTGACAATTACGACTCACAAATGGGAACGATATATAATCCTGGGAACTTGAAACTGCAAAAACCAGAGCCTTTGAGATTTTAGCAAAAGTCTTCTTCACAAGAGAGACATTCATAATAATTCGTATATCGCAGGTTGAAACACGTATACACATATAATAAAGTTTTTAAAATTTTTCAGATTTGTGATGATATGTCTTGGGTGTAAAAATATAAATAAATAAATTATTGGTGACAATTGCCTATCGTTGCGGACAGGATGTAAGAAAAAGAAAGAAAATAAACTGAACTGCCTCACGCCTCTTGTAATAAACACAAATTCCTAAAGCTGTATTTCAAAATTTATTCATGCCAATTACTACTTGCAACTTGACATTTATAGTTCCAATTTAGACTTCCCTAAAATCCCTACGCAACTGAAAATATTTTCTATTCAAACTAGATCGTAGCCCACAACATTTGAACGAGTCATTGACTGTCATTAAAATGTTGCATATGGGCCTCCTAGTCTGGTATTATTATTATTATTACGATTACGTCTTCATCTTTAAAAGCAAAGCGCTGAAATAAGTTATTACAGCGTTCCGTGATAACGCCATTCACAGCGGTGAACGTATTGAAGAAAAGGTTAAAATACCATAGACAACACGTCTGTACGAAGTAGCAATCAAATATTAAGGATAAGTATAAATAAAGGCGTCAGTAAAAAGTGAAACGAAAGCCAAGACTTGAAGGAGATTACATGCTGATAGTGCAACAACTTATTTCTCGACTTCTTTCTATTTTTTAGCCTACTGAAAAAAAGCAAAAATGACAGCAATTAATGACAATTTCGAGAAAGGGTCGAGAATTAGACAGGACGTCTGGTACCTCGTATTGCATGACCTATCACTAATTAAAAACTGTACAAACCCGCAATAGTGACAGAATCTTGCGAAAACCACGAAATTCGATTTCTTTCTGTTGTATACATCATATTACGCGTACAGGACGTAAGAAAGGAATGTTAATTTTCAAAATATTATCATAAAGCACGTTTTAGAATATGGAAAAAAATCGCTCAGGCGTGTTTTACGGCCCACTTTAGAGTTCTAGTTTTATAAGTTTTTGCAAACATTTTGGACCAAAATAATAATTAATTAATAAGTGTCTGAAACTCTTCGAACCACCGACCTTTCGCGCCTCAGTCCAGCACCTTGCCCACTACGCTACGGTTATAAATCGAAACAGCTCTTTCATGTCATACTATTGATGGGCGTTGTTAACTGATGTTAATATGGCATTTGTAGACATTAGATTAGCCTATCATTTATCGTACGAAGAACGATGTGTTTTTGTTACTTCCTCAGTGTGCCGTTGATTTGAAATGACAACATGTAAGTTACAAAAAGAAAATCATCAAATACGGGAGGAATGTCACGTGACATCTCCGAACGGCTGATTTTCGTTAATTCAATGGAGGGTGTCAAATCTCCGTTATTTTTGGAAATATGTCTCAAACGATACGAGATATGAAAAAAACATATGAGTGCAAAGTTGTAGAGAAGTTTCTCCTCTACAAATTTGGTTATCCAATTTTCGTGTCAGATGAATAGTTAAGCCGTTATTTTCATTTAAATTTCGAGCTGTCAAAAGACGATCGCAAAGGCCCACTTTTAGTGTTACTGCTGTAACCTAAAGTGGGCCTATAGGTCTACTTGCGGAATCCGAATTCGACAGACGAAAATTAGACATACAACATCCACCTTTATCGGAAACTAATACAATAAACGAAATAAAAGTAAAACAGAAAAAGATTAAGTCTAATTAAGAGCAGGCGTGTTTCGATTTCTTTTTCAGCATCTTCAGCAGTCAATTTGTAGTACTTCGTTCTCATTTTTCAAACTTGTGCAATGAACCTAAACTGGCAATCGGGTGCGAAAAATGCAAAACTCGTCCGAAACAAAATGTAGATAGTGATCAGTAGCTGACGGTTGGTCACAGCAGAGAGTTATAATAACGGATAGTGCCAATGGAAGCTCACCACACAAGCTTCAAAAAGAAGGAGGACATAATTAAAAATGAACACTGACGATGCATTGAAACAAAACGAACTGCGTCTGATGTGCATTAGACGCTGGTTACAGTAGCAAAGAAAGGAGACACGAGTTTATTTTGAACTCATCAAGCCGGCCGCGGTGGCCAAGGGGACTGAGGCGCTCCAGTCACGGTCTGCACGGCCACTACGGTCGGGGGTACGAATCCTCCCTCGGGCATGGATATTTGTGCCGTCCGTGGTATTAGTTAGTTCATAAGTAGTTTGTAAGTTTAGGGACATGATCCCGTAGTTAAGTCCCATAAGCTCTACAAACATTTGAACATTTTTTGAACTCATCAACATACGATTTTTAAAACAGTCAAAAAATCCCGCGCAACTTATTTGTTTATGGTGTGAATACTATTAAACAAATAATAACCGGATGAATACGAGGGAAAAGATGAATCCCACAATTAGAACAATGACAAATGTGATAAAAACAACAAAAAGTTATACGACCTCTTGCAATTCGTACTGCTTCCCCCCATCTATTATAGAAATTACTGAAAATCCGCAACGGTAACACGATCTTGCACGGTGTCAATGGCTCCATGCGTTTACTACAAATCTACATTCCTTCGGCGAGATACCAGTCACAGAATTATAAACCTAAGTGAGACTATGAACCACACACCAAAATCTGGAAGATGGCTGAAGGCGTTCAGCCATGGCTGAGACAGCCAGCCACCATGCAGAAGGTGACGCCGTCTCACCGTCATCTGCCGAGTATGGGAAAGCTGCGTATTTGCGTTATTGGTGGGGCTGCGGTCCGTTGACCAGGGACGATCTGTCAATCACTACGTTTACATGCCACACATCTTCCTGAAGGCGAAACACAATTTCATAAACCGTTTTTCGTTGTCGTGTTTATTTGTTTTAGCCCGAATCGGATTTCCTAGCCCACTCAATATGGCGGTTGAAAAAATTCAATAAATGACTTAGTCAGTACAATCGCTATTTTTCTTTACTAAAATACATGGATTCATGCTCACTCTAATACTTGGACGTTTATTTTACGGTAGAAAATGTGCCGAAATACCAATACCACGGAATCTGACAAGCCAAGAACGCTTCAAAAACGGTTGCGTTTACATGGGCACGAAAATTGATTGTGGAACTGGAAAACCGCTTTACAGATCTGGGTTTCCGGAATGGAAATAAAATACAAATAAAACATTAGGCTTATTTAATAACAGTTGCGAGTCCTAACCCATCTTACGATGAATTTTCAATTGATTGGAGCAATGGGTGTTTTTTTTTTTTTTTTTTTTTTTTTTTTTTTTTTTTTTTTTTTTTTTTTTTTTTTCATTACGATACGTCTCATATAACCTAACATACAGAGTCACGACCGCCTGTTTGTACATTATGCAGATGTTGGTGGCTGGGCATTACGATGGAGGTGAAAAACATTACCCAACGTCCAAGAATGTTTCCGGGATCTCTACAAGGAATTTCTTGTCTACCACAAGTGAAACTATCATCCGAAAAATGTGATTTTCCAACTCTGAATCAAAATGGATCAGAAGAAATCCTGGGTAACATTCACGAAGATTTCAGTAAGCTGTTAGGCAAAAAGGGCATCAGCAGCATCGTTTTCGCTGTTGCCAAGATTCAGGGTAAGACAGAGAAGTAATGCGGTTTATTGTGTCTCAACATTCCTTTGACAATGAAAAATTGTCTGATATAACTTTGGATTAAGGAAAAATTACGAGCATTTCCATAAACGCACTGAAGTGGTGGAAAGACTTGACACTATCAGAGACGCTGAAATGCTATTATGATGAGCGAATCCTATTGGTAACTTGCCGAAATCTAAAACGAGCGATGCATCCCAAAGCATCCTGTACCAAATGCGTTAAGGAGAAAGCAGGTCGAAAACACGAGCCAACAGAATGGCCTATGCACAAACGAAATGAAAAACTACACAACACCCATATTGTTTTATGAAGTGGTCCTAATAAATACGGTAGTTGTTTGATCATTTCTGCCATCCGTTTATTATCAAGCAAGGAAAGAAAAGAGTTTGGTACACCATGTAGACGTATAACACCAGACAGTTTCTTAGACTATTAAACGTATGAAGTACGCGCTTTGGAAGAAACCAGCATAGTGCCAGCTTGATTTCCTCAGCGTGCAGCTGACTGACAAACTGCAGCTGTCCAGTTTCGAGACGTGACCTTGGCCGCGGCTGAGCTCTTGGCGGGCAGGTCTGCTGTTTGTGTGCAGCCCTGGTACCCCCCACCCCCCAAGCCATCAGCCATTGTTCCCCACGCCATTATCGCGTGAGGCCTTTACCTGCGAGAGGACACGTGTACTTCGGCCGGCGTTAAGTGGCAGAATTTACCAGAGCTGATTGCCACAATGCGAGAAAATTCCTTAACTGCCAGAAACAGCTTTATGAACCCAACTTTACCGCCATCATACTATGCAGAGAGATCGAGAGTAAAAATCATGCCCATCGCTAATTTATGACTGAAAGGCTCTTAGTAATTTAGTTCCGCTAATGGTACAACCACACATGTGTATAAGTGAATTCCTCTCTAAGAATTATTCGCACAACGACTTTTTCTACAGTATTTTATTGCTGCAGAAAATTCTGGTCGTTGTCGTTTATTTAATGTTCAAATGTTCGTAGAGCTTATAATATAGGACTTAACTACCGGGTCATCAGTCCTTAAACTTACAAACTACTTACGAATAGTGATGGGAACAATCGAAAGAAAACAATCGATTCATTCGGTTGTTGGTAAAAAATCGATCATTCGGTTGTAGTTTCTCGTATCGGTTGAATTATTCATTCATTCTTCTGACTGAAACCAGTCGGTGGGACCAACCGAATGAAACAACCAATTCAGTCGGTTGGACTATTCATTCGTTCTTTTGAGTGAAACCAGTCGGTGGAATCAACCGAATGAAAAAATCGACGCAGTCGGTTGGACTACTCATTCCTCCTTTTGAGTGAAATCAGACGGTTGGAGCAACGAATAAAAAAATCGACACAGTCGGTTGGACCACTCATTCCTTTTCTGTTGAGTTAAATCAGTCGATGGGACCAACCGAATAAAAAAATGACACAGTACGTTGGCCTCTTCATTAGTTCTCTTGAGTGAAACCAGTCAGTGGGAGCAACCGAATGAAAGTCAGTCGGTCGTAGTTTACTATGTTGGATTAATATTCGTTTTTTTTTTTTTTTTTTTTTTTTTTTTTTTTTTTTTTTTTTTTTTCGAATGAAAGTAGTCTGTGGAAACAACCGAATGAAAACATGCGACACTTCTGCAGTTTTGTACATTGACTGAATTACTCATTCTTTCTTTTCAAGTGAAAAGAGGCAGTGAGTTTTTCTGTCGATTGAACCATGTAATCATTATCCCACCTGAAACGACTCATTAGTGTTTTAGCTTACAGAGCTATCCATTTATTTCTATGAATGAAACTGACATGCACATCTCATAACTACAGCAGTGCTACAATATACTGCCATGTAAAAGGGGTATGACAAAGTTAAAATGCGTATTACAATGTTCATTTAATTATGTACTGAATGAAGTAACTTTTCGTTTTATAATACATAGTAACAGTGATTCATATTTTGTTGTAGATTAAATTGTTCGAGGTGCCATCAACGAGTAACTAATCAGATGTCATATCGCTGGAGCAGGCCTGCGATCACTTTCATTGCCCACCACAGACCTCAAAATCGCCGATCATCTGGGCCCGATCAGATTACTTTCGCAGACACCCACAATCTGTAGAAGATAAGAGGCCAATGACCACGAAGTACCGCGGGGAGCGGAGACACGAGAGGGGGTGCTACCTCGCCTGCGTTTTCACTGCTGACAGCGCCAGTAGGCGCGCGCCAAACTCGACACAACAGTCTGGCGGGCGGTGCGTGCCATCACGCATTGTTGTCGGTTTCTTATTGTCTTACTGTCTCAATAAAGAAGCGTGGAAACTACAGGGTGTTCCAAAATGATCGGTACAAATTCAATCTCGCATACTGTATCTCCGAAGTGGGAACAGGTAGAAACGTGCGGTTTGCTGCTTATTGTTCATACATATCTAAGGTACTAGTAGGACAGAGTTAAGGATTTTAACTTTGAGTATATTTGCTAGATCCAAATTCGAAGATTACTAAAACATTAGGTATTGTAAAAAAAAAAAAAGGTTTATTAAAGTATTTTGTATAAAAATATTTCTTATAAAATATTTTCGTTAATTCCATCTAAACTGAAGGAGTACGAGAAATCATACAACATTTATCAGTGCTGTAAATTTTCTTCAGCGCGTCTGTATTCGTCAACAGTGTATGAAAACATTCATCTCAAGTTTCATAATTATTCACTCTTGTCACAGATATTTCTGTGGTTATCTTTAAAACGGTTTGGAGGTTTATTCCATCCCTCCGCCATGTAACATAGAAAATCTTAGATGAAAAGTGAACTGCCACTTGTTTTGAAAGTGCAAAACTTCATCAAGATCGGAATAAAACTCTATATTGGCGTCGAAGTCTGGAATACCTTCTTTCATTCATCAAACTAAAGTAGATATAGACCGTGACCATTCTCTTTCTTTGAAGGTGAAGAGTGAAATATATCATTAAAATTCGAATACAAAGGGAATTTGTCGAAGTTATTAGGTAAAGTATCCTCCGCCATGCACCTACGAAATTTATTGTACACAGTTACCTTCCCCTTGTTTTAAAGGTCAAGTGTGCAAAATTTCATCAAGATCGCAGCTAAATTGTGGTTTTTGTCGTAGTTAGTATGTAAAGTACCCTCCGCCATGCACCGAATGAAATTTGATGTAGACAGTGACGTTCCTCTTGCTTTGAAGGTCAAGTGTGCAAAATTTCATCAAGATTGGAACAAAACTGCAGATTTGCATGCAATAGAAACACACGCACGGACACACTGCTATATTTTTAAGATTTGTCTCTAAGAATGTTTCATGCTGAATCACGGTTCATTTATACCCGAAAACGCAGAAGGAGTATGCAAATAAAGTCACACAAAATCGATGAATTAATAAAAACATCCATATAACTGCAGAAACCGATAAAGACTTTTTCCAGTCGGTTGTATCCCAACATGAGAAACCACTTAATACCGAGAACATTCATATAAAGGACAGAGACTTGTTTCATTCGGTGCTCGCGCATCGACTGAAACCACTCAAACCCACTGAATGAGTGAAAACATTCATATAGCGGCTGCAACCGACAGAGACTGGTTTCATTCGATTGTTTCGCATCGACTGGAACCACTCAAACCCCGCCAGTGAGTGAAAACATTCATACGGCCACACAGACTATTTTCATTGAGTTGTTTCATTCGACTGAAAAAACTGACTGAACGAAGAAACAACCGATTGACCAATCGTAGTAACTGTAGGCATGTCTGTTCCTGACGATACTAATGCAATAAATGTATGACGTACTAACGGCTACAAGGGTAGATTCAGTCTAAATTCTTTTTGATTAGCTGGCCGCGGTGGCCGAGGGGACTGAGGCGCTACAGTCACGGTCTGCGCGGCCATTACGGTCGGGGGTTCGAATCCCCCCGCGGGCATGAATATTTGTGCCGTCCTTAGTATTGGCTAGTTTGTAAGTTTAGGGACTGATAACCCCGTAGTTAAGTCCCATAAGCTTAACAAACATTTGAACTTTTTGATTACGAGACACCTTTTCGACAGGGGTGAAGAGTGATTCTTTTCTTAGAATTTAGTGGAGAGTAAACAGTGTGCCAACGACAACTGTTTCACCGACATGTTTTCTTACGTATTTATAAATATTTCAATCACTTCCAGGTGTGGAGAGAACCATTTCGTTCTACAAACATTATTTTTCGTGCCGATGGCTACCAGGCTTAAGTTTTTAACTGTCACTAAGGAAGTAAACACCGTACTGTAATGTAAAATACTCCTATCGTAGCACAAGAAAAGAGCGAAAGTCAACGATGTACAAGAGGAGATCAAGCTTCTCCACATTTACATCAAAAACTTCACATATAAGCGCGGGTGTAAAGTAACACGTTTCATAATGCCGAGTAGTGTAACATGACACATAGCTCACTTAATAAAATATCCCCGGTAATTATGCCAGTCCGATGGATTTATTATTCGTTGCTTCTGTATCCGTGCAGGGCATTTTCAAGGGGATGCTTTGCTGGATATCAGAACCACACCACGGTTCCTTACTGATGCTGCCAAACTCATGTGCCCAGTTACATCTCTAAAATACCCAAGCTCGATCAGCCACAATGTTTCTTTCAAGTCCGCCTGGAATAGCGGTGTGGCAACAGCGTATATGCGCTCGCCCTGTGGCATTTCTCAAACGAGTACGCAGAAATCGTTATAAAACAAACTGATTTTTCATTACTTAGGTTTTATATGTCATTATTGGGAAGTGCGCATAATTCCGTCAGTAGTCACAGTAAATGTGATATTTGTATGGAAGTATTGGACTTCGTTAAATTTCGAAAAGTTTTAAATCTAAAATGAGTGTAACTATAATATTTTGTTTGGTGAAAAATAACGCATTATGTTGCCGAGGAGAAAATTTTGCTGACATTTTCACTTTTATCTGTCAGCAATCTCGTGAAAATTTAGGCCTATTTTATGTAGCGTACTTTGTGCACCAGGCCTAAGGAAACAATGAAATATCCGATATATAATAAACGATAAGAGATATCAAAACTGTATTTGGACATATGGTAACCTCCAAAGAGTATTTTTCTACATCGGTATTACACCAAACTTCAATATATCGCTCTATTCAAACAAGGATAGGTTATAAAGGTAGGCAATTTTTAATTGAAATATCGGTATTGTGTCATCACAACTGTTTATTTCTTTATTTGTTATCCAAAGCACTTTGGAGCTACAACTCCATTTTCAAAGACTAAATCCAAATCTTTGTAAAGGGGACCACACCGCCCAGCTCATCGATCCCTGGACTTCCAAACTTCGCCCAATTAAACTCACTTAAAGTAGACTAGGCTACGGACAACATACACATCCATGTCCTAGGGAGGACTCGAACGTCCGACGGAAGCGGCAGTGCAATCCGTGACATGAGCCCTCAGACCACGCGGCATTTCCCATGCTGCTTTCAACGACTAGCAGGCATTTCATTTACTTCTTCCTGTTTCTCGCCTAGCACTAGTAGAACGGCAGAGCTTCCAGACTTAAGACGAACCACAGTTCAGGCGGGAATGTCTGTGCGGTGTGGACCGCCACGTCGCGGATATGCGGCCGCTCCCGCCTGAAGTTGGAGTCCTCCCTCGGACAGGGTGTGTGTGTGTGTGTGTGTGTGTGTGTGTGAGTGTGACGGTTTTAGAGTCCTTTCAGAGTTGTATCTGTGATTGCATATTAAATGCGTGGCTTGCATACACTCCGCTGCTTTATGGTAAAATAATAATATTAATAAAAGTAACTTGGCATAAGACAAATGTAGGTGTTACTCAAAATTCACCACTATTGCCTCTCTAAGGAGGTACTATTTTTCATAAAACAGAAAAAATGAAATTTAATATTATTTAGAAATATATACAGGAACGTTGTGTGGTAGTTCGAAACTATTAAGGGTAATTAGTTAAAAAGTTATAAACCTGTTACAGAGCTCCGTATTTTTAAAAAATTCAGTCTCGTAAAGTGTTCCCCCGCACGTCAAAATATTCGTATTAAACTGTTCAAATATCTCCGCACACAGTTCTTGCCGCAAACAAACAAAACAATAAAGAATTGCGGCGTCTATCGTTCGGAAATATTCGAAACTCCAAACGTCGGTATATGAAGCTGCGTTGGTTGTAGCTATATTTATTTTATTTTATTTTTTCTACTGCTCGTAGGGGTTGTAATTATATAACTTGGACATATGAAAATTTAATTACTGAAAAGAAAAAAATGAAATTTCAGTAAAGAAGAAGACGACTAAGAAATTAGATTGACAGGATGTACAAAATGGAGGAACAGGATTGGCTAGAGGCCAAATGCCCGTCTGTAGAAGAATGGTTAACTAGGGGAAAAATAGAAATCGCTTCCAGGATCATAAAAAATACATTTTGAGACAAGAAAAGTAGATGTATGAATATAAAGAAGTGCTCTACAAACTAATTGAAATTTGGGACAATGTTGCAGAAATGAAATAGGTGCTATATTGAGAGAAGGTGTAGGAACAAGGCGCTTGGTGTAGATTACATTACGCCAGAGCTACTGGGATAGCTAGCCAAGAATGAAGCTTTTGATATGGTGTCTGTTTATTCGGACATGTCAAAAAAACAGACACCAGTTGTTGACATTAAGGTAAAAGGTAAAGCAGTCAACAATCCGAAGATTGATTTGAACACAACAGTGCTTTACTA
This sequence comes from Locusta migratoria, assembly GCA_026315105.1. Classification (NCBI taxonomy): domain Eukaryota; kingdom Metazoa; phylum Arthropoda; class Insecta; order Orthoptera; family Acrididae; genus Locusta; species Locusta migratoria. The sequence goes on from CM048744.1 coordinate 54,572,458, forward strand.
GGTATGGTCCTGTTTGGAGGTGGTATGCCGTTGCCTTCCTCCGACCTTCGAACTGACTTACCCAGCCAGTTATAGGGGGACCTACAGTTTAACGTGGGTTCCGAACCACGGTGCTACTCGGTATTTTTCACATGAGCAATACTGCCAGAGGTTAAAGAAGTGGAAAGTGACAGATAAAAATCCGAGGACCTGGCGGGGATCGAAACCGGGACCTTTGGATTTGTAGTCTGGCACTCTACCACTATGCAACCGAGGCGCACTTGTTGACATTACGGTCGTAATTCGAAAAATTGAAACATTTCGCCCTTTTCGGGCGTTGAAATAAATTCAACGGCGAAGTTCAAAATTTGTGCCGGACCGGGATTCGAACACATATTTTCCGCTTCGGGACATCCAGATTTAGGTTTTCCGTGATCTCCCTGAAATATCCCAGTCAAATGCCGGGTAGTTCCTTTGAAAGGGCACGGACTTCCTTTGAAAGAGGACGGCGAATTTCGTATCCCTGCCACTACCCAAAAATCCGAGTGTGAGCTCCGTCTCTAATAACCCCGCCGTCGACAGGACGTTAAACACTTACCTTCGTCCCCTCCTTCCTGTAACGGTACATATGCTACCGTCAGCAACAGTTGTTCAGTGACCGGCGGCCAGTGCACACGTGACCAGCAGCAGCTCTACATTGTACGGTAACCGGCTTCTTAATAGAAGCGACTTATTTACATTTCGTGTGTGCCTTCCCTTGCAGCTCTTTATACTTTAGTGTGCTCGCGTGTTTGTTTATTAAGAATCGCGTTTATTTGTCAGCTCAGTTACTGAATTTTTGATTTATTAGCTCGCGTATATATTTTTCAGATTCGCCGTTAATAAACAGTTCAGCGTTAGGTTTATACTTTACAAAGCTCACTGTTTATCAAACTACTGTGTCATCTGACGTACTTACTTGGAAGAAACAAAGGTTTTTAGAATGGATAGGAACTGTGACTGCTGCGAACGGATGGAGGCAGAGTTGGCGACTCTTCGCTCACAGCTTCAGGTGGCGTTGGCTTCGCTGGCAACGCTTGAGACTGCGGTGGGTGGGCGCCGCTGTTGTGGGCCGCTCGCGGGGGTGCAGCAGACGCCCTGTGCGTCTGTTGTGCCCTCCGATCGGCCTGCGGCTGTGGGCAGCCCGCTCACTGCCCGCGAGGAGGTAGCCCCCCAATCCATGGTGGATTGGGAGGTCCCCTCAGCGCGTGTCAGGCGGCGTAAGACTTCCCGGAGGACCGAAGTGGAGGCCTCCCCGGTTAGTCTTGCCAACAGATTCGAGGCGCTGTCTGTGGCAGGGGATGTTCCTGATGTGGATGGTGTCGCTTGTCCTGTACTCGCCCCTCTGCCTTCAAGATCCGGGCACTCACAGAGGGTGGTTTTGTTGGTAGTTGGGAGCTCCAACGTTAGGCGGGTAATGGTGCCCCTTAGGAAAATGGCTACTAGGGAGGGGAAGAATTCCAATGTGCACTCCGTGTGCATACCGGGGGGAGTCATTCCGGATGTGGAACGGCTCCTTCCGGATGCCATGAAGAGCACAGGGTGCAGCCAACTGCAGGTGGTGGCTCATGTCGGGACCAATGATGTGTGTCGCTTTGGATCGGAAGAGATCCTCTCTGGTTTTGAGCGGCTATCAGAAGTGGTTAAGACTGCCAGTCTTGCTTGCAAGATGAAAGCGGAGCTCACCATCTGCAGCACTGTCGACAGGACTGACTGCGGACCTTTGGTTCAGAGCCGAGTGCAGGGTCTGAATCAGAGGCTCAGACGGTTCTGCGACCGTGTCGGCTGCAGATTCCTCGACTTGCGCCAAAGGGTGGTGGGTTTTCGGGTTCCGCTAAATAGGTCAGGAGTCCACTACACTCAGGAAGCGGCTACACGGGTAGCGGGGGCTGTGTGGCGTGGACTGGGCGGTTTTTTAGGTTAGATGGCCTCTGGAATACACAAAATGGGTTTCAGTCTCAAAGAGGGCAGGTCAGACACGGGAAGAAAGTAGACATAAAAACCATTGGTGTAACAGTTGTAAATTGTCGTAGCTGTGTTGGGAAAATTCCAGAGCTCCAAGCGCTGATAGAAAGTACTGAGGCACAAATCGTTATAGGTTCTGAAAGCTGGCTGACGCCTGAGATAAATTCGGCCGAAATTTTTTCAAAGGGCCAAATAGTCTTCAGAAAGGATAGAATAAATAAAACAGGGGGTGGCGTGTTTATTGCTGTTACAAACGGTTTAGCCTGCAACGAAATTGAGGCAGATACTTCCTGTGAATTGGTCTGGGTAGAGGTTATACCTGACCACCGAAATAATAATTGGATCTTTTTATCGGCCCCCTGACTCAGACGATGCGGTTGCAGAAATGTTCAAAGAAAGCTTGACTCATATTTCAAATAGGTATCCGAAGCATACTGTTATAATCGGTGGCGACTTTAATTTACCCTCGATATGTTGGCATAATTACGTATTCAAAACCGGGGGCAAATATAAAACATCGTCCGAACTAGTTGTGAATGCTTTTTCTGAGAACTACTTCGAACAGTTAGTTCATGAACCCACTAGAATAGTACGTGGTTGCGAAAATACTCTTGATCTCCTAGCAACAAATAATCCCGAGATAGTAAAGAGCATCAAAACAGATACAGGGATTAGCGAACATCGAGTTGTAGTAGCGAGACTGAATATCGAAATTCCCAAATGCACCAAAAATAAACGAAAAATATATCTATTCAATAAAGCAGATAAAAATTCGCTTCACGCTTTCCTGAGTGATAGTCTCCAGTCCTTCAAAACTAAAAATGCGAGTGTAGATCAGTTGTGGCTTACATTCAAAGACATAATATCAGTAGCAATCGAGAGATTTATACCAAATAAATTAATAAAAGAGGGGGCTGACCCCCCGTGGTACACAAAACAGGTCAGATCACTGTTGCAGAAACAAAGAAAAACACATGCAAAATTTAAAAAGACACAGAATCCGCAAGACTGGCAATCTTTTACTGAAACTCGCAACCTAGCAACCTAGCGCGGACTTCAATGCGAGAATCTTATAGTTGTTTCCACAACGAAATCCTGTCTCGTAATCTTGCAGAAAATCCAAAGAAATTCTGGTCATATGTGAAGTACACTAGCGGCAAAACACAAACAATACCTTCACTACGCGATAGCAATGGTAATACTACCGACGACAGTACTGCTAAGGCAGAATTACTAAACACAGCTTTCCGAAATTATTTCACCAAAGAAGACGAAGTGAACACTCCAGTATTCAATCCAAGAACAGCTGCCAGCATGCGAAACGTAGAAGTAGATGTTCCTGGAGTAGTAAAACAACTTAAGTCACTAAACAAAAATAAATCTTCTGGGCCAGATTGTATACCAACTAGATTCCTCTCAGAGTATGCTGATGCAATAGCTCCGTACTTAGCTATAATTTACAACCGATCACTCAGCGAAAGATCCGTACCCAAAGACTGGAAAGTTGCCCAAGTTACTCCAATATTCAAAAAAGGCAATAGGAGTGATCCCCAACATTACAGGCCTATCTCATTGACGTCGATTTGCAGTAGGATTTTGGAACATATACTTTGTTCGAATATTATGTACTACCTCGAAGAGAACGACATATTAACCAATAGTCAGCACGGATTCAGAAAGTATCGCTCTTGCGAAACACAGCTTGCCCTTTATTCACATGAAGTGTTAAGTGCCATCGACAAGGGATCTCAAATCGATTCCATATTTCTGGATTTCCGGAAGGCTTTTGATACTGTACCCCACAAGCGGCTTCTAATGAAATTGCGTGCTTATGGAATATCTCCCCAATTGTGCGATTGGATTCACGATTTCCTATCAGAAAGGACACAGTTCGTTGTAATTGACGGTAAGTCATCGAGTAAAACAGAAGTGATATCTGGCGTTCCACAGGGAAGCATTGGTCCCCTACTCTTCCTCGTGTTTATAAACGATTTAGGAGATAATCTGAACAGCTCCCTTAGACTGTTCGCGGATGATGCTGTCGTTTATCGGTTAGTGAAGTCAACAGAGGATCAAAAGCAACTGCAAAGCGATTTAGACAAAATTTCTACTTGGAGCTAGAATTGGCAATTGACACTAAATAAAGAAAAGTGTGAAGTAATACACATGACCACTAAAAGTAATCCGCTGAACTTCAATTACGCGATAAATCAGTCAAACCTTAAGGTCGTAAATTCTACCAAATACCTAGGAGTTACAATTACGAACAACTTTGACTGGAGAGAACACATAGAAAATACTGTGGGGAAGGCGAACCAAAGGTTACGTTTCATTGGCAGAACGCTTAGACGATGCACCAGCTCCACCAAAGAGACTGCCTACATCACACTTGTGCGTTCTCTCTTGGAGTACTGTTGCCCCTTGTGGGACCCTCACCAGGTGGGACTGACGGAAGATATTGAGAAGGTTCAGAGAAGGGCAGCTCGTTTTGTTTTATCACCGACTTTTAGTTCTGAATGTGAAAATATTTTGCTAGCACCCACCTACTTAGGGAGACATGACCATCCCAATAAAATAAGAGAAATCAGATCGAAAATGGAACGATTTAGGTGTTCTTTCTTCCTGCGCGCTATTAGAGAATGGAACGGTAGAGAAAAGTTATGAAGGTGGTTAATAAACCCTCTGCCGGGCACTTAAATGTGATTTGCACAGTATCTATGTAGATGTAGATGTAGATGAGAATGAGAGTATCTTTGCGGCCTCAGAGTTGCGCCCGATCACTTGCGGTATTACAAAGCTGCGAGCGAGAGGAAATGATGGGCATTTGCAGTAGGCTACCACCGTAGGTGCGATAAGGCAAGGGTTTGGGCTGGACGAGAGATATATGGCTGGATAGTGTCGTGCATGACCTCACCAAGGTGGAAGATGAAAGAGGAATGGAGCGGAGATGTTTGAGGAAGATTGTTGAGGAGTCCATGGCCGCCCCGAAGAAGGGAAATTGTGTGTGGATAGGGTAATTAGTCGTCGGCGTGGTAGCTCAACAAAATCAAACAAAATCCTCCCCACGAAATTTTTTTTCTATAAATCCAATATTCGGCGATAGCACTGCGGGCGTAATTCTGTTTGAGACGGCGAAGAACTGAAGTGGCAGTGGAAGACACCCCGTTGCAGAACACTTACCAAATCCCCCTCATTCCCCCCTCCCCCACAGGGCTTCTTTCCGTTCAGATCCAGCAGTTCTGTTTTTCCGTTTCTGCAGCCACCGTGGTTCGCCCTGTATACGCCTACGCCCTACAGGTCTTGCACTCGATTGCCCCTCTCACAAGGCACACATCTGCACTCGAACCATGCTTAGTATAACACGGCACCATTTATATCTCCGCATAAGCCTTCCATTAACTCATACCACAGTGACATTTTAACTAAGAGAAACACAGGAAGAAAATATTAGTAAGTTACCATAGGAGGGAAATTAAACCGAATGCAGTGACGCCATTCAGTCACTACATTTTCAATAAACAGTCTCAAAAACACTCTGGTTAAACTAAATTATTAGAGCACAAAATACACGTAGCCCTAGCTTACACACCGGGTAGTAGTTACATTAGTTCTCAAAGTGCAGATGCTGGTTAAAGTGGAACTGTAGATTGTGTTCACATTGTAAAGGTTTTTGCGTTCAAAGTCACTTTCACATTCAAGCAGTTGAGCATAAAAAGCCGCACTGTTTACATATGCAAATAATGATACTATCATGCAAAAAAGTTATCGTAGATCAAAGAGTCAAATTTGATGATGAAATAACGATGATATATCTCTTACAGTTTGTTTTAAACGCTTTGCAGAGATATCGAATCTGTACTTTCAGGACTAATGTAAGTACTAAATGTGTGTAGAATGTGTGTAAGATTTGTTATTATTACCACTATAAGCAGATGTCGCTAGGCCCTTAAAAACCCACCCTGCTTGAAAGAGAAAAAAATGTTCAAATGTTTGTTAAGCTTATGGGACTTAACTACGGGGTCATCAGTCCCTAAACTTAAAAACTACTAATGAACTACTTACGAACTAGGACGGCACAAATATCCATGCCCGAGGGGGGATTCGAACCCCCGACCGTAGTGGCCGTGCTGACCGTGACTGGAGCGCCTCAGTCACCTCGGCCACCGCGGCCGGCTGAAAGAGAAAGATCGTCACTTGAAAAGAGGGTACAACGCGAACACCATTAAATGCTAAACAAGCAATGTAACAAGGTAGAAATAAATCAAATAAAGCCGAGGAAACTGTATCAGGAAATGAACACGAGAAGTAGCCTCCCTCCCCCCTTCTCCCGTACGAAACAATCTGCTAACTTACGCTAAGGATAACAGGGTCTTTTCACGTCAAATCACCAAATTTTTTAAAATATTGAAGCGCGACCATCTTCAATTCTTTTTTCGAATTTTACCAGAATGTTGTTAAAGGGCTTCAAGGAAGTTATACAAAATTTTAGGCCGTTATCTAAAGTGGTGCCGGCCGCGGTGGCCGAGGGGACTGCGACGCGCCAGTCACGGTCTGCACGGCCACTACGGTCGGGGGTTCGAATCCCCCCTCGGGCATGGATATTTGTGCCTACCTTAGTGTTAGCTAGTTCACAAGTAGTTTGTAAGTTTAGGGACTGATGATCCCGTAGATAAATCTCATAAGCTATACAAACATTTGAACATTTTTTTTTTTTTTTTTTTTTTTTTTTTTTCTAAAGTGGTCGAGGCTCCAGGGCCGCTTTTGTGTAAGGGCGTCATGCGTCGCGCGTGTGCCTGACGAACTTTTGGGCAAGTTTGCACTTTCATTTCTCAGCAGCTAAGGTACTTCACATTTTCAAATCTGGGTTTCTAGGTAAGTTTTGTGCAAAGAATTGAAAATAACATTATCACAGGTAAAGATTAGTACTTTTTTATTTTTATTTTTTTCAAAGTCAAGACGACAATTTCGAGACCTAAAATTTAAGGCTCACTTTGGCAGTCCCTTACTAAACGACACCTTGATATTCCGCCTTTGTGTACAGGTTCTGACTGAAAGCCAAATTTTAGCCTGACTTTGTAAAGAAGTTAAAAAAAGAACTAATCTTTACCCATGATAATGTTATTTTTCAATTCTCTACACAAAATTGATCTGAAAAACCCAGATGTGGAAATGTGAAACGCCTTAGCTGCTGAGAAATGAGAGCGCAAACTTGGCCTAAAGTTTCCCAGGCGCACGCGCGACGCCCTTCCACAAAAGGGGCCCTGGAGTCTCGACCGCTTTAGATATTGGCCTAAAATTTTGTATAACTTCCTTGAAGACATTTAACAACGTTCAGGTAAAATTTGAAAAAAAAAAAAGAAGATGGTCGAGTTTCCACCCTTTGCTGATTTGACACACACACACACACACAAACAAACAAATTACGCCCGAGGGAGCACTCGAACCTCCGGCGGGAGCAGCCATGTAATCTAAGACATGGCGCCTCAGAACGCGTGGTCATCCCTGCTCAGCAGAAAACTGTCTGGAGAATATTTGGCTGCCTTGTACGTGAGTCAAACGCAGACGGCAAATATTCGGAACAATTCCGAATGTTGGTTGCGGAATATACATGTAGATTGCATATGCTTGAAGGCCACACTGTTTGAAAGTGTTATATCGCTTTTTATCTGTCGTGTTGCTCTGTTACATTATTAATATATATTGTGAAATCAACATATATTTTTTCCTTTGTTGCAGCTACGTTTCACCCTTCAGTGTGAAATTTCCTGCAGGTATGAGATGGAGGAAATAGGGAATGTCAACAGATAGGCAGACTTCGTTTGGTAAATGTGGAAGAATTACGAAGGTGCTCCGTCTCTTTCAGCGGAAAAGCTGCAAGATACTCGTTCAGCTGTTCTGTGCTGCTGTTAAAATTCTGAAGGCAGGAAGGAAAGTCCCGTCGGTAGGGTGCTCAATAGAGACGGGTTAAAATTACGACAGCTAAAATATTCCGGAGGTAAAATAGTCCCCCATTCGGATCTCCGGGCGGGGACTACTCAGGAGGATGTTATCATCAGGAAAGACAATACTGGCATTCTACGGATCGGAGCGTGGAATGTTAGATCCCTTAATCGGGTAGGAAAATTAGAAAATTTAAAAAGGGAAATGGATAGGTTGAAGTTAGATATAGTGGGGATTAGTGAAGTTCGGTGGCAGGATGAACAGGATTTCTGGTCAGGTGAGTACAGGATTATAAATACAAAATCAGTTGGGGGTATCACAGGAGTAGGACTGATAATGAATAAGAAAATAGGAAGGCGGGTAAACTACTATGAGCAGCACAGTGATCGCATTATCATTGTCAAGATAGATACGAAGCCAACACCGACAACAGTAGTACAGGTTTATATGCCAACTAGCTCTGCCGATGATGAGGATATAGAAGAAATATATGAGGAGCTAAAGGAAATTATTCAGACAGTTAAGGGAGAGGAAAACTTAATTGTGATGGGAGACTGGAATTCGGTAGTAGGAAAAGGAAGAGAAGGAAAAATAGTAGGTGAATATGGACTGGGCAGAAGGAATGAAAGAGGAAGTCGCCTGGTAGAATTTTGCACGGAACATAATTTAATCATAACAAACACGTGGTTTAAGAATCACAAAAGAAGGTTGTATACATGGAAGAGACCAGGAGACACTGGAAGGTATCAGATAGATTTTATAATGGTAAAACATAGATTCCGGAATCAGGTTATTAACTGCAAGACATACCCAGGGGCAGATATAGACTCCGACCATAACTTGTTAGTCATGAACTGTAGGCTGAAACTGAAAAAACTGCAGAAAGGTAGGAATATAAGGAGATGGGACCTAGATAAATTGAAGGAAAGTGAAGTTCTGGAGAATTTCAGAGGGAGATTTAGGCAACAATTGACAGAAAGAGGGGGAAATAAAACAGTAGAAGAGGAATGGGTAGCATTGAGAGATGAAATAGTGAAGGCAGCAGAGGACAAAATAGGTAGAAAGGCAAGACCTACAAAAAATCCTTGGATAACCCAGGAAATACTAAATTTAATTGATGAAAGGAGAAAATATAAAAATGCAGTAAATGAAACAGGCAAAATGGAGTACAGACGACTAAGAAATGAGATTGATAGGAAGTGCAAAATGGCTAAGCAGGAGTGGCTAGAAGCCAAATGCAAATCTGTAGAAGAATGTATAAGAAGGGGAAAAGTAGATACCGCCTACAGGAAAATCAGAGAGACATTTGGGGACAAGAAAAGCAATTCTACAAATATCAAGAACTCAGATGGGAAACCAGTTCTCAGCAAAGAAGGGAAGGCTGAAAGGTGGAAAGAGTACATAGAGCAGCTCTACAAAGGAAATGAACTGAGAGACGATGTTGTAGGAAGGGAAGAGGAAGTAGATCAAGATGAAATAGGAGATATTATACTGAGAGATGAATTTGACAGAGCCCTGAAAGACCTAGGTCGGAACAAGGCCCCAGGAGTAGATGACATACCCTCAGAGCTACTAAAGTCTCTGGGAGAGCCAGCCATGACAAAACTATTTGAACTGGTGTGTAGGATGTACAAGACAGGCGAAATACCCTCAGACTTTAAGAAAAATGTAATAATCCCTATTCCAAAGAAATCAGGTGCAGACAGGTGTGAAAATTACAGAACCATCAGTTTGATAAGTCATGGTTGCAAAATTTTAACACGAATTATCTACAGAAGAATGGAAAAGCTGGTAGAAGCTGACCTAGGGGAAGATCAGTTTGGATTCAGGAGGAACGTAGGAACACGGGAGGCAATACTCACTTTACGGCTTATCTTAGAAGATAGATTAAGGAAAGGCAAATCTACATTTTTAGCCTTTGTAGATTTGGAGAAAGCGTTTGACAAAGTTGACTGGACTACACTCTTTCAAATTCTGAAGTCAGCAGGGGTAAAATACAGGGAAAGGAGAGTTATCTACAACTTGTACAAAAGCCAGACCGCAGTTATTAGACTCGAAGGGCATGAAAGGGAAGCATCAGTTGGGAAGGGAGTAAGACAGGGTTGTAGCCTTTCTCCGATGTTATTCAATTTGTACATTGAGCAGGCGATGAAGGAAAGCAAGGAAAATTTTGGAATAGGGATTAAAGTTCAGGGGGAAGAAATAAAAACATTGCGTTTTGCTGATGACATTGTAATTCTGTCAGAGACAGCGAACGACCTGGAAGAGCAGTTGAATGGAATGGACAGTGTGTTGAAGAGAGCGTACAAAATGAACATTAACAAGAGCAAAACAAAAATAATGGAATGCGGTCTTAGAAAATCAGGCGATGGTGAAGGAATTAGATTAGGTAACGAAACAATGAAGGTGGTAGATGAGTTTTGTTACTTGGGTAGTAAAATAACATGCGATGGTCGCAGTACAGAGGATATAAAATGCAGAATGGCAATGGGAAGAAAAGCATTTTTGAAAAAGAGAAATTTGCTAACATCGAATATTAATTTAAGTGTAAGGAAGTCTTTTCTGAAGGCATTTGTGTGGAGTGTTGCCTTGTACGGGAGTGAAACATGGACGATAAGCAGTGCGGACAGGAAGAGAATAGAGGCTTTTGAAATGTGGTGCTACAGAAGAATGCTGAAGATTAGGTGGGTAGATCACATAACTAATGAAGAGGTACTGAACAGAATTGGCGAGAAAAGGAGTTTTTGGCATACCCTGACTAAAAGAAGGGATCGCTTGGTAGGACACATTCTTAGACATCGAGGAATCGTAAATTTAGCATTGGAGGGAAGTGTGTGGGGTAAAAATCGCAGAGGGAGGCCAAGAGACGCGTATAGTAAGCAGATTCAAATAGATGTGGGTTGTCGTTCTTATGAGGAGATGAAAAGGCTTGCTCAGGATAGAGTAGGGTGGAGAGCTGCATCAAACCAGTCTCCGGACTGAAGACCATAATAACAACAACAACATTTCTCTGGAAGAGTCAAACAATATATTTCTTGCACGTACGTTTACATATTTAGAAGTGCGTGAAAACAGAATGAGAAACAGTGCAGTCCATATGGAGACTTACTAGCTTTCTTCGTTTCTTTATTATTTGAAAAAGTAAAACAGAAAATGAATATTGCTACTGTTAAAAGAACGGAAAATAATCAATGTGTAGTTGGGTGAGAGGCTGTCCGGCCGTTCGCCTGCCGTGGGTGAGGTGGTGGGGCAGCGGCCCGCCTACTACGTCACTGCTGCTCTGCTCAGCCCTGTCTGACAGGCGGCCGCCATTGCTGTGCCCGCATTGGTCGCCTGCAGCAGCTGCGGGGAGGCACCGCGCATGCGCAGTCGAGGGCAGCTATAAGCGTCACAACAGCGGGTCTACCACGAGCTACAGCAGAAGGAAGAAGCCAAATACTGCGCCCGCTCGTCAGATGGGCTATGTTAAGAAAATGAACTAGTGTTGCCAGTATATAGGCATACAAGGAACGTTCTCTTGTTTCAATTTCTTTAACTATACAAAATGAAATCATCTGAAAACGATCATTTTATTTTACAATTCTTTACATACCGCTTTAATGGAATTTATCTACCTAAAAGTCTCTACCCATTATGTCTGTGATCAATAGGACTCGAGAAATGGACCATAAAGCCTCTTAATTTTACACGCGGCTGTTTCGAATATGTCAAAATACTACAAACATCAGGAGTTTTCGAAACTGCGCAGATGCTTAGATTAATTTCACCCTGTTTTCTTGTTCAGGGAAGGTCGTATCCTCACTACTCACTATTCCACATCTACATATACATCTGCATCTACGCAGCGTCACGGTGTGCTATAGCGGGAACTTGGGGTACCACAGCGCCTGCTGTGTAGAATCCAATCTCTCTAGTTCATCCTCACACTGTTCACGAGAGAAAATAATTAGGAGCATTATATTGGTTCAGCATCGAGAAACGTTCGCTCTCGGAATTTTGTCAGCAGCCTATAGAGCAACTAAGTACGGACGCATCTGTAGCATCGTTTGTTACTGGGGATCGAGCACCACGCTCTCCTACTTGGTACAGAAGCCTGTAACGAAGCGTGCTGCTCTTCCTTGGATCTTTTGTATCTCCCCTATCGATCCCACCTGGTACGGATCCCACACTGACGATCAATTTTGAAACATTCTGCTAACGAGTGTATCGTAAGCTGACTCCGTTGTTTGGGTCTTACAGTAAGACGTGTGACGTGGCGAACTGACTGGGTGCGACACCGCCCTGTTGCACTGCCTGCAGACCGTCGACAACCTCACTATAGATGTGCCTGCCGGACACGAAAATAGCTGAGGTGGCGTTGTCCATTAACGACGTTTTCTCGGAAAAGGCTGTGCAGACGTTAACGCTGGCACCAGATACCTCAGAGAACCGTCCGTTGGCGAACGACCCATCTGTAGCGTAGCGAGAAGCTGGCGCTGTGGCTACGAATGCTGCCGGCCGCGGTGGCCGAGGGGACTGAGGCGCGCCAGTCACGGGTTGCGCGGCCAGGATATGTGACAAAAGCACCCAGTGACATTTGCACCCAACCCCAAATCTGCGACATTTGCACCCAGTCTGACCTGTTTACTACGTCACGACCTACCTGCAGCCCGTACCCTCCCTAAGCCGTCCCTGTTTTCGCGGTAATGCCACGCCGCCCAGTCCTCGCTCACCGGAAACGCTCTCTCGACACAGTCTGCCTGCAGTCCCGAGGTCCTTGTCCACCTCAGCGGATGACTGCTAACTGTCAGTACAATTATGAAGATCGTAGTGTTCGGTTGGTGCAATTTGTGTATTTGTGCCAGCTGGGTACACATTTTCAGCTTTGCCCATTCGCAGTTGTCATATATTCTGTGAATATGTTTTCCTTTTTTTGTAACGTAACCACACATTTGCAAATTATCACTTTTTCGGAAATAAAACCCAAATATTTGTTTCTTCCTTTGTTACGTGATATTTTGTACAACTCCATTAACTACATATCAAATGCTTCAATTCTCTTCTGTTCTCGTTTCGCAGCAGTCCAAGTTACATACAATGTTATATTGCAAACTTATGTTCTGCGAAATTTCTGCCTAAAGTCCAGGGCGATGTTTGACAGCAGTAGATTTCTCTTTCCCGTGAATGCCCTCATTGCTTGTGCTAATCTACTTTTATGTCCCTCTTGCTTCTTCCGTCGTGAGCTAGTTTACTGCAAAGGTAGCAGAATTCCTTGTCTTGGTGTACATTGTGATCAAATTCAAATGTTTGTAGGGCTTATGGGACTTAACTAAGGGGTCATCAGTCCCTAAACTTACAAACTACTTATGAACTAGCTTATACTAAAGACGACATAAACATCCATGGCCGAGGTGGCATTCGAACCCCCGACCGCAGCGTCCGTGAAGACCGTGACTGGCACGCCGCAGACCACTCGGCCACTGCGGCCGGCTACAGCACTGCATTGTGATCACCAATTCGGATGTTATTTTCTCGCTACTTTTATTTCTGTTACTTTTTATGACTTTCATCTTTCCTTAGTTTACCTTCAGTCCATGGTCTGTGCTCATTAGTCTTTTCATTCTATTCAACAGACCCTGTAATTTTCCTTCACTTTCACAGATGATAGCAATGTCATCAGCAAATCTTATCACTGATATGCTTTTACCCAGAACTTTTATCACAGCCTTGAAAATTTTCTTTATTTTCTACATTAAGTCTCTTCATTGTGCAAGTTGAACAGTGATGGCGACAGTCCACAACCTTTTCTTATCCCCTTTTTAATCTGAGCATTTCGTTCTTGACTTTCGACGCAAATTGTATCGACTTCGTTCTTATATAAACTATGTATTTTCCGCTTTCCCTACAAGCTTACTCCTATTTTTCTCAGAATTGCGAACATCATCCAGCACCTTATATTATTGAAGACTTTTTTCAAGTCACAAATCTTATTAATGTCTTGCTCGCTTCCATTATAAATTGCAGCAATGCTATTGCCGTCAAGTACGGCCTTGTGTCAGTGCGACCTCACAGCCCTCGGCTCTTCTACCTGCCGAGCAGAGACCGGACGGGGAGATTAGCGGGCCGCCCCTCGACCAGAACTGGGTGCAAATGTCACTGGGTGCTTTTGTCACTGGGTGCTTTTGTCAGGACACCGCGCGGCTACTACGGCCCGGGGTTCGTATCCCCCTCGGGCATGGATATTTGTGCCGTCCTTAGTGTAAGCTAGATCATAATTAGTTTGTAAGTTTAGGGACTGATGGCTCCGCAGTTAAGTCCCATAAGCTATACAAACATTTGAACATGTTGAGGTACGAATGCCGGCCCTCGTGGCTCAGACAGCGTCCTGCGAGCAGTCGCTCCTGCAGCGGACTTCATCCGCCGACGTCAGTGTAAATCAGACTTTCTCCAATAAAATAATTTTGACTGCTGTGACTCGCCGTATCACACAGCGCTGGGTTGGCTCATCTGCAGTGAATTTCTGGCGTGTTTTCACAAATTCCGACGCGGAACACCTGTTTTCCTCGCTGTCAAATGTACAGCTGATCCATAGCAATGTTATCATACCTCACTCCCCAACTCGTCAGTTTTGGTCGGTAGCATATTCTGTAAGAACGAACTAAACTTGAACTTCAACCTTTGGGAGACTGGTAATTCTGTTTGTGAGTTGTACAGAACCAAAAGTATATTTGACAGAAAGCCGCCTTTGTTTGAAAAACAAGGTGGTGCAGATGAACAGGAGAAACAATGTTAGACAGCAGCAGAAGTTGTGTGCTGCTCGAGAGAGGCGCGTCAAATATTTAGGCGTAACGCTGCACAGCAACATGAAACAGCACGAGCATGTGAGGACGGTCGTGGTGATGGCGAATGGACGGCTTCGGTTTATTGCGATAATTTTAATAAGATGTCATTCGTGAGTAAAGGAGACAGTATATAAAACGCTCGTGCGACCCCGTGTTGAGTATAGCTCAAGTGTTTGGATACTCACCATAACAGTTTAAAGGAGGTGTGAGGCTAGGTTTGTAGCTGGTAGATTCGATCAAAGCGCGAGTGGTACTGAAATGCTTCGGAAATTCAAATGAGACTCGCTGGCTGGAAGGCGACGTTCTTTTCGAGAAACACTATTTAAAAAAAATACAGGATTGGAATTTGAAGCGGACTGCAGAAAGATTTTCTTGCCGCCGACCTATATTTCGCGTAAAGACCACGAAGATCAGTGAGATTACGGCTCGTACTGTTGATACAGGTATTCGTTTTTGCCTCGTTCTACATGAGGATGGAACAGAAAAGCCAGTAACTAATAGTGGAACTAGGTGCTCTCCGCCAAGCACCTTTGGGTGGAAAAACAAAATAAAAAAATAAAAATAAAATAATAATAAAATGTTACTTAAAGAAGCATTTTTTGAGAGATTTTCAGACCTTCACACAGACAATATAACCAAACTTTACGGAGAGATTTTCAGACCTTCACACTGACCACACAACCAAACACAGTACTTCACAGAACATTTCTCTCTCCCAGAATCGGCTTGGCAGTAGTAGTGGTGATATACATATGGAACTACAGTTGCAGCTCATTCAGTTACAAGATAATCACATCAAATGTTTGTTAACCTTAAGGAACTTAACTGCATGGTCATCAGTCCCTAAACTTACAAACTACCTTCTACTAAAGACGACACAAACATCCATGCCCGAGGGGGATGATTCGAACCCTGACGGAGAGCGGCCTCGCGCATCGCAACATAGCGCCTTGATGCGCTTGGCCACTCCGCCGCGGCCAGTTACAAGCAATTTATTTGCAGAAAGACCAGTGTTTACCTGATGTTGAGTTTCCGAAACTCAAGAAATTTGCCGTTAGTATGTCAATAACAAATTATGGCTGTCAGCAGACGTTTCCAAAATGAAGGATCCTTAAGTCAACAGCTCGGAGGACACCGATGAACTTCAATTTGAGTCAAACATTCACGAACTCTTCAAAGGCAGACGTCAGTTTCACAAGTAGCACTAACGGTTGAAGCTGCTTCGTTTGAGATTCAGGTGAGTTACAGTAAGTCAGAGTTAACCATCTTTTTCCTAATGTCGCCATCTTTGATAACATGCTTATAATAGAAACATGTCGATTACTGTTGTTTTCGATGCCACACATCCAGTACCATTACGGGCTGCTGGATCTGGTGTCTCTCTTCCTCCCCCTGTCCTCCGCTCTGGCCGGCAGTACCTTACCGCGGCCTTCGCCTTCGTCCTGTCAGTTTGCTGCCCCTCCGTGCAGGAACTCTGCTGACCTCTGTTCCAGTGGATGGCCGCGCGGTTTGAGGCGCTATGTCGCGGATTGCGCCGCTGCTGCCACCGGAGATTCTATTCCTCCATCGGGCACGGCGGCGTGAAGGCTGTTGGAGGCGGCAGAACAGAACGAGGCCCCCTGTCCACGTCAAGTACATGCATTACTACAGAGAAAGTCAGTTGTGAGATGTGGAGGCCCCCAGGACGAGAGGAACGGGACAAACTAACAGAAATAGTTAAATAGCTTCCGAGATTTGGAGTCCCTAAAAAGAGTGGCCAAGAGCGATAAAAAGTCTAGCGTACGGAACAAGCGGAAGGCACAGATAATAAATATTACGTTGGGGCAGCGACCGTTCTTTCAATGAAACTCAGCGGTGCACGTGCCCTACAAGCAAAACATTACTGTACTTACTATTATTATGTACCACGCACTGCAGACATATACGGTTGATCAGTTATTTTCACCGTCCCACTGATAATTTAACGGTAACAATTCAGTAAGTTTTTTGTGGAGATCTTTTTTCCCCACGTTTTACATTCAGCGATGAACGATCGTAGTTTCTTATGTATTTTTATTATTATTTTTTAATGAATAGCGAAGAATGAGATGATGATTCAGCGTTTTACGACTAAAATTCCTTATACTGTTGGGTTGCAACATCTTGCAATACCGTTGAATTTGATTTCGCGGTAATGGCGTAGAACTGAGGCAGAATCATTGCTGGCGAGCATGACACAGCACCATTATCAGTATTTTCGTCACAACGATAATTGCGGAAAATACCTTGAAACAGCAACAACGCATTTTGCTACTTGAATACGTCATGAGTAGAAACGTTAGAATTTCGTACGTAACGCAGAAAATCAATTTTATCTCACGGCTCTGGAAGAATGGTGATCAGACTTGGTCAGCTCAGTTTCTGTGTATATTCACGGCGCGTTCATGAGTCACATTAGATTCTCTTCGAATTTCCCATTCAATTTATAGGCGTTGTTGTTATGGTCTTCAGTCCAGAGACTGGTTTGATGCAGCTCTCCACCTTACTCTATCCTGAGCAAGCCTTTTCATCTCCTCATAAGAACGGCAACTCACATCTACTTGAATCTGCTTACTATACGCGTCTCTTGGTCTCCCTCTGCGATTTTTACCCCACAAACTTCCCTCCAATGCTAAATTTACGATTCCCCGATGTCTAAGAATGTGTCCTACCAATCGATCCCTTCTTTTAGTCAGGGTATGCCAAAAATTACTTTTCTCACCAATTCTGTTCAGTACCTCTTCATTAGTTATGCGATCTACCCACCAAATCTTCAGCATTCTTCTGTAGCACCACATTTAAAAAGCCTCTATTCTCTTCCTGTCTGCATTGCATATATCGTCGATGTTTCACTTACGTACAAGGCAACACTCCACACAAATGCCTTCAGAAAAGACTTCCTTACACTTAAATTAATATTCGATGTTAACAAATTTCTCTTCTTCAAAAATGCTTTTCTTCCCATTGACATTCTGCATTTTATATCCTCTGTACTGTGACCATCGCATGTTATTTTACTACCCAAGTAACAAAACTCATCTACTACCTTCATTGTTTCGTTACCTAATCTAATTCCTTCAGCATCGCCTGATTTTCTAAGACCGCATTCCATTATTTTTGTTTTGTTCTTGTTAATGTTCATTTTATACGCTCTCTTCAACACACTGTCCATTCCATTTAACTGCTCTTCCAGATCCTTTACTGTCTCTGACAGAATTACAATGTCATCAGCAAAACGCATTGTTTTTATTTCTTCCCCCTGAACTTTAATCCCTATTCCAAATTTTTCCTTGCTTTCCTTCACCTGCTCGATGTACAAATTGAATAACATCGGAGAAAGGCTACAACCCTGTCTTACTCCCTTCCCAACTGATGCTTCCCTTTCATGCCCTTCGAGTCTAATAATTGCGGTCTGGTTTTTGTACAAGTTGTAAACAACTCTCCTTTCCCTATATTTTACCCCTGCTGACTTCAGAATTTGAAAGAGTGTATTCCAGTCAACATTGTCAAATGCTTTCTCCAAATCTACAAAAGCTAAGAATGTACGTTTGCCTTTTCTTAATCTATCTTCTAAAATAAGACCTCAAGTGAGTATTGCCTCCCGGGTTCCTATGTTCCTCCTGAATCCAAACTGATCTTCCCCGAGGTCAGCTTCTACCAGCTTTTCCATTCTCCTGTAGATAATTCGTGTTAAAATTTTGCAACCATGACTTATCAAACTAATGGTTCTGTAATTTTCACACCTGTCTGCGCCTGATTTCTTTGGAATGGGGATTATTACATTTTTCTTAAAGTCTGAGGGTATTTCGCCTGTCTCATACATCCTACACACCAGTTCAAATAGTCTTGTCATGGCTGGCTCTCCCAGAGACTTTAGTAGCTCTGAGGGTATGTCATCTACTCCTGGGGCCTTGTTCCGAGTTAGGTCTTTCAAGGCTCTGTCAAATTCATCTCTCAGTGTAGTATCTCCTATCTCATCTTTATCTACTTCCTCTTCCCTTGCTACAACATCGTCTCTAAGTTCATTTCCTTTGTAGAGCTGCTCTATGTACTCTTTCCACATTTCAGCTTTCCCTTCTTTGCTGAGAACTGGTTTCCCATCTGAGATCTTGATATTCATAGAGTTGCTTTTCTTATCCCCAAATGTCTCTTTTTATTTTCCTGTAGGCGGTATCTACTTTACCCCTTCTTATACATTCTTCTACAGATTTGCATTTGGCTTCTAGCCACTCCTGCTTAGCCATTTTGCACTTCCTGTCAATCTCATTTCTTAGTCGTCTGTACTCCATTTTGCCTGTTTCGTTCACTGCATTTTTATATTTTCTCCTTTCATCAATTAAATTTAGTATTTCCTATGATATCCAAGGATTTTTTGTAGGTCTTGCCTTTCTACCTATTTTGTCCTCCGCTGCCTTCACTATTTCATCTCTCAATGCTACCCATTCCTCTTCTACTGTTTTTATTTCCCCCTGTTTCTGTCAATTGTTGTCTAAATCTCCCTCTGAAATTCTCCAGAACTTCACTTTCCTTCAATTTATCTAAGTCCCATCTCCTTATTTTCCTACCTTTCTGCAGTTTTTTCAGCTTCAGTCTACAGTTCATGACTAACAAGTTATGGTCAGAGTCTATATCTGCCCCTGGGTACGTCTTGCAGTTTATAACCTGGTTCCGGAATCTATGTCTTACCATTATAAAATCTATCTGATACCTTCCGGTGTCTCCTCATCTCTTCCACGTATACGACCTTCTTTAGTGATTCTTAAACCACGTGTTTGTTACGATTAAATCATGTTCCGTGCAAAATTCTACCAGGTGACTTCCTCTTTCATTCCTCCTGCCCAGTCCATATTCACCTACTATTTTTCCTTCTCTTCCTTTTTCTACTACCGAATTCCAGTCTCCCATAACAATTAAGTTTTCCTCTCCCTAAACAGTCTGAATAATTTCCTTTAGGTCCTCATATATTTCTTCGATCTCCTCATCATCGGCAGAGCTAGTCGGCATATAAACCTGTACTACTGTTGTCGGTGTTGGCTTCGTATCTATCTTGACAATGATAATGCGATCACTGTGCTGCTCATAGTAGTTTACCCGCATTCCTATTTTCTTATTCATTATCAGACCTACTCCTGTGATACCCCAACTGTTTTTGTATTTATAATCCTGTACTCACCTGACGAGAAATCCTATTCATCCTGCCACCGAACTACACAAATCCCCACTATATCTAACTTCAACCTATCCATTTCCCTTTTTAAATTTTCTAATTTACCTACTCTATTAAGGGATCTAACATTCCACGCTCCGACCCGTAGAATGCCAGTATTGTCTTTCCTGATGATCACATCCTCCTGAGTAGTCCCCGCCCGCAGATCCGAATGGGGGACTATTTTACCTCCGGAATATTTTACCCGAGAGGATGCCATCATCGTATTTCCATACAGTAGAGCTGCATGTCCTCGGGAAAAGTAACGGCTGTAGTTTCCCCTTGCTTTCAGCCGTTCGCAGTCGCTGTGTGGCAAAGCCACATTAGCTGATACCCCTCAGATATTCCTCCGCTGTGATTGCACCTACGGTACGGCTATCTGCATCCTTGAGGCACGCAAGTCACCCCACCTCGGCAATGTCTGTGGTTCATGGGGTACTCATTTACTCATTTACAAAAAATCAAATGTTTGTAAATCTATGGGACCGAACTGAGTGGTCATCAGTCCATACTTTATAAATCACTTAAATTAAGGTAAACTAACCTAAGGACAAGACACACACCCATGCCCCAGAGAGGACTCGAACCTCCGACGCAACCGCGCGCTCCGCAGCGAGGCGCCTTAGACCGCTCGGCTACTCCACCGAGGCTACTCATTTACAAGCATCAAAAACGTTAAAAATTATGTGACATGAGTCAAGTGCATGTCATCGTCAACCAGCGTATATCTGTTTTTCATGAAAACGGTTGTCTGTTATATAAATTTGGTTTGTCCTAATTTACAGAACTGCAAAACAGCCTTTACAAAACCAAAATTTATACTGATTGGATGATGGAAAATGTTCAACTCTTTATAAACCTACTGTGCCAAATTGCTTGGCCGTTAGTCCCTACACTTACAAACTGCTTTAGCTTACAGTAAGAACAACACATCTCCATTCCCAGGGGAGGACTCGAATCTCCGGCGGGAACGGGTCAGTCTATAGCACGACGCGGCACTTGAAGACACTATGGAACTTGAGGCGTCTCAGGTCAGTATAACATTGTAAAAGATATTTGACAAAGATCTTTTATCAAATACCCTTGGTGAAATCTTTGACGGTGGGCTTATTGTACTAGGGCATCTTTTGTAAAAGATTTTTTAGTGAGGGCCTAGCTTTATAAAAGTTAGCCATTGTATACATGCGTCTTTTTTTGCTTTGTTGCCTTTTAACCTACAAAATAAGGTCCAAGTGCTTTTTTTGCATAGCTATTGCTGAAGGAAGTGTACGGAATATATCTTAATACAAAGCACATTTACTATAATAAACGGTTAGAATCGTAGAAAGAAAAAGCTACTGCTGTCAGTTATGTTCAGTGTCTCACTGTGGATGATGATAGGAAAGAAATTATATGGCGAAAAGGATATATGGAGATGCATAAGTGAAATAAATGTTTGTATTTGTCCTCTAATGTAACCTCGTAATTCCTCTTTAAGTGATTTACATATTGGTTCACTTTTGTCTGGAATAATACGTGAAATAGTAGGATTAGAGTATTTTACTCTCTGCTGGAATAGATTTTGCCTGTGGATATAAATGGTACCATCTTCAGCGGAAAAGGCATTTATGATTTGCATAATGAAACACTGCACTATTTTTCCTTGCATTACACGATGCATTTCGACATTTAACCACAAGTGCAGGTATTTATACGGATCTTTTGTATTTCGGAAAATCAAGCAAAATAAATGTCAGACTGCAGTAAACTATAAAAATGCAAGCTTATCATGAAAGAACTACGAAAATATTCCCTCTTCTTGGTATAATTACGATAAAGTGTCTAACGACGTTATGTTCAGCATGACATACTCAACTTATTTCACACATTGACACAGTTTTACGGCTTCCTGAAACATCGATTATTATGAATGTAAGTATTTATAAATATGTGGGCGAATAAAATGTTTGGTCACCCGTTCTGAAACATTTTAGGTTATTACGTCCTAGTAGTGTATCTCATAAAACACATTTGTGCGAGTACTTTTGCACCCGCTGTTCAAGATTTAACCTAAAAATGTTTCCATTTTTCATTCTTTTCAATGTACGCACTCCCGAGCAACATTATATTACGTGCTATAATACGACGAATGATTATTTCGGAGTTTTTTTTCCAGTAGGCCTAACTATGACAAAAATTTACGCTAGTGTAATTGGCTCCAGTGAAGGAATTTCGGCACAGATGTTGAATAAAATCTTTGACAGAAATCTTTTACAGTGTAATACCGGCCTTAGATAATTTTTAAACTTTCGTATGACGCATGACAATGGCTACATGGTCGAAAATTTAACTTAGTTTTAATAAACAAATAACGTTGAAACGTTGGATATCATGTTTAAAAAAAATCTACTTGAATGCTGTTTCCTTCTACCAAAAGGTTTATTAACAAGTCATATAGCATTTTTAACCTCATTCAAAGGATGTGAGTCGAAGTTCTTCCTTCTATAATAAGATTATCTCAACGTGTGGGATACTTTGTAATCGGCAACTGGTCACCATATAGTTCTAACTTTATTTCGTTGTTTCTTTCTTCGCTGTCATTTAGTATTTTTTCAGAAATAATATACTGTATAAAACATTGGGAATAAAACGCTACGTTTTGTATTGCTTCCGGCATTGATGGCAGGAAATTCCATGGGTGGGGTGGGGGGTAAGCCGGTTGAAGACCACGAAGCCTGCCTCAGGTATGCTCAGTGAGGGGTGGGGGTTGGCTTACAGGGGCGGGCGCGGGAAGCGAAGGGTTGGAGTGGGGGTAGGCAGACGGGGTGAGCAGTGGCTGACCAGCAGTCAGTGTGACGCTGCGGCTGGAGCTGGACACAGGAGCGCCGAGAACACGCGAGGCGACCACTGCAGCAGACACAGCAGAGCAGAGCAGACCAGGACACGGCAGAGAGATGGAGCAGGTGAGGCCACGGCGCGGCAGCAGCGGCTACACGAGTTCTCCTGTTGCAATGCGTTTATTTTACAGAGGCGCGATTCGTTTTCCCTCTCTTTCTAATTCATAGGGCTCGAAAAAATTCACTCTTGTCTTTAGATGTAGTATTTACAGATTATAAACAGATCGCGTCGATTTCTAACAGAAGTTTTCTGTGACCATAGCAAACACGTAAGAAGACATAATTAACCACTCATGTACTTCAGAAAAAGTCGGCAACTGTCCATAGCCTGAAAACACTACATCTAAGATCGGAACTGTACTTTCTAGAACTCAGTGATGCCTTGAATTAGAAAATGACCAAAGTTCTAGTCCTCTTACAACCTAACACAGACGTAAATCTTTTCTTTTTCTATCTTCCAAAGACTACTTTTTACGTTGGTTTATATTATGGTTATCTTAATTTAATTTCGCTTTTCTAGAATGTGCTTTATGTTGTTTGAAATGAAACTTACCACTGTTGAGCAGTAGCCTAAATTCGCATTGTGTCTTCTTAGTATAGGTTATTTTATAGTTCATAGTCCATAGACTGACGACCACGCAGTTAAGTCACATGAGCTTAACAAAAATTTGAACATTTGATTTCGTTGCTTGGCCTCTCTAAAGCTTTTACATAACTCGTCTGATTTCCCAATATTCCCGTATATTTAAACTTACGTACTGTACTCAATGTTTTCGTGGTAGGTTGGTACAGTATTATCGTCCTCTTTATTGCTTACGTTGGATGTATGCACTTTATTACCTTATTATTTGTAATACCCTTTAATTGAAGACTTTCATGATCTTGCATCTGTTTTGTTCTTAAATATTACTGAAAAATTATAAACAAAATCGAACTTTAGATCAATGCATTGCTCGTTTTTTTTGTCTTTCTTTATCCTACTCTCGAATGCCTTTGTCTATTGACACACGTTTAATCTCTTTCTTCTAGAGTTTAGATAGTTCATTTTTCTAATTTAACTTCCCCATTTCTAGCCTTATTGCAACCTAACACTGTCGTAAATCTTTTCTTTTCCTAACGTACAAAAACTACATTTTACTTTGCTTTATATTCCGGCTCTCTTCATTTGATATCACTCTTCTAGAACGTGCTTTATGTTATGAAATGAAACTTACCACTTTCTCAAGTAAGCAGTGGCCTGAAATTTCTCAAGTAGCGCATTGTGTCTTCTACGATGTTTACGTTTCTAAAGTCCTATTGTAAAGCATATGGGACTTAACTGCGGGGTCATCAGTTCCTAAACTTACAGACTACTTGTGGACTAACTTATACTAAAGACGACACAAACATCCATGCCCTACGGAGGATTCGAACGTTCGAAGCGGGACGCCGCGCGATACGCAACGTGGCGCTCCAGACCGCTCGGGTAGTCCCGCGCGGTTTCTAATGTCCTTCCTTGTTCTTATTAAATCTAGATTACTCAAGTGTTTCTGAATATTTTCTTCTCTTTGTTCTTTTGTGCTCCTGCAATATATCTATGTATTTCCCTTACTTTATTTCTTTGAAGCCTTTCCTGTAATTAAGGTCACTTAGTGTTTCATTTTATTACATATGTTTTGGCGTGTTTTTAAAAATTGATTAGTTAATATTTTTTAAGCATCTGCCTTGAGCAAAATGTTGGCTTTTTGTTGCTTGGGTATAACTTAGTTTATAATTTTAGGGACTGACGATCCCGCAGTTTAGTCACATCAGCTTAACAAATACTTGAACATTTGATTTCGTTGCCTGGCCTCTCTCTTCTTTAGCTTTTACATAACACGTCGGATTTCCCAATTTCCCCGTATATTTAAACTTACGTACTGTACTCCATGTTTTCCTTGTAGATTGGTACAATATTATTTTCCTCTTTATTGCTTACGTTGCGTGTATGTACATATTATTTGTAATACCGTTTAGCTGAAGTAATTGATGACCTTGCAAATGTATTGTCCTTAAATATTACAGCAAAACTGCAAGCAAAATCGAACTTTTAGATCAATTCATTCCATGTTTATTTTTCTTTTGTATTTCTTTATTCCACTCTCGCATGCCTTTGTCTACATAACTCTTGGTTTATTCTGAACAGCTCAGATACTACTTCTAGGGATTTAGCTTTTTAATCTGTGTACGCACTTGTGCGACTAATTGTTTGGTGGTTTCAATGATGCTTCCAGTTGTAGGAATACTGCCTATCTGTTAACGGAATCACAGTTTCAGTGATTTTGAAGGTAGTTTTTCTTCTTGAGATGGGACATTACTTGTTGCCTTGGTTCCTCGCCTTGAGAAGATTTCACTGGATTGTTCTATTAGTAGCTTGCACTTATCTTTATCACCTATTGAATCGCTTCAAGTATGACTCATCGGCTTGTACCATCAGGGTTCTTCTTTGGAAACATCGTAGAGATCTCTCAAGTTGCTACGTCAGAAGTTTGCATTTATTTTCTCTATTACTTTTTGTTCTATTTTCCTTTTCACTGTTATGAGACTTTTGTCTTCTAAGCTCAGTGTATATGTTCCAGTTGCTCTCTTTTTGCAAGCAATATACCATTTACAACTTGTTGGTCGACTTTTAACTGGTAACTTTAAATGTAATACAGGCTTATATATATTGCAGCTTGTCAACCACAAATAACTACATGTTCATAATTTTTCTGTTGGCTGTTCAATTCAGACTTCAGTAGTATAGAACAACAGTTGTAGCACCTTATTTATATTTTCTGTGCCGTGTTGTGGCACTGTGGTAGGCATTTGTTTTATAGACTGAAACACTGACATGTATGATGTTTCTCTTGTGTGTGGGAGGTGGATGTATAATTTTTATGCATTAGAGATACTAAATGAGGTGTTATAGCTGGTGGAGTGATTGTATTTGATAGTAGACTACAGCGTCATTGAGTGTGATGTACAGGGTGGGGATTATTTATAGTGGAGAAGAGCTTTTTGTTGCACAGTGCCATGTATACATTAGGTACTTTTTACTTAAGCTGTTTATTATTATATGTGGTAATATTTGTAAGTTAGTAATTTTTTATAAGTTGTTTCTAGTTTGGAATCGAATTCAGGGTACTGAGTCTTTCATGTTTCCCATCTTGTTGCTGCTGTCATGTTCTTTGTCGTTCTGTGGGGCAGCGTCCCATTTATGTCATGTTTGGGGCCCCTTTCAAATACATTACATGAATTCATATACCTATTTACGTTCATCACTCTCGTGGCCAATTTCCAGTTTTGGCACTTTGACGGTGTTTAATGGCGACTGGAAGTATGGATGTATTTTACCGACTGTCTTGCATATGGTGGAATTCATTTCCAGAGGAGGTTTGGCTTTTCAGCTTACAAGGCAGCCGTAACGCATTTAAATCAAAATTTCTCCCCATGTTCGCTATTTTTTCTGAGCTGACCACAATTTCGCCGTGATCTTCAGCATAGAGACGTATGGGGTGCATCCCTGCGTGGGGTAGTATTGATTCTAAACTTAAACGACGTGATGTGATATGTTACACAATACGAAAAATGACATGTTCGATGACACTATGCCTTGTGTGCTGTTGTGCGGCATTACATCATTACAAGAAATGATGTGTTATGTTACATTACACAACGTAATGTGTATGTGAAAAGAATGTGTACACAATGTCATAAATATATGTCACAATATATGAGATGTTTTAAATCGACAACAGGGCGTGCTGTGTGAAAACTTCCATGGGGTTTCATACGTGGAATTAATTGACATATGGGGGCAACTAGGAAATGCTGTGCTATGTCGGCCACAACCTAACGTGTGATATGAGGCTCAATATACGACGTGACATAGCTGATAGTATTAGCAAATGAAGAACCATGCACATGTGAAGATATTCTGATTTAAATGTTTTCGAATTTGCATTTAAATCGAGTAGGTAGTTGTTCTTTCTTATGTCTTTGTCTCTCCATGGCATATTTGTCCTTCCTATGTTGTTTCCATTATAGTTTTCAACTTTTACATTGGCGTATTTAAGTAGGTAGCATGGTTGATGATGATTCTAACTTCATTGTGATGTAGAAACATACGCAATTTTAGTTGTTGGTTGAAAAGATTTTTCCATTACAAATTTCGTTATTAATTGTATAGAAATTTCAATCAACAACTAAAATCGTGCGTGTTTATACATTACGGCAAGAACAGCAGAATGAAGCTGAAGCTCTCACAGCTAAAATATAGTAAATTAAAGGACTTAGCATAGGAAAACAGACTTGAAAATGTTTTTTTTTCTCCTCAGAAACGCATCGTGCTAAAGAAATACAAAATCGTGACTGGTAGCAGTATCTTCTTTTATAAAAAACGATTGATGTCACAGTTGCATGATTTCAAGGAAAGCATTTACTAATGGATCAAATGAAATTTAAAGTATTTTCCATTCGATCAGGCTGTCTGGAACAGCAATCAATGTAATCTAATTTCTGATAAGATACAGGCGTGGTTGCAATAATTTTTTTTATTAATGTGTTACGCCTTTATGGGGCATTATCAGAAATTGGAAAATTAGTTTGGGGAAACTTAACAGGCCAAGTAATACCATAAACAATGATGATAAGGAATCACATTGTTAATGACCTTATAATAATGCTTACATCAATCAGTGTTGAAAGGATTTCACTCCAAGGCTTGGCAGCAACAGTTTTTAAAAGCACCCATCAAATACCTGTTTAAACAGCAAGTTACGAGAGATTATCATGATGCGTATCTGTTTCAGGCAAGGAGCTAGTTAAAAACTGTAAAGTTTTTATAATTTCATGAAGTTCTTACTATCACTATCGTTAAAGAAAACACACTTAGGTTATCTCGTGACCTGCTGTTTAGATAGTGTTTGACAGGTGCCCCGCTCCCTGTGGTATACACTGACGCTGCAAGGCCTTGGCGCAAAAGTCCTTTAACCTCTGACCTAGTAAGCATTAGTCTAAGTTCAGTAATAATCTGTTTTTTTATTATCAATATTTCTGATAGGACTTCACCTGGAAAGATTCCCCAAGCCTATTTTCCAGATTCTGATGATGCCCTAGAAAGGTGAATCACGTTAATAAAAACAAATATTGCAAAGAATTTTCTCTTCGAATCACCCTTGTTTTGGGCAAGTCAGATCAATCATTCCTTACATGTTTGAGCTCTTCTTTCCCAATAGCCGGCCGCGGTGGCCGACGAGACTGCGGCGCGCCAGTCACGGTCTGCACGGTCACTACGGTCGGGGGTTCGAATCCCCCCTCGGGCATGGATATTTGTGCCGTCCTAGTTCGTAAGTAGTTCATAAGTAGTTTGTAAGTTTAGGGACTGATGACCCCGTAGTTAAGTCCCATAAGCTTAACAAACATTTTTTTTTTTTTTTTTTTTAAATTCTTTACCACTTCCTTAAACCAGGCGTAATTTGTCTTTTTTTCTTCTTTGTAGAAGTAGTCAAAGATTTGTTTAGTTAGTCACTCATGGTCCATTTGGAGTATGAGTACACAGAAATCAACCTCCTATTCCTCATAGAATCAGACACTCTGACCAACTTTATGTCGAATGCTTCGCTACTATACAAAACTTCTATGTTATTTTAGGACCCGTGACCTTCCTCACAATTTCCCTCTGTTTTTGGGACCCATGACCTTCCGCATAATTTTCCGCTGTTTGTTCTATTCCCCCTATCCTTCCCATGACTAGCGTCTCTGCTACACAGAGAGCTTGTGGCTTAATTGCTGTATTATAATGTGTTATTTTGGTGTTCCGAGAAGGTTTTGTTATTGTATGTATTTTTTTATTTTATTTTATTTTCAGTCTGGTCCTTCTTGCTTCTATTGCTTTCCCTTCAAGGTTGTTCCCTTCAATGCCTTCCTCTAGGTACTTGAAACTCCTTACCCCCTATATTTTCTGAGGTCCTACTTAAATTCTCGAAGGAGGATCTAGTATATTCGTCGTAATCTTCGGGTTTTGTCGAATGAAATCTTAAGCCCTATCTTGTTCGTTTAATTTGGCAATTTGTTCAGCCGGCCGCAGTGGCCGAGCGGTCTGCGATGCGCCAGTCACAGTCTACATGGCCGCTCCAGTTGGGGGTTCGAATCCCCCCCCCCTTGGGCATGGTTGTTTGTGTCGTCTTTAGTATAAAGTAGTTCATAAGTAGTTTGTAAGTTTAGGAACTGATGACTCCGCAGTGAAGTCCTTTAAGTTTAACAAACATTTGAACATTTGAATTTGTTTTTGGCTTCCTCCAAATTTTACGCCAGCAGCACCAGGTCGTGAACAAATACCAAACACGTAAGGGGAGTTGGTACGCCATATCCTGACAATGTTAAATTTAGTGACTTGGCTCTCCTGTATTTCAGGAACCACTGAAGCCATTTATATGAAACTATTGAAGGACATTAAACTATATGTTCTGAGTGTACTGAACTGCAATCATTGCGATTGTTAGCCACTTCTTTCGTAAATACAATTTTTAATTACACTGTTAAAATTATGTGTAGTTCAGTAATACATATGTTATTACTCTCTGAAAACTTCTATTTGAAGTGCTTTCTGAGATCTAGGGAAAATTGCAAACGACGATGTAAATTTTCAGGTTTCAAGTTTCAAAATATTGTAACTCAATGTATGGTAAACTTTTTGATGTAGAGTCTCTCGGAAGCATCCTTTAATATACTGTATATCATCCTCTTGAACACTTTATTCAATTTTTGTCTTCATTTCTCCTTTCTGGTCTCCTCAGTGGCCAACTGTGGTGAATATTCTGCTTTATCAATGCGAACGTTGACCATATGTTCAGGTTCTCCGATGCAGTTTCACCCAGACAATGTTGACATAATGAAAAGCACCGACCCCCTTCCACTTTAGGGTCCTCATTCCAACGAAAGCACTTTTTGTGAATCCGTGTTAAATTACCGTGCGACTCGTTTGTATCTTTTGTGTGACCATGCAGACATTTCTTCAGTAATTCAGGACCTGCCACGTGTCTGTAAATAGGTTGTATGATATGGATGACTGTTGTTGGGATGGAACATTTATGATTGAGTATTGGGCATTGCCGTAACTGCACAATTAATTAGATCAACGAGGAAAAAGGTTGACAACTGGTTTTCTATCAGTTGACAGCTTGTGGAAGAAGATAGCCCTCAATGACTGCTTCATTCTCAACAAATCCTCAGTATTATTTCTAATGACCATACCTTAATACTACTGTAGATTGTCAACCATTTTGCCTGTCAGCCTGCCTCGGAAAGACATTAACAGTTCGACGTAAAACACACGTTATGAAATGTTATGATCCTGTTTTTAACAGTGGTACCAATACAAACACGTATGTTAACCTTTATAACACAGCAATGCATATTTTCAACCAATGTACATTTCATTGAAAAAAGCATAATTCTTCCCATATGAATTTATTAGTCATTATATATAGCGTTTTATTCAGAAAATGGCAAATTTGATAATGAGCTAGAACAGATTTTTTTCACATTTCCAGCTTTTGATGTCGCCTTAATTGTGATTGCTTTGTTTTTTTGCTCCAAGCCGTAATCCTCCTCTAGTTTTTGCATTCCATTCCCTCAAACTTTTAGACTATAATTATTAGAAACAAATTTGAAGTACGGTATCGTGTCATTGGATAATGCTAACTGGGTGTACAACATTTGTTTCGCCTTTATGTAAAGTTTCCCTTGTGCTGGTGCCGATGTCTGACATATATGCCTGCCTGCAGGAGGGAGCACACGCCAGCCTGAGCCTGGAGCAGCAGCGGCAGCGCAGTGCGGAGCTGGCGGCCCGGCGGCGGCGGCTGCTGGTGAAGGCCACCACCAACAGGCACCGCCTCTGGCTGGGCTCGCTCGCCGACCTGCCGGACGAACAGCTGGAGCGCCGCTTCGGCGAGTGGCGCCGGCAGCTCCAGGGCTTCGACGACTTCGTCCAGAGGCACATCATCGACAGGTCCAAGTCTTCCGATGAGGACGAGGACGACGACGACGATGAGCATGATGCCGAGTCTCAGGATGAAGCGGACGAGGATGACGCAGAAGACGAACTTGTCGACTCCGAGTGTAAGGTTGAGACGGACAAGGACAGTGCCGAAGACGAACTCAACGACTCCGAGCCTCAGGCTGAGACCAACGAGGGCAGTGGTAAAGAGGAACTCGATGACTCCAAGCCCAAGGCCGACACGAATGAGGACGGCGCCAAAGACGAACGCGACGATTCCGAGCCTCAACATGACGCAGAAGAAGAAATTGACGACTCGGAGTCTAACGCTGAGACGGACAAGGAGAGCTCTGAAGACGAACTCGACGACTCTGAGCCTCAGGCTGAGTTCAACGATGACAGCACGAAAGACGAACTCGATGACTCTGAGCCTCAGGCTGACACGAGTGAGAACGACGCCGAATACAAATGGCCACTGGGGGCTGAGGAGCAGGACTGGGAGGCGGCGGGGTGGCTGCAGCCTCCCCACAAGAAGAAGAGGGGTCGCGGCAGGCGGTGGCGGAGGGCGGCGCGCCGCCTCGCGCGCAAGCTGGCCAACATACCCAGCAGACTCTGCCGGTGTGGCCGCCGTGTGCGCTGACAAATACTTTGCTCTGGCATAATCTGTACATATTACCGTATATAATCAGGTTAATAAATACATTATAGTGTTCCTAAAATACTAATATACATTCTTTATTTTCCTTACTCACGACACTTCCCTTTCCTCCAGTTCAGAACAATGTCAGTCTGTCTGTGAAAGTAGTGTGACTTTACCTATTCCTACTGTCACTGTTGCTGTACATGGCCGCATGCTCTGAGGAGCCATGTTACTGATGCTGCAGTCGCTCCCGTAGGAGGTTCTACTCCTCCCTCGGGAATGCACATGCACTTGTTGTCCTTGGCATAAGTTTTTTTTTTAATGATTTTAGGGCCAAGTTTTATGTAATTATATGTACCTATTTTCATATTAAACAACTGCGAACACTAGCAAATAATTTGTATTTACAGACTATAAAATTTAAATTTTGAAAAATAACGGCTGTACAAAATAATCATTACACAATTACATGGAAAAATAACAAATTAAGTCATAATATTACCAAGTAGTTATTGAATTATTCATGGAAGATGTGGATCACGTATATTCAACTGTCTAACTGCAAGTATTAGTCATATACAGTTTAAGACACATAACCCACTGCTTCCATGAATTTTGAAGCTCGCAAACTTCAACACAGTGTAAGACTCTCTTGAAGATATTTTTATAGTGATCCACTGCATGTGGAAGCACATATACAGAACGGAAAGATTGCACACTCACAGTAGTATGCAACCTGCTCCCATTTGAGGTGTAAATGTTTCTACTGGATATGAGAGACATGTACACAAGTGTAGCCAACGGATCTGAAAGGTTTCATAAGTCTAGGGTCCTATGACATCAATAGTTTGGTATCACAGCTTTTCAAACATTTGCTGTAACTGGTACCTCGGAGATAAGCAGCAAAAGAAAAGTTCCGTGTAAAAAACGGACAATCGGTCTAAAAGACCACTTCTTGAAGTAACTTAACTGAAAGGACACTGATGTACAAATTACCTCCGAGTTGTTTCAACACACACTGGCAAGAAAACAGACGGATCTCAAACATTGCAATTTTTAATTACCACACCTGATGGGATGTTGAATCACCGTCCTGTAAGCTTATTATAATATGTAAGTAATGAACCGCAATCAGTCACAATTATTTCTTTATTGTTGCACATCTTGATTCCTGCCACTGTGTGACCATTGTCAATGCTTAAAAAAGCGTAGATCAAAACATACAAAATTTTTCAGTCTTCGTGTTCAACACTACCATGTACACAATGCTGCTGACTGCTGTTCATCATCCATAAATTATGAGTTAATTGCTGAAAGTGTATCTCAAGGCCCCAATGGGGACTAAAATGCCACATTTATTTCTAACAATCTGCCTGCACCTGGACATTCGTGGCTTCCTTGTCACAGTTTTCACTTTTGTTACTCTGTGCCAGTGTCCTACATGAAGTAAAACAGAGTAACAAATCATCAACTGTCACTAGCAAACTAATATGTATACTCAAAGTAGACAGATAATGAACATTCCCGATTAAACCAATATTCTAAACGTCAACTGTGGAGAGGTTCAGGTGGCGAGACTACAATGAGTGCTGTCAGGTCCCTGAGTCGTGGTAGTATCATTTACTTAATTTCTGCTTACAGCTGATGGCTTTGTACGTCTCAATCCCTCTCATATGTTGGATCACAACTTTCCTGAAAATCTGATTTTATCAGTTACGCAAGGGAATTATACTCAAACTGAACTTTACTGAAAATGCAAAAGAAACTAGCCTTTTAATTTGTTTTCACTTGTGAAATAAAGTTTTGAATCACCCAACAAACCAAAGCTCTACGCACACTACACAACAGTGAATTGATAATTCTAAATACGTCTTCCAGTTCATTAATAAGCAATACCATACAAATCACTTGTTTTTTATTCAGACACAAACTACGGTGATTATTTTTTCGTAGGTGATGCAGCACTTTTTTTTCTCCAACGTTAACCACTGTGAAGCATCAATCACTAGTTAAAAA
Organism: Locusta migratoria; assembly: GCA_026315105.1. Classification (NCBI taxonomy): domain Eukaryota; kingdom Metazoa; phylum Arthropoda; class Insecta; order Orthoptera; family Acrididae; genus Locusta; species Locusta migratoria. The sequence goes on from CM048744.1 coordinate 54,605,957, forward strand.
TAATAAAAAAATTACAATTTCCACCATTCACATAAAATTTCTTGATTGTTAGAAGCTGAGCTGTCCAACTAGGAGGCAATCGTAATTGGTAGGCGCATACCCCCTGGCTGCAATGTGATCCTATTTGACGTAAGTTAATTGTTTTTCTCTACTACAGCAAGAGCCAAATGACCGGTAATTTAAAATATTGAAACGATATTGCAATCTGAAAGGAATAGACGAGGAGTTTAATATTCCCAGATTTAAGAACATGATAATAACTTAATTAGTTGATAACAGCCAATCCCTTTACAACTTAGAACACTCTTCCATGCAATGCATCTTGTTTACTTTCTCAGCTTTTATGACTTAAATTTATTTTATTTTATTTTTTACGTCAACAGAATTACGGTTTCTATCTTTGGGCCTCTTGTAAAAAACAATCATTTTATAGTGATAAAATATTTTATAGTGAGAAATTACCTGCCTGGTCACTGAATAATTTGGGTCTTTCACAAAATTTGCGAAAAAAACTTAAAATAAGTATTTTCTGGTAGTAATTTTCAAAATAATTATTGAAATTGGTTATGCTGATGATCTAATAAAGTCAGCTCAACCAGTTACGAAGCAGCTACCAGAAGGTTCCCGAAGTTATGTAAGCTTACTACACAATTCCCTTATGAAAAATAACTCTTACACATTAATGAAATCTTTGATTGCAATACTCAAAAATGATGGAAACGTATTTTCTCGACAGCTAGTTAATGATAGCTTTACACATGTTTCTGTGACTGTCAAATATGCAAGAACATAGAGACAATGCAATTATCTCGATATATTAATCCACAGACGTCACATAATCAGTCATGTTTTTTTTTTTTTTTTTTTTTCAGAGTTAAGTTACTACCCAGTGGTTTGTACAAGTACGCTACTTTTTCAAAAGGAAATATGAAATTTAAACTTTTATAAATGCCAGTAATCACACGAGCCTAAGTCCTTTCTTCAGTTTACAAATTGTATCTTGATGAGATGAAGGAACGGTGTCCTGACAAATGCACCCAGTGACACCAGCACCTATTTCTGGTGGAGGGCTGCTCCGCTAATTTCCCCGTCCGATCCCTGCCCGGCAGGTATAAGAGCCGAGGGTTGTGGGTCGCATTGACACAGGCCGTACTGTACGCCAATGCGAGACTAGAGAAGAACCAAGACATATTCATAAGACTTGTGAACTGGAAAAGGCCTTCGATAATGTAAGGTGCTGCATGATGTTCGCAATTCTGAGAAAAATGTAAGTAAGCTGTAGGGAGAGGCGGGTAACACATAGTTTGTATGAGAATCTAGTGGATACAATACGAAATGCTCAGATTAAAAAGGGGGTAAGAAAAGGTTGTGGACTGTCGCCATCACTGTTCAACTTGCGCAATGAAGACGTTCGAATGTTCAAATGTTTGTAAATCTATCGGATCAAACTGCGTAGTCATCAGTCCATAGCTTACAAACTACTTAAACTAAGGTAAACTAACCTATGAACCACACACACACACACACACCCATGCCCCAGGGAGGACTCGAACCTCCGACAGTGAGTAACGGTGCGTTCCGCAGCGAGGCGCCTTAGACCGCTCGGCTACTCCACCGCGGTTGAAGACGTAATGTCGGAAATAAGAAGAGGTTCAAGGCTGTGACAACAGTACTGGGTATATGGATATCAGTGATAAGATTTGCTGATGACATTGCTCTAATCTGTGAAAGTGAAGGAAAATTACAGGGTCTGTTGAATAGAATGAAAAGACTAATGAGCACAGACCATGGACTAAGGTAAACCAAAGAAAGATGAAAGACTTGAGAAGTAACAGAAATAAAAGTAGCGGGAAAAAACATCCGAAATGGTGATCACAATGCACAGAAAGACAAGGAATTCTGCTACCTTTACAGTAAACTAACTCACGACGGAAGAAGCCAGAGGGACATAAAATGTAGACTAGCACAAGCAATGAGGGCATTCATGTTAAAGAGAAAAAGAGAAATCTACTGTTCTCAAACATCGCCCTGGACTTGTGGCAGAAATTTCGCAGAACATACGTTTGCAGTACAACATTGTATGTTTGTGAAACTTGGACTGCTGGGAAATGAGAACAGAAGAGAATTGAAGAATATCAGATGTACTTTACAGAGTACTATAAAATATCAAGTAATTTCTTTTGTAAGTACTGCTTTTAAGTTTATGTTTTAAATCCATAAATGCCTGGGTATTTATGAATTTTGGGCATTTGCCCACGCATTTATTCTAGGGATTTGCCTCAACTTGCAAATGTCGAGGCATTTTACATCACTAGGGAAAAAACAGATTGGAATATATCAAGCAAATAATTGAAACGGTGGGCTAAGGAGTTGGTGGCAGGTCGCATCAAAGCAGTCAGAAGACTGATGGCTAGGGATGCAAACGATGAATCGACGTTTTGAAAACATCGATGGTTTGAACAGCGATATATCGCCAATGTATCGGCGATAGAAGTCGAAAACTATTGTTGTTGTGGTCTTTAGTCCGGGGACTGGTTTGAAGCAGTTCACTACAATACCCTATCCAGAGCAAGCCTCTTCAACTCGATATAAGAACGGCAACCTACATCTGTCTGAATCTGCTTACTGTATCCATCTCTCGGTCGTCCTCTGCGGTTTTTACCCTAAACACTTCCCTCCAACGCTAAATTCACAATTCCTCGATGTCTAAGAAAGTGTCCTACCAATCTATCCATTCTTTTAGTCAAGGTATGCCAGAAATTTCTTTTCTCCCAAATTCCGTTCAGTACTCTCATTAGCTACGCGATCCACCCACCTAATCTTCAGCATTCTTCTGTAGCACCATATTTCAAAACCCTCTATCCTCTTCCTGTCCGCACTGTTTATCGTCCATGTTTCACTCCCATACAAGGCAACACTCCATACAAATGCCTTCAGAAAGGACTTCCTTAGGCTTAAATCAATATTCGATGTTAACAAATTTCTCATTTTCAAGAATGCTTTTCTACCCATTGTCATTCTGCATTTTATATCCTCTGTACTGCGACCATAATTTGTTATTTTACTGCCCAAGTAACAAAACTCATCTACCTCCTTTATTGCTTTGTTTCCCAATCTAATTCCTTCAGCAACACCTGATTTTCTTAGATTGCACTCCATTACCCTAGTTTTGCTCTTGTTAATCTTCATCTTATATGCACCTTTCAGCACACTGTCCATTCCGTTCAATTGCTCTTCCAGGGCCTTTGCTGTATCTGAAACAATTACTATGTCGTCGGCAAAACGCAATGTTTTTAATGCTTCCCCCTGAACTTTAATCCCTATTCCAAATTCCTTCTCCAAATTTCTCCTTGCTTTCCTTTATAGCTTGCTCAATATACACATTGAATAACATTGGAGAAAGGCAACAACCCTGTCTTACTCCCTTTCCAACCACTGCATCCATTTCATGCCCTTCAACTCTGACAACCGCTGTCTGGTTTTCGGACAAGTTGTAAATAACCTTATGTTCCCTATATTTTGCTCCTGTTTGCTTCAGAACTTGAAAGAGTTTATTCCAGTAAACATTCTCAAAAGCCTTATCCAAATCTAAAAAAGCTAAAAATGTAGGTTTGCCTTTTCTTAATCTATCTTCTAGGATAAGCCGAAAATGTGAGTATTGCCTTCCGTGTTCCTACATTTCTGCTTAACCCAAGCTGATCTTCCCCGAGGTCGGCTTTACCAGCTTTTCCATCCTTCTGTAAATAATTCGTGTTAATATTTTGCAACCATGACTTATTAAACTGATGGTTCTGTAGTTTTCACACCTGTCTGCACCTGCTTTCTTTGGAATGGGGATTATTACATTTTTCTTAAAGTCTGAGGGTACTTCACCTGTCTCATACATCTTACACACCAGGTGAAACAATTTTGTCAAGGTTAGTTCTCCCGGAGACTTCAGTAGCTCCGAGGGAATATAATCTACTCCTGGGGTCTTGTTTCGACTTAGGTCTTTCAGTGCTGTGTCAAATTCATCTCTCAGTACATCTCCTATTTCATTCTCATCTACTTTTTCTCCCCCTTTCTACAATATTGCCGCCGGCCGCGGTGGCCGAGGGGACTGAGGCGCTCTAGTCACGGTCTGCACGGCCACTACGGTCGGGGGTTCGAATCCCCCCTCGGGCATGGATATTTGTGCCGTCCTAGTTCGTAAGTAGTTCATAAGTAGTTTGTAAGTTTAGGGACTGATGACCCCGTAGTTAAGTCCCATAAGCTTAACAAAAATTTGAACATTTCGTTACAATATTGTCGCTAAGTTCATTCCCTTCATAGAGCCACTGTATATACTCTTTCCACCTTTCAGCTTTCCATTCTTTGCTGAGAACTGGTTTTCCATCAGCGTCCTTGATATTCATAGAACTGTTTTTCTTATCTCCAAATGTTTCTTTTATTTTCCTGTAGGCTGGATCTATTTTTCCCCTATTTATACATTCTTCTACATCCTTGCATTTGCCTTCTAGCCACTCTCGCTTAACCAATTTGCAATTCCTGTCAATCTCATTTCGTAGTCGCCTGTACTCCATTTTGCCTGCTTCATTTTCTGCATTTTTATATTTTCTCCTTTCATCGATTAAATTTAGTATCTCCTGTGATATCCAAGGATTTTTGTAGGTCTTCCTTCCTACCTATTTTTTCCTCTGCTGTGTTCACTATTTCATCTCTCAATGCTACCCATTCCTCCCCCACTGTTTTATTTTCCCCCGTTTCTGTCAATTGTTGCCTAAAGCTCCCTCTGAAATTCTTAACAACTTCAGGTTCCTTGAATTTATCCGGGTCCCATCTCCTTATTTTCCTACCGTTTTGTAGTTTCTTCAGTTTCAGCCTACAGTTCATAACCAACAAGTTATGGTCAGAGTCTATATCTGCCCCTGGATATGTCTTACAGTTTAAAACCTGGTTCCGAAATCTATGTCTTACCATTATAAAATCTATCTGGTACCTCCCAGTGTCTCCTGGTCTTTTCCATGTATACAACCTTCTTTTGTAATTCTTAAACCAGGTGTTTGTTATAACTAAATTATGTTCCGTGCAAAATTCTACCAGGCGGCTTCCTCTTTCATTCCTTTTGCCCAGACCATATTCACCTACTATCTTCCCTTCCCTTCCATGTCCTACTACCGAATTCCAGTCTCCCATTACAATTAAGTTTTCCCCTCCCTTAATTGTCTCAATTATTTCCTTTGGCTCCTCATATATTTCTTCGATATCCTTATCATCGGCATAGCTAGTTGGCATATAAACCTGTACTACTGTGATCGGTGTTGGCTTCGTATCTATCTTGACTACGATAATGTGATCACTGTGTTGCTCATAGTAGTTTACCCGCATTCCTATTTTCTTATTCATTATCAGACCTACTCCTGTAATACCCCCAACTGATTTTGCATTTATAATCCTGTACTCACCTGAGCAGAAATCCTGTTCCTCTTTCCACCGAACTTCACTAATCCCCTCTATATCTAACTTCAACCTATCCATTTATCTTTTTAAATTTTCTAGCTTCCCTACCCGATTATGGGATCTAACATTCCACGTTCCGATCCGTAGAATGCCAGTGTTGTCTTTCCTGATGATCAATTCCTCCTGAGTAGTCCCCGCCCGGAGATCCGAATGGGGGACTATTTTACCTTCGAAATATTTTACCCGAGAGGATGCCATCATCATATGTTCATACAGTAGAGCTGCATGTCCTCGGGAAAAGTAAAGGCTGTAGTTTCCCCTTGCATTCAGCCGTTTGCAGTAAATGTGTGGGAAAGCCACATTAGCTGATGTTACAAGACCAGCTCAGTCAATCATCCAGACTGTTGCCCCTGTAACTACTGAAAAGGCTGCTGCCCCTCTTCAGGAACCACACGTTTGTCTGGCCTCTCCACAGATACCCCTCCGCTGTGGTTGCACCTACGGTACGGCTATCTGTATCGTTGAGGCAGGCAAACCACCCCACCTCGGCAATGTCTGTGGTTCATAGGAGTGGCGAAAACTATTAACACCGTAAATCCGGGTTCTCAGCCTTTTTGCTGTATATTAAAAGGATTTTCTACAATATTGTATGTTGTGATTAGAAACAAATATTTGGGTATTCAGTTAAAAAAAAGTGACAATTTTCTAACGTATGCTTACGTTACAAAAAAATTAACAAATTCACCGAATATATCAACTGCAAATGGGCAAAGCTGAAAATGTGTACCCAGCTGACACTCGAACCCAGATCTCTTGCTTTTTAAGCCTCTGCGCTGACCACTACATCACTAGGGACCCAGTGATCACCACACCTGCACGCCTCCCGTCAGACACAAATTCCATATCGAACCTGTAAGCTCACAAACACACAACCTGCACGAACCGAACACTACGATCTTCAGAATCGTACTGACAGTTAGCTGTCATCCGCTGAGGTGGACAAGGACCTCGGGACTGCAGGCAGACTGTGTCGAGACAGCGTTTTCCGTGAGCAAGGAATGGGCGGCGAGGGTAAGGGCTGCAGGCAGGTCGTGACGTAGTTAACAGGTAGTTTACAGACAGACTGGGTGCAAATGTCGGAGATTTGGGGTTGGGTGTAAATGTCACTGGGTGCAACTGTCACAAATCCGAAGGAACAAGTGAAACGCCTATTGTGTTAAAAGATATGTCAAAGTGGAGGCAGATCGACTTACAGACCCTTTGTAAGCTTAGAGACTACGTTTGTGCAGTATTTACGGGAATGAACTCTTATACAGTGATTAGAGACCAACTAGTAGAAGGTGATAAGCACTGCCATTTCATTTTCTCTAAACAAGATGCGTCACAGCCTAAAAGTAGATTATAGCTGAGGGAGCTGTGAATCTTTCTTAGCAGCATGAATGACGGGACAATTGGTGCATGCATGTACAATGACAGCAATGGCTGTAGTAGCATTGTTATCATGGAAACAGCAGAGGCAAGTAAAATAGTGAGTTCATAATTAATACATGATTCGTAATGCAGTTAATATTCCAATACTCGTCGTAAATAGTAAAACCTGTTACTACTTCCACCCCTCACAATTTAGTGAATAATTTGACGGTCTACAGACAACACAGCGTATGCTAATGAGATGGGTGTGGCCCCTGCAAAACTTCTGAGTCATCACCACAGATGCTCCGCTTGTGTTTGCTAAAGTGACCGGCATGACAATTCATAACTGGACGGCTTCGCTAGAACAAGTAGTAATATAATTATATACGGTAATTCTTCAGACTGAAATAATCTTGTGTAGGAGAACACCTTTTAAGGGTAATGGCCGGAAAAATAGAATGCCGTCCAAACCGATACATTATAAGATTGAGGAATCCAAGCACTTTCTTTCTGTGTTTCCAAAAAAGCCATCGAAACAAGAGGGGTTTTTTTTCTTTTTTTTTCCTGAAGAATGGAAATGAACAGGATTAGTAGCAAGAGAAATTCCTAAGGTCGAAAAATGATAGCATTTTATCTATGGCAGCTCTTACATAAGACAAAGGATAAAATTTTATTGTGCAACAGCATCCGGCGCCCTATTAAGAAGCAGTGAGAAACAACTGTAATATAAGATACAGTGCTTGAACGAACTACAGCAAAACATTGAACAAATACAGAAAATTAAATGAATCGGAGACCAACGAGGTATAATTTGCTTTGAAACAAATTTGTTTCATGTGAATCGTTTCGGTGTCTCTGTAAAGACATGGTACAGGTTTGGTTTTTCGTTTCTTCACTACAGGCATAGAAAGCTTTTATTGGAAATTTCCTTTATTGAGATGCACCTGACTTTTCACGGAACAACATTCCTCAGTATATTTTTTGGCCTAAGACTATCTCATCAAACTGAGAAATAAATCGCCAGACTTTGAATCCAATCATTAGGCAGAAATATAAAATGAGTGACAATAGTAAAGTGTTATTCCTGTGAGTTTTTCCTCTTTCGTAATGTACTCTCTTTGAAGATGATGCACTTTGAAACACTAACTACTTCATCGCAACTTTATTTTCTGCAGTATGGTCTATGTGATATTAAAGAAAAGAAATAATTTTTTCTAGCTTTAGTTATTATTATTTACACGCCTAGGTCGCATAACGGTGTGCCATAATCTTTATATATGAACCAGAGAGAGAGAGAGAGAGAGAGAGAGAGAGAGAGAGAGAGAGAGAGAGAGAGAGAGAGAGAGTACTGCAGATTTATTCCAATCTTAATGACTTTCGGTTCACATGATCTCCACATCAAGAGGACTGTCACTCTAAGTGTAAGAATCATGTACAGAACATACTTCACAAGATATGACGTTATAAACAATCATATGCATGAAAAACTGATACACATGTGACAATGTAGCGCATTCCTTCATAAATCACTGGACCAATTTCAACCAAATTTGGTGCATGTGTGCCTCACCGTGAGGTGACAATTGTCGTCAGTGTAAGATCCACATACCTCACATGGGTCAGGAGATATGTCATAAGCAACAGCAGCAGCAAAAATCTGCCACATCATGTGACAAAAGTTTATTCTTATACTGTGTAAGAATCATTGTGGTGTCGCTATTCGTCACAGCGCTGGTGGTCCACGACAGTCGCTGCAGCAGTACAAGTAGCAAGCGTATGTCAATAAAATACTAGGTGGACTAATCAATTCTTTTAATTTTTTTTTATTCGTGTCAGAGACATTCTAAAATACCTACCTATTAATTAAAAAGAAAAATTATGCAGATGTAAAGAAAGGTTTCTACATATTCTTAGCCCAGAAGAGGGCTACGTCAATAGCGTTTGCTTGTGGCGACATTAACTCCTCAAAGGTACAGTGTGAGGGACTGAGCGGGCATTTGGGTAGTTGTTTGAATGGCTCCACATTCACAGAGGGTGGAATCATTTTGATAGCCCCATTTGCTTAGGGTTACTTTAGACCTTGCTATGCCACTGCGTAATCGGTTCAAAGACTTCCACGCTGTCCAGCTTTCGTTGTGTCCAGCAGCTAAGGCTTCGGATGGTTCCATCCACGGGTGTCTTTCCGCATCCTTCCAGCGTTCTAACGTTGTTCTCTAGTCATTCTCCTTCTCAGTTGATGTGAGAAAACTGTTTCTAGATTTAAGCCTCTGTGCTGCTGGTTCCATCCCATGCAGTGGGGGGGCACTTGGAGACTATAGATTTTTGTCTCTCTTTATATGCTGCTTGTTCTCTTCGAATTTCTAGAGGTTCAATACCGCCAAGATGATAGATTTTATTTACAGGTGTTGTCTGCAAACATACCAAACTGGGCTAGCATATTCGCCAGCGGCGTAGGCTAGAAATAGGGCTAACGTTCTTATAATCTTTTCTCTTGCGCCCCACGTCGAACCCGTCAGTCGTCTCAGAATGTTATTTCGACCACAGACTTTCAGTTTGGTACTAAGACAATGTTGTTTAAATATCAGAGCTCGGTCTAAAGTAACGCCCAGTATTTAGCGTTCTTTTAGTTAAAGACCTATGTCCAGATCTTCTACACTATAGATGAATTTTTTGATATAAATTAGTGAATCTGAAAAATAAATTAAAAAATTGTGTCATGGAATATTTAGTAGAAAGTAATAATTTGTAAAGACACCTGTCACTAACCTGACACGTTCCATTAAGAAGTCTCGTATTCATGGTCTATGGAAAAAGTACTAATCTAATTTCATCCAGCTGTACAGCTGTGGATGTAAAGCAGACCCACTCATGAGAGGTTTCTGTGACAGCGGTCAAATGACTGACCGATTTATTTACGTTAAGTTTTGGGTCACATATATAAGCTACTCACCGACACCAACATCTTAGAAAACTGATTTACACGTAAGATTACCCTTTAAAACAGAATTCCTTCAGTAGCTCAGTGGACCAACAGACAATAAACAAAAAAATACTGCAGAGTTAACGGAAGAGTACAGCGTTTTTTCAAAAATGTTCAAATGTCTGTAAATCTATCGGACCAAACTGCGTGGTCATCAGTCCGTAGCTTACAAACTACTTAAACCTAGGTAAAGTAACCTACAGACAAACACACACACCCATGCCCCAGGGAGGACTCGAACCTCCACGGCGAGCAACCGCGCGCTCCGCAACGAGGTGCTTTAGACCGCTCGGCTACTCCACCGCGGCAGCGTTTTTTCATTGCCTCATTACCCAACATAAACTTTGCTTTATTATGCAGGTTAGAATATGAAACAGAGAAGAATAATTTCTACTTCAGATATACGTGGAAAATCTGGAAAGGTGAATGAATTAGACCTGGTGTTTTATAATGCAGATGCGACTATTGATACATGAATGTTTATAACTACACATATTGACAGTCCCAATGTGGGCCTGTGAGTCCACGGGAGGAGGAAAAATGAAGAGACACGACAGAGCATTACTGAGGGGCAAAAGATGTAAAATACAAGTTTATACTCCTCTACGAAATGAAAGGAACCTTTTACTGAATTGTAAAGTGTGCTGAGAAGAAAGGAACCAAGAGGGTTAGTTCAATGTTGGACTGAAGCATCCGTTACTGACTTCAATTAAACAAAACTTAATATATTAACTGTAGTAATCTTTCTAAACAACCAAGTAAAATGTCATCTCACGCTTGTAATGTCTTTTGATATTTATGATAGGGTAGACATTAAATTCTGAGTAATGTTTCCATTTTAGTTTCAGCAAACAGAAGACAGGAAACAATTAAAGAAATTACAATTCAACAGATGGTGGTGATTTATTCTGCTTAACATTCGTCAACAAAAATAGGGGTATATTTTGCTAATAATTTTCTAAGCTAGTTAATGCCCACCCTGAAGAAGATACAAAAAGATAAACACTAATGAAAATTTTACAAATACATAATTTATTAATACACAAGTTCATTTATTGATTTATCGTAGCAACATACTTTTAAAGTGATCTATGTCTAAGTAGAGTCTAGAACCTGGAAATATATTTTAACACTGTCGCAGCCATGCGAACACACCTACAAAAATATGTATTACCCAGATGGGTGCCACATTACAATCAACACAAAGAAATTTCTGTTAATCGTTGTCCATTTGACTTAGCACATAAAAAAATTTAAAGAGTATCTATGAAAAAACAGAGTCGGTAAACTAAAAATAATGAATGTGAAAAGAATAGTGAAAGTAGTAATCATTACTAAGATTTAAATTTTTCGATTTCTCTGTTGCTTGAGACATGCATGCATGTCTGAAGGACATTTGCATTCGTTCCATAAATAAACACGGACACTGCACATGGAATTACATTTTGATTTAAGTTCAACCGGACAATTTAAAATATCTATACAAATTATTGTTCTTTTAAGAACTTTGAAACACAAATTTCATAACTATATTTCGCTATTTTTCTCCTGCTATTGCGAAGGTTAAAATTGTATTTGTCACTTCTTGAGGCACCGAGAGGAAGTTACAACTTCCACAGCAGTGACTAAAGGTGACGATAGTTTGAGTTACATCACGCCGTTGTCGAGCAGATGCAGACAAGTTTTCACTTCGCCAGAAGATCACAAACACCCAGGAGATGAAGTTGACGCTGTAAGGTAGGTGCAATAAGGTTGACAATTACGCCTCACAAATGCTGAACGATATATAATCCTGAGAACTTGAAACTGCAAAAAGCAGTGCCTTTGAGATTTTAGCAAAAGTCTTCTTCACACGAGATCCATTCATAATAACTCGTATATCGAGGGTTGAAACACGTATACACATATAATAAAGTTTATAAAATTTACAGGTATGTAATATGTTTTTGGTGTAAAAATATAAATAAATAAATTATTGGAGAGGAGTGCGTATCATTACGGACAGGGTGAAAGAGAAAGGAAGAAAATAAACTGAACTGCCTCACGCCTCTTGCAATAAATACAAATGCCTAAAGCTGTTGTAACTGTATTTGAAAAAATTATTCATGCAAATTACCACTTGCAACTTGGCATTTGTAGTTCCAATTTAGACTTCCCTAAAATCCCTACGCAACTGAAAACATTTTCTTTACAAACTGGATCGTAGCCCACAACATTTGAACGAGTCATCGACTGTCATCAAAATGTACGTTTTTGGTAGCATATGCGCTTCCTGGTCTGGTTTTATCATTATTATTACTACTACTACTCCATCTTCGAAAGCATAGCGTTGAAATATGTGAAGTTATTACAGCGTTCTGTGATAACGCCAATCACAGCGGTGACTGTATTGTAGGAAGGGTTAAAATACCATAAACACGTTTGTACGACAGCAGCAATGAAATATTACGGAAAAGTATAAATAAAAGCGTCAGATGCGTAACGTACGAAACAACAATTTTTAGACTAAATTGTTTGAATCAATTTTAAACTTTCTAATGTGTACAAAAATATTTCAAACAAATGACAACAAATGGGCTGATAACATTTGTAGTTTAGTCCCTTCCAAAATCAGACAACAAACAACATCTTACGTGTGAAGGTTTGAAATAATTTCACGCTGATGTTTTCTTCATACGACATTCAAACCCTCTACGGCAACAACCGAAACCACTTTCTTTAGTGAATTCATAACGGTTCCAAGTGGTACCACTATTTCAAAGCGAAAGCTCCATCACAAGGATGTCCGAAGATTCACAAGATAATTACTACCGACAAAGCAAAAGCTGTTCGTTAAGTTTTGAGGTGAGATGTGTATTTCCTAGAAATAAAATGAATTTACGTGAATCCTAATGTCATCACAAATACACCAAGCATTGACATGGAAAAGTTAAGCTTGCATCTGAAATATCAGTGGAAAGTGAAACGAAAGCCAAGACTTGAAGGATATTACGTGTTGATAGTGAAACCACTTGTTTCAATTTTTTACTGAAAACACAAAAAAGGCAGCAATAAGAAAGTTGTAGTTCTGGAATTCATTACTGCACATCTCTGCAATGGGAACACACTAATCGCAACTATAAGCTTATTTTCTGAATACACAACTAGGAAACCTAGAACCACGATTTAGAACGTGTTCCGTAATTGTAAATAAAATTTTAAAAAGTTAGTTGCAACTGATTCGATATTGGTATTTAGGCCCGAAATAAGTAGATACAGTACAGCATAAAGAGCCACCTACACCTTGTCTCTACCAGGCATTGTGTAAATGCGTTCGCAGGTAACTAAGCAAACATCTGCTATATACCACGTGCCCGGAGACAACAACATGAAGGTGAAATTATTTCCTCTCACGGGTGGCTACTGCATCTCTCTTATAAAACCTAAGCTTGAAAACTGAAGATCTTCTCATAACGCAATGCAAAACAAATTTTTGGCAATAAAGCCCACAGGAAAAGATTTGTACGTAACAGTCCATCGAGGAGTGACAAAACGTCGCCGGAGAAGCAATTTTCACCAGACCTTCCTGTTCAGCCAGGAATGCATTTAACATGGCATGATTCAACGTAGTCTCCTAAGCCATCGATTTATATAATTAGCTTCTAGATCGTGTGAAAGAAAACGGTTACAGTTAGAAAATAGACACAAACTGCACACATTAAGCGCCAGCTGTCTTTTTTTTTTTATAATAATCATAATCACATACTCTTGTCAGTTACATAAAATACAGTACGGAAATCATTAACACCCACAGCATCAGAAGATGCAGTTAGCCACACACATTAAGTAACAAATGTGCTCTCAATAAGCGTGCGAGATTCGCGTAGCATGAATTAGATTCCATAAAATGGACATTTGCATTCTGTCGAAACCGGTCACGTGTGAAATAAAATTAAGACAATACGCGACACTGTTTGCAAAATAAAATGATAACTGTGAAAGGAAAAATATTTACTTATTCGCTGCACCTGTTATTGATGCACGCACTTTTCGCTACTACACATTCTTCAATATCCTATTCTTCATTACACCTAAAAAGATTACATCTGTGACAAAATATTTGTCCACGGTGCAAATATTTAAAAAAATATACGAACAAAATATGCGAGAAAGTATCAAATCATAACTGGAATTAATGACAATTTCAAGAAAGGCACGAGAATCACACAGGACGTGTGGTACCGCGTATTGCATGACCCATCACTAATTAAAGGCTGTACAATCTCGCAACGGGTGTGAAAACCGCCAGTAACTCGTCCGAAAGAAAATGCAGATAGTGGCCAATAGTTGGCGGTTTGTCGCAGCAGAGAATTATAACAACGGTTAGCGCCAGCGGCAGCTCACCACACTAGCTACAAAGATAAGGAGGGCGTAATAAAAACTGAGCACTCAAGATGCATTAAAGCACTACGAACCGCGTCGCATCTTAATTAGACATTGGTTGCAGTAGCAAAAAGGAAACACGTGTTTATTTTAAACACTTCAACATCCGATTCTTAAAGTACTCAAAAAGATCCCCGCACAAATTATTTATTTATGGTGTAAATACTATTAAACAAATAATAAGCGGATGAATATGAGAGAAAAGATGAAACACGCATTTGGAATAATGAAAAATGTGATAAAAACAACAAAAAGTTAGACGATCTCTAGTACTTCATATGGCTTGCCCCATCTATAATCGAAATTACTGCAAATCCGTAACGGTAACACGATCTTACAAAGTATCAATGTGCTGTCCTACAAATCTACACATTTCTTCGGCGAGATAGTAGTCACGGAATTATGAACATAAGTAGGACTATGTACCACACACCAAAATCTGGAATATGGCTGAAGGCGTTCAGCCACGGCTGGGAAAGCCAGCCACCATAGAGAAGGTGACGCCGCCTCACCGTCACCTCTGCAAGTCTGGGGAAGCTGCGTATCTGCCTCACTGCATTTACATGCAACACATCTTCCGGAAAACCAAAACACAATTTCATAAACCGTTTCTCGCTGTCGTGTTTATTTGTTATAGCCTGAATCTCATTTCCTAGCCCACTCAATATGGCTGCTGAAAAACAGCAGCTTCAGTTACTGATTTAATCAGCACAATCACTATTTTTATTTACTAAAATACATAGATTCATGCTCACTCTAAAACTTGTACGTTTATTTTACGGTAGAAAATGTCACTCTGTGCAGGCGTGCCGATAATTCTTACCAATAACACGGAATCTGACCAAGCCAGGAACCCTTCAAAAAGGGTTGCGATTACATGGGCACGAAAATCGATTGTGGAACTGGAAAACCGCTTTACAGAAGTGGATTTCCAGGATGGATTTTGGAGTGTTTACATCACCAACCAACAGCGGAGCCGGCCGCGGTGACCGAGGAGACTGAGGCGCTCCAGTCACGGTCTTCACGGCCACTACGGTCGGGGGTTCGAATCCCCCTTCGGGCATGGATATTTGTGACGTCTTTAGTATAAGAAAGTTGATAAGTAGTTTGTAAGTTTAGGGACTGATGACCCCGTAGTTAAATCCCATAAGCTTAACAAACATTTGAACATTTTTGAACCAAAAGCGGATTTGGAAAATGGGTTCACGAAATCCAGTTTTGGGAGCGCATGTAAACAGGGTGACCCGCGACTGCTGGGATCTGCCGGCCGAGCAGGTAAAAGGACTGCCGTGTGGGGGCCCCGGGAATCAAACCCCGCCCCTCACTGCCGGCCAAAGGTCAGCCCAGCTGCTGCCGGCAAACAACGGAGCTGAGGCCAAACTGCACCCTCAGCTTTCACTCTAACTGGAACACCTTCGGCGATGTCATCTTACAAAATATTTCGGACCACTGCTTATGTTCAATTTCACGGTGCCGTTGACAGCTAAAGAGTGCATCTACAAATTATGACCAAAATGGCTCAAAACGTAAAAACGTTTTCATTACTATCCACATTTCTCTTTTTGACAGCAACAAATATTGTAGATACTCAACATGCAGTTTTCTGTAGAATTCGATACATTTGTCCTGTGGAGAGTATTATGTTAAAATGTAAAGTTCTTTATCAAGCTATAATTTTCAAATTCAGTCACTTTTCATACTATTGAAGCACAGACAAAAAGTTTCAAAATGAACAACATGTACCGAAACTAGTCACAACTTAGAAATAAATGTATATTGTGACGAAGAAGAATACAAGTAAAATATTAGGGTTATTTCATAACAGTTGCGTGTCCGAATCCATCTTACGATGAATTTTCAATTGAGCAATGGGGTGGTTTTTATTACGATTCATCACACTATAACCTACAATAGAGAGTCACGACCCCCTGTTTCTACATTATGCAGATGTTGGTGGCTGGGCATTACGTTGAAGGTGAAAAACATTACCCAAAGTCCAAGAATGTCTCAGGGATCTCTGCAAGGTATTTCTTGTCTACCACAAGTGTAAATGACATTCGAAAAATGTTATAACTCTGAATCAAAATGGATCAGAAGAAATCTTGGGTAACATTCACGCAGTTTTCACTACGCTGTTAGGCAAAAAGGGTATCAGCAGCATTGTTTTCGCTGTTGCCAAGATTCAGGGTAATGCAGAGAAGTAACGCAGTTTATTGTGTCTCAAGATTCCTTTGACACTGAAAAACTGTATCATATAACTATTGATTAAGGAAAAATTACGAGCATTTCCATAATCGCACTGTAGTGGTGGTCACACTGAGAGACGCTGCAATGCTATTATGATGAGCGACTCCTATTGGTAACTTGCCGAAGTCTAAAACAAGCGATGCATCCAAAAGCATCCTGTACCAAATGGGTCAAGGAGAAGATAGGTCGAAAACACGAGCCAACAGAATGGCATATGCACAAACGAAATGAAAAATTACACAACACCCAATTTTTTTATGAAGTGTTCCTAGTAAATACGGTAGTTGTTTGACCATTTCTGCCATCCCTTAATTATCAAGCCAAGGAAAGAAAAGAAGAGAGTTTTTTACACCATTTAGACGTATAACAGCAGACTATTAAACGTATGAAGTATACGCTTTTGCGAATTGCAGCAACACGACGTCGTTCGTTTTGGACCGTAACAATTGAAAACGATTTTTCATGATTATGTGAATATAATGAGTAAGCAGAAGATTGTAGTTCCGTCGGACGATGATCAGTTGGGCTTGCGGAAAGGTAAGGGTAGCAGAGAGGCAGTTGTGATTTTCCAATTGAAAGGCACGTCCATCTAAAAAAAAGTCCTAGAGTATATAACTGCGTGGAATGTTCGAAATTATCTGAAAATATTATTTATGCTGTAAAGAAATACCAGTGTTAACAGAACAGTAGCTGAAAAACGCCGCACGGAAGTGGCCATGCGCTCTTAAGGTGCCTTGATGCAGAGTGCACGTTTGCTCCCGTCGGAGGTTAGAGTCCTCCCCCGGGCAAGTGTGAATGTGTTGTCCTTGGCATAAGTTAGTTTAAGTAGTTTGTAAGTCTAGGGATTTATGACTTAACTACGGGGTGATCAGTCCCTAAAGTTACATACTACTTATGAACTAGCTAGTACTAGGCCTAAGGAAGGCACAAACATCCATGCTCGGGGGCGATTCGAACTCCAGACCGTGGCTGTGGCCGTGCAGACTGACTGGCGCGCCACCGCGGCCGGCTTGAAACAATATTACGATACTGTAGTGGGTAGCCCAAAATAGCCGGCCGAAATGGCCGAGCGGTCTGCGGCGCGCCAGTCACAGTCTGCACGGCCGCTACGGTCGGGGGTTCGAATCCCCCCTCGGGCATGGATATTTGTGCCGTCCTTAGTTTAAGGTAGTTGATAAGTAGTTTGTAAGTTTAGGGACTGATGACCCCGCAGGTAAGTCCCTTACGCTTAACAAACATTTGAACATTTTGAGCCCAAAATAAGTGACAATGGAAAGAATTTGTAAGTTACAATGAAAAATCATTTTCAAAATAATAACTGGGCGAGTGGTCTCTACTGTTATGAATATTTCATAAGGTATTTAAATCATGTCTATGTTAGGTCAAACAACAGTCGTAGATAGACCTAAGCCTGGAAGAAAACTGCATAGTGCCAACTTGATTTTATCACCGTGCAGTTGACGGACATTGCAGCTGTCCAGTTTGGAATCGTGACCTTGGCCGTGGCTGAGCTCTTGGCGGGCAGGTCTGCTGTTTGTGTGCAGCCATTATACCCCCCCCCCCCCCTCCCCATCAGCCATTGTTCTCCACGCCATTATCGCGTGAGGCCGTTACCTGCGCGAGGACACGTGTACTTTAGTCAGCGTTAAGTGGCAGGATTTACCAGAGCCGATTGCTACACTGCTCATTAAATTCCTTAACTGCCTGCAACAACAACTTTGTGGTGTCGCACAAGTCCAAAGTGCGCGCCACCTACTTTCGCCGCGCGCCGCCATGCACGCACGGCGCGGCGTTCTTACGACGTCAGCCACGAGCGCCCTCTGCTACAACTCCGCTCGTGGCCACCACTGAACGACTTCGTTCACTTCGGACTGAGATAGGAACCAGTTAACACTTCGGGATCAGATAGGCACCAGTGAAGACTTGGCTATCGGACAGGCACTAGGCAGGCCTCTAGCTCAACTATGTATCAGCATTCTGCAGTACAGAACTATGTGAAAGTTAAGTATTGTATAAATTCTGTGCAATATATATCTTGTTCTAATTTACTCTAGTGTTTCTAGTTTCTGCTGTCCCACTGGCTGCTCCCCTCCGTACCTGTACAAGCGTGCTACCTTTATTCCTGTGTCGGTCTCTTTCCACTCGGCCACCGACACCTACGACGGAAACGAGACACAAAAGCGGCGACGAAGCTGGGTCACAAATAACTTTTATCAGTCCAACTTTACCGTCACCTTAATATGCAGAGAGAATAAAAATCATGCCCATCGATAATTTATGACAAACTATTTTTAGTAATTTAGTTCCGCTAATGGTACAACCATACATGTGTATAAGTGAATTCCTCTCTAAAAATTAGTCGCACAACCTCTTTTTTCTGCATTATTTTAATGCTGCGAAAACGTTTGCTCGCGAGTCGTTCATTTATCGTTTTTACTGCGCCTTTCTTGAAAACGAAACATAGTAACTATTGGCATTAGATTCAGTCTCAACTGCTGCGCAAAGCGTGCTACTAAATAGCACGTTGAACGAGCTACAAAAGCAATTCTTGTGAATGACTTTATCCCGCGAGCTTTTATTAAAATTGTAATTACATTTTTGATTCTTTTTGGTTACGAGACACCGTTTTGACAGGGGTGAAGAGTGATTCTTTTCTTAGAATTTAGTGGAGTGACCACGTCGTTCCGAGAGTAAACAGTGTGCCAAAGACAATTGGTTCACCGACAAGTTTTCTTACGTATTTATAAATATACCAATCACTTCCGCAATGAAGAAAGATGACTGTCCAAATCCATTTGTGGAGAGAACCATCTCGTTGTATACACATTTCTCGTCCGATGGTTACCAGGCTTTAGTTTTTAACTGTCACTAAGGAATTAAACACCGTACTGTAATGTAAAATATAAATATAAAATACTCCTATCACAGTGCCGCGAGCCACCACGTGGCGCAGGGGAAAGCGTCACCCGCCCACCGGCAAAAGTTTATTTCATTGTAATTAACAATTCCAGAATGTTCTACATTTTTCTTATGTTTACATGTAAATTCTACTTGTTTCTTATGTTAACTGTTGTTCTAATTTCTGGTAAATTCTGTCTGTATAAATAGCAGAGCACTCTGCCCGAAAGGAAGTTAGTGCTGCGTGTATGTTGAGTTCGTAATAAACGTGCTTTCAGTATAAGTGCTATGTTCAGTTGCCTTCGAAGTCAAGCCTGCTTCCATTTCAACGCGACATTGTTTGGTGGAGGCGCCGGGTATCCTGTACATCAGCTGCATCACCGTGGCTCCGGTTAGGCAACGTAAGAGCCGTCGCTTACACGGACTAGAACCGGAATACAAGGGATTCCCGAGTACATATCTAAAACAGACGCATCAACAGCCTGCTCCAGGATATGGCCGTACGATTTGAGGCGCCATGTCACGGATTGCGTCGCTGCTCCCACTGGAGGTTCTAGTCCTCCATCGGGCGGACTAAGGCTGTGGGAGGCCCGGGGCGGGGGCAGAACAGAACGAGGCCCCCTGTCCACTTGCAAGTACATGCAGTACTACAGAGAAAGCCACTTGTGAGATGTGGAGGCCCTCCAGGACGAAAGGAACGGGACAATCTAAGAAAAATTGCTTCAGAGATTTCAGGGTCCCCAGAAAGAGTGGCCAAGAGCAAAAAAAAAAAAAAAAAAAAAAAAAAAAAAAAAAAAAAAAAACCTGGCGTACGGAACTAGCGGAAGGCACAGATAATAAATATTACGTTTGGGCAGCAACCGTTCTTCTAACGAAACTCACCGGTGCAGGTGAGTTACTCTAATTATCTATAGTAACCACGCACTGAATATATGTACGGTTGATCAGTTATTTTCAACGTCCCACTGATTATTTAACAGTAACAATTCTGTAAGTTTTTGTGGAAATCTTTTTTTTCCCACGTTTTACATTCAGGGATGAACTCTTAGTTTTTCATGTATTTTTATTAAGATTTATTAATGAACAGCGAAGAATGAGATGAGGATTCAGCGTTTTACGGCTACAATTCCTTATACTATTGGGCGGTAACATCTAACAATGCCGTTAAATATGATTTCCGGTATTCGCGTAGAACTGAGGCAGAATCATTGCTGGCGAGCATGACACAGCTCCATTATCAGTATTTTCTGCACAACGATAATTGCGAAAAACATCTTGAAACAGCAACAAAGTATTTTGCTACTTGAATGCGTCGTGAGAAATTCTTATGGTAGCTTTTATTATTCAAGGAGTAGAAATGTTAGAATTTCATAAGTAACGCAGAAAATCTCAATTTATCTCACGACTCTGGAAGACTTGTGATCAGACTTGGTCAGCTCATTTTGTGTGTATACTCACGACACGTCCATGTGTCACATTAGTTTCTCTTCGAATTTCCCCTTAAATTTATATCCATAATCATTTACAAAAAATCAAATGTTTGTAAATCTATCGGACCGAACTGCGTAGTCATCAGTCCGTAGCTTATAAAATACTTATACTAAGGTAAGCTAACCTAAGGACAACACACACACCCATGCCCAAGGGAGGACTCGAACCTCCGACGGCGAGCAACCGCGCACTCCGCAGCGAGGCGCCTTAGACCGCTCGGCTACTCCACCGCAGCTACTCATTTACAAGCACCAAAAAAGTCTAAAATTATGTGACATGAGTCAAGTGCAAGTCATCGTCAACCAGCGTATATTTGTTTTTCATGAAAACAGTTGTCTGGTTATATAAATTCAGTTTATCCTAATTTACAGAATTGCAAAACAGCTTTTACAAAACCAAAATGAATACTGATAGGACGATGGAAAATGTTCAAATCTTTATAAACCTACTGGAGCGAACTGCTTTGGTCGTCAGTCCCTACACTTACTTACAGTAAGGACAACACACACCCGTTCCCAAGGGAGGACTCTAATCTCCGGCGGGAACGGCCTAGTCTATAGCAAGACGCCTTAGACCACGCGGCCAATCCGCACAGCATTTGAACACACTATGTTACTTCCAGGCGTCTCATGTCGGTATAGTATTGTAAAAGATATAGGACAAAGATATTTATCAAAGACCCTTGAAGAAATCTTTGACGGTGTACTAGGGCATCTTTAATAAAATATATTTTATACAAGTTAGAGTGAGGGCCTAGCTTTATAAAAGTTCGCCATTGTATACATGGGGGTTGGAACACTTGCGGGGAGTGACACTTGCGCTGAGTGACACTTGCGGGGAACCCGGGGTCCTTGGGGTGGCTAATGGCTTTTCCTGGGTACAGGCACACCAAAAAGTATAGCACTGCTGTTGTCAAGTTTCCACATTGTCAACATAACACGAAACTCAGTGAAATTGCACAACCCTTTCAAAGCTGAAGAGCAATATAGTAACTTGTTCTTACTACATATGAATTCGTTGAGTGTTCCTCCTGAAAACAAAAAGGTATTTTAATAGTGATAATGTTTGGAGAGTTATTAAGACATTCTTTGCTACTAAAAGACGATGACTTTCCACGGTCATATCTCCTAAAAGTATATTATTCAGAACACTAAGCATATCAAGACACCTGTGCAAGCAATAAATATATTAGGCATCCTGCACAGATACTTTGATGTAATTGACCGCTTTGTAGTTAACCCAACTATCACGAAACTTCCATCTCTTTAAAAATAGCTACTATGCTTTTTAATAGGAGATGCAACCTTAAACCTTCAATTAAATAACGTTAATAATAAGTCAATGAGTATATTACAAACTTGAAGCGTTTATTCCTAGACCCCAAAAAGATTTGGCTGTATTAGAATTAGAAATACATCTAAGAAATGTATGAAATACGGAATGTGTAAGGGAATGTCACACACCGAAAAATGCTAAAGATAAATTCTATTTTCCATCACCGTCATATAGAACCATTTTTTTCTCCGAACTTGCATAAACCAACAGGGAGAAACAAGTTGCAAGACTTCCAGGAAAAATGAAGCGAAATTGGCAGCCAATAGTTGGTTATAAATTACATTGTCTGTTAACTGTATAAATATAAATTACGGAATACGCGGAACTCTTGTTCAGTACAGTCAAAAAGGTCTAAGGTAATAGGCAGTGGTTTACAATCAGATATCCGTATCACTCTCCTCCTCAAGAAGTCTGTGTGAAGATTTATATTCAGAACATTCAAGAAAAAGGTGTTGAAATTACAAGAAGCAGCTCATTTACTCAGGAAGGGAAAACGTTATGGTGCCCGTAAATTTGAATGACTGTATCTCTTGTAGTAACATTAATTTTTTGATAAAATGTTAAAATCCAATATACCAGAATTTTGTTTTTCTAAACTCAGTGCCAACTTTTTTGTCGAAAGTTTTGCAGGTAGTAGTGTTGAGGTGATTTCATACTTCTATGCATTAATATTATCAAACATGTAATTTGTGTCAAATTGTGTGGCCGGTTCGGTCGGAGGTTCGAGTTCTTCCTCGGACGTGGGTATGTTTGTTTGTACTTTGCCTACGTTATTTTAAGTAAGATTAAGTAGTGTAAGTCTAGCGACCGATGACCTAAGTAGTTTGGCCGCATAAGACTACACATATACACGTAATTTATTTATTTCATCACCACATTTAACTACTAATAATTAAAGGAACTTAAATGTAGAAATTTGAAATAAACACTGTAAACAAATGATTGGTATTTCTCACAAAATGAATGCACAGAACCGTTGAATTATGTCTTGTGAATGTACCTACAAAATCTGCCATATGAAAATTTTAGTGAGAGTCCCAAATTTGTTTTTTATGTAATAACATTAAAACATATTAAAAATTCAGAACTCTAAAACCAGTGAAGTTATGGACTTGAAGCGTTTTGTGTTGCTAAATTTTTACATAGTAGACACGATTTTAAAATTTGGTTGCTATCGCCAAAGTAGACGAAACGTTAATTTTTTTGGTGTAATCTTCGCCGTGTAGACTGTATGTTGTAGAAGGCTACGTCGAACCTAATTAGAATCATAGCTCTGAGGAGAGAACGTTGTTTGCACTTCTCCTGCGTTTCCAGTCGCTGTGCTGTGCTACGTAACGACATCGTACCGTTCCACTTTACCGTGAGCTATATATGTATTGGTGTGATGTTTGTTCTTTCGAAATAAGACATCACACCAATATATGTATTATTTACACGCAAAGATTCTGGGTTCTGTTTCCATCGCTAACGCGATTAACAACGTTAGACCACGTGTGTAAACAGTTAAAGGTTATGACTGCCACTGGAAAAATGCATAAGTAACACCTGTTGTTTGAGACTTGAAGATGACCTGTAATTAGCCGAAATCGATATCTCATAATAAACATAAGGTGTAGCTGTCTATATTTCATAATGCTATTCCTAACATATTTAAAAGCTGCTCAAACCACCTACAAAAAACCTTTATAATGAGATAGTATATAATTCCACGATCAAATTGTGTTTTAGTTATTTGTAGTAATAGACCCAAAGATCTGCCCTTGCTTTTAGTGCCTTGATCAGCTGTTTATTTTTAGAGGTATTACTAGGGACAGGAAAAATTCGCATAGTGGGAGCAAAAGTACTCGCACAAATGTGTTTTATGAGATACACTACTAGGACGTAATAACCTAAAATGTTTCAGAACGGGTGACCATGTATACGAGTTTGTGACACTTGCGGGGAGTGACACTTGCGCGGAAAGGGAATTTGTAGACATGCGATAAATGGGAATATAGATGCGAATTATGACCCAAAATGCAGTAAATCCGAAATTGTAGTTACCAACGGTTGCGCTCAATTCCGATTTCATCACATTCCTCTTCACATGGTGCTGTATTGTAAATCGAGTGATATTTGTATGACGTGTTATCTCCCTGTTGAATGAGGCTGTGATATCTCCGGGCCGTTACTACAGCTCCACCTCGCTCGGTGGGCCTTTCCCTGAATACGGCACAGGTTGCGGCTGGAGGGCGTGGATTAGGGATGGTGTATCCCTACTTCTGGAACACCCTGTTCACTACCTGCAGCGTCCGGGTCTTCCCGCAAGTGTCTACAAATTCCCTTTCCGCTCAAGTGTCACTCCCCGCAAGTGTCACAAACTCGTATACATGTGTCTTTTCTTGCTTTGATGCCTTTTAACTACAAAATAAGGCCAAAGTGCATTTTTTGCATCGCTACTGCCACAGTGATCGTTTCAAAGTAGGAAGTGTGCGGAATATATCTTAATACAAAGCACATTTACTATAATAAACGGTTAGATTCTTAGAAAGAAAAAGCTACCGGTCAGTTGTGTTGATAGTGTCTCACTGTGGATGATCACAAAGAAGAAATTATATGGCGAAAAGGATGTATGGAGATGCGTAAGTGAAATAAATGTTTGTATTTGTCCTCTAACCTAACCTTGTAATTCCTGTTTAAGTGATTTACATTTTGGTTCACTTTTGTCTGGAATAATACGTCACGTGGTAGGCCTACACTGTAGGATTCGAGTATTTTACTCTCTGATGGAATAGATTTTGTCTATGGATATAAATGGCACCATCTTCAGCGGAAAAGGCATTCATGATTAGCGTAATAAACACTGCACCATTTTTTCTTGCATATACGATGCATTTTGACATTTAACCACAAGTGCAGGTATTTATACGGATCTTTTGTTTTTCGGAAAATCAAGCAAAATAAATGTCAGACTGCAGTCAACTATAAAAATGAAATCATAACATGAAAAAACAACGAAAATATTCCCTCTTCTAAGAATAATTATGATAAAGTGGGTAACGACGTTATGTTCAGCATGACATATTCAACATATTTCAGAATTCCAATATTTTACACATTGACAGTTTTAGGGCTTCCTGAAACATCGATTATTATGAATTTAAGTATTTACAAATATGTGGGCGAATAAAATGTTTGGTCACCCGTTCTCAAACATTTTAGGTTATTACGTCCTAGTAGTGTATCTCATAAAATACATGTGTGCGAGTACTTTTGCACCCGCTATTCAAGGTTTTACCTAAAAATGTTTCCATTTTTCATTCTTTTCAATGTACGCACTCCCGAGCAACATTATATTACGTGCTATAATACGACGAATGATTATTTCGGAGTTTTTTTCCAGTAGGCCTAACTATGACAAAAATTTACGCTAGTGTAATTGGCTCCAGTGAAGGAATTTCGGCACAGATGTTGAATAAAATCTTTGACAGAAATCTTTTACAGTGTAATACCGGCCTTAGATAATTTTTAAACTTTCGTATGACGCATGACAATGGCTACATGGCCGAAAATTTAAGTTAGTTTTAATAAACAAACAACGTTCAAACGTTGGATATCACGTTTAAAAAAATCTACTTGAATGCTGTTTCCTTCTACCAAAAGGTTTATTAACAAGTCATATAGCATTTTTAACCTCATTCAAAGGATGTGAGTCGAAGTTCTTCCTTCTATAATAAGATTATCTCAACGTGTGGGATACTTTGTAATCGGCAACTGGTTACCATATAGTTCTAACTTTATATCGTTGTTTCTTTCTTCGCTGTCATTTAGGATTTTTTCAGAAATAATATACTGTATAAAACATTGGGAATAAAACGATACGTTTTGTATTGCTTCTATACACACCCCGGCATTGATGGCAGGAAACTCCATGGGTGGGGTGGGGGGTAAGCCGGTCCAAAGCCGCATAGCCTGCCTCAGGTAAGCTCGATGAGGGGTGGGGGGTGGCTTACAGTGGCGGGCGCGGGAAGCGAAGGGTTGTAGTGGGGGTAGGGAGACGGGGTGAGCAGTGGCTGACCAGCAGTCAGTGTGACGCTGCGGCTGGAGCTGGACACAGGAGCGCCGAGAACACGCGAGGCGACCACTGCAGCAGAGCAGAGCAGGCCAGGACACGGCAGAGAGATGGAGCAGGTGAGACCACGGCGCGGCAGGCAGCGGCTACACGAGTTCTCCTGTTGCAATGCGTTTATTTTACAGAGGCGCGGTTCGTTTTTCCTCTCTTTCTAATTCAAGGGTTCTAGGAATTTCACTCTTCTCTTTAGATGTAGTATTTACAGATCACGTCGTATAATAACGTCCCCCTCTTTGTAATTCATAGGGTTCTCGGAATTTCACTCTTGTCTTTATACATATTATTTACAGATTATAAACAGATCACGTCATTTTGTATGGAAGTTTTATGTGACCATAGGGGAATAAGAGCAAACCCCAAAGATGATGAGACATAATTAACGACTTATGTACTTCAGAAAAAGTCGGGAACTGTCCATAGTCTTTAAATACTACATCTAACATCGGAACTGTAATTTCTAGAACTCAGTGATGCCTTGAATTAGAAAATGATGAAACGCGTCTAGCTAAAACAAACTGCAGCAATAAAACGTCGCTTTTATTTCTGAAAGCGAATAAATCGGCGCGTGCTACGTAATTTGGTCAAAAAAGATTCTTGACCTTCAACTTTTGTATTTGGTTCTAACAGTGAACGACAGTTACTTGTTTTAGATGCAGCCATTACTTGCGCGGATTTGCTATCATGCGTAAGGGACGCAGTTTCCTGATGCCGAGTGTCACTCTTACTTCTTACAACGGACGGTCGCGTTGTCACCCTCACTAAAGTATTTCGTTCCTAGAAAAAGTTTTATCGGTAAAACTTGTACAAAACCTTCATGTTCCGTTTAACAAAAGGTATGATTTATAATGACCATGTTTCTTACCAAACAGTTCAAACTGTCGTTTCATAGTTTACGAAGAAACATCATTTGTAGTCGCGCTTTTTACAAGTTTTATTTTCAGTTCTATTATCTCTTTTAATTCAGCAATGAGACATACAAAAAACAGGTCCACTGAGTGATTGCCAACTTTGTTGTGTCTAAAAAGTTGATACGAAATAATAATTTTATTACTTGCAAAAGAATAGTGCCACAGCCGCTTAGTCTGCTTAGTTTCCTGTTCCAATAGAAAACTTCACACGCTTATTCATGTGTTAGAGATACTATTGTTTCCTGAGTCATTTGTCTACAGATTAAATCATCTTGGTCGATATTCTTCATATTTGGAGGTGTGTTGCAGTGCAGCAATTGCTAGTAATTGATTATCCGTGTGGATTCCGAGTCACTGTGTTTTTCTTTCAATACTTCAACCTGTTTCAAATTTATGTTACATGATTTGATAGTCGACAAGAATAAAAAAATTCTTGTAAAGAGAGGACTCTCACTTAAGACACGTGGCTGTAACAGTTATCTTTCAATTTAAAGTATTTTACAGGATCTGAGAGTAACTTGAGAGTAGTATCTCACCGGAAAAATATATCAGTTCAAGGCCTCATGTCAGTTTTCCGTAAATGATGCATTTTAATAGTGTTATACAATTTATTTGAAGATGAATTAATAATCCGGCTAATTGTTGGATACTTTTCAGAGTGAAATGTTTACCGCGTTAGCCATTGCGGACACTAGGCACGTGTTAAAATTGTGACACACGTTTAATCTCTCTCTTCTAGAGTTTAGATGGTTCATTTTTCTAATTTAACTTCCCCATTTCTAGTCTTATTGCAACCTAACACTGTCGTAAATCTTTTCTTTTCCTAACGTACAAAAACTACATTTTACTTTGTTTTATATTCAGGCTCTCTTCATTTGATATCACTCTCCTAGAACGTGCTGTATGTTGTTTGAAATGAAACTTACCACTTTCTCAAGTAAGCAGTAGCCTGAAATTTCTCAAGTAGCGCATTGTGCCATCTACGATGTTTACGCTACTATAGTCCAAATGTTTGTAAAACTTATGGGACTTAATTGCGGGGTCATCAGTTCCTAAACTTACAGACTACTTGTGAACTAACTTATACTAAGTTATGCCCGAGGGAGGATTCGAAGCTTCGACGCGGGAAGCCGCGCGATTCGCAACGTGGCGCTCCAGACCGCTAAGATATTCCCGCGCAGCCTCTAAAGTCCTTTCGTTCTCCTTATTAAGTCTAGATTCCTTAAATGTTTCTGAATATTTTCTTCTCTTTGTTCTTTTGTATTCCTGAAATATATCTTTGTATTTCCCTTTCTTTCTTTAGCGGACGGCATTAATGTGTTTGAAACCTTTTCTTTAATTAATGTCACTTAGTGTTTCATTTTGCTTGGAACAATGCCGGAATTTTAGTCCATCAGTTTTGGGCTTTTTTTGAGGATCTGCCTTAAGCAACACACTGGCTTTAGTACATCTACATTGATACTCTACAAATCACATTTAAGTGCCTGGCAGAGGGTTCATTAACTTTTCTCTACCGTTCCATTCTCTAATAGCGCGCGGGAAGAAAGAACACCTAAATCGTGCCGTTTTCGATCTGATTTCTCTTATTTTATTGGGATGGTCATGTCTCCCTAAGTAGGTGGGTGCTAGCAAAATATTTTCACATTCAGAACTAAAAGTCGGTGATTGAAACTTCGCAAACAGATCACGCCGCAATGAATAACGCCTTTCTTTTAATGATTTCCACCCCAATTCGTGCAACATTTCCGTGACGCTTTCCCCCCGTAACGTGATGCCCTTCTCTGAACCTTCTCAATATCTTCCGTCAGCTCCACCTGGTGAGGGTCCCACAAGGGGCAACAGTACTCCAGGAGAGGGCGCACAAGTGTGATGTAGGCAGTCTCTTTGGTGGAGCTGGTGCAGCTTCTAAGCGTTCTGCCAATGAAACGTAACCTTTGGTTCGCCTTCCCTACAATATTTTCTATGTGTTCTCTCCAGTCAAAGTTGTTTGTAACTGTAACTCCTAGGTATTTGGTAGATTTTACGACCTTAAGGTTTGACTGATTGATCGCGTAATTGAAGTTCAGCGGATTTCTTTTAGTGGTCATGTGTATTACTTCACACTTTTCTTTATATAGTGTCAATTGCCAATTTTCGCACCAAGTAGAAATTTTGTCTAGATCGCTTTGCAGTTGCTTTTGATCCTCTGTTGACTTCACTAACCGATAAACGACAGCATCATCCGCGAACAGTCTAAGGGAGCTATTCAGATTATATCCTAAATCGTTTATAATCACGAGGAAAAGTAGGGGACCTATAACGCTTCCCTGTGGAACGCCAGATATCACTTCTGTTTTACTCGATGACTTACCGTCAATTACAACGAACTGTGTCCTTTCTGATAGGAAATCGTGAATCCAATCGCACAATTGGGGAGATATTCCGTAAGCACGCAATTTCATTAGAAGCCGCTTGTGGGGTACAGTGTCAAAAGCCTTCCGGAAATCCAGAAATATGTTATCGATTTGAGATCCCTTGTCGATGGCACTTAACACTTCACATGTGAATAAAGGGCAAGCTGTGTTTCGCAAGACCGATACTTTCTGAATCCGTGCTGACTATTGGTTAATAAGTCGTTCTCTTCGCGGTAGTTCATAATATTCGAACAAAATCCTACTGCAAATCGACGTCAATGAGATAGGCCTGTAATTTTGGGGATCACTCCTATTGCCTTTCTTGAATATTGGAGTACCTTGGGCAACTTTCCAGTCTTTGGGTACGGATCTTTCGCTGAGTGATCGGTTGTAAATTATAGCTAAGTACGGAGCTATTGCATCAGCATACTCTGAGAGGAATCTAGTTGGTATACAATCTGGCCCGGAAGATTTGTTTTTGTTTAGTGACTTAAGTTGTTTTACTACTCCAGGAACATCTACTTCTAAGTTTCGCATGCTGGCAGCTGTTCTTGGATTGAATATTGGAGTGTTCACTTCGTCTTCTTTGGTGAACGAATTTCGGAAAGCTGTGTTTAGTAATTCTGCCTTAGCAGTACTGTCGTCGGTAGTATTACCATTGCTATCGCGTTGTGAAGGTATTGTTTGTGTTTTGCCGCTAGTGTACTTCACATATGACCAGAATTTCTTTGCATTTTCTGCAAGATTACGAGACAGGATTTCGTTGTGGAAACAAGTATAAGATTCTCGCATTGAAGTCCGCGCTAGGTTGCGAGTTTCAGTAAAAGACTGCCAGTCTTGCGGATTCTGTGTCTTTTTAAATTTTGCATGCGTTTTTCTTTGTTTCTGCAACAGTGATCTGACCTGTTTTGTGTACCACGGGGGTCAGCCCCCTCTTTTATTAATTTATTTGGTATAAATCTCTCGATTGCTACTGATATTATGTCTTTGAAAGTAAGCCACAACTGATCTACACTCGCAGTTTTAGTTTTGAAGGACTGGAGACTATCGCTCAGGAAAACATGAAGCGAATTTTTATCTGCTTTATTGAATAGATGTATTTTTCGTTTATTTTTGGTGCATTTGGGAATTTCGATATTCAGTCTCGCTACTACAACTCGATGTTCGCTAATCTCTGTATAGTATAAGTTAGTTTTTAAAGTTTATGGACTGACGACTCCGCAGTTAAGTCACATAAGCTTAACAAAAATTTGAACATTTGATTTCGTTGCTTGGCCTCTCTCTTGTTTAGCTTTTACATAACTGGTTGGATTTCCCAATGTTCCCGTATATTTAAACTTACGTACAGTACTCAATGTGTTCGTGGTAGATTGGTACAATATTATTTTCCTCTTCATTGCTTACGTTGGATGTATACACTTTATTAACTTCTTATTTGTAATACCATTTAGTTGGGGTGTTTCATGATCTTGCATGTTATGTCCTTAAATATTACTGAACAATTGCAAACAAAATCTAACATTTAGATCAATTCATTCCATTTTTCCCCCCACTCTTGCATGCCTTTGTCTACATAGCTCTGTGTTTAGTTCAGATAGTTCTAGGGATTTAGCTTTTTTATTTGTGTAAGCACTTGTGCGACGACTAATTGTTTGGTGGTTATGAAAGCTACGATTGTCTTCAGTTCAAACTTTGCAGCCTGCTACTTCTGTTTGTTGCTTGGTCATCGCCTATTTTGTGTTGTTCTTGTCTTCTACAAATATCTCGTGTAGTTGAGTGGGGATGTGACTTGAAAATTGGTTGTATCTATAGTGTTATTTTTATTATTTTTTTCTGTTTTGGAGTGGATTTGTGGCTTGTTTTCAATCTTTCAGCATTCCATCTCTCACCAGTCTTTAATAACAACGAACTCGTTTCAACTGCTTCATGTTTCCACGTATCGGTTAATATTCAATCTTCGATTGGCGCTGTTGTTTTACAAGTGACTACTTTGACAC
This sequence comes from Locusta migratoria, assembly GCA_026315105.1. Lineage (NCBI taxonomy): Eukaryota > Metazoa > Arthropoda > Insecta > Orthoptera > Acrididae > Locusta > Locusta migratoria. Next base: position 54,637,591 of record CM048744.1, read on the forward strand.
AGCTTCAGTGATTTCGAACGTAGTTTTTCATTCTTGATGTTGGACATTAGTTGTTGCATTGAGATTTCCCTGGAATGTTCAATTAGTAGCTTGCACTTATCTTTGTCACCCATTGAATGTCTTCAAGTAAGCCTCATCGGCTTGTACCCTCAGGGTTCTTTTTTGTTAACTTTGTATGTCCGAAGTTTATATTAATTTCTTCTATTACTTTTTGATCTATTTTGCTTTTCACTGTTCTGAGACTTCTGTCTGCTATGCTCAGTTTATGAGTTCCAGTCCCTCAATTTTGCAAGCAATATCAATTTAAATGTAATACAGGCTTATATATTTTGCAGTTTGTCAACCACAAATAACTACATGTCTAAATAAATAACTAATGTTAGGCATTTGTTTTATAGTCTCATTGTCGATTATGTGGATTGAAGAACTGAAACGTTGACATTTATGATGTTTATCTTATGTGTGCGAGATGTATGTATGATTTTTTTTTTGCGTTAGAGATACTAAATAAGGTGTTATAACTGGTAGAGTGATTGCGTTTGATACTAGACTACAGTGTCATTGGGTGTGATGTACAAGGTGGGGATTATTAATACTGGCGAAGAGCTTTTTGTTGTACAGTGCCGTGTATTCATTTGGTACTCTCTATACTTAAGCTTTTATTATTAGATGTGGTAATATTTGTATGTTAGTAATTTTTTGTGTAAGTTGTTTCTAGTTTTGAATCGAATTCAGGGTACTGCGTCTTTCATGTTTTCCTTGTTGTTGTTGCTGTCGCGTTCTTTGTTGTTCTGTGGGGTAGCATCCTATTTATGTCATGTTTGGGACCCCTTTCAAATAATTACATGAATTCATATACCTATTTAGGTTCATCACTCTCGTGGCCAATTTACAGTTTTGGCACTCTGCCGAATTACATTTCTTGGATTACTTGTTTCCTCTCCATTGTGGTATCTGCATATGATCTGCGACTTAATGCATAAAAAATGTAGGTTACTTAAGGTGATTTGCTAGGTGTGTACGAAGTCAGTATAATTAAATGTTATTTTTTCGATATAGGGATCGGATTTCTTGTTATTTCCTAGTTTGATATTTGTATTCTTGAATTTGTTCAATAGCTGCAAAGAAAATACTTCCTTGGTGTTGGAATAACCACGTTTGGGTTTTGCCATTGTTATTTCCATTCTTACTGATTGTGATATAAAACGGAGAGGAATTTCACCTTATGTAAAACATTTCAGTAGTTTTTACTCAAGCCGGTCTTTGCACTTTTTTTATTTCTGAAAAATAGTTGTCACGTTTTACAGGGTTTTGTGTAACTTATGTGAACTTTTGATGTAAACTAAATGCATTTGTAATGGAGTAGTAAAAGCAAAACCTTCTTTACTACGATTTTTGTGCAGTAACTGAGTCTAGTATTATGCGCTCTTCTAAAAAGCTCGTTCGCTTATATAATTTTTAGTAATAAGGTTTAAATCAACATTTTTTCACATGCCTCACAAAGTTATTGGCAGTGTTTAATGGCGACTGGAAGTATGGATGCATTTTACAGACTGTCTTGCGTATGGTGGAATTCATTTGCAGACGACATTTGGCTTTTCAGCTTACAAGGCAGCTGTACGGAATTTAAACCAACATTTCTCCCCATATTCGCTCTTTTTTATGAGCTGACCTCAAGTTACCAGTAAACTTCAGCATAGAGGCATAGGGGGTGCATCCCTGCGTGGCGTAGTATTGATTCTAAACTTTTAACGACGTGAGGTGATATGTTACACAGTACGAAAAATAACATGTCAGATGACAGTATGCCATGGTGCAATTGTGCGACAGCACATCATTACATGAAGTGATGTGTTATGTAACATTAAACATAATGTGTATGTGAAATGAATGTGTTAAACACAATGTCATAGATATATGTCACAATATATGAGATGTTTCACCATCGATCACAGGGCGTGCTGTGTGAGAACTTCCATGGGGTTTCATACGTGGAACTATTTGACATATGGGGGCAACTAGGAAATGCTGTATGTCGGCCACAACCTAATGTGTTATGAGGCTCAATATAAGTGATATCGCTGATAGTATTAGCAAATGAAGAACCATGCACATGTGAAGACATTCTGATTTAAATGTTTTCGAATTTGCCATATAAATAGAGTAGGTAGTTGTTCTTTCTTATGTCTTTGTCTCTCCATGGCATATTTGACTTTCCTATGCTGTGGGGGCTGCTGTTTTCATTATAGTTTTCAACTTTTACATTGACATATTTAAGTAAGTAGCATGGTTAATGATGATTCAGAATAATGTCTTTAACAATTGTTCATAACTCATTTACGTCTTTACAATTATTTTACAGTACTTACTTAAAAGTTTACTACAATTAACGAATAAGCAAGTAAACTATTATCTTCTTTCTGTAAATCTGTACTCAGACAGATGTCATCCTATGTATCCTCCTACATTTGCTTGTAACTTTGTCCTTTCCCTTAAAGCCTCTTTCTACTTCTCCCTGGACTATCCTCTCCAGTAGATAGTTCCTTCATGATGCCTGTCACACCCGAGATGTTTTTCTCTTCTGTAACATCGTGAGGGAATCTCCTTTCTGTCTTAAACTGCTGAACAACTCATTTCTCATACTGTCAGTCCATTTTCCATTCTTTTCCATAGCCACATTTCGACGCTTTCCATTTTAGCGAACCTCTTCCTGTGATTGATGCTTATATTTCTAGCTGCGGGCATATATCTAACTCTCCCATACACTAAACTATAATATACTGCAAAAATAAAATATATCAAGTTTTTAGACATGCTAAGTGTTTCATCATCATCAACATTTAGATAGGCTTTAAAAATTAAATTTATTTATGAATGAAAATACTGCTAACAGTCAGGATTTTTTGTTTAGTTAGTGCGATGCATTTCGGAAAATAGTTCCTATTTTCAGCCGGCCGCGGTGGCCGATGGGACTGAGGCGCTCCAGTCACAGTCTGCACGGCCACTACGGTCGGGGGTTCGAATCCCCCCTCGGGCATGGATATTTGTGCCGTCCTTAGCATTAGTTCATAAGTAGTTTGTAAGTAGGACTGATGGCCCCGTAGTTAAGTCCCATAAGCAATACACACATTTGAGTTCCTATTTTCAAGTGCGTTTTTCTGTGCAGTCTCATTTTATTTGTGATGTTATAAGGAGTGACAGCTCTAGCTTCACTGTAATGTATAAACGTAATACGTAATACGTAATTTTAGTTGTTGGTTGAAAAGATTTTTCCATTACAAAGTTTGTTATTAATTGTATAGAAATTTCAACCGACAACTAAAATCGTGCGTGTTTATACATTACAGTAAGAACAGCAGAATGAAGCTGAAGTTCTCATACCTAAAATGTAGTAAATAAAAGGACTTAGCATTGGAAAACACACTTGAAAATGGGAATTATTTCCGGAAACGCATCGTGCTAAATAAACACAAATTCGTGCCTGGTAGCAGTATCTTCATTTATAAAAAATGGATTGATGACAGTCACATGATTTCAAGGAAAGCATTTACCAATGGGTCAAATGAAATTTAAAGTAAAATATTTTCCATTCGATCAGGCCGTCTATAACAGCAATCAATGTAATATAATTTCTGATAAAATATGGGTTTGGATGCGATAATTTATTTTTATTAATGTGTTTCGCCTTTTGGGGGCATCATCAGATATTGGAAAACTACTGTGGGAAAACTTAACAGACCAAGTACTACCATACACAAAGATGATAAGGAAACACTTTGTTACTGACCTTATAATAATGCTTACATCAGTCGGTGTTGCAAGGATTTCACTCCAAGGCTTGGCAGCAACAGTATATAAAAGCAACACTGTCACGATCGTTAGAGATCACACTCTTAAGTTATCTCGTAACCTGCTGTTTACATTGGTGTTTGACAGGTGCTTTGCTCCCTGTGGTACATTCATACACTGGCGCTGCCAGGCCTTAGCGCAAGGTCCTCTGACCTACTATGCATTATTATAAGGTCAGTAATAATGTGTTTTCTTATTATCAATACTTCTGATAAGACTTCACCTATAAAGATTTCCCAAACCTATTTTCCAAATTCTGATGATGCCCTAAAAAGGCGAATCACGTTAATAAAAAAAATTATTGCAAAGAATATTATTT